>JAMXBB010000003.1:95577442-95874684 GCA_024138015.1 Lumnitzera littorea
CATCATCAGAGTTCCACGAATAGTTACTAGTGAGCTTTTCGGATTATTACACCACTGCCAACTCTTTCCATACCTATCTTTGAAAAGGCGAACTACACCACTGCTGGATTATTACCACTGTCAAAACACACATAATACTTTACTTATAATAGTATATATTATATATCAAAATTATAGGTCTATATATTATTCGATATAATTATATTATATGTTTGTAATATATGAAATTATATATTTATTCACGATATGTGGAGGTGATGACCATTGTGACGGACAATTGCAATCGTTTGACAGAAATGGTAGTTTTGACAGTGGTAATAATCCAGCAGTGGTGTAGTTCGCCTTTTCAAAGATAGGTATGGAAAGAGTTGGCAGTGGTGTAATAATCCGAAAAGCTCACTAGTAACTATTCGTGGAACTCTGATGATGAAAGCTAAGCATAGGATAACTTTTACATATTCAAAACACAAGTCGAATTTGTAATAACAATTCCACAAAAAACAAGGGTAACTAGAATAGTCATTATCCCAAATCAACATCACCTAAATATTTCTAATTATGTAACTAAGAAACGCAAAAAAAAAAAGAAAAAAAAAAAAGAAGAAGAAGAAGAAAGAAAAATTGAAAAAGTTTAAAAGAACATGTCTTATCTTTATGCTTTCTCAAGGAAAAAATATAGATGAAAGGGGTTATATGTGAATTCAGTAAATATTTATTTAGTATTTTAAATATAGAAGAATGGGATCCACATGTAATCTTCTTTTTTATTTTTTTTATTTTATTTAGAAAATATTTGGTACACATGAATGGTGTGGGATGGAATGTAATTGAATGAATTGAAAGAGAGTTTAATGAAATGAGGACTCTAACAATAAATCCTTGGATTTAGATCTTCTCAAATTTTCATCTCTCAATTTCTCTTAATTTGTAAATCAATTATTCAAATTGTCTAAAATTTTGGAATATCTTATAATATCATCATGATATTATTTTTATCCTTATAATTTTAATCATTGATTATACTTGGTAATATTTTAAGTAGGTAAATTGAAAAAAGTATAGAAAAAGTAAATTGAGATGATCAATTTCCTCAATCATTTCTTATATTTATCCTCAAAATGAATGGAAATGAATGAAACTAAATGTGTATAAAGTTTTTAATTATTGTATGCCATAAGTGGTTTGAGGGTTAAATAAGTAATTTTCAATTAATCTCATTAATCAGGTTGGAATGGAATAATAATTCTGCCTCTTAATGGTAAAATTGAATTCTTCTTAATGTAAGAACCGCACCTCCCTTCTTCTCCTTTCAATGTATCCTGGCAAGCGATAAAAAGTTTCTTGAGTAAGCCTCTCTTCTATATTATATTTTTCTGTATAAAGCATTAGAATAAAGAAAAGACTTGATCACATTTCCATTTACAATGGAAATACATGAAAATCCCTGATTTTCGAATCACACGTCGTGGAAACTAAACTTAATATTTTATACTTAACACAAACTACATGTAGCCGAATTCTGTTCTTCCAAATCTCCACTACACCATCGTATTGTAGTGCAACCGAATTCACTGAAAAATCGGACCAAACAATGAGACTTATAGAAATCTCCCATACAATAATGTCTAGCAACAACTGGGGTTGAAGATTAATGATGTTGGGGGTCAGAACCAGGGACTCGGTCTCTTTGAATCCAAATTGCTAATACTAACCCGTTGTTCTCCGTGCAACGTCCCTGCCTTTAGAACTCACCATTTCCCGAGCATTTCACGCAGAAGTCCTTCCCTGTTTATGTGCTTTCTTCTTTGCATTGGTTCGGCTAATGGTCTAGTCTCGCACATGGAAATCGGAAGCAATATCAAAATAAGACAAAACCAAAACTTGCAATTCTTTGCCATTTCGATCCCATAGTATTCCTTTGTTTTTGTTAATTGATGTTCAAGGACAAGCTCCTTACAATTGATGATTGATTCAGACAATAAGGGGGTTGATAATATATAGAGAAAGTTAGCTACATCTTGTTGATTGTTATTTTGATTAATTTTGGAGCAAAGTGGAAATCGAATTGAAAGAATAGCGTACATTTGTATTACAGGGAAGAAAACCTTGTAACAACCAATGTGGGTTAACGAGTGAGCATTCTAATTCATAAACGATAATTATTATTCGAGGCTATGAAATGTACATAGTAGGAGCATAGGTTGTACTTTAATGATTTTAGAGCGATTTGTTCCCACCAGTCATAATGTTGAAGCCATCAACTAGTGTTTATCTAGTCATTTTGCGCTTTTGTTCGATTGCTCGTCCTTGCATGGGGTCTCGTCTCACAACTTTTTCCATATTGAGGTGGAAAGGCCACCATCCTCGTATATCTCTAAAGATGGAAAACCTTGAGTTCGGTTTATTAGTTTAACCGGTTTCTCCAACTAATTCTATAAGAAGTGCAAATCAATGTCAAAGATTCATGAATCTTTTCGTATCTCCAGTGAGGTCCATCTTAGGGCAATAATTCAATTCAGCAATAGCAACAACCCTTCAAAATTATTTATTTAGTCAGCCATTGCCCTTTCTGAACAATGAACAACTACATATGGACCCATAATGGATGTGCATGGAAAATATACTTTAAACTACGCCGTGATTCTATGAAATAATATAATCGTGCATTTAGACAACTTGATGAATCATTTAGTTTATGCTTATAATAGCTAACAACTTAATGTAAGCACCAATAATTAACAATTACATTTTAAGCATGTTGGCTCAAGCTGTAGTGCTAGCCATATATTGGCTGTGCTTAGTGACCCAATCCATCGTAAGATTGGGCTTCTTTAATAGTTTTTAAAGTACGAAGTGTTGATAGATCGAAACCGTTCCAAGCATATCATCCTTCTCGTTTGTACTTAATCAAGCAATTAGTCAAGACATATGATCCATACATATGTGCAATTTATTCTAGGAAAGGGATTGGTGCATGCATGGAAGTACATATTCTGCTGTGTATGGCTCGAAATCTTACACCGTGATGATGCGGTTGCACATCAAGCTAGAGATACATTTGTAGAGGGGGAAAGTAAAAAATGATCATAAGGAACCCCAAATACTTGAAAGATTACAAGTGATGAGAGTGGAACACATGACAATTTTCATGGAGAGACGAACATAGTAGGTGGTAATAAATATAAGCAAAGTTTTCAAACTCGCGATTCTATGTAAAATTGTTAAAATGTTAGTAGAACTAAAACGTGAAATTAAAAGGTAAAAATATAAGTTTCTACAAACTATATAAAATAGCTTTAAAAAATTATTAAGATATTTATAATAATTATCCAAAACTTGAAATACATGATAAAAATAGAAAAATTAAGAGATTAAATTCTTTTTTCATAAAAAATGCTTAATAATATATAGTTAAACATGTATAGAAAAATGATAAATAAAGTTAAAACTAAACTTTTTTCATTATTTTCTTTTGAGAAAAAGAAAAAAACAATGAACTAAAAAGAGTTAAATATTTCAACTTATTTCAAGTTACTAATGTTATAAACTTAATTATATAGTTTTTCTTGTAATCCTTGCTATTAGAGCTAAAACCTAGATGAATACTATGAACATAAAATAAGAGACCAAAAGAGAGAAAAAGAGAAAAAAAAAAAAATAGGATAGGAAAGATGATATAATGCCTAATAGTTGATGGATTATAAAAACTTAGTTATATATATATATATATATATATATTTAGCTCGTTCAACTTAGATACATAGAATTGGTAAACTTGGTAAAAAACATAAGTTTCTACCGAGTTTAAATATAAACTTGATTAAAAACGTAAGTTTTTATATGAAAAATGGTTTATATATGAGTTAACTCAAAATGACATCATAAAATTATAAACTCATACAATAGTATAGACAGAATTGCAATTTTGACAATTATGAATATAAGAGTACCTAAACTTTTGATTTAAGATAGTTTATTGCCTAAATATTCAAAACTTGAATTTCACTGCTTAAAAATTGAAAATTTGTTCAATTGAATATCTTTATTTAATAGACATTATACACATAATGGGTTCTAAACTACTTGAAATCAAAAGTTCAGACTCTCAAGTGAGCAAATTTTCAAATATTCAATGAATTTGTTATATATGTTAAGGATCTAAAACCACAAAATATTAATGAATTTACCAACTCATAGTCCAATTCTCCATAGATAACAAATTAAATAATAGTAGAATAAGAAATGATTCACTAATTCCTCATTAATTCATTGAACACATACAAAGTCAATTAATTCTTTGAACATAATCATAACATACTATTTGAGTAGACTAATATCCAAAAAATTAGTACAAGCAGGCTAGTAAACAAATATAATTGGAGCCATAAATGATTCCCCACAAGTAACATGGTTTGATAATTAAACAAAAAAATAGCATGAATTATAAAGATCCTTTATCCAAAATTCACAACTCCGAACCAATAATAATTAAGCAATCTCTCTCAGTAATCTAACTCACTTTCATAAGTGCACTCATAGCCATAATTATCCCCAACTCCTAAGATTATAAAGGATCAATACTTGCAATTGAAAAATAAAAGGACCCCTAAAGGTTACGCTATTGCTCAACACAGAATACAACATACACATGCACATGTATAAAGAATTCCAACACACATGCAAACAAAATATAATAATAAGCAACCATTCATTTAGTTATTCTTATTTAATCTAACAAGCAATATAGGAGCACTCATGACCCCAACACTTTACAATATAGTATTATGAGAGGTCTCCCTTAAAGCCTAAGTAACTAAGTAAGGAATTGCCTAAATCTGCTTAGACAATTTCCATGTAAGACTTTACTAAGGATAATGTCTCACATAGATTATTAGGCGCCTTGCCGACACACTAGTCCTTCTAAGGTGTTAGCCAAAGCTAAGTACCCATAACATACAATTAATTAAGCAGGATATTTCACTTAGCCCATTTAAGATACTACCTTACACGCACAAGCACAAACACATGTATCTTGCACATGGATTAGGTGAAACTTTAGGAACTTGCACACTTGACAACTCCCTTACACTAACCCCTTTCAAAAAGATTCAACCGAACTAGATTTAACTTGTTAAAAAGTGTTTAGGGAAGATAAGACAATTTAAGACGATTGTTTCAAAAACTAGAGATAAGTCTAAAGTAAATGGAATTGAAAATGGAAGGAAAAGGAAGCTTAGAAAAGATCATAGAAAGTACATGGGCATGCTTGAATGCCATGTAACGTTTCACTAAGAAAAGAATAGAAAACGAACAATGAAGGAAGAACATAAAGAAAACATAGCCTTATTGGTAGGCCATATTATTCTTAACTAAGAAAGCAAATCCAGCACGTCCATGCAATACAACTATGTTGAGTTGCAATGACCTAAACATGGCTACGTCTAACGCTCATGTTGCTTTATAGTCTCTTTCCTCAACTAAGAAGGTCAATAAACACAATCATGTTGAGCCCATACCCACCCAGCAAATTCTAAACTTCGATTTTCTTCTTCTCTTTTGCTCATGCTCTAATAAAAAAAAAAAAATTTTTGATAACAAAGATGAAACCAACATATCCTTCTCTAAACAATCACAGCCTAACTATGACTTCATTCAATTCTCAACAACTTAGCACATTAAAGAACATTGATACAAAGTAAGGAATTTAAAGTCATGAACTCATTCATTTCAATCCCTTGAACTCAAAACTTCCCTTACTAAACTTCACAAATCTACAGTAAGAATTTCAAAATCTTATTTTTATGACTAATCCTTGAGAGATGCATCATAAATAATAAATAAGAAACCTAACTTACTGCTAGTTTGCTTCCAATGATCAAGTTCCATAGTAGCCTTAATAAACTCTGCTTTTCCTAACATACTTTACATTAGTGGCAAGAAATGCCAAAAAAAAAAAAAAAGGAAAAAAGGCCAAAGGAAAGCTTTGAAACACATTAACTACCTTGGTTTTAAGTGCTCAGTTTAGAGATAATAGAAGAAACCACTCAACAAGAATAGCAAAAGCGTAAGGAAGAAGAAAGTAGGATAAGGAAAGAAAATAAAGTATTACGTAAAATATGCATAGAGCATCAAGAGTTAGAGTTACCAAATCACACATATCACTAAATGAAAGGTTTTAGAGTGCCCTTGGTTTTGAAAATATTTTTAATGCCTTGTTTTCAATTTATCTTTGTGAAAACTCACAAAATCTCTCTAGCACTTAAAGTCCAAATCTCATCTTTTCCTTTTGAGTTGTACTTTGAAAAATAAATAAAACGCTTATCAATAGTAACACTAACAATCTTACATTAAGATAGATAAATAATACATTCATTACATACATCAAACCATTAGATACTTTAAAAGTTTAATTTGACTGTCCTACTTGTTTTTCTAAAGTTATAATTCTACTTCCTCAATGTAATAGAGCACTCTATACTCAAATCTTAGCCTAGCCCTAGCTTTAAATGACTTGCAAAAGAAACTATTAAGGTATAAGCTACATTCAGCTTAGTGACTATCCTTCCTACCTTACTATCAGACAATAATAAGCAAGTTATTTATCAAACATATGAATACATGTATAAACTTATGCAATACAAATAGTGCATACAGTTTATCAATAATTGCATACAATACGGTTTTACGTCTACCGTTACTCGAGTTAGGAAGTATTTAGGCACATTATAATTTAGATATCTACCTCCAACATGAGTTCTCTTACCAATATAAGTACTCTCAGTAGTAGACATAGTTTGGCCTCAAGCAGAAGGCGGCACTCCTTAAAGCCAAGTAGATTTTAAAGGTTGATGTAAGGACATGTCACATGAATACATCGTATGATAAATAATCACAACTTATAATATCAATATAGATTCATCTATGCATGATTTCCTGCTCTATTAAGTAGTATTGATGCCTATTAACTTATGCTATAAGATGTAATGCATATCTGGTTTAATTAAATGACAAATATTTATTAATTCGGATTCATGGGTAGTAAAGCAAATATATTCTAAACACTCTAATACCGTAAATTCTAATGCAGCAAACAAAGGTATTCGAAATATCGTAGGATATTTTTGCAAGCAATAGACAATCAAAGCAAGCACATATAAGTTCCCATATACCCCAACATGCAACAAATTCAATTATTAGATATAATTAGGTGGTGCTCTAATTACAAGTACATAACAGAGTAAAATAGGGAGCAATATACTTACTTAGCCTTAAAGTCTAGTATTCCCAATAGTCCTTGGTAGTCTTGAACTTGGTAGCCTAAATCACCTAAGTAAGGTAATTAAAGTAAATAAGACTCATCTTAAACTTAATCTATTCGTTAGTCTTGCTATAATTTTCCTATTTCTACTTATTTTGTATTTTAGCCATCTTTCTTGTTTTAAATAGAAATTTCATGTTTTTATAATCTATTTTCATCTTTCTCAAGTGTTCTTTCAGTTAGTGAAGTCCTTTTAAGGTGTTTAGACTTGTAAGAATTTGGTTTGAGCCAAACAAGTTCGTTGGTCAATAGTGTTTATTTGACTACTTTAGGATTTGGGCTTATGTTTGGGCTTTAGGCTTAATTTTGGGTGTTGGGATTAATACTTGACCTTTCAGGCTTTTATTTAGGTATTTTAAGTTTAAGTTTTTTATCAAATTCCATAAATTTTAATTTGAGCCTTAATGTTACTCTTGTAGGCTTAAATGGGTTCTTTTTAGTTGTTTCCGGCCTTAGCTTACTAAAAGGCCTATAAGAGATAGCTTTAATAGGCTTTTGGACTTAGTAGACCTTTAATATTTTATTTTATGAGCCTTTTAATTTAGGGTTCAAGTTTGGTCACTAAGTTGTTGAGCTTTATTCATGCTTCTTTTATGGGCTTTGGGGTTTATCTTACTAATTTAGGACTTAAGCCTAACTCCAATTATCATTTTAGGCTTAAGCATACTAAAGGCTTTGAGATAAGTCCATTTTATATTAGGATTCAAATCTGGTCCTTTTTGTTTATTAGGCTCTTACTCATATTTTTAAAGTTTTAATAACTAATTAAGCAAGTTTAGGCCTAATTTACATTCTAGGAGCCTAAACAAGATTTCAACTTATTCTAATGGGCCAAATATCTTATTGGGTCCACTAAATAACCCATTTTACTAAGTGTTCTAGATTAAGTTCATTTTATTAATGGGGTTTCTAACACTATTCCTAAGGACTTAATTACCAACTTAACTAGTTTAGGTCATTAACTTATCTATGCCCTACTTAACTTAGTTAATTACATCCTAAATCAAACTTAACACTAAACATTCATGTCATTACACTAATTAATAAAAATTTAGAACTCATTAAGCCCATAAATAGTGGCAACCAAGTAAGGGTTTTCTAGGGTTTCTTTAACTCCATCCATCCAATACTTATTATACTATATTTTCCTTGTTGTTAATCACATTTCTACTTGTTTTAAGCTAATAACATCACATTACGTGGTGATAACAAGATGGATACATATCAAGTAGGGGGAGGCATACAAAGGAAGTTGGGATTCTTGGTGCTTTCTTAACTTCTTTTCAAGTTACATATATAGAACTATCTCTAGAACAAAAATAGCAAACTAACTATGTACATAAATGAATGTATAATTATATGGCTCTAAAATGATATTTACATGCCTATAACATATTTTTATAGTCTTTCTAATCTTAAACTCTCAAGATATCATGGATAAAACTAGTGTAAATAGAAAACTTAAGTTGAGTGAGATTTACCTTAAATTAGTTTGCACGAGCTCTAAATTTTCTACTTAGAAATGAAATCAAAATGTGCTTCTTTGGGTGAAAATGATTATTGACAAGAAATTGTAACGTATGTATAACATTTTGGTGGTGGTGGCCTATGATTTGGTGGCATGTGGTGGTGGTAATGATAAAAGCCACTAATGTGCGTAGGGGAATCCAAGAGCACTTCTTGGTTTTCCTTCCTTCTTTTTTTGATTTTATCTAGGTTTGTAGAGAGAGTTTCCTAAGGTTTTTCTATAAGTAAAGAATGATGTCAAATGAGTGTTTTGGAGGGATAAAATGGTAAATATTGAAGGTGGATTAAGGGGGACAAGAGGTTGCTACCTTGTGATAAGAATATATGGCCCCCTCTTAGTATTATTGTACCTTGTTTGTTTTTTGCCAAATGAGGGAGGATTTTATCTCCTTAAGAATAAGTATCCTTTAATTCCCAATTAATCTCTTGTCTTTTGTCTTTAATTGAGTTTAACTTGCTACTAATTAAGATGTAATGAGAGTTGGTAGATGGATTAAAGGGTAATTAAGGTAATTAATTACAATTTTAGTTAATTAAGCAATTCAGGCCTAATTAGGTTGTAATTAAGGTCTTGCTATATTTTTTCGTTTTAATTAAGTTCATTAACCTATATTACTGTGTTTGTTATATTCCTTTATTATTCGAGACCAATTAGAGTTTTCGAACTACATATAAGATTGGCAATTTAAGGTTTCTTAGCGATTACAGAAATTATTTACGATTAGCGAATAGTTTAAGGATATACTTAGGGTTTATTAGTTAAATTAGGTTTTTGGACTTCCAATAAAGGTTTTATTTAGTCTATTGATATTTTTATGTCATTTTAGGGTTTCTTGCATATGAGTGGTTTTAGGGTTTTACTTGTACGATTAGGGTTTTAGGGTTTTATGTTTACTCTCTTTAAGGTTTTTCAACTTATTATTTAGGGCTTGTGGCTTATGATTTAGGGTTCTATTTTTTTATTTAGGGGTTTTATTATTACAACTTTTATTATTATATTTTAAGTGGTTCTAAGGGTAGCTATTAACTCCTATATCTAACTTCGAGTTGGGATTTGAAAGTTTACGGAGTTCATATTGTTTTCCTAAGTATACTGTTGGCATTCTTAAGGAGATATTTTCATATAATTACTTTCATTTTATATGATTGATCGTTTTTTATTTGTAGTTAATTATGATATATAACCCAATTAGCAGATAAAGGTGTAATTAAGTTTCTTAATCTTAATTACTAGTACACTTGGCACAAATTAGGCGCATTTTAGGACTTAATGTGTCAAATTAAGTTGGTTAAGCCCGTTGGGTGATCTTATCTAATTAATTTAAGGAATTAAGACAATTATTACAATTCAAGTACATTTTAAAGGGTAGATTAAGGTTTTAGGGAAATTAATCGATTAGTCTCAATAATGAATAGTTTTACTAGTTAATTAGAGTATAATAATTGGATTAGGGTTTTCGACTATAGATTAGGGTTTCACAATTTAAAGACTCATAAGTATTAGGGTTCTAATTAGGATTTTAGTGTTCGAAGGTTCGTTTAAGGGCTATAGTACTTATTTTCAGGTTTTAAATTCATTGTTAGGGTTATTTATACCAATATTTATTTTTAGTTTAGGTTACCCTTTATTGGTCTTAGGGTGCTCTCATGGGCTTTGACTATCGATCTCTTTCTTATTAGGGTTTGTAGTTAGTTTCGTTAGATTATGTTAACCTTAAGAGTTAACATTAGTTATTAGTATTTGTTTATAAGATTTTAGGGCTTTTGATTGTAGGGTTCAAACTAAGGCTTGGATTGCCATTTAGGGTTTTATGAAATTAAGTTTTGGTTTTTTATTGTAGTCTGTTAGGTTTAGGGTTAGTTATTTTGCCAACACTAAGGGTATCTTTCAAGAAATGTTATTAACTTCCAACCCCTTTTCTAGAAAATTTGCAAGGTTTACAAAAGTTCATTACACAATAATAACATCTAATATTCTATGACATGTGGAAGGATGTCAATGGTCAATCAAAGGATTTTGATGGTCAGTTAAAGAATTCTTGCTATCAATTGAAAGATGCCAATAATTGACTAGCATGTGATTATGGTCAACAAGAGGATACATAGCCTTTGGTTGTTTCTAATTTTCTCTTATTCCCTATTTTAAAAATGTTGTCAATTTGTTCCCTACTCCAACTAAGAGCTATAAATATGTACTTTAAGTTTCATTTATGGTTGACTCAATCTCTTAAGAGTCTTATGAGAGTTTGGTGAGTCAACTTCAGTCTAATCTTTATTACTTTCAGTAATCTCTATTGCTGATTTTAGTCTAACCTCTATAAATGAGATTGCTATACTATAAAGATGAGTTTTACATATTATCCTTTTATATTTACTTGATATATACAAGCAAATGTTGCAACTCCTTCATCCATACCTTTTACCTTGCATTGTAGTTTTTATGTTACATACTTGCTTCTCTCTTGTTTGATTATTTGCTGTTTTATGTGATTCAATATCTATTTTCTTCCATTGTATAGCTTAACAAATACATATGAAAAAGTACATAAAAACAAGAACTCATAGAACAAGAACAAAAGGTAATGACTTTATGAAACCAACTTTAACCTTAGGTTGCACAAGTATCCATGATATAGAAGTCCTACACAATAGAGCCTAAGTCCTTGACTAAGTGAAGGGTCCTCTAACAATGGCATTATCTAGGCTTGTTAGCTTAAAGGGGCCTAACAATAAACATTGGGGAAGATTTGGAGTGTTTAATTTATGAAAAATGGAAGGATGCCATTCAATTACTAAAATGTGAGTTGATCCCTAAAAGTAGGGAAGAGATGGTAAAGATATAGGTGGAAGCAAGTTAAGGAAGCTACAAAGCCAAGGCTTGTTATTTCAAGCGAGATCTAGTTCTTGCAACTTTCACAAATATATGAGTTTGATCGAAGTTGTAGGATCATCATTGTGCTTTTTATTTGTCTATGTATCTCTATGTGCATGTATGTGTGTGTGTGCGTATATATATTACCCTATTAACATTATAGCCATTGTATTTCCAATGCAGTTATATATATATATTTTCTTTCTTTTTGAAATGGTTTTAATCATAGGCTAACATTGGGCAAATGCAATCAGTAGTCAAACCAATAGGTTAGTAATGTGCATTTCTAATAATTTTACCTTACTAGTGTTGACTTAGTATTCAATAACTTGCACTTATGAACTATAATTAGTTCTATTCCATAGTTGACATGGTATCTTATTTTTATGATTGAGTTTTCATAGTCTTACCTTAAATGTGTAAAATGTTTTTATTGCATCAATTATAAGTAGTTGTTATAAAAACTTCTATTCTATCCAACTTATTAAGCATACTGAAATATATATGGAATATTAACTACCATAGATTTCAAGATCTTTAATTGTAAGTACTACCCTTTTATATATGTTTGATGTTGTTTAACCCTTATCTTTAAAATTGAAAGTTTACATCACAATTCTTTAAAAGAAAATAGTGTAGTTGCTCTCCTATATAACCACAATGTCCTTAATTTTATGCAATATATATTCTTTCCATTTTATTGTTGTTTATTGTTTTATTAGAATAAAATAAAGAAAAAGAAAATTCCTTTAAACCACATTCTTCAAATGGTCTAAACCTCTAATTTAGATTGGAAAACAAGAGTGCTTAAAGCAAATAAAAGATGAAGAATCTACAATTTACCCTTAAAGTAAAAACATTTAATTACGTACCAATTAAGCATAGTAAGTGTGCTAAGCATATGAGCATAAACAAATTTAGGTCTATTCGGTAGGCTACATAAGTATGGCCACATGAGAAAAGTAAAAGGCACAAGTATGCATAGACATAGGCTTAGGTAAGCAATCACGAGCATGCCGAGCACGATAAAGCTAGTGGGTTACTTAAGCATGAGTATAAAACTGCACAGGTAACACATGGACTCTTTTTTATATATGTGAAATTTAAATAAAAGCGGTATTTTAAGTATTTATAATTAAGTAGAATGTTTATTTAATTAATTTGTTTGATTAGTTGTATTTTTTGGAGATTAAGTAATTCAAATTTGTAATATATATTTAATAAACAAGCAAATAACGTAATAATTATTGAAATTACTTGATTAATTAAATGGGATGTCATAAATAAACTAATTGGATTATTTTATTTGATTAATTCACTTATTATGATTTGAATAAATAAATGGCGCGAGATTTATATGAATAAATCAATACACTTCAATGTATTTACATAAAACCCTATTTCATTTTCTTTTCTTTATTCAAAATGGAAAGTTGAATTAACCATTTCATTTAAGCAATGCCATTTGTTTGATATCAAATTAATTGATTAAATATAATTCTAATTGAATTATTCGAACAAATTAATTTAAATAATTTAATTGTATTAATTTGTTAAAGGTAATCTAATTAATCCTTCAATGTATTTTGAGATAGGTGTTTAAAATATTTTCAAGTTATGCTAGCTTAATAGTGAATAGTTAATATTAAAATTAAAATTAGCATGTAATTAATGAATGCACATGAATATAATATTAATATTTAGAATTGATTAAGTCCTAAAATATAAGGATTAGCAAGTTGTAAGTAGAAATGAAATATAAGCATTGAGAAGTCTACTGAAAGTCAAGAAAATAAATGTACAACTTGGTTAATAATCCTCGTACTCTTCATAATTGTCATCCATCTATCACTCCTCTCCAGTTTTATTACCAAGGATATCTTAGTTCCATCTTCATCAGGAAACCATAGCTTTGCACCTCCTTGTCTTCTCTTTTGAGCCTCCCTCCAATCTTTTAGGCACACACTTGCTTCGACAATTTCAAGTTTGAGCCAAAGACAGTAAGGGTTGAGAATTCACTTAACTAAGTTAAAGGCCACCTCAAATGAGATTGTTTAAGCTAGTGGTGCCAAAACATCTCATACCATAAGGGACACCATCAACATCATGTAGGATTTAGCTAACCACCAAACTAGGACATCTGCATCAACTTTGTCCTCCTTCAAGTATTGCACCTAGTAGATCAGTAGCTCAATAAAAGTTTCAATCTCAACATCATTGCTAGTCCTAATGCTTTGGCTTCTCTAGGTGATTTGTTTGCTCCTTTTAGAAGCTAAAGCATGTAAACTGCTCAATTGATTGTTGATTTGAGGTCCTTAGGCTAATGATTGCATCCTCAATTTATGTAACAAGAGCAATGATTTGAGCAAACTCTAGGCATCCACATCAAGCCTTGCAACTTCATTTGCAACATTTTCTACTAATAAGAATTCTCTATATAGATTAAGAGCACCATAGAACTTATAGCGTGTATCTAGCATCACTCCAACATAGAAGATAAGAGGGATAAGGGAATAGTAGTTTAGTAATCTTGATCTCATGGTTGTAGTGATAGGGAAGAATATCCAACTCATTTGTTATGTGGAAAGGGAAAGAGGAATTTGCACATGGACATGAACTTTTTCCGGTCCAACATATACATTGGGCTAAGCCCAAGCTCGCTCAAATATGACTAATGAAGGTAGGAGTTGTAGAAAGAGGGAATGATCCTGTTAACCTACGTTAAATGTCATATTCAATATTACGATAATTCAAACACAACTTTAATGAAATATGAAACACTGTGAATATGATATTAATATTTATTTATGCTAACATTAATGCTCTGGACAGCATTTGATAGGTCGAGTTCTAGTTAGTTTGGCAATCACAAGGTGGGATATAAACGTCGTGACTCTCCCAGCGGCAACAGTCAACATATTCTAGGTATTTCGTCTTGTTATGATGGATACATTAAGAGCAAACCAAAGCTTAGTAATGCGATTTTCCAAGCTATTGGCTTGAAGACCATCATATATTGCAAGGTTAAAAATATGACACACACATCAAACATGGAGCAATTTTCCATCACATACCGGGTTTAATTGTTGCTTCAATTGTCATATTAAGCCCGTATTGTTGGATGCATTATAAAAAATGATACTGAAATGCCTTTGAATATCCTAGGCTCCCACGGTTGCCAGGATATTTCGATGTGAGCTTCTAAGAAGAGCATAAATGTGATAATTCTTTTTTACCATCGAATCATCGTCAATGCGATGCATGGTGATGCACATGTAGCTATCGTCAACGTCTACCATCGATGACTTCCATGTGTCTGAAGTAAATGATACGCTGCACGTGAAGCCAAATAAATTATCGTTCTTTAAAAGCCTTATAATCAACTAAAACCACGCTGAATCAAGGCAAAGCCCCATCATGCAGACAAGGTAGGGAGAGCAAAATTTCACACCTTGATGAGAGGCTGGATAGCGGCTCCTCAAGGACTTTACGTTTACGCTTGAAAAGATCCACCATTTTGCTCCACAGCGTTTGCCATCCTACATGTTGGTATCTTAATTGCAGCCTGCTCCTTGCCCGTTCTTTAAAACCTTCATGCCCGGCATGAAACAACATTCCTACAAATACAGTCATCTGAATGAAGTCATTTCTAGGTTCTTGATGGTCGAATATAGAGGAGGCTTCATGATCCCTTTGATCAACGAGTGATGATGTACCTTCAGCCAGGGTTTTTGGCACCATTTTTATTGTTTCATTTCTCTTTTGGTGCATCTTTAGGTATTAGGCAAGATGACCCGTGAGTGATTTGGATTTACCGAACAATGTCTTCTCGCACATCATACATTTCTCGACATCCTCCCCAAAACATCACTGAAAAAGTTTCATACGTTGCTAGTTCGTTTTCTCATTCTTTGACTAAGGGTCTCGGTGGAGCCAATGTTGCTTATCGTTTATATCTTTGTTAAGGATGAGTTCTCTATAAAATCCTAGCCACAATAGAGCAACTATAATTACACTCTCTACCTTTTTAATTAACCAACAAAAATACTAAGGAAATAAATTTGTAAATTCACTAAAATTTCATTATTTTCGAAAGATACGTACCGTATCGAAATCATCCTCAACATTCTTGCTGGTCGTAGAGGGTGGTCGTTACATCATCGATTGAGGGAACTCAGTGGCTGAGTCGTTCTTACGAACCCAGGATAGGTTTATAGTATTCCCAATGTTTGGGTTCCCAACCTGATTCATTAGATATTTAAATCTTTGACTCTATGCCAATAGAAAAGTCCACGAATTGTCTAGTTCTATGAAGTGTGGCATGTTATCGTAATTGTATGCGGTTGGGTTTCCACGTCCATCCATGGTTCACTAAAATGTAAATAGATTAAGGTGAAAGTGAGAATAGATTGAGCAAAAGCAAACTAATATGAGTGTATAGGAGATTAGGACTCACGAGGTACTTAATGGAAATGAATTAAGGAAGTGTAATAATTACGCGGCAGCAAGGCAACATATACGAAAAAAATCACAGGAAAACAACGTGCCGATGTTACCCTCCCACCCTAATCTTCTCTCATTAGGGCGAGAAAAGAAACGTAGGCACGTTACTTTCCTTAACCCCCTTTTTTTTTTATTTTTATAGTAAAAAACGTTGGCACATTTCTCATAAACGTGCGTACATTATAATATTTTGAATTTCGAAATTTAAACTATTTGATGGGGCGAGTACAAACACAATCATTCAGTCACCTATGACATGTTTAGATAAAATAATGCAATTTTCTAAACAATCAAATTATTTACTTATTTTTAAATCAAATAGGAATTTTGACTATATGGAATAAAATAATGAACATAAATATAATATCAATATTTCAAATTGATTGACCATACTACAGTTTGCATATTACCTTATATAAGTTTTCTAAAAGACAAATGATTAAATTTCTACAAGTTAACAAATATACAAGTCACAACCCATATCAATGACTTTACCCTCCTCATTCTTATTCTTGTCAACCGATAAAGTACTTATAAATAGAGCGTTTAGAAGGTTAACTCGACTTTTGAACCTAATGCATATCAATTCCTAGTCCACATGAGACCAAGGCCTAATCAAGATAGTTTAAAAGAGTTGGAAAGGAAGTTGACCCAATGGATCACCAAAAGGATAAGAGCACTTGGAAGCTATGACAGTTTTAAGCAAGCTACTATCACAAATTTCTCCACATATGATGTTTGGGCTTACCTTGTAAAGTTTAAAGTACCGGAATTTAAAAAGTATAACAAGATTAGATGCCATAAACTGTACACTAGGTTTTATGTATGAAAAATGGGCAAATATGTCCAGTACGATTAGCTAATGGCATAAACATTTCAAAATAGCTTAATGGGTTTGATATGGTATGCTTAATTGGACCTAAATCAAGTAAACATATGGGAGAAACTTGCTAGGGGGTTCTACGAACAATATAAGTTCAATGTTGAAGTAGCACCAACTATTATGGATTCGGTTGCCTTGAGGAAAATAAAAAATGAATTGTTTAAGGATTATACATAGAGATGGAGATCCTTGATTGTAAGGTCATCTATACCCATGGTTAAGAAGTAGCTAACCTTGGCTTTTATTATTGCTTTGGAAAAGCCCTATTTCTCCCACCTGATTAGGCATGCCTCATCCTATGTTACAAAGGTTGTAGTAGTAGGATGTAAGATTGAAAGTGCTATCTCCTTTGGAAAGCTTCAGGAATCATTCAATAGAAGAACAACTTCTTCATCGTCTACTCTTAAACTAATAGCCAATAAGGATAAAGAAGCTACAATTAACATGTTGAATTGAAACGATAAGCCTAAGGCTCCTTAAGTCTAGCAACAATTCAAAAACTAGCCTTCGACCAACAAGGCCCCAAGACAATTCACCATAATCCCAATTCCTCTCAACTAGGTTTTTGAGAAGCTTAACAAGGACAACTTGATTTAGTTTAAGCTCCTTAGTGACAAATACAGACCAAGGATTTCTTACTTTAATAAGAAATGTGAATATCATTTAGGGAAGATAGGGCATTTGACCAATTCATGTTAGGGACTAAAGAACAAAATCTATGATTTGATTGACAAAGGCTTAGTCTAACTAGACTTCATAGAAACTCTTGCTCCAAATGTCAACAATAATCCCCAGCCCAACCATGGCCTTATTACCAACATGAATTTTGACTAATTAGATTCTTCCATCAATACGATTGGTTTAGTTTGGAAACATAAAGTCTTTCACTATTACAAGAATGAGTAAGCCCAAAGCATTAAAAGGTATGCCTTCCATGTGCTAATGCCACCTGAAAACTATAAGGCTACCCTATTCAATTATCAAGTAGTTAACTAAGAGTAGTCAAGTCCTTTAGTAGGAAGGATTACTCAAAGTTGAAGGGTTTATAACTAAAATGAAGAGCCTAACAAGAAAAGTAATGACATAATCATTACAAAAGTCTTCATTGACAATGGATCATCATTGAATGTTTGCTCACTTACTACCCTAGACTTATTGGGTATCAACATGATTGCAATTAAGCTAAGCTCTACAATAGTTAAGGCTTTTGATGGATTTGGAAGGGATATCATAAGGGAGATAGATTTAGACATTGGCCCTTAACCTTTAATATTTGATTCTAGGTTCTAGACATCACAAGGTCCTTCAACTTGCTCTTAAGGAGACCCTAAATCCACTTAACAAGGGCCATACCTTCAATCCTACATCAGAAGGTCAAGTTTATCTGAAATGGCCATATGATAGCAATTCTAGGAGATCAAAACTATGATATTTATAAAGAAACAGCTACACCCTATATAGTCACTAAGGAGTAGGAGTACTTCGGTTTGTAAATGTTGATGTACACATTGTTACTAGTCTTGACAAAGGAGAGATGGAGAATGTGAAGTTTAAGGAAGGCTAGATTGGTACCTATGGCCTTGCTTAACTATAAGTCAACCTTAGCTAAAGAATTCCAAATGAAACAAGAAAGAGGCAAAAGAGGTGATAGATCATATTATGTCCCAATAACCTTTCCACCACAAATTGAGACATTTGTCTAGGTTGACATGTTGATGCATCTCTAGGGTCAAACGTAAAGATAAGCACCACAACGAAGTAAAACAAAAGAAAGTGAAAGAAGGCTCTTAAAGTTTGAGTAGCTACCAATCAAATATAATACACCAATCAATCTTACTTGGCCTACAATTCACCAGATATAACTCACTAGTCTGAACTACAAGGTCACTCGCTACTACTCCTTAGTAAAGGAAATAGATAAAAGTTAAGGATAAATGAGAACATTATGGTTGCTTGAAAGGGAAACTTGTATATTCCAATCATCAGAAGGTGATGTCTACATACAATAAATATGGTATGTATACTAGCCTAATTAGGGTTACAAACATACATAGAAAAGACAAAAAGGTAATTTACAATTTAGTTATATGAATGATACTGAAAGAGCAAAAGAGACAAAGAATATTCTATACAGAAAAGTAAAGAATCCTTCTAGAATGTTATGCTAAAAGATACGTATTGCATGATAGCTGGTTACTATAAAATATAGTACAATTATGATGAAATGAGGAAAAAGAGGGTATGCGGTTAGAGTTACCCTAATCTAGGTGAATTGGTCCTCAACCAATCAGTCACAAATGAATATTCACCTTGAATTGGGGTCAGATCCTAGTTGGTTCAAGAGCTCAACTTCAAGTAATTGTTGAGGTTGGCATGCTTGAATGTTGTTACGATTATGGTACGGTTGCTTAGTAGGTAGGCATGCCTACTTGGAGGGTTTGCATGTCTACTCAATAGCTCTGGAGTCAATGTTTGTGCATGAGAGAGCTTAATACTTAAGTTAGTAGTAGAGTGAATCATAAAGGTCAAGATAGGAATTCTTGTCTTAGATGGGGCTTTGAGCTAATATTCTTCGTATGAGTCTTTAGAGTCCTCTAACTTAGATACGCATGATTAGTCTAAGGAGTTGATTCCCATCATCTACTTAGGTATTAGAAAGATCTATCATCAAATCTGAAGTAGTCTCAGGCTTTTGTTCTTCTTGGGCATTTATAGGGTCTTCTTCTTCTAGTCAGTAAGGAATCAGGTCGAATACATTGAAAGTGGAGAAAACATCATAGTTCTCATGCAGCTCAATCTAGTAGGCGCTACAATTGATCTTCTTTAGGATCCTAAATAGACCATCAGCTCATGGAGATCACTTACTTTGTCTCGAGTGTAGAAATCGCTCTTAGCTGAGGTGAATCCATACTAAGTCTCCTGGGCTGAAAGAAATAGCTCGTCGGCCTCAGTTACTAATCTCTTATTATATCTTGTAGAACTTAGCGATCTTCCTTATCACAAACTGATGTAGCCCTTGCAATACTTAAGCTCAGTCAACTCTAGATTGACTCTCTTGAGTAGCTATGGGGGTACCAATCAAATCTAGTGAAATAGTGGGATTGAGGCCATAGACAACCTTAAATGAAGTCTTTCCCATTGTGATGTGGATAGTTTGGTTTTATGTGAACTACACAATGGTTAGACATAGATCCTAATCCTTCAAGTTCTTTCTCATGATAGCTTTGAGTAGATTACCAAGCATCCTGTTCACTACTTCAGTCTAGCCATTAGTTTAAGGGTAGCTACTAAAGCTGAACACAAGTTTAGTCCCTAGTCTTCTCCAAAGAGTCTTCTAAAAATAGCTCAAGAATTTTGTGTCTTGATTTAAAACAATAGTTTTCAGCACTTCATGCAATTAAACAACTTCCTATGAAAATAAATCAGTAATATATAAAGCATCTTTAGTTCAATGGCATAGGATGAAGCATGCCATTTTGCTAAAGCGGTCCACTACAACAAAGACCAAATCTTTTCCCCTAGATGTTCTGGGCAATCCTACGACAAAGTCTATGTTAAGGTTAGCCTAAGATAAGGTTGGTGTTGGTAGGGGTATATTCTCTCCATAAGAATCTCTCTTTCCTTTGGTCCTCTTATATACTTCATAACTACCAATTACCAACTACCTTATGGACATCTTTGGCTAAATCAAGCTAGTAAAAATTTTCTATCAACAAGTTGGATATTTAATCTCCCTAAAATGACTAGATAATTCACTACTATGAGCTTTGTTAACCAACAACTTACATGTGGAACGATTAGGTATGTACTGCATTCTTTCCTTAAAAAGATAACCATTTTGGATATAATATCCTCCATAAGCAACTCCATGTTTACACTGTTCTATAATAGGACCGAAATGAGAATCATGAGCATACTGCTCAGTGATAAGTTAAAATCCTAGTAATTTGGTTTGCATGGTGGTTAATAAGGTTTTCCAACATGACAAAGCATCGGTGACTATGTTGGTACTTTCTTTCTTATGTCAGATTACATATGAAAACCCTTCCATAAACTCTAGCCATTTGGCTTGCCTCTTCAAAAGTTTGTTCTGACTCTCAAGATGCTTCAACAACTCATGGTTAATGTAAATAACAAAGTCTCATGACAATAAGTAGTGTTGTTAGATAGTAAGAGCTAGAAAAAGAGAGTATAACTCTTTATCATACACATAATAGTTCATTATGGCACCACTAAGCTTCTTATTATGCTAGGCAACTGGGCATCGTTCTTACATTAGTACTACACCAATGCCAATGCTTGGTGGATCGTACTCTAGCTTAAATAGCTTGTCAAAATCAAGCAAAGCTAGGATAGGGGCAAAGGTGAGCTTCTGTTTAATCTCCTTAAAGCTTTGCTTAGGTCGATCATTCAATTAGAATCCATCACTTTTCTTTGTTAGCTGGGTTAAGGGGGCAGTAATGGTACTGAAGTTTTTAATAAATTTGCTTGTAAACAGAAGCAAGGCTATGAAAACTTTGTACTACAGTAACTTTCTTCAGCATTAACTACTTTAAGATAACTTAGATCTTTTCTTCATCTACTAGGATTCCTTCTCTTGATACCAAACACCTAAGAAAAACCATTTCACCTTAACATAATGTACACTTCTTCAGGTTCCCAAATAACTTCTTATCTCATAAAATATCAAAAATAGCTCAGAGATATTGAACATAATTGTTAAGATCAGTACTGTACACCAATATATCATTACAGTACATAACCATACATTGTCTTATCACAAGGTACAGCACATGGTTCAAAAGTCTCATAAATGTGCTTGATGCGGTTGATTGGTATGGTTGACGTAGTGCCACGTTAGCCCATTTTTCCTTGCCTTTCTTTTCTTTTCACTTCGTTTTGCTTTCTTTCCCTCATTTTTCTCTAGAATTCCAGCACTTTCCTCTTCGGACAGCCAGTTTCAACGCGATTTTTAAACCTCTTCTTATTGCAATTTCACCAAATTAATGGCGAAATTGCAAAATAGACATAGCCTACTGTGAATCAAACCCATTAACACGTCTAAATATAGTTAAAGGAGCATTCAAATGGTGCTCCAAAATTCTGAAAAAAAAAACTAATTTTTTGGACATTTTCAATAAGTCCGAATTCGAGCTTTCCATGTTTCTAGGATCAATTCGTGTATAAAAGGGTATTGGGGGAGCTCACATAAATACATACAAATTTGCATAATCACTCGAAATAGTCTCTCTCTCTCCCATGATTACTTTCTCTCTCTAACTCAGTCGCTCTCTCTCTACCAAGCCTACTGCTACGATTGAGCACTCTAGAATCACTCCACATCACCTAGGCTCCAAAACCCGACCACCTTTGACCTCCATCGTGGCCTATGGCATCATTACCAACTCGCTACCACCCAAACCCTAACCGCTACCCCTCTCTCTCCTTGAACCACCACTCCAGCCACTCTTTGACTCGAACCAATCCTACAACTAAACTCACTACGTCCTTAAACCCCTAAGCTAACACCCCTTTCATGCCTAATAACCCCAAAACGTCGAAATCCAAACGCCATTGCCGACCACCACTTCGGATCACCCTTCAAACCTCCCTCAAACACCACAACATTAAACCTAACCCCATTATTCCTAATCTAAAACTTACAAAAAACCACTCACCTACTCATTTTAGTGCTTGGAGTAGCTTAAATTGAGCTACTCGGCACTTGCCCTCACCCTCTTTAGCCAAATATGTGAAAAGCATGTGATTCAAGTCATTCGACTCATAACCCGACCGACCAAACTTGATGACCTGTGCGTCTGACTTGAACGATGAAACTCGACCGACCCGTATGTGCAAATCCATTCAAAGTTTATTTATTTATTTGTTTTACTTATTTATGTGAATGTAATACTATCATAAAAAAGAAGAAAGAAAAATAAAGAGAAGAAAAAGAAAAAAAAAAGGAAAAGAAAAAGAAAAAAAGAAAAGTGTATTTTTGTTTTATTTTATTTTTACTAGTTTAATAAAAATAAATAAAATATAATAAGTAATAAATAAGTAAGGTAATATAATAAAATAAATAGGTTAGTAAATAAAAATTATTTTAACACTTAGAAAAATCAAGTTTTCAAAAATAAATAAAAATAAATCGACCATTTTCTAAATCAGGATCATTTAGAATTTTCAAAAATAAAATCTAATTTATGACCTTTTTCATAAATTTTCTTAAATGAACCCAATTGAACTAAAAATGTAAATACGATTGTTTTCAAAAATTAAAATCAACTTAACCCACTAAAGTTTTTATTAAATCAGGATCATTTAGTTTTTATTAAAAATGTAAATACGATTGTTTAACCCATGAATGTACGATAGATACAGTTGAACTCGGGCCGACTTAAGACCTTAGGATGGGGAGCTGTTGTGTAAGTTCCGGGTGTAGTGGGGCCACTATCGTTCAGGGCTGATTAGGTTATCCTACTTAAACTTCGATGTGACTAAGAAATCATTCTTCCATAAATGTATGAGGTAACAGAGTTTAAGGATCTTTAGAACCTATCCTTTCTACACACATTTCATGCGATCAATGAATAACTAACAAAGCGGCAATGTTATGAAAAGAGAGAAGAAAAAATAACGAAACCCGAAGATTTCTTTCCTTGTATTTTTCCTAGAATTCATGTATGTAGGGAGTTGTTTTTTTTAATTTCTTTTCATGCAAATAGTCTTTCCTTTGTAATTTATGCTTTCCTTGTAATATTTTAGAAATGGCCAGCTCATCCAATGCCAAGGAGATTCATATCCACAAAACCACAAACCTAAAGCCCATACTCAACTAATGGTTTCAAACCTTCAACCCAAGAGAACAATAGTTCATTACCAGTAAGATTAGGCTCATACTCTCACTAGCCAAAGTGGATGTTAACATCATGCTGATAAGAGCCTTAGTCCATTTTTGGGAGCCCAAACAAGTGGCATTTCGATTTGGGCTACACCTAATCAGTCTAACTCTAGAAGAGTACACCCAACTGCTCCAAACTCCTCCTTTAGATGAAATATATGTTCCAAAGCTTAGCTTCGATCCAGCCTACAGTTTTTCAAAATTCTTAGGGATCCGTAAGATTGAGGTAAATGAGGCCCTAGATGATTACAAAAAACACGTTATCAAGATATGGGATCTATTCCATTGTTCCAAAACGAACCCAACTCCAACAGATGGGCTCTGTTTCTTGGAAATTAGAGGGAAAACCGAATCAAGGCCTATGTACTAGCAGTATTCACCACTATCTTATTTCCAAGTAGATCTTTTCTTATACACTTTAGGGTAATAAAGCTAGTAGCTCAGTTTTGGGAAGGGAAGTTTTACATTCCTACCCTACTTGCTAAATAAATAAGGAACCATAATTTCCTTAAGAAAAGAGGCTATGGAAATCTTAGATTAAGCAAAGCACTATTAGTGGTATGGTTCGTTAATCACATCAAATGCTTTGGGTTAGACTTGATAAAGGGGAGTGTTTGCCAATAAGATTGATCTTATTAATTCTTTTGTTGATAAGATCAAATTACTAGAAGATATCCCCACCTCTCTCTAGTTACTACCTAAACAACATGGTAAAGTAGTTTGGGGAGATCCAGGACATAGTTCATAAGCCTTCATTAGAGCAATTCACCTTCGACCTCAAACAGCCTCACTTAGCAAAAAAGGTATCAAAACTTCATAAGATCAAAGCTTGGTAGGATACCAGGACCGTAAGCCCTAACGTCGATTTGAGTGAATTCATAGGTAAAGTAGACAAGCATCAGGTGACCAAAGAATACTTATACAATAAACTTCACAAGGCAGGCATTATACAGTATCAAGTACTAGATGTTTTTAAACCTTCCCCTATGTACCCTAGCTTTGAAATGGTGATCTATATAGACCAAGTAAAGGCTCGTATGGAGGTCCTCTATGATGAAAAAGATAGATGGAAAATCTATTTCAAGAGTCTAGGCAAAGGTCGCATGCCTTGGAACACCAGCTGAAGATAGTCTAGAAGAAGATTCAAGAGTTCGAGGAAGCGACTAAGCAAGATCACAAGAAGGAGAAGAAAGTGTCATCTGTCCTGAAAAAAAAGAAAATTAGCATAAATGGATTTGTATCTTTTCCTTTCTTTCATATAATAAAACTCTAGAAATTTAAAAATAACAAGTAACTTGTCATTCTGTTAATTATTCATCGATTCCTTCCTTTCCATCTATGTGGCTCATTTTCATTTCATTCATTTGCATTCTTTCAAAAAATTAAAATATTCATGTACTACCTTGTTGAAAAGTGGTTTTAACTATGTCGCTAAGATAGCTCCTAAACAACAAACTCTCTAAAGAAGCCTTATCAAAACTCGATCTCAAATCAGAATAGCCAACCAAGAAAACAACATTACCAACACCAACAACAACAATGTTAACCTTAAGGTTGTCAATCTCACTGAGTTGAGGCTCCAGTCCTTGGAACGAATAGTGGGGAAGATTATAGATTAAGTGAGTTTTCTTACTCACATCTCTTTGCTTAGGTCCACAGCTCCATCAAATGAAGAAAGTTCCAAAGCTCGATACAAAAAGAATGTTGAAGCCTTGCCCCTCGAAGAAGCCAACCCTAAGGTTAACTAGGGCTTCGAATCCTTTTAAACAAAAGGGGTGTTCCTAAAGGCCAACCTAACTTTTGAGCCAAATACTTACTCGTTCCTGGTTAATCTAAAGCCTGAAGCTGATCAGGATAGATTGAAAGAGCTTGAGAAGCGGTTAACTCAAGAAAATACCAAAAAAATGAAAATGCTTGAAGGGTTTGATGGATTCGAGCATGCCGGCATAACAGACTTCTCTAACTATAATTATGGAAGCTTCCCGAAAGTTAAGTTCATCTTTAATGGTCAGGTTATCATAATCTTAGGTGACTAAGATTATGAAATCTACAAAGAGACGGCTATACCCTATATTAGTATAGAAGAGCAAGAGGATTTTAGACTCCAAATGTTTGATGAGGTATGCATGATCACCAATTAGCAAAAGGATGGGAGGCCAAAACTCAAAGAAGGCTAGTTTAGTACCTGTAGACTACGATACATTCTAACTACAATGGAAGAGTTACAGAGAATGCAAACCAAGCATAGAAAAGGTGATAGGTTTTATTATACTTCAATGACCTTCCCACCATTGTCAGAAACTTTCATCTAGGCCAAAACTCGGAACTTAAAGCCTACCAAACAAGGCATTTCTAATAGAAATGAAGGGACTGGCCTATCCAACAAATCCCAACACTTAAATAATTGGTTCTCCATCCTTGTGATTAGCAATAAGTCTTCCTTAGGGAAAAGGATGAATAACAATCCAATATTTTATGGAATATTTTAATCAATTCTTTATTTGATTTTACTCGAAAGAGAGTTCGCTTAAATAAAATCGATTTCTTTTCCCCTTACTCTTACCTTACTTATACTCTTCCTTTTACATACTTTTCTTTTCTCAATGACAAGCCTGGTTTTTCACCCTCTTGGTTCTTTTTACAAAATAGGCCTTTTTTAAATCGATCAATACTAAACTTTATCCATTTAATACTAATCCTTGACTAGGGTTTAAAGAAAACTATTTTTTCAATTTGAAGAGGTATTAGAGTCACTACACATCTGAAGTTGGGAAAAAGAGTTAAGTTATAACCAATTAGGTAAATTAGTTATAACTTAGTTACTAGTCTATCGATTAAAAAAACTAATTTGTAAAAACAGCTTTTTGAAAATCAGAGATTTAGATCCAAGGGCTAACTTATTAAACCCTAAACGGATACCACTTTTTAACTTTCTGAATTTAACTTCGCTTTTTAAATATACCCTTTTTATTTCTAAAATAGCAAATTATGATACACGTAACTAAATTGATCAATTTAAACAAATATCTAAAAATGGAAAAAAAAATAAAACTTTCATATTTTAAGTCGCCCTATACTTATGTATAGGTATCTACGTACTCACTATTTGGGATCAGACTTCTGTAGTTTGTTTACCCAAAATATAGTGGGTTGATTTAATTTTAATTTTGGAAAAATAACCAGATTTACATTTTTATCTATTTTGATTTATTTGAAGAAAATTTTCTAAGGATCCTAAATTGGTTTCTCTAAAGTGACCTAATTTGGAAAGGATCCATTTTCTTTTTATTTATTTGAAAAATGTGTTTTTCTAAGTGGTAAAATGTTTTTTCTTTATTATATATTTTTATTATTATTATTTTCATTTTCAAATATATATTTTTTTATTTTCTATCTTTTATTGTTTTTATTACTTATCCTTTTTGTTAAAATTTCAAAATAACTAAAAATAAAACTAAATAAAAATTTTCTTCTTTTTCTTTTCTATCTTTTTTTTTTTCAGTTTTTCTTTTTTCTCTTTTTCCATTTTCTTTTTTTTTTTTATACTTTTTGTTACAATTACATATTGAAATAATTAAATAAATACAATAATCGAATATACAAAACTAATAACAACGCTGGATTAAACTTGGACTAAAGCTAGACGTACGAGTTGGACTTAGGTTAATCGAGTCAGATCATGGGTTAGAGCTAGTGTGGATAACGGGTTCGGATTGGGTCACATCGGGCTCTTCTAACTTCAACAACAGCAATAGTTGGAGGGTGCGATTCGGGACGATTCAAAGGGAATTTTTGGTAGATGAAGACAGATTTATAAGTTTGGGATTAGACTTGGTAGAGGGGGTAGGCCGAGTAATGAGGAGTTTGGAGGTGGTTTAGAAGGTTATCAGAGGTAGCGGTCGACAATGGAGCTTGGGTAGCGTTGGAGGGAGTTATTAGGCTTGGTTGGCTGATTGGGATAGGGGTTTTAGAGTGTGTTAGGTTTGGTCGTAAGGTTAGTTTAAGCTGAGGGTGGTGGTTCGAGGAGAGGAAAGGACGGTGACTAGGGTTTGGTTGGCAGTGACTTAGTGGTGACATTATAGGCTATGGCGGAGGACCAGGGTAGTCGAGTTCGGGAGCTTACGGAGTAGGGTCACGGTCGTGATGTTGGGATGTGGTGGAGAACTTGGGAAAGAGGGATTTAAAGAGAGAAAGAGTGAGCTAAAGAGTGAAAGTGGTTGTAAGAGAGAGAGGGAGCTTAGGAACAGCTTGTGAATGGTTGTGTGTGCTTGTCAATGATTTATGAGCTCCAATTTATAGTCGAATTCAACCTAGAAACTAAGGAAAGCTTGAATCAGATTTGAATGCAAATTCTAGAAAATTAGTTTTTTTTTTCAATTTTTGGAGCTCAAATTGAATGCTCCTTTAACTGCATTTGGACGTATTAATGGGTTCGATTTACAATAGGCTATGTAGAGGATGAATTTGTACCATTAACCGGTGTGTTCCAATAAGGAAAAAGTATGAAATCAAAGGCCAAAGTAAGGGGGTTGGGCTATTCTTGAGAAGGAAAAAAGATCAAAATTGGGGGGAAATTGAGGGAAAAGAGGAGAAAAAAGAGAGAAAGTGCTGACGTGGCATTACGTCACCCATGTTAACTACTCCTGACCTACCGCATATCATTACGTGATACATGGCAACTGACGTGGCACGCCACGTGGTGCCACGTCAATAAGACCACCCAACCCGATGTTTCCACGTGTTAGGACACGTGGCACAATCAAATCCTGACACATGGTAGTGTGTTAGTTAAATAAAAAGAAAAAAATGCCTCCTTGCCTTTGCCAATATTCGAACCTAAGACCTTACACTCAAACCCCATGGCTAGTCCATATGCTTAACCATTAGGCCGTTGGCCTGTGTCTTATCTATATTGCATATATGGACTCAGTCAACCTCGGCTAGATTTAAATCTATGCCTAGGTTCAACGGCTTAACTTTTAAACCAAATTAAAAAATAAAAATATACCTTAATAAAAAGTTATTTTCTAGAATCTTTCATCGTTTCAATTTTTGTGTTTTTTTATCCAAATTTCAAATTTTTTTATGCTTTTATTATTTTTTGAAAATTAATGTATTTTTTTCTAAACTTCATATTTTTTGGGTTTTCTTTTTTTTTTTTCTAATTTTTTGTACTTTTCTAGAATTCCTATATTTTCTAAATTTCTTTAATTTATGAGTTTTCTTTAATTTTCAATTTTTTTGGGAATTTTTTGTACTTTAGAACCCAATAACCTAATTTGAAAAATAAAAGGAGGCAAAAATTAAGTACCTATAGCTGCTCCTATTTATGGTGAAGTTTGAGCAAAACTTTACCACAAAAACAAAATAGACATTATTTTTTGCCCTTAAGATGACAAAAATAGCTATCCTAAAATCGATTTTGATTAAGAAATGAAATTGATAACTCTTATTTTAAACATATTTCACATGGTGATTTTATAGTATTTCCCTTACATTTTTTGTTTTCTTTAAAGAAATTGATACTTAATTGAGCAAAATTTTGATTTCAAGGTTTGAACGCATTCTAGGATCAAAAACGAAGAAAAGGAATCAAGTTTCACTCAATTTAGAGTTCAATTGAAGAAGTTATTAAGTTTTGAAGTTACACAGTTTAGGACATGGCCATGTCCCTAGTTGTGTCCATGCTGGAAAATTTACCAGGGTTAGAAAGTTACACGACCTAGGGACACGGCCATGTCTCAGGCCGTGTCTGATAATGAAAACAGAATCCTTATAATACATATATAAAAGGACATATGAGGGTTTCAAGATAGAAGAGACATTAGAGAAGATGGAGGAGACACTAGAGAAGAGAAGAGACTTGAGGAGAAGGAAAAGAAAAAGGCGAAAGCAACACCAACTTCAAGATTGGAGAGATTTTTCATCAACTAAAGGGGTTTTTCATGTTTTATTTTATGTTTTTGATGGAACTCGTTTTTAGATTCATTATGATAGCTTAGAATTCGTGTATTTAGGATTATGGAACCTAAGGTTTCATGTGACACTTGGGTTGATTTATAATTTTCAATAAAGTTTCTATCTTTTTTTGATTCAATTATATTGTTTAATTGTTGATTGATAATTCTAGAGTATCAATTTATGATATTATGTTTGATGATTGAGAAATTGCATGTGTAATCAGATCTTGGCATAATTGGAGAGAATTATATGTATACTTAGAGATAAGATATATGTTTCTTCCGGAAAGTTAATTATTTGTGTGGGAATTCATTATAAATTAATGCGATTCTAAATTATATTACTAAGTGAAGAGATTCCGATAAATAATTTAGGATTAGGGTTAATATGCTTGAGAAAGGTGTTAACTTTAATTGTGAATCCTTGCAGTGAAGAATAATAGAAACTGAATTGAATATATTTTAAGTGATCACATGTTAAATACTAGGGGAAATAATTCCTAAATATGTTATTGCATACTTGAAGTCGTTCTTAGTTTTATTGCTTTCTAAATTGCTTAATCAAGTCTTATAATTAGTTTAGTTTGTTAATTTCAGTATTTTTAATTTATTCAACTCATTACAATTTTCCGGTTAGATAATAGAGCTAAGGTTAATATTAGTACTTGAAATCTCTGAGGGATCGACTCAGACTCACATCCGCTATATTAAAATTGATAGGTGCACTTGCCTGATATCATGTTTTTGGCACCGTTGCCGAGGATTTTGGATACTAAGAACACTAGTTTCTTTATTACTTTGACCATTTTGTTTTTCTTTTGTTTTCATTGTTTATTTTTATTACCTAGAGTTGCAATTGATCAAGTATTTCTTACCCTTGTAGTGCATGACCCGAAGCAATCTGGAAGATTTGGTAGAACTTGATCCTGAAATTGAGAGAACTGCCCTTCAAAATTTGAGATCGTAACCTAGACAAATTGTGGTGACCATAGACGACGAGTCAATCGTTGTAATCAAGGAAGAAGGTGAAGAGGCTGACACTCAATTCATCGAGCAAGAAGATTCACCACACATGGCTAACAATGGGAATGAAGCAAATCGGACCATGTCTGACTACTTAAGGCCTACACTTATTGGAGCTGACTCTAGTATCGCAAGGCCAACCGTCGCGGTTAATAACTTTCAAATTGCACCTAACATCATATAAATGGTGCAACAATATGTTCAGTTTGACAGTCTCCAAGATGAAGATCCTAATGCCTACATCTCTAGCTTTCTAGAGATTTGTGATACATTTAAAATCAACGGAGCCACGGATGATGCCATCTGACTGCGGCTATTTCCTTTTTCCTTAAGGGGTAGAGCAAAACAGTAGTTGTACTCCCTACCAAGAAATTCAATCACAACTTAGAATGAATTGGTAGAGAAATTTTTGGAGAAGTATTTCCTACCTGCAAAGACCGCTAAACTTCGGAATGATATTTCTTGTTTTGCTCAATTGGAAGCAGAGACGCTATATGACACTTGGGAGCGGTTTAAGGACTTACTTAGGAGGTGCTCACATCATGGCCTCCTACTATGGATACAGATTCAGACCTTCTATAATGGTCTCAATTTATCTACGAGACAGATGATTGATGCATCCGCAGGAGGTACTTTGAACACAAAGACACCTGAGCAAGCACAAAACCTGATTAAAGGAATAGCGATGAACAATTATCAGTGGAAAAGCACTAGAGCCAAGCAAAAGGACATGGGAATTTATGATGTGGACTTGACCACTACTCTGGCAACCAAGGTGGACCTATTGAGTAAGAAGATTGATGCACTCTCTATTGGCCCTCAATAAGTACAACCGGATGTAAGTGACTTTAGCATGCAGGGTTATGGAGCACAAGAATAACTAGAACAGGTAGATTATCTAGGAAATCCACCCATGCAACAAAATAACCCCTACAGCAACACTTATAATCTCGAATGGAGGAATCACCCCAATTTTTCATGGGGAAATCAAAACCAAGACTAGTAGAAGACTAACTTTGGCCTACCTGGATTTCAGAGACCATTCCCACCTCCTCTTCCTCAAGAAAAGAAGTCCAGTAAGGAAAAACTTCTCACAAAATATATTCAAGGCAATGAGGCTCACTTACCTAACATTGAATCATTGTTGAGGAATCAAGAGGCTTCCAATCGCAACCTTGAGAACTAAATTGGTCAACTTGTGAAGCTAATCTCTGAAAGACCACAGGGAACACTCTTAGGGAATACCGAGGTCTATCCTAAGGAACATGTTAATGCTGTGACCTTGAGAAGTGGTAGAAAACTACAAGTGGAGAAGAAGGATGGTGGGGAAGTAGTTGAGAAAGAAGTAGAAGTCAACCGAAAGGAAGATGCAAAGCCACTAAAATCAAAAGAAAGTATGGAACCACCGAAAGTGAAGGAGTACAAGCCTCCCATCCCTTACTCGCAGTGCCTTAAGCAAAGTTACACTAATCCGAATAAGGAATTTGGTAAATTGCTTAATATTTTCAAACAATTGCACATTAACTTACCTCTTGTTGATGTCATCTTATAGATGCTAAAGTATGCAAAATTTCTAAAGGATCTTCTATTGAATAAGAGGATGTTGGAGGAGCTTACAACTATCACATTGAATAAAGAATGCTTGGCACTTCTCTAGAAAAAGCTGCCACAAAAATTAAACGATCCAGGAAGTTTCACTATTCCTTGTATGCTTGGCAATTTATTAGTAGATAATGCTTTAGCAGACTTAGGAGCTAGTATAAATTTGATGCCGTATAAATTGATCAAAAAGCTAGGGTTAAGAGAACCTAAACTAACGCGCATGAGTCTTTAATTAGCTGATAGGTCTATCACATACCCTAGAGGTATCGTAGAGGATGTTTTAGTGCAAGTAGACAAATTTATCTTTCCAGTAGATTTTGTTATACTTGATATAAATGAAGATATTGAGGTGCCAATCATTTTAGGTCGACCCTCCCTAGCCATTGCTAGGGCTGTTTTTGATGTTAATGAGTATAAGTTGATATTACGGGTCGGAGATGATGAAATAGTTTTTAAAACTCCAGAGGCAACGAACAAATTTCTTGACCCAGAGGAGATATGTCACAATAGTAATGCCACTATTGTCGTTATATCTACATGTGTGCAGGAAACACTTACCAAGGATTCCTCAAGCTATTACTTGCAAAAGGGAGATGAAAATTTGGTGACCAACCCCAATTGTGCAAAAATGGTAGCTTAAATAAAAGTTCATGTATCTATTATGGACAAGAAGGGGGTTGATCAACTCCATAAGCCAAACGATCCTAGGTTAAGATCCTTCAAAGAGAAGCCACCATCTATGAAACCAAAATTGTCAAGAAATCATTTGGAACATGCCTTTGTGGTGAAAAGTTCAAAAGTTCTAATGACAAACGCATCTAAGCTAAAAGCGAACAAAATAAAGAAGTTTAGGCTACATGAATTTGATAAATAGCATGATAAGGAGAGAAACTATAGAAGCTATGCACCAATGAAATGGAATTGGCAAGGTCGATGGCCTAAGGGTAAATTTACACTCGTATGGAGAGTTCGAAAGCGAGATATAGGAGGAGTCCTATCTCCACCTGGATGAAGAATCATAAATGATAAGACGTATCCCATCGAGCTATCGACGTTAACTATAGCGCTTCTTGGGAGGCAACCCATGTCTAACTTTGCTTATACTTTAGTTCTTTAAGTTTATTTCATTTTATTTTCCTTTTATCTAACTTTTCTTTGCTTCTTTTATTTTTTTTCAATTTTCGTCATAGGCTTTTCCCTTTTAGTTTCATTGTTGATTCTTCTCTTTAGTTTTCTTTTTCTTATTTTTCTAGTTTAATTACTTTTATTTCTTGAAGTTTCCTTTATTTTTAAATTAAATTCATGAAAAAAAAAATAGAAAGTTACACGGGCAAGGGACACGGTCGTGTCCCAACCCGTGTCCATCTAGGCCCTTTAATCTGCCCCACCCACAGAAAGTTATACGGGCGAGAGATACGGTCGTGTCCCAGCTCGTGTCCGCCCAGATTTTACTCCGTGGGTACAGAAAGTTACATGGGCAAGGGATACGGTCGTATCCCAGCCCGTGTGCACCTAGTATTCCCACCCGACAACAGCAAGTTACACGGGCATGGGACACGATCGTGTCCCTGCCCGTGTCCGTCCATTTTTAACGCACAAATACAATAAGTTATACGAGCGTGGGATACGGTCATGTCCTAGCCCGTGTCCGCCCAACACCCACACGACTCACCATACGACCTGCAATTTATTAAAACACACACACACTCTTTCAAACACTCACAAACCAACACATATCCATTTCATATTCTCTCTTCTCTCCATCTTCTCTTCACGATTCTTGACATCACGTTCCTGATCCAATAAGGAAGAGGCAGTTGAGGGTAGTGAAGAGGATGTTGAGGGCAGTGAAGAAGATGATGATGCTACGATGGTTGAGGCACCATCTGATAAGGAGGATGAAGAGACGGATTCCGATCCCTCTTCTTAGTTCATAATTTTTTTTTGTGTTGTCTTTCATTGGCCAAGGCATGTGAACTCAGATATATAATGATGATGCTTCTTCGTTTTGAACTTCTTCCCCTCATTTTCAATTGGCAGGGAAGTATTAGTTTCTTTTCAGTACATATGTTTCCTTTTTCCTTATGTTAATTTTTCTTGTTTCATTTCTTGCTGCTATGATTTTTTAGTTGTTCATTGAGGACACTGTACGTTATTAAGCGTGGGGAAAGGATATATATAAATTTGTTACTATTTAGAATACTAATTATTCACATTTGACTCAATTAATTTTTAAGTTAACTTGCAATAGGTGATTAATAGGTATTAAGCCAAATCAACTGTGTCATCTTGATCATTATTAATCTTATTATACTTTACTAGAATTGATTAGTCAAATTTTTGGAGGGTAAAGTTACGAGTTATTTAGCTTAGGACTTTAAGACTTGAGATTGGAGCAACATCACCAGTTGAGAGTTAGTCATGGTTATTTTTAAATTTACTTTTATGTATACCTTTCTCTTAGAAATTTTTAAAAGCCCTATAATTTTTAGCAAACAAACAAACGAAATTCTTCTTTTGAGAAACCCTTGAAAAATCACAATGATTGGAGGTCAAAAGTAATAACAAGTGTATGAATAGAAAAAATTGGTAAGGATTCGTCTTGGTTCGTCAGAAGAGCGAGATTGAGTCCCAATGCCAATTCTAATGAAAAAATTGATATGGATCGGCCTTGGTCCGTCGGAAGAGCAAGGTTCTTTCCTGCTATCAATATAAGGAATAAGTTGGTATGGATCGGTCTTGGTCCATCAGAAGAGCGAGATTCTTTCCCTTTACCAACACAATTGTGCATTAAATAAGGTACATTTAAAAGACCTCTCAACAAAAGCATGAACTATGGGGATGATCAGAGGATGAGTGGATGTAAAATGTGTTTGTTTTAGATTATGGTGCTTAGTGAGATGGAAGAGAGAATTGTATACACTTTAGTCAAATGGACAAAATTTTTATGACTCTTTCTCGGTTGGCGAGATGTTAAATCCAATTTTTAGTTTAAGAATCTTTGGTTAAATGACTCAGGTAAACTTTGATTTTCATAAATTAACTAGTGAACTCTAGTATTAAGTATTGTTGGAGCATTTGAATATGGTTAGGTGAAATTATGACATTGTTAAGGGTGAAATTAATTGACTTTATTATTGCGAGTTAATTAAGAATGAGTTTCTTACCTTTCTACGGGTTAAGTGTATTTATTAATCGGTTTCCTAAATAATGATAAATTTTGTTTAGCATTTCTTGTCCTGAAAGTTTTGTTTTGATTTATTTGCTTGAGGACAAGCAAATGCTCAAGTGTGGGGAAATTTGATAACTCTTATTTTAAACATATTTCACATGGTGATTTTATAGTATTTTCCTTACATTTTTGGTTTTCTTTAAAGAAATTGATACTTAATTGAGCAAAATTTTGATTTCAAGGTTTGAACGCATTCTAGGATCAAAAACGAAGAAAAGGAATCAAGTTTCACTCAATTTGGAGTTCAATTGAAGAAGTTATGAAGTTTTGAAGTTACACAGTCTAGGACATGGTCATGACCCCAAGTTATGTCCATGCAGGAAAATTTACCAGGGTCAAAAAGTTACACGACCTGAGGACATGGCCATGTCTCAGGCCGTATCTGGTGATGAAAACAGAATCCTTATAATACATATATAAAAGGACATATGAGGGTTTCAAGATAGAAGAGACATTAGAGAAGATGGAGGAGACACTGGAGAAGAGAAGAGACTTGAGGAGAAGGAAAAGAAAAAGGCGAAAGCAACACCAACTTCAAGATTGGAGAGATTTTTCATCAACCAAAGGGGTTTTTCATGTTTTATTTTATGTTTTTGATGGAACTCGTTTTTAGATTCATTATGATAGTTTAGAATTCATGTATTTAGGATTATGGAATCTAGGGTTTCATGTGACTCTTAGGTTGATTTATAATTTTCAATAAAGTTTATATCTTTTCTTGATTCAATTATGTTGTTTAATTGTTGATTGATAATTCTAGAGTATCAATTTATGATATTATGCATGATGATCGAGAAATTGCATGTGTAATTAGATCTTGGCATAATTGGAGAGAATTATATGTATACTTAGAGATAAGATATATGTTTCTTCCGGAAAGTTAATTATTTGTGTGGGAATTCATTATACATTAATGCGATTCTAAATTATATTACTAAGTGAAGAGATTTCGGTAAATAATTTAGGATTAGGGTTAATATGCTTGAGAAAGGTATTAACTTTAATTGTGAATCCCTCCAGTGAAGAATAATAGAAATTGAATTGAATATACTTTAAGTGATCACATGTTAAACACTAGGGGAAATAATTCCTAAATATGTTATTGCATACTTGAAGTCATTCTTAGTTTTATTGCTTTCTAAATTGCTTAATTAAGTCTCATAATTAGTTTAGTTTGTTAATTTCAGTATTTTTAATTCATTCAACTCATCACAATTTTCTGGTTAGATAATAGAGCTAAGGTTAATATTAGTACTCGAAATCTCTGAGGGATCAACTCGGACTCACATCCGCTATATTAAAATTGATAGGTGCACTTGCTTGATATCAGAAACCTAGTTGTACATCCTAGGATCACTAACCTAGGTACGAGTATCTCTAAAGGACAAATGATCTTATGCTAGAATTGATAAAAAACTAGGTCGTACCTCACAAACCTCACTAACTTAAGTAGGAGCATCACTCGAGGAGTAATAACCCTAAATTGGGATTGATCTAAAACCTAGTCGTACCTTACAAGGCTCACTAACTTAGGGGGGAGCACCTTTCGAGGACTAACAACCCTAAATTAGGATTGATCTATAACCTAATCGTGCCTCAGAAGGCTCATTAACCTAAGCAGGAGCATCTTATGGGGATTAGCAATCCTAAACTGGGATTGATCAAAAACTTGATCGTGCCAAACAAGACTCACTAACCTAGGATGGAGCATCTCTTAGGGACTAGCAACCCTAAACTATGATTGATCTAAAACCTGGTTGTACCTCACAAAGCTCTCCAACCTAGGTGGGAGCATCTGTTGGGGATTAGCAACCCTAAATTGGGACCGATCTAAAACCTTGCCGTGCCTCACAAGGCTTACTAACCTATGCGGGAGCATTTCTCGGGGACTAGCAACCCTAAATTGGGATTGATCTAAAACCTAGTTGTGCTTCACAAGGCTACACTAACCAATGCGAGAGCGTCTCTCAAGAACTAGCAACCCTAAAATGGGATTGATCTAAAACCTATTCATGACCTATAAGGCTCACTAATTTAGGTGGGAGTGTTTCTCGAGGACTAGTAACCCTAAAATGTAATAGTTCTAAAACCTAGTTGTATGTCACATGGCTCACTAACCTAAGTGAGAGCGTCTTTCGGGGAATAGCAACCCTAAACTGGAATCGATCTAAAACCTGGCCGTACCTCATATAGCTCACTAACTTAGGCCGAAGTGTCTTTTGGTAACTAGCAATCCTAAAATGAGATCGATCTAAAACCTGGCTGTGCCTTACATGGTTCACTAACTTAGGTAGGAGCATCTCTTTGTGACTTGTAAGCCTAAATTGAGATCAATCTAAAACCTGGCCGTACCTCATAAGGCTCACTAACCTAAGTGGAAGCATATCTCGAGGACTAGCAACCTTAAACTGGGATCAATCTAAAACTTGGTTATACCTTACTAGGCTCACTAACTTAAGTGGGAGCGTCTCTCGGGGATTAGCAACCAAAAAATGGGATTGATCTTAAACCTAGTCATGCACCCATAAGGCTCACTAACTTAGGCGAGAACGTCTTTCAGGGACTAGTAACCCTAAACTAGGATCGATCTAAAACTTACCTATATCTCATAAGGCTTACTAACCTAAGTAGGAACGTCTCTCAAGGACTGGTAACCCTAAATTAGGATAGATCTAAAACCTGGCCGTACCTCAAAAAGCTCATTAACCTAAGCGGGAGCATCTCTTGAGGATTAGCAATAATGAAATAGGATCGATCTAAGACATGGCCATGCCTTACTTAGTAAGAGCATCTCTCAAGGACTAGCAACCTTAAACTAGAATCGATCTAAAACCCAGTCATGTGCCTCATAAGGCTCAGTAACCTAAGCGGGAGCATCTTTCGAAGACTACTAACCCTAAAATGGGATCGATCTAAAACCTGGCCGTACCTTGCATGGTACCCTAACCTAGGTGGGAACATCTTTTAGGGAATGGTAAACCTAATTTGGGATCAATAAAAAACCGAGTCATACCTTACAAGGCTTACTAACTTAGGCAGAAGCGTTTCTCATGGACTAGCAACCCTAAATTAGAATCAATCTAAAACCTGATCGTACTTCACAAGGCTCACTAACTTATGCGGTAGCGTCTCTCGAAGACTAGCAACTCTAAACTAGGATCGATCTAAAACCTGGTCGTATCTCACAAGGCTTACTAACCTAAGCGATGGTGTCTCTCGGGGACTAATAACCTTAAACTAGGATCAATCTAAAACCTGGTTGTGCCTTATAAGGGTCATTAACTTAGGCGGGAGTGTCTCTTGGGAATTAGCAACCCTAAAATGGGATTGATCTAAAACTTAGCCGTACATTACAAGGCTCACTAACCTAGGCAAGATCGTCATTCAGGGACTAGTAACCCTATAATAGGATCGATCTAAAACTTGGTCGTACCTCACAAGGCATACTAACTTAGGTGGGAGCATCTCTTGGGGACTAGCAACCCTAAAATGGGATTGATTTAAAACCTAGCCATGCTTTATAAGGCTCACTAACCTATGCAGGTGTGTCTCTCAAGGACTAGCAACCTTAAACTGGAATTGGAAAAAAACCTAGCTGTGCCTCAAAAGGTGCATTAACTTAGGCAAGAACGTCTCTTGAGGACTAGCAACACTAAAATGGGATCGATTTAAAACATGGCCGTACCTTACTAAGAGGGAGCGTCTCTCGGGGACTAGCAACCCTAAACTAGGATCGATCTAAAATCTAGTCGTTCGTCACAAGGCTCACTAACATTGGTGAAAACATCTTTTGGGGACTAGCAAACGTAAATTGGGATCGATCTACAACCTAGTCGTACCTCACAAGGCTCACTAATTTAGGTGGAAGTGTCTCTCAAGGACTAGCGACCCTAAACTAGGATTGATCTAAAACCTAATTGTACCTTACAAGGCTTACTAACCTAGGCAAGAGCGTCTCTCGAGGACTAGTAAACATAAATTGGAATTGATCTAAAACCTAGTCGTGCCTTACTAGGCTCACCAACCATGGTAAGAGTGTCTTTCGGGGACTAGTAACCTTAAAATGGGATTGATCTAAGACCTACTCATGCTTCATAAGGTTCAATAACTTAAACAGGAGCATCATTCGGGAACTAGCAACCCTAAACTGTGATCAATGTAAAACCTGGCCAAACCTTACAAGGCTTACAAACCTAGGCGAGAGCATCTCTCAAAGACTAGCAATCTTTAATTGGGATTGATCTAAAACCTGGCCATTCCTCACTAGGCTCACTAACCTAGGTAAGAGCATCTTGCAAGGATTGGCAACCCTAAAATGGCATTGATCTAAAACCTAGTTGATTAGTAACCTTAGAATGGGATCGATGTAAAACCTAGCCGTACTACACAAGGCTCACAAACTTAAGCGAGAGTGTCTGTCGAGGACTAACAACATTAAATTGGGATCGATCTAAAACCTGACCATACCTTACAAGGCTCATTAACTTAGGCAAGAGCATCTCTTAGGGACTAGCAACCCTAAAATGGGAATGATCTAAAACTTAGTCGTACCTCACAAGGCTTACTAACTTAGGTAGGAGCGTCTTTTGGGGACTAGCAACCTTAAACTGGGATTTATCTAAAACCTAGCCATACCTCACAAGGCTTAGTAACTTAAGTGGGAGCGACTTTTAGGGACTAGCAACCCTAAACTAGCATCGACTTAATACTTAACCGTTCCTTACAAGGCTCACTAACCTAGGTAGGAGCGTTTCTAGGGGACTAGCAACATTAAATTAGGATCAATCTAAGACCTGGTCCTACTACATTAAGCTAACTAACCCAAGCGGGAGAGTCTGTCAAGTATTAAGAACCCTAAAATGGGATCGATCTAAAACTTAGTCATGCATCACAAGGCTCACTAACCTAGGCGAGAGCGTCACTCGGGGACTAGTAACCCTAGACTAAAATCGACCTAAAACCTAGCCATGCTTCACAAGGCTCACTAACTTAGGTAGGAGCGTCTGTTGGGGACTAGCAACCCTAAAAAGGGATTGATTTAAAACCTGGTCGTACCTTACAAGGCTTACTAATCTAAGCAAGAGCATCTCTTGGGGACTAGCAACCCCAAATTAGGATCGATTTAAAACCTAGCTGTACCTCATAAGGTTCAATAACCTAGGCAGAAGCATCTCTCGAGGACTAACAACCCTAGACTGAGATCGATTGAAAACCTAGCCGTACCTTACAATGTTCACTAACCTAGGCAGGAGTATCTCTTGAGGACTAGCAATACTAAAATGGGATCGATCTAAAACATAACCATCCCTTACTAGGTGGTAACATCTCCCAAGGACTACCATCCTTAAACTGGGATCGATCTAAAACCCGATCGTGCCTCAAAGAGTTCACTAACCTAGGTAGGAGATTCTCTTAGAGACTAGCAAGCCTAAAATGGGATTAATCTAAAACAGGGTCGTGCCCGACAAGGCTCATTAACCTAGTCGGGAGCATCTTTCGAGGATTAGCAACCCTAAACTAGGATCAATCTAAAAAATAGACGTACCTCAGAAGGCTACACTATCCTAGGCAAAGCACCTCTATAGGACTAGCAACCCTAAAATGGGATCGATTTAAAACCTATTTATGCCTCACAGGGCTCACTAACCTAGGTGAGAACGTCTCACAGGGACTAGCAACCCTAAACCAGGATCAATCTAAAACTTGGCTGTACCTTACAAGGCTTACTAAGATAGGCGGAAGCGTCTCTTGGGAACTATCAACTCTAAAATGGGATTGATCTAAAACCTAATTATGCCTTACAAGGCTTAATAACCTAAGTAGGAGCATTACTTGTACACTAGCAAGCCTAAACTTAGATTGATCTAAAACCTAGCCGTACCTCATAAAGCTCACTAACCTAGGTGGGAGTGTCTTTCGTAGATTAGCAACCCTAAAATGGGATTGATCTAAAACTTAGTTGTGCCTTATAAGGCTTACTTACCTAAGTGGGAGCATCTCTCATAGACTAGCAACCCTAAACTAGGATCAATCTCAAACTTGGTTGAACCTCACTAGGTTCACTAACCTAGGCAGGAGTGTCTCTCAGTGACTAACAACTATAAAATGGGATCGATCTAAAACCTAGTCGTGCCTCATAAGGCTTACTAACTTAGGCGAAAACTTCTTTTAGGGACTAACAACCCTAAACTGGGATAGATCTAAAACTGGGCCGTACCACACAAGGCTTACTAACCTAAGTGAAAATCTCTTTTCGAAACCAATAACCCTAAATTGGGATCGATCTAAAACTTGAGCGTACCACACAAAGCTCACTAACCTAGGCGAGAACATCACTTGAGGACTAATAACACTAAAATGGGATCGATCTAAAACATAGCTACACTTTACTAGGCTGGAACGTCTCTCAGGGAGTAATAACCCCAAACAGGGATCGATCTAAAACTCGATCATACCTCATAAGGCTCACTAACCTAAGCAGTAGTATCTCTTGGAGTCTAACAACCCTAAAAAGGGATCGAGCTAAAATGTAGCCATACCATATAAGGTTCCCTAACATATGCGGGAACGACGTTTAGGGATTGGTAACCTTAAACTGGGATCGGTCACAATCCTAGTCATGCCTTATAAGGCTCACTAACTTAGGCGGAAGCGTCTCTTGAGTACTAGCAACCATAAACTAAGATCGATCCAAAACCTGATCGTACCTTACAAGGCTCACTAACCTAAATAGGAGCACCTCTCGGGGAGTAGCAACCTTAAACCGGGATCAATCTAAAACCTGGTTATGCCTCACTAGGCTTACTAACTTAAGCGGGAGCATTTCTCGAGAACTAGTATCCTTAAAATGGGATGGATCTAAAACCTAGTCCTGCCTCATAAGGCTCACTAACTAAGGCAGAAGCGACATTTGGGTACTAGCAACCCTAAACTGGGATCAATCTAAAACATATTTGTGCTTCATAAGGCTTACTAACATAGGTGGAAGCATTTCTTAGGGACTAGCGGTCCTAAACTAGGATCGATCTAAAACATATTTGTGCCTTACAAGGCTTACTAACTTAGGTGGAAGCATCTCTTAGGGATTAGTAGCCCTAAACTAGGATCGATCTAAAACCGCATCGTACCCCACAAGGTTCACTAACCTAGGCAGGAGCATCTCTTGAAGGCTAGCAACCCTAAACTGGGATCGATTTAAAACTTAGTAGTACCTTACAAGGCTCACTAACCTAGGCAGGAGCGTTTATTGGAGATTAGCAACCCTAAACTGGGATCGATTTAAAACTTGGTTGAGCCTTACTAGGCTCACTAACCTAGGCGGGAGTGTTACTTGGGAACTAGTAACCCTAAAGTAGGATCAATCTAGAACCTAGTCGTACCTCATAAGGCTCGCAACTTATGCGGAAGCGTCTTATAGGGACTAGCAACCCTAAAATGGGATCCATCTAAAACCTACTCATGCCTCATAAAGCTCACTAACTTAGGTTGGAGCGTCTTTCAAGGACTAGTAACCCTAAATTAGGATCAATCTAAAGCCTGGCCATACCTCATAGGGCTTACTAACCTAAGCAGGAGCGTCTCTTGAGGATTAGCAATCCTTAAATGGGATCGATCTAAAACCTGGCCGTATCTCATTAGGTTCACTAACCTAGGTGGGAGTGTCTCTCAGGGACTAGCAACCTTAAAATGGCATTGATCTAAAACCGAACCGTACCTTACAAGGCTCATTAACCTAGGTAACAGCGTCTCTTGAGGACTAGCAACCGTAAACTATGATCGATCTAAAACCTAGCCATGCCTCATAAGGCTCATTAACTTAGGTAGGAGTGTCTTCTAGGGATTAGCAACCCTAAACTAGGATCTATCTAAAACTTAGCCATACCTCACAAAGCTTAGTAACGTAGGTGGGAGCGTCTTTCAGGGACTAGCAACCCTAAACTAGGATTGATCTAATACTTGGCTATACCATATAAGGCTTACTAACCTAGGTAAGAGCATCTCTCAAGGATTAGCAACCTTAAAGTGGGATCGATTTAAGACCTGGACCTACTACATTAGGCTAACTAACCTAGGTGGGAGCATCTCTCAGGTACTAGTAACCCTAAAATGGGATTGATCTAAAACTTAGTCGTACATCACAAGGCTTACTAACCTAGGCGAGAGTGTCACATGGGGACTAGTAACCTTAGACTGGGATCAAACTAAAACTTGGTTGTACCTCACAAGGCACACTAACCTAGGCAAGAGCGTCTTTCAAAGACTAGCAACCATAAAATAGGATTGATTTAAAACCTAGCCATGCCTTACAAGGCTCACTAACTTAAGTGAGAGTATCTCTCAAGGACTAATAACCTTAAATTGGGATCAATTTAAAACTTAGCTGTGCCTCATAAGGTTCAAAAACATAGGTAGGAACATCTCTTGAGGACTAGCAACCCTAAATAGTGATCAATAAAAAACTTAGTCGTGCCTTACAAGGCTCACTAACCTAAGCGGAAGCATCTCTTGAGGATTAGCAACACTAAAATGGGATTAATCTAGAGCATGGTCATCCCTTACTAGGCGGTAGCGTCTCTTGTGGACTACTATCCTTAAACTGGGATTAATCTAAAACCTGATCGTGCCACATAAAGCTCGTTAACTTAGGTGGGAGCATGTTTCGGAAACTAGCAAGCCTAAAATGGGATCGATCTAAAACCTGGCAATACCTTACAAGGCTTACTAACTTAAGCAAGAGCGTCTTTCATGGACTAGCAACCTCAAATTGGGATCAATCTAAAAACTAGTTGTACCTCATAAGGCTATACTAACCTAGGTGAAGCATCTCTCGAGGACTAGCAACCCTAAAATGGGATTGATTTAAAACCTATTTGTGCCTCATAAGTCTCGCTAACTTAAGTAGGAGCATTTCTCAGGAACTAGCAACCCTAAAATAGGATCAATCTAAAACCTAGTTGTACCTCACTAGGCTCACTAACCTAGCCGAGAGCATCTCTCGGGGACTAACAACCCTATATTGGGATCGATCTATAACCTGGCCGTGCCTTATAAGGCTTACTAACCTAGGCAGTATAATCTCTCGAGGACCAGCAACCCTAAGATGGGATCGATCTAAATCCTGGTCGTACCATATAAGACATATTAACCTTAGCGGGAGCATCTCCTGTAGACTAGTAAGCCTAAACTGGGATTGATCTAAAACCTGGCTATACCTCATAAGGCTCATTAACCTAGGTGGGAGCATCATTCAGGGATTAGCAACCCTAAACTAGGGTCAATCTAAAACCTTATCGTACCTCATTAAGCTCACTAACCTAGGCGAGAGTGTCTCTCGAGGACTAGCAACCATAAAATGGAATCGATTTAAAACCTAGTCATGCCTCACAAGGCTCACTAACATAAGCAGGAACGTCTTTTGGGGACTAGCAACCCTAAACTAGATTCAATTTAAAACCTAGTTGTACCATATAAGGCTAACTAACCTAGGTGAGAATGTCTCTCGGGGACTAGCAACCTTAAACTGGGATCAAACTAAAACTTAGGTATGTCTTACAAGGTTCACTAACCTACGTGGGAGCATCACTTGAGGATTAGAAACCCTAAAATGGGATCAATCTAAATTATAGCCATGCCTTATTAGGCTGGAGCATCTCTTAGGGATGAGCAACCCTAAACTGAGATCGATATAAAACATGGTCGTGCTTCATAACACTTACTAACCTAGGTGGGAGCTTCTCTCGAAGACTAGCAACCCTAAAAAGGGAACGATTTAAATCCAAGCTGTACTTTATAAGGTTCCCAAGCCTAGGCGGGAGCGTCTTTCAGGGACTGGCAACCCTAAACTAGGATTGATAAAAAACCTAGTCATACCTCATAAGGCTTACAAACTTAGGCAGAAGCATCTTTCGAGGACCAGCAACCCTAAATTGGGATCAATCTAAAACCTGGTTGTACCTTATAAGGCTCACAAATCGAGGTAAGAGCCTCTCTAGGACTAGCAACACTAAACTAGGATTGATTTAAAACCTGGTAGTACCTCACTAGGCTCACTAACCTAGGTAGGAGCGTCTTTCAAGAACTAGCAACCCTAAATTGGGATCGATCCAAAACCTAGTCATACCTCACAACGCTCACTAACTTAGGTAGAAGCATCTTTTAGGGACTAGTAACCCTAATTTGGGATAGATCTAAAACCCAGACATACCTCACGAGGCTCGCTAACCTAGGCAGAAGCATCTCTCATGGACTAGCAAACCTAAAATGAGATCAACCTAAAACCTAGTCGTACCTCACAAGGCTTACTAACCTAGGCAAGAACATCTCTCGAGGACTAGCAACCTTAAACTGGGATCAATCTAAAACCCGATCGTGCCATACTAGGCTTACTAACCTAGGCGAGAAGCATCTCTCGAGGACTACCAACCTTAAACTGGGATTGATCTAAAACCTACTCGTACCTTATAAGGCTTACTGACTTTGGCGGGAGCGTTTTTCGGGGATTAGCAATCCTAACCTGAGATTGATCTAAAAGTTGGTCATACCTCATAAGGTTTACTAACATAAACAAGAACAACTTTCAAAGACTAGCAATCCTCATCTAGGATCGATCTAAAACCTAGCCATACTTCACTAGGCTTACTAACCTAGGTAGAAACGTCTCTTGGGGACTAGCAACCCTAAAATGGCATTGATTTAAAACTTAGTCGACTAGCAACCTTAGAATAGGATCCATCTAAAACCTGGTCATGCTACATAAGGTTCACTAACTTAGGTGGGAACGTTTGTCGAGGACTAACAACCGTAAATAAGGATTAATCTAAAACCTAACCATACTTCACAAGGCTCATTAACCTTGGTAAGAGCATCTTTCGGGGATTAGTAACCATAAATTGGGATCGATCTAAAACCTAGCCGTGCCTCACATGGCTCACAAACTTAAGCGAGAGCGTCTTTCAAGGATTATAAACTTTAAACCGAGATCGATTTATAACCTGGCCATGCCTCACAAGCTCACTAACCTAAGTGGGAGCATCTTTCGGGGACTAGTAACCCTAAATTGGGATATATTTAAAACCCGGTCCTACCACACCAAGTTAACTAACCTAGGCAGGAGTGTCTCTCATGTATTAGCAACCCTAAAATAAGATTGATCTAAACCCTAGTTGTGCCTCACAAGGCTCCCTAATCTAGGCGAGTACATCTCTCGGGGACTAGCAACCCTAAATTGGGATCGATCTAATATCTGGCTGTGCCTTACAAAGCTCACTAACCTAGGTGAGAGCGTCTTTCGGGGATTAACAACCCTAATGTGGGATCAATCTAAAACCTGGTCATGCCATATAAGGCTCGCTAACCTAAGTGGGACCATCTCTCGGAGACTAGCAACCTTAAACTAAGAATGATCTAAAACCTGCCCGTACCTCATACGGCTCAATAACCTAGGTGGGAGCGTCATTCGGGGACTAGCAACCCTAAACTGTGATCGATTTAGAACTGGGCCATGCCTCATGAGGCTCACTAACCAAGGCAGGAGCATCTCTTGAGGATTAGCAACACTAAAATGGGATTGTTCTAAAACATTGTCATGCCTCACTAGACAGTAGTGTCTCTTATGGACTACTAACCTAAATTGGGATCGATCTAGAATTAGGTTGTACCTCATAAGGCTTACTAACCTAGGTGGGATTATCTCTCAGAGACTAGCAACTCCAAAATGGGATTGATCTAAAACCTGGTTATGCATTACAAGGTTCACCAGCCTAGGCGTGAGCATCTTTCAGCGACCAGCAACCTTAAACTGGGATCGATCAAAAACCTAGTTGTACCTTACAAAGCTTACTAACTTAGGCGGAAGCATCTCTCAGGGACTAGCAACCTCAAACTCATATTGCTCTAACACTTGGTCGTACCTCACTAAGCTCACTAGCCTAAGCAGGAGCATCTCTCGGAAACTAGCAACCCTAAACTGGGATCGATCTAAAACTTAGCTGTACATCACAAGGCTTAGTAACCTAAGTGGGAGCATCTCTTAAGGACTAGTAACCCTAAAATTGGATCAATCTAAATCATGGTCATACCTTACAAGGCTTACTAACCTAAGCGGGAGCATCTCTCGTTGACTAGCAAGCCTAAACTAGGATTGATCTAAAACCTAGTTGTGCCTCGTAAGGCTCACTATCATAAGTGAGAACGTCTCTCGAAAACTAGCAACCCTAAACTAGGATAGATCTAAAACCTAGCCGTACTACATAAGGCTTACTAACTTAGGTGGGAATATCCTTTAAGGACTAGCAACCCTAAATTAGGATCGATCTAAAACCTAGGTGTGCCTTGCAAGGCTTATTAACCTAGGTGAAAGCGTCACTTAAGGACTAGCAACACTAAAATATGATAGATTTAAAATATGGCCATGCCTTACTTAGCGAGAACGTCTCTCGGGGACTAGTAACCTTAAATTAGGATCGATCTAAAACCCGATCGTACCTCATGAGGTGCACTGACCTAGGTGGGAGTGCCTTTTAGAAATTAGTAACCCTAAAATGGGATTGATCTAATCCCTAGCTATACCTTCCAATGTTCCCTAACTTAGGCGGGAGTGTTTTTCGGGGACTAGCAACCCTAAATTGGGATCGATAAAAAACTTAGTCATGCCTTAAAAGGCTCACTAACTTAGGTGGAAGTGTCTCTCGAGGACTAGCAACCTTAAACTAGGATTGACCTAAAACCTAGTCGTACCTTACGAGGCTCACTAACCTAAACGAGAGCGTCTCTTAGGGACTAGCAACCCTAAACTGGGATCGATCTAAAACCTGGTTGTGCCTCATTAGGCTCACTAAATTGGGACTAGCAACCCTAAACTGGGATCGATCTAAAACCTGGTTGTGCCTCACTAGGCTCACTAACTTAAGTAGGAGCGTCTCTCAAGAACTAGCAACCTTAAACTAGGATCGATTTAAACCTAGTCGTACCTCACAAGGCTCACTAACATAGGTGGGAGCATCACTTAAGGACTAGCAATACGAAAATGAGATCGATCTAAAACATGGCCGTACCTTACTTGACAGGAGCATCTCTTGGGGACTAGCAACCCTAAATTAGGATTTATCTAAAACCTGATCTTACCTAACCTAGGTGGGAGTGTCTTTTAAGGACTGGCAACCCTAAATTAGGATTGATCAAAAACCTAGTCTTACCTTATAAGGCTCACTAACTTAAGCAGAAGCATCTATTGGGGACTAGCAACCCTAAACTAGGGTTGACTTAAAACCTAGTCGTACCTTAAGAGGCTCACTAACCTAAGCGAGACTGTCTCTCGAGGACTAGCAACCCTAAGTTAGGAGCGCTCTAAAACCTAATCATACCTCACTAAGCTCACTAGCCTAGGCGAGAGCGTCTCTTGGGAACTAACAACCCTAAACTAGAAACAATCTAAAACCTGGCCATACATCACAAGGCTCATTAACCTAGGTAAGAGTGCCTCTCCAGGACTAGCAACCCTAAAATTGGATCGATCTAAATCCTATTCGTGCCTCATAAGGCTCACTAACCTAAGTAGGAGCATCTCTTGTTAACTAGCAAGCTTAAATTGGGATCAATCTAAAACCTAGCTGTGCCTCATAAGGTTCACTAACCTAGGTGGGAGCATCTTTTGGGGACTAGCATCCCTAAACTAGGATATATGTAAAAGCTGGTTGTGCCTTACTAAGCTCACTAACTTAGGCGAGAGTGTCTTCTAGAGACTAGCAACCATAAAATGGGATCGATCTAAAACCTAGTCATACCTCACAATGCTTACTCACTTAGGTGAGAATGTCTTTTGAGGACTAGCAACCTTAAACTAGGATCAATCTAAAACCTGGTCGTACCATACAAGGCTTACTAACCTAGGTGGGAACGTTCCTTAAGGACTAGTAACCCTAAACTAGGATCAATCTAAAACCTGGACGTGCTTCACAAGGCTCACTAACTTAGGTGGGAGCATCACTTGAGGATTAACAACACTAAAATGGGAACAATCTAAAACATGTCGTGTCTTACTTGGCGGGAGCATCTCTTTGGGACTAGCAACCTTAAACTTGGATCGATCTAAAACTTGATAGTACCTCATAAGGCTCATTAACCTAAGCGGGAGCACCTCTTGGAGACTAGTAACCTTAAAATGGGATCTATTTAAAACTTAGTCGTACCTTAGAAGGTTCCCTAAACTAGGCTAGAGCATCTTTCAAGAACTAGCAACCTAAAATTAGAATCAATCAAACACCTAGTCATGCCTTACAAGGCATACAAACTTAGGCGGAAGCATTTCTCGAGGACTAGCAACCCTAAACTGGGGTCAATCTAAAACCTGGTCATACCTCACAAGGCTTACTAAACTCAACGAAAGTGTTTCTTGGGGACTAGCAACCCTAAATTGGGATCGATCTAAAACCTAGTCGTACCTCACTAGGCTCACTAACCTAGGTAGGAGCATCTCTCAGGAACTAGTAACCTAAATTGGGATCGATCTAAAACCTAGCCGTGCCTTACAAGGCTCACTAACTTAGGTAAGAGCATCTTTCAGGGATTAGCATCCCTAAATTGTGATTAATCTGAAACCTGGTCCTACCACACCAGGCTAATTGACCTAAGTAGAAGCATCTCGGGGGTACTCGCAATCCTAAAATAGGATCGATCTAAAACCTAGTCGTGCCTCACAAGGTTCACTAACCTAGGCAAAAGTGTCTCGTGGATTAGCAACCCTAAACTAAGATTGATCTTGAACCTTGCCGTACCTCATAAGGCTCACTAACTTAAGCGGGAGCGTCTTGCAGGGACTAGTAACCCTAAAATGGGATTGATTTAAAACTTAGCTGTACCTTACAAGGCTCACTAGCCTAAGCGAGAGCATCTCTCGAGGATTAGCAACCCTAAACGGGAATCGATTTAAAACCTAACAGTACCTCATAAGGTTCAATAACCTAAGTGGGAGCATCTCTTGAGGACTAGCAACCCTATGATCAATTGAAAACCTAGCTGTACCTCATAAGTCTCATTAATCTACGCGAGAGCATCTCTTGAGGGTAAGCAACACCAAAAGGGGATCGATCTAAAACATGGTTGTGCCTTAGTAGGCGGTATCGTCTCTCATAGACTACTATCCCTAAACCAGGAAGGTTTCTCGAGGACTAGTAACCATAAAATAGGATAGATCTAAAACCTAGTTGTGTCTTACAAGGCTCACTAACTTAGGGAGGAACGTCTTTTGGGGACTAACAACCCTAAATTGAGATCGATCTAAAACCTGGCCAAACCACACTTAGCTTACTAACCTAGGTGCGAACGTCTCTCGAAGACTAGCAACCTTAAATTGGGATCAATCTAAAACTAGGATGTACCTTACAAGGCTTACTAACCTAAACTGGAGCATCACTTAACGAATAGCAACACTAAAATGGGATCGATCTAAAATGTGGCCATGCCATACTTAGCAAGAACGTCTCTTAAGGATGAGCAACCCTAAACTGGGATCAATCTAAAACCTTATTGTACCTCATAAGGCTAACTAACCTAGGCGGGAGCTTCTCTTAGAGACTAGCAACCTTAAAATAGGAACGATCTAAAACCTGGCCGCGCCTTATAAGGTTCCCTAACCTAAGTAGGAACGTCTTTCAGGGACTGGCAACCTAAATTAGGATCAATCAAAAACCTAGTCGTGCCTTATAAAGCTCACTAACATAGGCGGAAGCATTTCTTGGGGACTAGTAACCCTAAAGTAGGATTGATCTAAAACCTGGTCATACCTCATAAGCTTACAAACTAAGGTGAGAGTGTCTCTCGAGGACTAGCAACCTTAAACTGGGATCGATATAAAACTTGGTCATGCCTCATTAGCCTCACTAACCTAGACAGGAGCATCTTTTGGGAGCTAGCAACCCTAAAATAGGATCGATCTAAAACCTAATCGTACCTCATAAGGCTCACTAACTTAAGCAGAAGCGCCTCTTAGGGACTAGCGACCCTAAACTGAGATCGATCTAAAACTTGAGACTACCTTACTAAGCTAACTAACCTAGGTGACAGCATCTCTCGGGTACTAGCAACGTTAAAATGAGATCCATCTAAAACCCAGTCGTACCTTACAAGGCTCACTAACTTAGGCGAGAGCATCTTTCGAGGACTAGCAACCCTAAATTGGGATCGATCTAAAACTTAGCCGTGCCTCACAAGGCTTACTAACCTAGGTGGAAGCATCTCTTGAGGACTAGCAACCCTAAAATGAGATCGATCTAAAACCTGGCCGTACCATACAAAGCTCATTAACCTAAGTAAGAGCATCTCTCGGAGACTAACAAGCCTAAATTGGGATCGATCTAAAACCTAGCCATGCTACATATAGCTTAATAACCTAAGCAGGAACATCTTTCGGGGACTAACAATCCTAAACTATGATCGATCTAAAACCTAGCTGTGCCTCATAAGGCTCATTAACTAAGGTGAGAGTGTCTCTTAAGGACTAGTAACACTAAATTAAGATCGGTCTTAAACATGACCGTACCTCATTAGCCGGTAGCATCTTTCGTGGGCTACTAACCCTAAATTGGGATCGATTTAAAACTCAATCGTGCCTCATAAGGCTCATTAGCCTAAACTAGATTGTCTCTCGGAGACTAGCAACCCTAAAATGGGATCAATCTTAGCCTAGACTGGATTGTCTCTCGGAGACTAGCAACCCTAAAATGGGATCGATCTAAAACTTAGCAGTGCCTTACAAGGTTGACTAACCTAGGCAAGAGCATCCTTTAGGGACTAGCAACCATAAACTGTGATTGATTTAAAACCTAATCATGCCTCACAAGGTTCCTTAACTTAGGTAGAAGCGTCTCTTGGGGATTAGCAACCATAAACTGGGATCGATCTAAAACCTAGTTGTACCTTACAAGGTTCACTAACCTAGGCGGAAACATCTCTCGAGGACTAACAACCCTAAACTGGGATTGATCTAAAACCTGGTCGTACCTCACTAGGCTCACTAACCTATACGAGAGTGTCTTTTGGGAACTAGCAACCTTAAAATGGGATCAATCTAAAACCTAATCGTGCTTTACAAGGCTTACTAACTTAGGCGAGAGCATCATTCGGGGACTAGCAACCTTAAGCTAAGATTGATCTAAAACTAGTCGTGCCTAGGCGAAAGCGTCTCTCAGGGACTAACAACCTTAAGTTGGGATCGATCTATAACCTGGTGATACCTCACATGGCTCACTAGCCTAGGCAAAAATGTCTCTTAAGGACTAACATCGCTAAACTGGGATCAATCTAAAACCTAGTCGTGCCTTATTAACCTCACTAACCTAGGCGAGGGCGTCTCTTAAGGACTAGCAACTCTAAAATGGGATCGATCTAGAACATAATCGTACCTCACAAGGCTAACTAACTTATGCGGGATCGTTTTTCGAGGACTGGCAACCTTAACTGGGATCGATCTTAAACCTAGCCGTGCCTCATAAAGATTATTAACCTAAGCGGGAGTATCTCTCAAGGACTAGTAATCCTGAACTAGGATCAATCTAAAACCTAGCCGTACCTCATTAAGCTCACTAACTTAAGCAAGAGTGTCTCTTAAGGACTAGTAACCTTGAAATGGGTTCAATCTAAAACCTAGTCAACTAGTAACCCTAAAATGGGATCGATGTAAAACCTAGGGGTACCATACAAGGCTTACTAACTTAGGTAAGAGTTTCTATCGGAGACTAGCAACTCTAAATTGGGATCGATCTAAAACCTGGCCATTCCTCACAAGGCTTATTAACTTAGGCAGGAGCATCTCTCGCGGACTAGCAACCCTAATTGAGATCGATTTAAAACCTAGTCGTGCCTCACAAGGCTCGCTAACTTAGTTAGGAACGTCTTTTGAGGACTAGCAACCCTAAACTAGGATTGATCTAAAACTTGACCATACCTCTCAACACTCACTAACCTAGGTGAGAGCGTCTCTCGAGGACTAGCAACCTTAAACTAGGATCAATCTAAAACTTGATCCTACCTTACTAAGCTAACTAACTTAGGCAGGAGTGTCTTTGGGGGACTAGCAGCCCTTAAATGAGATCAACCTAAATCCTGTCCGTACCCCACAAGGCTCACTTACCTAGGTGGGTGCATCTCTTAAGAACTAATAACCCTAAACTTTGTGTTGTGTCAAAGGCAATCAATGAAGAGTAGTGCCCTACGAGCTTGCAAAGGGAAAACTTGGTGGAAGGAAGTGCCCTATGGACTTGCTTAGGAAAAATTTGGTGAACAGAGTGGAAGTGCCCTATGGGCATGCTTGAGAGAAACTTAGTTAGGGGAAGTGCCCTATGGATTGGAAGGATGAATTGAGTTAAGATTGTGTCTTTAAAGGTTGGCTAAACACTAAATGTACAATGTGAATGTCTTATGGGTTGGTTCAAAAAGATTGTTGGAAGTAAAAAAAAAAAAAAAAATGGTCTAAATGCAAGTGCAAGATTCAAAAATCGGTATGCTAACATTATGTGGAAATACTTACCTGGTCTTTATCGATAGTGACCAAAACATGTTTTATCCCCTGTTATCAACTTGGATGCTCTTGATGCAAAATGTTTAAAACCTTGCTAGCTCTTTTGGAAATTAACCCGATACAAAAAGCCACCCATTGTTTTTGTCTCTTTGGAACTTTTATGAATTGAAAGCCTTATTGTCATATGTTATGATTATTTACTCGGGTTTTGCATTCCCCTGAAAAAAAAGATAATAAAACTCCCCATCGAGGGGGATCAATCTGTAACAATGTATTTTAAAGAATTTTGTTAATTAGTAATGTTCTAGATCTCATTCCTTAACTCTTCTCATGTTTGTAGTGTATGGTTCGATTAAATGGATTAGAGGGAATTGGACCTTTCTATGGAGAGGGTATTATTCGAATGATGACAATGGCCAAGGATACCAAATTTTCTTATAGATAATGAAAATTAGACCACAAAGACATTCAAAATGACTGCCATTTTTGTCTTTTGAGTAAAATTTCCACTGACATATTATAGATAGTACAATTTTATAGTGTCGACATTTACAAGGTCTCTCAAATCTAGACCATCCATTTGGGACAAAATCAAAGCTCCTCCCAATAATACTCGCTTTATGACATAAGGATCTCCGTAATTAGGAGCAAATTTCCCTCTAGAATCATGCGCATTGGGGAGAGCTTTTCTCAACACTAAATCTCCTTTTTTGAAGTTCTAGGGTCATACCCTTCTATTGAAGGCCCGAGCCAACCTTTGCTAATAACATTGATTATGACACAAGGCTGTCAATCTCTTTTCATTAATCAAATTCAGCTGCTCAATGCATTTCCTTACCTAATTGGCTTTGTCCAGTTGAGTTTTTGATAATACCTTAAGCGACGGGATCTTAACTTCTAGTAGTAACACCACTTTAGTTCCATATACCAAAGAGTATGGTATTGCCCCAATCGATGTTCTAATGGAAGTTTGATAGGCCATGAGTGCGAATGGTAACACCTCATGCCAGTCCTTATATGTGACAGCCATTTTTTCAATGATTCTTCTAAGGTTTTTGTTGGCTATTTCAATAGCTCCATTCATTTGGGGTCATTAAGGAGTACAGTTCCTATGAATGATCTAGAACTATCGGTACAATTCTAATATAAGCTTAATGTTGAGATTGGTGCCATTTTTAGTGATGATTGTTTCTGGAGTCTTGTATCAAGCCAAAATGTCTCTGTTGATGAACTTAACTATGACCCCTTTAGTAACATTTGAGTAAGATGAAGCCTCAACCCATTTGCTGAAGTAATCGATAGCGACTAGTATGAAGCGATGCCTATTAGACACTTTTGGAGTGATTGGGCCGATGATATATGTGCCCTACATTAAAAAAGGCCATGGTGTTGAGAGGGTGTACAGTGCCTGAGATGGGGCCTTTATCTTATTTGCATAAACATGGTATAGGTGACAATGCCTAACGTGTTTGATACAATCACTTCCCATTATTGACCAATAATACCCTAGCCTCATAATTTTCTTCGCTAACATGTATCCATTCATGCAAGGGTCATAGACCCCTTTAAGCACTTTTTTCATTAACTTCTCAGCCTCTTTGTCATTTACACACCTTAAGAGTGTACTGTCAAATGAGCATTAGTATAAGGTGGACTCACTTATTAAGAATCGAGTGGCCAATCTCCTGATCATCTTTCTATCCTTTTTTCTTGGCCTTTTCAAGGTATGTACATTGTTGTCGAAATATCTTAACATCATGGTACCATTGTTTTTGGTCGTTCATACCCTCAATTGTTAGGCAAAAGGTAGGCTTGTCTTCAATTTCAATTGTAAGAGGTTGAATCTCGACTCCACCAGATATCTAGATCATAGATGCTAGTATGGCTAAGGCATCAGCAAATTGATTATAAGTCCTTAGCATATGATTGAAGGTGATTTCTTTGAAATTCTCTGTCAATTCAATCAAGTGACGGTGATAACGCACCAGCTTAGGATCTTTAGTTTTGTACTCTCCTTGGGCTTGGCCAATAATGAGTGAAGAGTCCCCATACACTTCTAATTCTTGAATGTCTTTATCTAGAGCCATATTTAGTCCCATGATGCATGCTTTGTACTCTAGTATTATTAGTATATAGAAAAACGAGTCTTATGGCCATAAGATATTAAATACCTTCAAGGGATATTAGTATTGCCCCAATTCCACACCCAAACATGTTGGTTGCACCGTCGAAGAACATTTTCCATTTTGATAACTAGTCATCTTCTCCTTTATCAGAGTTTCCCTCAACTGCTAAGACATCCTCATTGGGGAAATTAACTTATACCTCTTGGGGAGTGCTATTGGAGGGATTTTCTGCCAATTGATCTACTAGAGCTTGCCCCTTGACCGAATTCTGGTTTATGTACGTAATGTCAAACTTTGATAACAGCATTTGCCACTTTGAGATTTTGCCAATTAAGGCCGGTTTGTCTGCTAAGTACCTTAGGAGATCTTGCTGAGTTAGTAATTCAACCTAGTAGTAGAATGTGTATTGTTTGAGCCAATGCATTACCTAGACCAAAGCATAACAAGTTCTTTCAATTTCTGAATATCTCTGCTCCCCTTCAGTAAATTTATTGCTCAAGTAGTATACAGCCTATTCCTTCCTTTCCTCATCTTTCTAGCTAAGCATGCACCCCATAGATTCTGGTAATATTGTCAAGTATAGGAATAAAGGCTTCTTAGGTTTTGGAGCTACTAAAATTGGAGGGTTCATGAGGTATTCTTCAATTGCTATAAAGGCTTGCTCACACTCTTCATCTCAGTTGATCTTGGCATTCTTTTTTAACAACTTAAGCAAAGAACGGCACTTGTCTATGAGTTGGAATATGAACTAAGCTATATAGTTTAAACGGCCCAACAAACCTCTAATTTCTTTAAGTTTGCATAGCGGGGGCAAGTCAAATATCGCTTTGATTTTATCAAGGTCCGCTTCAATGCCCCTTTATTTGATTATAAAACCTAATAATTTCCTTAAAGTCACTCTAAAAGTACATTTCTCTAGGATGAGCTTTAGTTGGAATTTTTTCAACCTATCAAACAATCTCCTTAGATTTTCCATATGGTTTTCTCCTTCTTTGGACCTAGTAATCATATCATCAACATATACTTCAACTTCTTTATGCATCATGTCATGAAATATTACTACCATGGCCCTTTGATAAGTTGCCCTGGCATTTTTATGTCTAAAAGGCATCACTTTGTAGCAAAACATGCCCCAAGTTGTGATGAACATTGTCTTGGCTTTATCTTCTTCAACCATTTGAATTTGGTTATACTTAGAAAATCCATCCATGAAAGAGAAAAGATGGTTTCCGGTTGTGTTATTAACTAAGACATCGATATGGGGCAAGGGAAAATTATCATTAGGAGTTACTTAATTAAGGTCTCAAAAGTCCACACTCACATTGACTTTTCCATTCTTCTTTGTTATGGGTACGATGTTAGCTACTGACATGGGATAGTCGGAAACCTAGATAAAACTAACCTTTAGTAATTTTCTAACTTCTTCCTTGATTTTCAATAGAACATTCGATTGAAATCTTCTTAACTTTTGTTTCCTAGGTTTGATATTCTTTCGTATGGGCAAACGATGAACTACGATCAACGGATCTAATTCGGGTATGTCTTCATAAGACCATGTTAATACGTCTTGGTATTCAGATAGTAATGTGGTCATCTTTGCCTTTTAATCTTTTTTCAAATTTCTTGCAATCTTCAATACCTTAGGGTTATCATTGGTGCCAACATTAATTATCTCTATTAGCTCGTTAATGAAAATTTTACTCATTTCATGTTTTTGCCAGCTTTTTTATACATCATTATGGTCACTGACATTGCTCCTAACGACTAACCCAGTAGGGTCGAGAGTGACATCAATATTTTCATCATCTGTCTACATAAGGTATCCATGGCCTTTATTCGAATCATAGGATCTAGAGAAAAAGAAAAGTATGTAAAAGGAAAAGTCCTCTTGCTCTTCCGTACCAATATAGGGTATAACCGTTTCTTTGTAGATTTCATAATCTTAGTCACCCAGAATTGTGATAACTTGGTTGTTGGAAATGAACTTAACATTTTGGTGAAGACTTGATGGTATGGCCCTTGCTAAATGTATCCAAGGCCTTCCCAGTAATAGATTGAAGGTCCTTAGAATGTCTAAAACCTGGAATGGAATTTTGAACGTCTGTGGTTCGATATCTACTGGTAAGCCGATCTCCCCTATTATTTCTCTCCTAAATCCATCAAAAGCTCTTACTGTTGTTGAACTCGGCTTGATAGCAATCGTATCAATGCCCAATATATCTAAGGTAGCCAGAGGACAGATATTTAGAGATGACCCATTGTTGATGAGGACTCTTGTCGTAATGATGTTATTTATCCTCACTATTATGAATAGAGGCTTTGTGTGCTGGGTACCTTCTTCACCCAGTTCCTCGGTAGAGAAGGAAATTTAATCCATAGTGAGGATGGAATTAGTGATAAAGCCAATCCTTTTAGTCAGGATTTCATGGGGGACCTTGACTTCCCTTAGTGTTTTGAATAAAGCTTCTTAGTATGGGTCTGATGCCATCAATAGACTCGTAAGGGATATCTATGTTGGAGTCTTAGTGAGCTAGTCCAGTATTTAATATTCACTAGACTTGATCATCTTGGTGAAGGCAGTTAATCTTTCTTCATGTTTAGCTTATTCGATGCTTAGCATTTCTAGCATTACCTTCTTTTTTAGGTCTTCCCTCAGATCATAGATTCTACTAAAGCAAATGATACCTCCTACAAGCAAGCTTGATTGCCCTTGGTTTATTGCCTAGTAGTTAAAGGGGGTAGCTTTATAATTTTTAAGGGCTACAGGTACATGGAAGGTGTACCTTTTAGCTTATAGGACTTCTTTTTTGTAGAACCTTCGGTTCTTAGTTAGGACCGATCATGTTAATGGTAGATTCTGAGTGGTCAGATATCATATTGATGATGGGTCCATGGTTTTAGCAGTGGGTTATTGTTGACGTTTGGAGTAGGAGCCTGCATAAAATCCAATTGTACTATACCTTCATCAATTAAGTCTTGAGTTTTGTTTTTCAACCTCCAGCACAAGTCAATTGAATAGCTTACCCGCCCTAGATGACACTAACATCTTGCATTGGGATAAGAAAACCTCGACTTATACCTTTCACTGGGGGGCTTTAGAATGGAGCAAATTATCTCTCCTTAACTTTTTAAGTACCTGACTAAGTGGAATGGGTATTATAGTGAACTGTCTCAAGGTACTATTAGCCTATAGTTAGCTTCTGAACCGTTGTTGAGCTGGTGGGGGATTCGTCCTAAAAGAAACTTGGGAGTTAGGCCTTACATTCAAGTTAACCATGCTGATAATAGCTTCTCTAAGCTTGCTGGTGGTGGGTTTAGCAGAAGGCAATCTTCTATCTACTGTCTCTTACAGCTTATTAGAGGAAAAAGTACTCTCAATTCAACATCCTGCTGCCACTACTTCTACAAAGCTAGAAGAGGCTTATCCGATCAAGTGAGCAAAATAGGGACTCTTAAGAGTGTTAATAAAAGTTATGGTCAGCTCTTTCTCAATCATAAGGGTAGATACCTTTGCAGTTAGGGACCTCTACCTTTGAGCATATTCTTTGAAGGATTTATTGTGCGTCTTCCTTAAGGTAACCAAATCCATCATTGTTGGCACCACTTCGACGTTAAATCTATATTGCTCATAGAATGGTATTGATGAATCCAAGGGGATCTCACTTGGTTTTTCATCTTGTTTCATTATTCCTTTAAGTTTAAGGGTTAGATCATGAACCTAGGTTACTTATATTCAAATCTTGACTTAAATTCTCTTTCATGGGATGATTACTTAGCTCATACTTCATATGAAAATAGTAAATCTCATACTTATCATGACTTCCATATCATAGTTCATATCTCATAAGGTTGGTTTCTTCATAAAAGCTTCATATAATGGATTTTCCTTTACCTAAGGCTAGGTTTGAGCATCTTTAACTTAATAGAAATGGAAATAACATCTAAATGACTCACATACACTCCACATCCAGCATGATGTCTCCTCATTCATCTACACATTTCATGATTTTCTTAACTTAAAATTTTTAGTTTTTAGTGTTAAACATATATCTTCACATAATATCAACTTAGTGTGCTCATATTTCAACTTTCATGTAAAGGGGTTCACAAGCTTACTTCTTAAAGTAGTCTAGCTATTTTATCATCTTATGATCATGCTAATATCTTAATGAAAACATGGTCTCCTAACATGTAACACTAAACCACTAACACAAAAAAACAACTTACTTATCCTAAAAGCGTAGAAATGGTGGTTGTGCAACTAAATACCCTTTTATGTTCCTTATTTTTCCTCCTTCTTCTTGTAATCTCCTTTGGAAACTAGAGTCTTGATCTTTGAAGTAAGGCTTTGAGAATATTTTAAAGTTTCTAAAAGTGGTTCTTGAAGTTAACAAATAGAGGGCACAAAATAAAGCTTGATGCCGTGAGTATGGAAGCAAAATAGTAGCGGCAATGTTGGGATTTTGTGGAGTTGGCTTTCTTCTTTTGGTTTGTTTTTAAAATGAGAGAAAAGGAAGTGAAAATGAGAGTAAAAGAGAGAGAGAGTAGCAGATTTTTGAATGGGAGGAGAAGTGCGTGCAAGAAGCTTTAATTGATTATCTTTTAGTATGCACAAATGCTAACTTTTTGACAAGATTAGATGATGTAAGCATTAAGAGATGAATAGTATATATGTAAGACATTTGAGTGATGGAAAAATAACAAGGCATGGCCTCTCTTTTCCTTCTTTTCCAACCGGCCAAGTAGGGAGTAAATAGGGCATGGTGTTGTCTTGTCACTTAATTAAAATTGAACACATAAAATAATGTGAGAACTTATCCATATATAATATAAGTTGTGGTGTGATAAGGGAAATGTCTTATCACTAGTTTTTGATAAGTTATTAATTGATAAATGATTCCAACTCTCAATTAATAAGTTATTTAGGATGATTAGTTGGTTTACTTATTCATGTGTATAAGTCTTATGTATAAAGATAAGGAGATTGTCTTATATGAAAGTCTTTTGGAGTTTATTTCTTAAATTGATTTGTAAATTATGATTTAATTCTTATAAAATTATGAAAATTTCTAGAGTTGAATAAAATTAATCAAATTAAATTCTTAATTGGCCGCTTAGGTTATAAGTCCTTAATTGTTTTAGGGTTTTAGGTTTAGAGTCTATGGTTCTCGTATTCGAGTTTTATCAATCATAGGGTTTTGAATTAGAAAATTAAATTCATTTTTAAATGTAAACTTGAATTCTTAGCTTAGTTCCCAAGAGACACTCCTGCTTAGGTTAGTAAGCTTTATAAAGCACGACCAAGTTTTAGATCAATGCCATTTTAGGGTTATTAGTCCCTTAGAGATGCTCCCACCTAAGTTAACAAGCCTAGTAAGGCATGACCAGGTTTTAGATCGGTCTTACATTAGGGTAGCTAGTCCTTAAGAGATGCCCTCGCCTAAGTTAGTGAGCTTAGTGAAACACAACTAAGTTTTCGATCAATCCCACATTAGGGTTGATAGTCCTTAAGAGACGTTTTAACCTAGATTAGTGAGCTTAATGAGGTATGACCAAGTTTTAGATCAATCCGATTTTAGAGTTGCTAGTCCCTAAGAGACGCTCCCACATAGGTTAGTGAGCTTTATAAGGCACGACCAAGTTTTAGATCAATCCCATTTTAGGGTTGCTACACCCCTAGAGACGCTCCTGCTTAAGTTAATGAGCCTAGTGAAGCATAACTAGGTTTTAGATCGATCCCACATTAAGGTAGCTAGTCCTTAAGAGATGCTCTCGCCTAAGTTAGTGAGCTTAGTGAGGCACGACCAAGATTTAGATCGATCCCACATTATGGTTACTAGTCATCAAGAGATACTCCAGCTTAGATTGATGAGCTTAATGAGGTACAACTAGGTTTTAGATCGATCCCAATTTAGGGTTGCTAGTCTTCGAGAGACCTTTCGCTTAGGATAGTGAGCTTAATGAAGCATAACGAAGTTTTTTATCAGTCCCACATTAGAGTTGCTAGTCTCTAGGAGATGCTTTCACTTAGGTTAGTGAGCCTAGTGAAGCAGGACTAGGTTTTAGATCAATTCTACCTGTCCCTTAGAGATACTCCCACTTAGGTTAGTGAGACTAGAGAGGCACAACCAGGTTTCTTTTCTTCATCCAAATCGATCTTAGGGTAGCTATTTAGTTGTTTTAGAGTCATCCTAAGGGCAAAAATAATGTCTCTTTGTTTTTGTGGCAAAGTTTTGTTCAAATTTTACCATAAAGAAAGGCTATTGTAGACAACCAATTTTTGCCCTCTTTATTTTTATTTTTATTTTTTATAGGCCTCAAATTAGGTAAAACACAAAAAATAGGAAATTAAAGAAAAAAAAAATTAAGAAATTTTGAAAAATAGAAATTTTAGGAAAATGCAAAAAGATTTCAAAAAATAAGGAAAAGCATAAAAAATAAAAATTGGAAAAAAAAAAGTTAGAAAATTGAAAAAATTACAAAAAAAAGGTAAAAAAATTGAAGAAAGTAAAAGATTTTAGAAAATAACATTTTATTATGATAGATTTTTTATTGAAATAAGTTTAGAAGTTAGGTTGTTGAACCTAGACTTAGATTTAAATTTAACCTAGGCTAACCTAGTATATATATGCAATTTAGTTGCACATATAGACAAGGCATAGGCCAACAGCCTAATGAATAAGCACATGGACTTGCATTAGGTATTGAGCATGAGGTCTTAGGTTTAAGTCTTGGAAGGGTCATATAAAGTTCTTTATTTTTTATCACATCAAAGATTGCTATGTATCAGGATCTAATTTCGCCACGTATCCTTATACGTGGGAGGTTGGGATTGGACGACATGTTGATGTGGCGCTACATGTTAGCCATATGGCATGCTACGTCAGCAGCTACGTATTATGTAATGACACGTGGCGTATTGTGGTTAGTTAGCATAGCTGACATAGCACCATGTCAGCGCCACATCAACCCATTTTTCCCTCCATTTCTTTCTTTTTACATCATTTTCCTCTCTTTCCCTCGTTTTTCTTTAGAATTCCAGTAGTTTCCTCTTCGGACAGCTAGTTTCAACACGATCTTTTAACCTCTTCTTATTGCAATTTCGCCAAATCAATAACGAAATTGCAAAGTAGACATAGCTTATTATGAATCAAACCCATTAACATGTCCAAATACAGTCAAAAAAGCATTTAAATTGAGTTCTAAAATTTGGAAAAAAAAAACTAATTTTTTGGACATTTTCAATAAATCCGAATTCGAGCTTTTCATGTTTCTAGGATCAATTCGTACATAAAAAGGTATTGGGGGAGCTCACACAAACATACACAACCTCGCATAATTACTCGAAACAGTCTCTCTCTCTCCTACGATTACTTTCTCTCTTTAACTCACTCTCTCTCTCTTCAAATCTCTCTCTATTGAGCCTACTGCCATGGTCGAGTACCCTCGAATCACTTCCTATCACCTAGGCTCTAGAACTCGACCACCTTCGACCTCTATTGTAGCCTATGGCATCGCCACCAACTCACTACTACCCAAACCCTAACCACTGCCCCTCTTTCTCCTCAAACCACCACTCTAGCCACTCTTTGACCCAAACTAATCCTACAACTAAACTCACTATGTCCCTAAACCCTTAAGCCAATACCCCTCTTATGCCCAGCAACCCTAAAACGCCATGATCCGAACACTACTACCGGTCGCCACTTCGGATCACCCTTCAAACCTCCCCTAAAAACCATTGTGTTGAACCTACCCCCGTATTCCCAATCCAAAACTCACAAAAACCTACTTACCTACTCATCTTAGTGGCTGGAGCAACTTAGATCGAGCCACTCACTGCTTACCCTCACCCTCTTCAGCTAAGCATGTGTGAAACACGTGAATCAGGTCATTCAACCCATAACCCGACCAACCTGACCTGGTGACCTACGTGTCTGACCTGAACAATCTAACTCAACCAACCCGCTTAGGTCTAACCCACTTACTCAAATCTATTCGAAGTTTGTTTATTTATTTGTTTTACTTATTTATGTAAATGTAATAATATCAAAAAAAAAGAAGAAAAAAAAAAGAAAGAAAAGAAAAATCAAAAAAGAAAATAAAAAGAAGAAAAGAAAAGAGTATTTTTATTTTATTTTATTTTTACTAGTTTAATAAAAATAAATAAAATATAATAAGTAATTAATAAGTGAGGTAATATAATAAAATAAATAGGTTAGTGAATAAAAATTTATTTAGCACATAGAAAAATCAAGTTTTCAAAAATAAATAAAAATAAATTGACCATTTTCCAAATTAGGATAATTTAAAATTTCCAAAAATAAAATCCAATTTAAGACCTTTTTTCAAATTTTCTTAAATGAACCCAATTGTACTAAAAACATTACTGCAATTGTTTTAAAAAATTAAATTCAACTTAACCCACTAAAGTTTTCATTAAAAAAAAAAAAAAACCTATGTACATTTAATCCCGAATAATACGTAAGTAAGCACCTATAGGGTGACGATAAAAATTTAGAAAAACTAATTTATCTTTTATTTATTTTAGATTATTTTTTTTTCAATTATAAATAACCAAGTTTTGTCTTTCAAAATTAAAAGGTGGTTTTTAGGTTTAATTCTAATTTTGAAAAGTTAATGGTGCCCGTAAAGGTTTAAAATTCCTAACCCTCGGACCTAATTCTCTAGTTTTCAAAAATCATTTTACAAAATCAGTTTTTCTCATTAGACTAGTAGTTAAGTTATAATCAGTCTGCCCAATTAATTATAACTTAACTCTTTTTTCCGACTCCGGTCGGGTGGCAACTCCAAAGTTGTTTTTCAAAATAAAAGGATCATTTTTCTTTAAACCCTAGTCAAGAGCCAATATTAAACTAGTAGGGTTTAATACTGGTCTATTTAGAGAAGGCTTAATTTATAAAAAGAACCAGGATAGTGAAAAACCAAGTTTGACACTAGACTCTCAATAAGATTAGTGAGTTTGTTAAGTTTATCATCAAATGACTTAGGAGTGTTACTACCATTATAACTATGACTAGGTTAAACACCACTACTCTAGTCACCAATAACACCTTGAACACTCTAATGCAACATGGTATAATACTTATTGAATAGATTAACAACATAATGCATAGAAAATCCTACTACTTTGCTACCCAAAACTTAGACTAACGCACTTTAACAACTTCAATATCTAATAATCACTTAAACAGGACAAAAAATGAACTTACTTTATTTTTATAGTGAAAAATAGAGTAACAATAGAAACTATACTTACCAACAAATGAATCATCACTATACAGCTCAAAGCTTCAAATCACACTTCACACAAACACATTGAAGTAGCTACGGAGGGAACATAGCAACTACAAATAGAAAACACAAACCAAAATTTCACTATAACTTCATACACTCCCTCTTAGAACCATGCTTTATTACTAGTAAAGCTGATGCATCTCTGGGGTCGAGCATACGAAGGAGCATCACAACAAAGTGAACTGAAAGAATGTAAAGGAAGCCTGGCAATGTCCTAGTTGCTACTAATTAGACATAACACACCAATAGATTCTACTCGGCCTACAATTTGTCAAATATGACTCATCAGTCTGAATTATAAGGTCACCTGTCACTACTCTTTGTTAAAGAGAATAGATAAAAGTTAAGAGTAATGGAGAACACTAGGGTTGCTAAAAAAGGAAACTTGTATATTTTGATCATCAAAAGTGATGTCTGCATACAATAAATGAAGTTTACATACTAACCCCATTAAGGTTATAATCATATATAGAAAAGGAAAAGGGTATTTATAATTGGGATACATGAATGATACTAAAAGGAGTAAAAGAGGCAAAGAATTTCCTATACAAAAATGTAAAGAATCTTTCTCGAATAATGTACCAAAAGACATGTGTGGTGTAGTGATTGATAGAGTTCAAATATAGTACAATTCTAACGAAATGAGGAAAAAGAAGGTATACGGTTATAGCGACTTGATTTAGGTTAGGTCAATCCTTAACCAATCGATCACTAATGAATATTTACCTTGGATTAAGGTCAAATCCTCGTCGATTCAAGAGCTCAACTTTAGATAGTTGTTGAGGCTAGTATTCTTGAAAACTGTTAGGATTATGGTACAATTGATTAGCTGGCTGGCATGTTCACTTGGAGGGTAGGTATGTCTACTCAGCAGCTCTAAAGACAATGTTGGTGCACAAGAGAGCTCGGTACTTAGGTCAATAGTAGAGTAAATCATGGAGGTCAAGATAGGAATTCTTATCTTGGATAGGGCTTTGAGCTATTATTCCCTACGTAAGTCCTTGGAGTCCTCTAGCTTGGTTGCATGTGACTAGTCAAGGGAGTTGATTCCTATCAAACTCAAACCCTAAAGTTTGCCGAAGAAAAACTCCCCAGCAAAGTGGAGTTAATGGTCTCTAGCATCTAAATAATTGGTTCTCTAGCCCTACGAATGGCAATAGGTCTTCTCTAGCATAAGGTGTAAACCATAGTCAAGTAATTTTATGAGTTTTCAATAATTATTCTTGTTCCTTAATGTACTTGTGAGAACTTCATCCATAGTTAATGAATGAAATATCAGTTTCCCTTTTGTCCATTCCACTTCATTCCTCTTTACTTATGCATGTTTCCTCTACATACTTTTTGCCTAAATTTAATGCTCTAAACGAAATCTAGCGATACCTTCCACAAGTAAATGATGAAAATATTAATATCACTCTCGACCTTACTAGGTTAATCGTCAAGAGTGATGTTGATGACCATAAAGAAATACAAGAAAGCTGGAAAAAACATAAACTAGGTAAAATTTCAATTGATAAGCCAACTGAAACAATCAATATAGGGGTTGATGATAACCCAAAGATTTTGAAGATTGTAGTGGACATAAAAGAAGAGCAAAAAGCATAAATAATGACATTGCTTCCTGAGTATCAAGATGCATTCACATAGTCTTATGAAGATATGCTAGAGTTAGATCTGATAGGGATCATAGACTAACTACTCGATCTTGAGCTCGAAGACTCGCCCATATTGTTCGTTGAGCTATCCAAAGAGAGTTAAGCCCTAAAGAATGATGCATTCTCTGGTCTGTCCTACTGAATTACTTTACTCTCCATCTCATTAAAGAGACTATAAAGGTACATGACTTGTTGTCGAGTCAACCACTTCTTAACATATCAGTATAAGGTCAAGCACTAAAACTAACTACTATTAACTTGATACAGCATTGAAATTGAGTTGATCCGATCCTGAGCTAACTAGTCGAAGCTAACCACTCAATGGGCTACCCCTTGGACCAATCCTTCCTCAGTCCAGAAAATCCAAGCTACCAAGCATCCAACCCCGACCTAATCTACTCAAAACTTGTTCTGCTCAATAAACTATATCTTGGAGACCATAGAATGGACAATTGATACGTATCTCATTTTCTAACATTTATACTATCCTTTTGTAATTGAATATCCTTTTTCTCGTCTACAACTTTGCCCTTGTAAACTATGTATCTTTCCTTTTCCAGTAGGAATCACTTTTGTAAATTACATATACTTAAGACTTGCCCTAATTGGGCTATATATATACTTACGAAATGTAATGGCCTCATCGATAAATCAAAATAACAACATTAAACTTAAGATACTTCACCCTTGCTCCTTCTTAAGCTTGTGTTTTCTCATTAAGGACCGAAACCTTAAACTGCTCTTATCAATTCCTTTAGCAAAGATTGTAGCAAGCAACCTTAGGTCTAGTATTTATACATCATATCGAGTATCAGCTTAGGTTCGTATATATTTCTACAATCTATCATATCCATAGAGTTAGTGCACCAAATTACTAAACCAACAACTTCCATTTATCCTTTGGACCATCTCGTGGTTTAGACCTATTGTTGGTGAATTTCGGGAACAAGGAAAATCTTACAAAAAAGAATGAAATGCTTGATACTGGGGCCAATCCGGTAGGGCTACTCCAATGCCTAAGTTTGTTGAGTAACTTTGTATAAAAAGTATGCGAGTGAAGTGTTAGAGAGATCTTACGAAGTTTTCTTTCTTACATTTATAGCTAGTTATAATGTCTAAGACAGTTGTTAAAGTAACAGTTAAGATACGTAGAAGCTTCTTGATTCGACATCTTTCCTGATATGTAGGGAAAGTAGGCGGTTATGTATTATAACCGTACTTATGATAACTGTTCACACCATGGACTTCAATTCAAACCAGGAATGGATTTAAGCTACTCAACATAAATGTTATGTGTCATCTTTCCAAAGGTATGCTAAGGGATTCAAATATTCAGCTTTTCGATGGTCGAATGAACAAGTATGTCAACTACGCGAAAACTAACTATCAACATTTGCCCCCCTAACTTCTATGTTCAAGTAGTTGATAAAGGGAGTGACATATATATATTGCACTAGAAGCCGAGTGGAGGACCGATTCTTTAGATTGATGCCGAGTAAGATCGGAAGTGGGACAGATCACATCCCAGTTAAAAGGTCGTAATTTCTAAACTCTCGCCCGTTCAACAAACTAAGAAATTGGAGGCATGACATTTGTCACCTAGGTCATCATTTTGTTGCATGCCTAATAACTGTTAGAAAGTTGTCAGCTATTAGATTTTTATCACAAAACACATGTTAACAATCTGTGCCATTACCAAATCAACGCATCATTACTATCAAAAGCAGACTTACAGTTATGAGGATAGATTGCCCATATGTAAGGTAATGTTCATAATCAGATTTCATTTCTCTAGTTGCATCTTAAAACTTTCATTTGCTTTTGCATCTCCAACCTCACATTCTTCGACTTGTGTTATTTCATTTGATACAACCATTTAGGTATGGTTCATAACATTGCTTGTTAACTTGATCTATCCGATTTCGAGGTAATGAAAATTGAGGCTACTTCCCCCCCCCTAAATAAGGAGCAAGACAGCATGTTCTCTAGGCAGTTTAGTCAATAGTATGGAGGCAAGGTGGGGTAAACTTACTCAAATTGACGAGCTTCCTATAGATAATTATCTCGAAGATAAGGAAGGGAAGTCTTCGACAAGATATCTGTACAACATAATAGCCTATTCTTACGACTCTCCAAATGGAATCACCAGTTTTGTTGATAGAGTTCTTGTCACAAAATACAACCAGTATTGGTGAGACATTCTCGAAACATAGAACTTGAGGAGGCCGAGAGATGGGGAAAGGGTATGTTTCCCAAGGAAGCACGAGTTCCATATATACTTGAAATATTTGGAATTTGATTTGCATTTCCCTTTTTCAACTTTTGTTAAGGGCTTCTTTAACTACTTAAGAGTAACACTGAGTATGTTCTCACCTAACACATACCAACTTCTGGCGGCTTTCGAGATAGTCTACAAAGAATTCGAAGTCAAGGCTATGCCTCAGTTATTTCAGTTTTTCTTCACTATTAGGAGGTAGCTTGATAGGTGATTCTTTGCTACTACGAGGCATAGGCATAAGTTCATGGATGAGTTAAAATCTAAAATTCACAAGTGGCATGACAAATTCGTATCAATAGTGTCTAACGGGGACTTGGACTTTTGGACCCAATAGACTGAGCCAATAAATACAAAAGATATAGATTTGATGCCAAATGATGTTGCAGCAACAAAGAAAATTCAAGAGAGGAAGAGGAACGGAATGTTCTTCTAGGATGCTGAGAGAATTATATGGTATTATGAAAATGGAGACCTAATATTTTCTTAAAAAGAAGGTATGCTATTGTGTTACCGCCATGCCAAGTATAGCCACAAGAGGAAAGTCGTTCTCGAGACTTAGGGGGAGAATAGTATACAATTTGGTAGCCAAGTTGGATAAGGCTTTTGTTGGATGAATCCTACCTTCAATAATTTCTTAACCTCTTCTTCTATCGCTACTTGTCTCTCTAGTGCAAAATGTCTCTTTTTTTGTTGGACCACCTTTACATTTAGATCAATCTAAAGCTTGTATACCATAACTTCTCTCAGATACCTAGCATGTCTGAAGGTAACCATGCAAACACGTCAACATTGGCTTGTAGGAAGTCAATTGGACTTAGCTAGACATTTGTTGACAAGGATTTTCTTATCCTTGTTGTCTTCCTGGGATCATTTCCCAAAGGAATTTCTTTAGTGTCATTCTCGGCATTCTCTATGTTGAATGACTTGCCTTTTGGATAGGTTTCAACTTGAAATACTTCCTCTCATCTCAAGGCCCTTATATATAAGAATTATGTCACTTGTTGATTTCCTTTGCACACACCAACTCCTATAGGAGTGGGGAACTTAGCTTTCAGATGCGCAGTTGAAGGAACAATGCCCAATAAGTGTTGACATAGCCTTCCCATTATCATATTGTACGGAGACTAGCATTTGACAATGAGGAAGTCTACCTTATCCTTTGCAATATGCTAATCATCGCCGATCTTAATTGGCAGTGTGTTTACTTTGGCTACTTAGATAGGCTAATTATTGAAGGCATAGAGATCATACTTATAAGACCTTAACTATGCCTTGATCTTAGATCTCATTTGATCAAATGCATGCTGAAAAATTATGTCAGCTAAACTTCCTATGTCAACAAGAATTTTCTTAACTTCGAAGTTGGTGACCCTTGTACTACTAACAAGTGCATCATCATGCGGCCTTTGGATACCTTTGAAATCTTCCTATCCGAAAGAAATTCTATTGTCAATCTTGACCTTTTTACCTTGGATGTTACATAAATAATTTTTGGCGTTAATCAAGCTTGAAGAGCTCGACTAGCCTATATTAGGTCAGTCGAAAATGGTATCAATTACTTTGTTAGGTGCTCTATTGGGATTAGCATCCCTTGCATCTCTCATGGCTACTGTTGGCCGAGTGTCATCCTCTCATTCCACTCCTCTTCTCTAAGATGGTCTTTTAATTTTTTCGGTATCATGTGCTAGAAATTTTCGCAGGTGCCTACATTGTATTACATCTTCAATTGCATTCTTGAGTTGAATGCACTCATCTGTATTGTAAACTTTGTCATGGTAGAAATCATAGTACTTATTTGAATTTTTTCTTGAGGGATTCCCTCATTCTTTTCAGCTACTAGAGGACACCTCTCTCCCTATGTACCTCCATCAAAATGTTCGTGATTAGAAGATTGACAAACGTATGGGATGAGCATGTTGGATCCTAGATCTCTTCCTCTTGGCATCTGAACTGTGGTCATTATCCGTGCCGAGTCTATCCTTTGTACTTTTTCACTTGTCATTCTTTCCATCTCCTCTACTCTGATCGGCTTCTCATCATGCCTTTGTGTTGTCATCTTAACAAATGTATGAGGTGGCTTTAGATTTAAACTCAACGAAATTTTTTGGCTTGTTCTTTGCGAAAGACTTGAAAAATTCTCCATGAGGCTTGACTCCATCGATTATGGCATTGAGGGCTATACCCATATCTAGTTTTAGGATTTGGACCATTTTAGCCATAAATCTGGCCAAATAGTCCTTGATTGACTCATCAGACTTTTGTTTAATAGTGTTTAGGATTGAGGAGTCCTTAATAGGAAGTTTGCTTGCAAGGAAGTGTTAAAAGAACACTTCTGCTAGTTCATCGAGACATAAAATGGTATTTGGTTTCAAATGTTTGAACCATATGCTAGCTGCATTCCTCAATGTTGAAGGAAAGGCTTAATAAGCTATTGTATCACTCAAGCCATGCAACTTGGCTAACATACGGAAGTACTCCAAGTGGTCTTTAAAGTCCTTTGTTCCATCATAAGTCTTAAACTGTAACAACTTTATGTGCTAAGGTATTACTTCCTCCAAAATTTCTAGAACAAAGGGACTTTTTTTAATTTGGAACTATTTGCTTGGGGTAGCAACAGTGCTAACATAAAAAGGACCTACATGGTGCACCTATTGTGGTTGTTTGCCCTTGTCATTCTATTTAAAAGCAGGAGCCGAAGGTCCTATCATATTCTCGGCTTGCTTTTTTTGCCACTTGAGTGAATAAATGGAATCATCGCTTTTTTTAGAGTCATGATCGCCTTGGTCTTTATTTTGGGTCGGATTTGGGTGAATATTACTATGGAGGATGTTAAGGACTTGCTTGTGTTTTTTGTTTAATTCTTGGTTTTCTTTGGCTATGTCAAGGCATACTTGCTCGAGCCTAGCCAATCGCTGTTCATCAGTATGCCAACTCCCCCCTTCAAGGTGTTAGGAGGTAGTACTAGCACCTGCACTCTTAGATACTCTTGTTTTAGCCATGTGGGTGTGTTTAGAAAAATATAGACGATGCCTAATGTTGTTGGTGAATTTTAGGATCAAGGAAAATTCTATAAAAGAGAATGAAATGCTTAATATTGTAACTAGTTTGATACAGCCACTCTGACGCCTAAGTTAGTTAGGGGACTTTGTATAAGAAGTATGTGAGTGAAGTGTTAGAGAGATCTTATGGAGTTTTCTTTCCCATATTTATAGCTGGCTATAATGTCTAAGGTAGTTATTGGAGTAAATGTTAAGACATGTAGAAGCTTCTTGATTTGACATCTTTCATGACATGTAGGGAGGGTAGGCGATTATGTAATATAACCGTACTTATGATAACTGTTTACACCATAGGCTTGAATTCAAACTAAGAATGGATTTAAGCTACTCAACATAAATGCCTTGTGTCATCTTTCTAGAGGTATGCCAAGAGATTCAAATATTCGGCTTATCGGTAGTTGAATGAATGAGTATGTTAGATGAGCAAAAACTAACTATCAACAGGACTTACACCCAGCTTGCATGATATCGATTGCATTATATCACCCCTTTCCCGACAATCTATATCATCTTAGTATCAAAGCTTGGCTATGTTCAAACATGTCTCTATTACTTGGTAATTTGAGTAACTTGTTACAGTATGTTGTGAAAGCTATTAATAGTTGTTGTGAGTGTTTGGAAAGTGTTCATTGCTAAAGGAATTTAGTGCTCTGTGCTCCCATGTTTCTTGTTTCCAAAACAAAGTGTCAAGTGTTCAAGTGGTTTTTCATTTGTTGGTTTTAATAACTGTTGGTATATTAGGCACTATTTTGTTGTAGTTTGTAGGAAGAAATTTTTAGTTGTGTTTCAATTGTTAATCTCTTATAATAGACAACAATGTCCAATTCTAGTATTCAAGGAGCATTAAGTAACTAAGAGAGCGACACTTGAAATGGCTAAGGTCAACCAGGAAGTTTCATACTCTAATCTATTAATGATCAACTGGATAAACGTACTAACCTAGTGGCTAGTCTAGTGATTGCCATAAACAAAGATAGACAATAAACTAGAAATAATCCCTATAGAGGACGAGCCAATAAATAGCTTGGGAGAGGCAATAGCTGATGTGGCTAAGCTACTGCCCTAGTTCGACTACACTAAGCTAGAGGAGCAAACAAAGTTACTGGACACAAACTAGCCTTAAGTGAGATCAAAGAAGAGGATGAGGGAGTAGGTGATGAAGCAAAAGTGTATTATGAATCGGAAGAGAAAAATGTCTGAGCTCTTAGAGTAGAAGGGTTGAGGATGCATATCCCTAGTTTTTTTAGGAGTAGGGATGTTGAGGACTACTTGGACTAGGTAAATAAGGTTGAGAAGTAGTTTAAGTGTCATTAAGTACCAAATAATGCTAAGGTCAAACTTATTGCCTTATAGTTGAAAAACCTACAAACCACCCGCATAAAAGAAGGAGCACGTGAAGTTAAGCATTGGGATGAAATGAAAAAAGTGATATGGCAAAGATTTGTTTCGAGCTATTATTTGTAGGATGCATTCAAAAGGTTACAAGAGTTAAGGCATGATTGATCAAGTGTTGATGCCTACATGAAGTAGTTCCAGATGTTGATGATCCATTGCAAAGTTATTCAGCCTAAAGAATAAACTGTATCCTAATTCATTAGTAGGTTGAAGTACAAGATTGGAGATATTCTAGAGACTATGTATATTAGCTTGCTTGATACATCCAAGCTGTCCAAAGAATCAAGTGATGCCGAGCAGGAAGATTTTGAGCTCCTATTAGTCAACCTAGCATTAGCCAACCTATTTCGAGTAGACCTATGCAATTGAAACCAAGCAAAGTTGTTAAGGTCTAACCTGCTCAAGTTACTTCAGTAGAGGACAAAAAGATCTCAAGGAAATATAAGAAAGGCTAGACATCAAGAAGAAAGATGAGTGAAATTAAGTGCTTCAAATATCAAGGGTTTAGACATATGGTCACTCAATATCCGAAGAAAAGAACTATGGTAATCCGAGGAGAAATGCCAACCATTCAAGTAGATAGTACTAATGAGGAGGTAGAAGAGCTAAAAGAGACCAAACAAACCGAGCTGTTTGAAGAGGAGGAGATCATTTATAGTGAGGAAGGTAATTTTATGCCCACAACTATAGTATAAAGGAAAGCTATCAGTATGAGTCTTTTACCAAAGGATAAGCAACAAGAGAATTTATTCCACATTAGCTGCAAGGTGAATGGGTTGTTGTATGCATTGATTATTGATATTGGAAGTTGTACTAATGCAACATCCGCATTCATGGTTTAGCAAATGAAGCTACTGATTAAGCCCTACCCTAAGCCTTATAAACTATATTGGCTCAATGAAAAAGGAGCCTTACAAGTAAATGAACAAGTAACTGTGCCAATTAGTATTGGAATCTGTTGAGATAAAGTGCTTTATAATGTGTTACCCATGAGTACATCCCATATTCTTCTTGGATGATCATGGATGTTTGATCAAAATGTAGTATATGATGGATGGAAGAATACATGTTCCTTAGAGCACAAGGGTAAGAAGGTTAAGTTAAGCCCATTGACTACTGAACAAGTTAAAAATATATAGACTCGACTGAGTTAAGTTCTAAAGAAAGAGCCTTTGATAATGACCTAAGTCGAGTTGAAAAGAGAGATAAAGCTTAAAGAGCCAATCTATCTATCGGTCGAAAAGCTACGTGAGATGGGAAGATCAAAGGATGAATTGCTACTTACTGAGATGAAGTCCCTACTAGATGAGTTTGTCAACCTGTTCCTAAGTGAGCTACTAGAAGGACTACCTCCCACCTAAGGCATTGAACATGCGATAAAGTTACACCTAAGAGACACTCTACCAAACAAGCCTGCCAATAGGTTGAATCTTGAACAAGCTGCGAGCTACAGAAGTAGGTGGATGAGCTAATTAAGAGAGGGTATGTATGAGAGTCCCTAAGCCCATGTGCCATACTAGCTTTGTTAGTTCCAAAGAAGAATAGGACATGGAGGACGTATGAAGATAGTCAAGCAATCAATTGTATTACCGTTAAGTATAAGTATCCTATACCTAGGGTTAATGCGGTGCTCGACAAATTGAATGGAGTAAGAGTATTCTTCAAGATTGACCTAAAATCTAGATACCATCAAATTCAACTATGAGAAGGAGATGAGTGGAAAATCACATTCAAGACACATAATGGATTATATGAATGGCTTGTAATTCCTTTCAAACTATCGAATGCACTGAGCACATTCATGGGACTAATGAAACATATGCCTTGAGAACTGATAGGGAAATTTGTGGTCATATATTTTGATGACACTCTACTCTACAACCCTAACTTGGAGACTCAATGTAAGCACCTATAAGTAGTCTTTTCAAAACTCTAACCTGAGAAGCTTTATGCTAATCTAAAGAAATGTGACTTATGCTAACTCGAAGTAATCTTTCTAAGATTTGTTGTGAGTGGTGGTGGTATATAAGTTGATGATGACAAGGTAAGAGCAATTATTGAATGGCCTGTATCAACTTGCTTAGTTGACATGTGAAGCTTGCATAGCTTAGCATCATTTTATCGCTAATTTATAAGGAATTTTAGTACTATAATGGCTAGTCTCACCAAGCTGTCAAAGAAGAATGTCGAGTTTAGGTGGGGAGAGAAGGAATAGAAGAGTTTCTAAGAGGTGAAGATGAAGTTAACCATTGCCTTGCCTTAGTTTTATCGAACTTTGATAAAGTATTTGAAATGGAGTGTGATGCATCTAGACTAGGCATAGGTGGTGTACTGATGCAGGAGGAATGGCCTATTGCCTACTTTAGTGAAAAGCTTACAGAAGCTATACTCAACTACTCTATGTATGACAAGGAGTTCTAATCCTTGATTCGACTTTTGACTATTTAGCAACATGACTTGTTACCTAAAGAATTTGTGATCTATACTAACCAAGAATCTTTGAGATAGTTGAAGATCTAACTTAAGTTGTCCTAAAGACAAGCTAAGTGCATATAATTTATGGAGGGATCTTCTTATGTCATGAAGTACAAGAATAGCAAGAATAGTGGAGTAGCTGATGCCTTATCGAGAAGACATTCCTACTTAATTGAGTTACAAACCAAGTTAATCGGTTTCTCTATGATTAAGGATTTGTATGCTAAGGATCTACATTTTAGTCCTATCTATACTAGATGTGAAGCAGGTTAAAAACTTGATAACTATCAAAGGAAGATAGATACTTGTTTAGAAAGAAGAGATTATGTATCTCAGCCTGCTCTATGTGAGAGCTACTAGTGCACAAGGCACATGGTAGTGGATTATCCAAACATTTTGGTAAGCATCAAACTCATAAGGTACTATCCTCTAAATTTTTTTAGTTAAGGATGATTAAAGATGTCCAAGCCATACTAGAAAGATGTGCTATTATAAAAGGGTAAAGAGCTAAGCTAAGCAAGGGTAATATGTACCTTTACCAATCTCGACCAAACTATGGTCTCAGTTGAGTATAGACTTTATATTAGAATTGTCGAGGACGTCTTAAAGGTAGGACTCTATCATGGTAGTTGTAGATTAATTTAGCAAGATGGTACACTTTATGCCTTGCTCCAAAGCTAATGATGCTTCAACTATTTCTTTTCTTTTCTTGCAAGAGGTCATCAAGTTCCATATAGTGCTTAAGACCATTGTTTTATACTAGGATCTAAAGTTCATAAGGCACTTTTGGAGAACATTATGGAGGCAAATGGGAACTAAACTATTATTTAGCACGTCCTACCATCTATAGATGGACGAACAGACCAAGGCTGTGAATAGGCTAGTAGGAACTTTACTTTAAGTTACTATTAGTCGGAGTATGATTGATTAGGATCAATGTCTACCCATAATCAAGTTCACCTACAACAGGACTGCCTGTAATGCCATGAGCATGTCACCATTTGAGATCGCCTATAGATTTAGCCCTAAGCTTCCACTGGATTAGCCACCCCTTCTAAGTTAGAATGAAGATCAACCAGCTGTAAAGAGATCTAAGGCCATTAAAGTCATGCACCAAAAGATCGTACAATAACTAAACCAAGTTACTACCAAGCTCAAGAGGCAAGGAAAAGGATGAAAGAGCAAAGAATTTCAGCTTGGTGAATTGGTTTGGATCCACCTTAGTAAATGTCGATTTCTAAGATTATGGAAGTGCAAGTTATCTCCTAAGGCCAATAGACCGTTTAGAATGCTTTAGAGGATCAATCCTAATGCCTATAGGATTTACTTACCTAAAGACTTTAAGGTCTCAGACTCCTTTAACATTGCCAACCTCCATCCGTATGTCCCCAAAGATGAGCAACAAATAGCTAAGCCAAGTTTTATCCTAAATCTCAAAGAGCTTAGAGGGGATGATAGGGATCATGGACTAATCTTAGACCCATCACTTGCTCCCAAGCTCAAGGACTTGCCCATATGGTTTGTCAAGCTATCTAAGGAGAGTTGAGCGTTGAAGAATGATGCATTCTCTAATCCGAACTATCAAATTACTCTACTCTCCATCTCATTAAAGAGACTCCAAAGGTACCTAACCTATTGCCGAGCCAACCCCTTCTCAACACATCAAGCCATGGTCAAGCAATAAACCTACCTACTGTTGACATGATATAGCACCGAGGACGTGATGACCTGATCCTGAGTTGACTAGATGAGGCCGACTAGTTAATGGGCTACCCCTTAGACCAATCCTTCCTCAATTAGGAATATTCAAGTCACCATGAATCTAACCCTGACTTATTCTACTCAAAACCTATTGTGCTTAGCAAACAGTGTCTTAAGGACCATAGAATGGACAGTTGACACGTACCTCATTTTCTAACATCCATACTATCCTTTTGTAATCGAATATTCTTTTTTCCCATTTACAACTTTACCCTTATAAACTATGTATCTTTCCTTTTCTAGTAGGAATCCTTTTTGTAAATTACATATACTTAAGACTTGCCCTAATTAGGCTATATAAATACTTGTAAAATGTAATGGTTGCATCGATCAATTAAAATAGTAACATTGAACCTAAGCCATTTCACCATTCCTCCTTCTTGAGCTTGTGTTTTCTAGTTGAGAACTAAGACCTTGAAGAGCACTTATCAACCCCTTTAGCAAGGATTATGGCATGTAACCCTAAGTCTAATATTCGTATGTCATATCAGGTATTAGCTTAAGTCTATATGTGGTTTTACAATACATCATATTCATAGAGTTAGTGCGAGAAATTGCTAAACCAATGATTTCCATTTATCCTTAAAACCATCTCATGGTTCAAAACTACCTTTGGTTCGCATGATATCGTTAGCTGTGTATCCCCCCTTCCTTGATGATCTATATCAAGATCCTCCAATTATAGTCCGTTGCTTGCTTACATGAGAGGACATTAAACCTAAGAAGCAAAAGCTAAGGACATTCCAACTAAATATCTTGTTGAAGATCAAAGAAGAAGTCAAGAAATTACTTGAGATTGCTTTCATTAAAGTATCTAATTATCCTAAGTGGATAGCTAATATTGTACCAATAATGAAGAGGAATGGGAAAATTAGAGTATACATGAGTTTCCTAGACCTCAATCAAGCAACACCTAAGGATAACTTTCCTTTACCCCAAATAGATCTTTCGATAGATAATACACTTAGAAACCATATATTCTCATTTGTGGATAGCTTCTCCAAATACATGTAGATTAGAATGTTCAAAGAAGATAAGACCATGATGACTTTCATTACCACTTAGGGCACGTTTTGCTATAAGGTAATGCCCTTTAGACTAAAAAATGCTTAGGTAACTTACTAGAGAGCAATGGTCGTAATCTTTCATGTCATGATGCATTAGGAAGTAGAAGTACATGTTGATGATATGATTGTAAAATCTAAAGAAGGGGAGAATCACATGAATAATCTAAGAAGGTTATTCGACAGATTGAGGAAATTTCAATTGAAGTTGAATTTAAAGAAGTGTACTTTTAAGGTGACATCAGGAAAATTGTAAGGTTTTATAATCAACTAAAGGGGCATCGAAGTAGATCCTGATAAAGTTAAAGTAATGCTCAACATGCCCTCTCTACGTACACTTAAAGAGGTCAAGGGTTTACTAGACTGATAAAACTACATAGCTCAATTTATGTCTTAGCTCATAAGTAAACACCATCCCTTGTTTAAGCAATTAAAGAAGAATGCTAATATAAATTGGGATGAGGAGTGTGAAAAAGCCTTTGCAACAATTAAAGAATATCTTATGAACCCTCCAGTGCTAGTAGCTTCTAAACTTAGGAAGCCATTATTCTATACGTCACTATACTATTAGAGTACATAGGATGTATGCTTAGCCAAAAGGATGAAGAAGGTAAAGAGCAGGCTATGTATTACTTAAGTAAGAAATTTATAGAAGGGGAGTAAAAATGTTCTAAATTGAAAGAACGTGCCATGCTTTGGTCTAGGTCATGCATTGACTTAGACAATACACTTTCTACTATCAAATTTAATTGCTAACACAACATGATCCCTTAAAGTATTTGGTAAAAAAGTTGACCCTAATAAGTAGAATCTTGACGTAGCAAATGTTACTATTGAAGTTCGACATCACATATGTGAATCAAAGTTTAGTCAAGGGGCGAGCCCTAGTAGATCAACTAGCAAAGAATACCCTTGAAGATACTCCCCAAGAAGTGTAAGTCAAATTTCCTAACAAGGATATCTTGCTAGCTAATGATGATTTTGATAAAGGAAAAGACTATAAACTTTTGAAATGGAACGTGGTCTTTGATGGAGCTACTAATATGTCTAGATGTGGAATTGGGGCAATATTGATATCTCTTGAAGGTATACAGTTCTTGATGGCAGTAAGGCTCATTTTCCCGTATACCAACAATATTATTGAATACAAGGCATGTATTATGGGACTTAAAATGGCCTTAGGTAAAGAGATACAAGAGTTATATGTAAATAGAGATTCATCACTAATCATTTACTAAGCTTAGGGTGAATATAAAATAAAAAACCCTAAATTGGTGCCTTAACACAAACATTTGACCAAGTTAGTGGAGAAGTTTGAGGAAATTACTTTTACATACATCTCTAGGACTCATAACTAATTTGCTGATGCTTTGGCCACTTTGGCATCTATGATTCAAATATCTAGTGGGGTAGAAATTCACCAACTCAAAATCAAAATTAAAGAGAAGCCGACTTTTTGTTTAGCATTTGAAGATGCACATGATGAAAAGCCTTAGTACCATGACATCAAAACTTTTTGCAATAAAGCACATACCTTTATGATGTTGTAAAGAAAGATAGAAAGACGATCAAGAGGTTAGCCACCCAATTTTTGATAGGTAAATCCATCTTGTACTGGCAATCATTTGATGGTACACTCTTAAGGTATGTAGACAAAAGGGAACCTCAAGTTTTGATGAAGGAAGTGCATGAAGAAGTATGTGGCCCCCATATGAATGGCTACATCCTCTCCAAAAAGATTAGGAGACATGGATACTATTAGTCAACTATGGGGGGTGATTGCAACAAACATGTCAAGCACTACCACTTATGGTAAGTTTATGTGAATAAGATAAATGTTCTACCTATAGAGTTACATACACTATATATGCCATGGCCATTTTCAAAGTGGGGTATAGACATCATTGGCCCAATCACTCTAAAGGCATCCAACGGTTATCGTTTTCTATTGTTAGCCATTAACTATTTCAATAAGTGGTTTGAAGCCTTATTTTATTTAAGTATTATTAAAAGAGTAGTGGTTAAGTTCACCAAGAGGGACATTTTGGCTCAATACAAGACTTTAAAAACAATCATTATCGATAATGGCATAAACCTTAACAATAAACTCATGTCGGAGTTGTGTTGGTAGTTTAAGATTATCCATAGAAATTCTACTCCCTATTGACCTTAGATGAACGTAGCTATAGAACCAGCCAACAAAAATCTCAATAGAATCATTGAAAAGATGACTGTAACTTATTGTGATTGACATGAGATGTTACCATTTGCACTCATGGCATATTGAACTTCTATCAGGATGTCAATAGGGGCAATGCCCTACTCCTTAGTATATGTTACTAAAGCTATATTGCTAATGGAAGTCAAGATCCCATCTCTTAAAGTGCTATAAAAAACTTAATTGGATGAAGCTGATTAAGTAAAAAAGTGCATAGAGTAGTTGAATTTAATTGATGAAAAGAGATTAACAACCTTATATCACAACCAATGCTACAAGTAAATAATGGCTTGAGCCTTTAACAAGAAGGTATGGCCTCAAAATTTCAAAGAGGATGATGTGGTGTTGAGAAAGGCTCTCCTCAATGTGTAAGATCCTAGAGTGAATTTTCCCCTAAATTACAAAGGTCCTTATATTGTAAAAGGAGTGTTGTTAAGAGAGGCTTTAATTTTATCACATATAGATGGTCTAAATTTGAGGGACCCTCTAAATACTAATGTAATGAAGTTATACTACCCTTAAAAATCAATCGAATTTTTACTTAGAACACACAATGTTAACAATCTTAAATATTACTATAGTTTATTTTTATTTTCTATAAGCAAAGTTGGTATTCCTAATGGTCGTCAACAATGGATGACTTCCAACACTATTGCTACTCCATCAAAGGTCCTATTCTCTTACTTTAGTCAAAGAAATCTTATACATTGTAAACATGAGAGAAGACGAATGGGAGATTTCGAAAAATGATAATTAATCAAGAACTCTTAAAATACTTTATTACGAATTTGCCTTCTTTGGTGGGGTGATTTGTTTTCTATTTCTCAGGGTAAGGCCACACTTAGAAAAGCAAACATGTCACGTTAGGTAGTCATTACTTGATAAAGGCTTTGGTCTAGTTGAAGGAAGCTAAGAGATAGTATAATTGAAAATTTGAGGATTTATGTAAGGCTAGAAATCTGAGACATAACCTTTCTACTTAAAATAAGAGGTATTTCATATGTTAGGTCACTCTCCTTAAAGTTGCTAGTAAGCAAGACTTTGTGTGCTTTGTTTCCAAATCATAATGAATTAAAATGGTTGAATCATTGGTTTTGATTGTACTTCTTAAGAAAAGGTTTAACTATTTGGGCACTATCAACAAAGTCAAGTAAGTGTTTCCATACATTTTAGCATAAAGTTAAGTCAATTTTTTTTAAGCATTGCTTTTGCATTAAGTCTTTAAGGTTCTAGCTAACTCATAAAGAGCTAACCTTACTGTTAACCCTGGTTTTTCACCCTCCTGGTTCTTTTTATAAAATTAAGTCTTCTTTAGACTGATTAATACTAAACCCTACCCGTTTAATATTGACCTTCGACTAGGGTATAAAGAAAATCATTTTTTCCAACTTGAAAAAATTTAGAGTCGCCACCCAACCGGAGTCGAGAAAAGGGATTAAGTTATAACCAATTGGTTGGATTAATTATAACTTAGTTACTGGTCTATTGATTAAAAAACTAATTTGTAAAACTGCTCTTTTGAAAACCAAAGATTTAGGTCCGGGGGCTAATTTATTAAACGTTAAATAGGTACCACTTTTTAACTTTCCAAATTTAACTTCGCTTTTCAAATATACCCTTTTTAATTTCTAAAAACATCTAATTATGATACATGTGACTAAATTAATTAATTTACATAAATATCTAAAAATAGAAAAAATAAAACTTTCCATATTTTAAGTCGTCCTATACTTGCATATGGGTGCCTACTTACCTACTATTCAGGATTAGACTTCCATAGTTCGTTTATATAAAAAAAAACTTTAGTAGGTGGTTTGGTTTTAATTTTTGAAAAAGTTTCATATTTACGTTTTTACTCAGTTCAATTTATCCAAGGAAATTCTTTTAAAGGATCCTAATTGATGTTTTATTTTTGGAAACTCTAAAATAGTCCTAATTTGAAAAAATGTCTATTTATTTTCATTTATTTTTAGAAAACTTAATTTTTCTAAGTGTTAGAACGATTTTTGTTTACTAACATATTTATTTATTTTTATTATATTATCTTATTTATTTTATAATTAATCTATCTATTTCTATTAAAATAAATAAATAGACTATTTCCTTTCTTTTTTTTTCTCTCTTTTTATTTTTTCTTCTCTTTCTTTTTTTCTTCATTCTTTTTTCTTTTTTTTTTTCTCATTTATAACATTTACAAATAAACAAATGAATAAATAAATAAATAAATAAAATAAAAAAGAAAAACTAGTTCGGCTTGGATTGGCTCGAATGGCTCGGATCGGCTCACTTTGGCTTGGTCGGCTCACTTTAGCTTAAGTCAACTCACTTCAGCTTAGATTGGCTCGGTTGGCTTAGATCAGCTCACTTCGGCTTAGATCGGCTCACTTCGACTTGGATCGACTTGGCTATCCTAGAGAGAGAGGAAACTTCATTTTTTGTTTTTCTAAAGTATTTTGAAGTTTTTGTTGTGTTTTGAAAATGAAGAATAGGCCCCTATATAGGTATTACAATCGAGCTAAAATGGAAAAAATTAAATGCAATATAATTTTCTTCCATTTTTGGATTGGACGAACTTGGACAATATGTGGTACTAAATACATAACTACACGTATATGAATGTGCTGGAGTGTAGCGGAGTGTGTCTACCACACTTAGAAGTGAGTTGGCAAGTGATGTGGCGATGACGTAGCTCATGATATGGCAATGATATGGTGATAAAGTGAGAAAAGAAAATAAAAGATACATTTTGCACCTTCCATAGATTGAATCCAGGATCTCCAAGTCATATGCAATATCAAGTCCAGATGCTTATTCAGCTGAGCTATTGATTTTTCCTTATCATATATGTAATTAATTGCACATTTGGACCAGGTTAGCCTGAGCTAGATTCAAATCTAACTTTAGACCCAACAGCTTTTTATTCAAAACTATTGAAATTAAAATTATATTCTATTTAAACAACCTAAAAATTTATTATTTTCTAAATACCCTATTTTATTTTGTGACTTTTCAAATTTCTTTTTTCTTTTGTATTTTTCTAAATTTCTTATTTTTTTTTGTACTTTTTCCTATTTTCCTATCTTTTTATATTTTTCTAGAATTCCTATTTTTTCTAAATTTCTTTATTTTTTAGGGCTTTATTTAATTTTCTATTTTTTTGAACTTTTTCTAATTTAGGACCCTATAACATGATTTGAAAAATAAAAGGAGGAGGCAAAAATTAGGTATCTATACCTACTCATAATCTCCATTAGGGTCTTAGCTAGCTTAAAGAGTGCTTTGCCTGGTCACTTAGGTTAGTCAGCTTAAAGAAGCACAACCAAGTTCTCATTTAAGGTTTCATCTAGCTCAATGAGTGCTTTGCCCATTTACATAGGTTAATTAGCTCGAAGGAGCACAACTATGTTTCAATTAAGGTTTTAGCTAACTCAAGGATCGCTTTGCCCACTTATTAAAGCTAATCAACTCAAAAATGTACAAGTAAGTTCCAAATTGATTTCCTTAATGCGCTCACTAAGTGCTATCTTTTAGGGTTCTTACTTACCCGTAAGTGTGCTACTTTTTTTTTAGTATCTTTTAGGTTTCTTGCTAGCCTATAGAGGCATTACCTTTCATTCCATATCTTTTAGGATTTGTGCCAACCCATAAGGGCATTACCCTCTATTTAGTATCTTTTAGGGTTTTTACCGACCTATAAGGGTACTACTCTCCTTTCAATATCTTTTAGGGTTCTTTCCAGCCTAAAGAGGTGCTACTTTTCTTTCATTAACTTTTAGTGTTCTTGCTAGCCTATAGAAGTATTACCCTTTTTTTTAAATATCTTTTAGGGTTCTTACCAACCTATAGGGGCGTTACCTTCCATTTGGTATCTTTTAGGGTTTTTATCAACCCACTAAGGTACTACCCTTTTATTAGTATCTTTTAGGGTTCTTGCTAGCCCATAAAGGTATTATCATCCTTTTGAGTATCTTTTAGGGCTCTTACTCCATAAGAGCACTACCTAACATTTGTTATCTTTTAAGGTTCTTTATAACCGACAAGGGTGCCCTCCTTTTTTAATCTTTTAGGATTCTTGCTAACCCATAGGGACGTTGCCCTCCTTTCGATATCTTTTAGGATTCTTGCTAGCCCATAGGGATATTTCCCTCCTTTTAATATCTTTTAAGGTTCTTACTAGCCCATAGGGGTGTTATTCTCCTTTCAGTATCTTTTAAGGTTCTTACTTGCCCATAAAGACACTACCCACCATTCAGTATCTTTTAAGATTCTTGTTAGCCTATAGGGGCAATGCCCTTCACTTGGCATCTTTTAGGGTTCTTGCTAGCTTACAAAGTTGCTACCCTCTTTTCAATACCATTTTAGAGATCTAGTCAACTCTTAAGGCACTATATCCTTTCGAAAAACTTACTCTCATGTTTTAATCAACTCTTAGAGTACCATTTTTCTTTTCAAAATATCTTTCACTAAATCCCTAATGGATCGAGCCTAAGATGGCTAGCTGACTATAATGCTTCTTAGTACAAGTTCATCCTTAGGGTAAAAATGGTATCTAGTTTAACTTTATAGCAAAGTTTTATTCACACTTCACCACAAAGAGGGATAAATGTAGATGTCCCATTTTTGTTCTCTTATAGTTTTAGAGCTTCTTTTAAACAAAAGGGGAAGAGTCCTAATTTAGACAAACATAAAAATAGAAAATTCAAAAATTAGAAAAAAATTTAGAAAATTTCTTTAGTCATTTTTTTTATATAGTTTTTAAGTCTCCTAGGGGGAGTGATTTCAAATTTGACTAGTCTCATCAAATGCAAATAAAAATGAAATATCAAAGATAATATAAAAGTGCACTGAAGTATACATAGTAGAGCTAATGATCCCGAGTTACTCAAATAGATGGGTACTAAATAGAAATAACCAAACAACAAAAGAAAAGAAAAAGAAAAGAAAGAAAAATAATAATAAAAAAAATAAAAACATCAGAAAAGTATGCAAATATCTAACTATCTCTATCGGTGCTGCTACTCTCTACATTGGAAGTCTCATAATGGAACTGTTCTATAGCTGCTAGCTGAAAACATGAGATAACAAACTTCAACATATTGAATATAGTAGTTCAGAACTTCTTATTCTTCTTGCTTTCTTTTCTAATTTCATTCCAAACTTCTCTAATTTCAGCACTCAATTGTTCATAACTATGATCTGGAGGATGAGATGAAGTAAATGCTCTAGTAGGAGGAGGAGGAATTTCAAGAATATCCTCCTCATCAACAAGATAGGGCTTATTATTTATCTTGACCAATCCCTAACCCCTAAATGGTATAGCAGAAATAAGTTTACATGGGATACCATCGTCTCCCTCCGACTCTTAAAAAAGCCCCATACCCTTCAATAATGCTATAATATACCCACAACAAAGGACAACCTGTATCTTGGTATCATCTATCTACCTATATATAAAATTTGCTATCTCTATTCCTAGATCTATTTGATATCCAAAAATCATATTGTGTAAATAAAATATGTCAAAACTGATTACCTTGCTATAGCTAGTCTTCTTATAGCTAAGAATATGACCAAGGATATGGTAGAGTAGCCTATGCTCCACTGTTGAGAAAGTTATAGCGAGTGACTTTGAAGGTACAAAATCTTCCTACTAAGGATGAATCAACTATAACCAAAATCTCTTAACAAATGTATCATTAGGCTAAGAGTTGGGTAAATTGACTTCCTCTTCCTCATATGAACCTAGAAAATAGCCAATTTGACTCAATTCAATGACATGAATTTCTCCATAAACCTGAAATGTAAAAGTGGACATACGCCCACTTCTCCCCAACTGCAAAGTAGACAAAAAATCAATGGCTATATTTCTATAAGTAGGTTCTTTTACCTCAAATAACTAAAACCATGTTTTATCAGGAAGCATCTATTGGATTCTCTCGTCCATTCCATACTCTTGTAAAATAGTCTAATCTAGATATTGCTGATTCATGAATGTCATCCGTTATAGCTTCCTCCTTCTTTCCCTAGTATACTCCCGATGTGGGAGTAGATCGCTGCCTAAAGTTCTAGAAGACAAAGCGCCTGCCATTTTCTTTTTCGTTCTTGGTTGCATCTTCTTAGGCGGCATGATGAATATGGAAATCACAGATCTAAAAAGAAGAATGGAAATGTGTATAAAAAAAGTGAAGAGAGTGAGTGTATGAGGTTATGGGTACGCGAGAGAAGGAGAATTTGAGAGAAATCTAGAGAGAGAGAGAAATCAAAGAGAGGATTTAGAAGGAAAAATGAGGGAAGAGAGAGAGAAAACCAACGGATGTGCTTTTAAAAGCACTATACACTGGCACTTACCTCTGTATGCCGATGGTGTAAATTGTCAGCGTATATGCCTAAGCTGGATAATAAGCCGGTGGCCTTGAGTGCTGGTCTTCAATTCAAATTTCACACTTTTCTCTAATTTTTTTCTTAAGCTAACAACCTTGATGCCAAAGGTTGACCTAAAATTTTTTTTTTAATTAAGTAAATTTTTTTGGCATAAGAATAATTAAATAATAATGAATAATTAAAAAAATTAACTTAGTTAGACATAGGTTGCCTCCTATGAAGTGCTTAGTTTGTAGTCGTTAACCTGATTTTTCTGATCTTACTATAGGTTCTCTTTCACCACCATAGTGGTGTCACTATTTACGTTTTCTCCTTCAAAATAGTATTTGAAGAGATGACCATTAACCTTGAAAGTGCAATTGTCTCCTACCTTTAATTCAATGATACCATAAGGGAAAATATTAGCTATTTCAAATGGTCCAAACCATCAAGATTTTAACTTACTTGGGAGCAATTTCAGTCGAAAGTTGTATAGTAACACTTTCCAACTAGGTACAAACTCCGGTTGTTGAATGTACCTGTCATGCCATCACTTGGCTCTCTCCTTATAGATCCTAGCATTTTCATAAGTTTCTTCTTTAATCTTGTCTAGCTAGTTCAATTGGAGCAATCGCTTTTCACCTACAGCTTGTAAATCAAAATTAAGTTATTTTATGGCCCAATGGGCCTTGTGCTCGAGATCCACAAGTAGGTAACATGATTTACCATAAAGAATTTTATATGGGGATATTCCTATAGGGGTATTAAAAGCTATCCTATAACTCCACAATGCATCATCAAGTTTTAGAAACCAATCTTTTCTAGATGCATTGACAGTTTTTTCTAGAATATGCTTTATTTCCCTATTAGAAACCTTAACTTGTCCATAAGTTTGTGGATGACATGAGGTGGCAAGTTTATAAGTGACTCCATATTTTGTTAACAATTTTTGAAATTGCCGATTGCAAAAATACGACACCACATCACTTATAATAGCCCTAGGTACTCCAAACCTAGAAAAAATGTTCTTTTTCAAAAATTTAATTACTATTCTAGCATCGTTAGTTTGTACAGTTACTTCTTTTACCCATTTCGACACATAATCTACTACCATAAGTATATATTTGTTTGAAAAAGATAAAAGGAAAGGACCCATGAAGTCTGTTCATTATACATTAAAAAGCTCAATTACCAAAATACTCTTTTGTGGTAATTTATGTCACCTAGAAATGTTCTCGGCAATAGTGCCAAAAACTTGATTTCCATAAAATATGTATATAAAAATAAATCACGAATACTCCAATAAGTATACTGGGTTGGAATCAAGTAATATAGAGAAAATAAGATTGTCGATCCCTCGAAGACTATAATATTACTAAACCTATGATAGTTCTTATCAATATTCAAGCAATCAAAATTAAATTAATTAATCTAATAATTACTCTAAAACTATTGAAAAATCTAAAATTAAGCAATCAATTGAGAATTATGGGAAAACAAAATCTACCCTAAATTATGCCAATCAAATTGCTATTTTGTTATATAGATTAATAACTATATGGTCATTTAAGTGAAATTATTATACCTTAAAACCTAAGGATTTAAACTCTTAATTAATTAGTCAGCTTCTGCATCTTCCAATTAATAGTAAACACTAAATTACAATTGTTTGTCTCTCGATACTATGATTGTCTAATGTCCTAAATCAATTGTCTCTAATGTCTTAGTGAATAATCAATTGCTGAACATTGTATTAATTTCTAGATAATTTCTAATTAATTCAATTAACTCTACTTCCACATTGATTAATCAAATCAACTATGAATTTCTAATAAACCCTATATCAACTCCCATATCATTAAGGTTTCTGACAATTATAATCTAAATCATAGAAATCGCAATCATGAATCATCTATATATCTCTTAATCCTATAACATGAACATAATCATCATCTTAGCTATCTAGTGTTTCATCAATTCCTACAAATAAATTTAACCAACCATGGAGTTAGAAACAAAAACAAAAATACTAATTGAAATTGCAAAGAAATTCATAATTGAAAGCATAAGTAATTTACAGAATTGCATAAGAATAATTGAAATAGATGTCACCAATTCTGTATTGAAAAAGATAATCTTCAATTGTAACTTCAAATTGGTCTCCACAGCAAAAGCAAATTCTTCTAATCATCCAAGCAATTCTCCTGAAGAACTCTTTAAGAACTAACTAAATACTATTCTATGACTTTATAAGTCTAGGGAAAGTGTGTTCAAGAGTTTCTAAAAAAATCCTAAAGTCTTCTAAACGGTGAAATATAAGCTATTTATAAGAAAAATTCAAGCTAACTCGCATGACTCTCTTTTTTTTTTTTCATGAAGGCCGATGGTGCAAGTGCAAGGCCGGCTTTTAGTTTGGGGGCATAGCCATCAAAGCTAGTGGCATAGCCATTAAGGGCTGCCGATGTTCATTGTAGTCTGACTTTTTGGTCGGCTACCTTCAATTCCATCTTATGTGTATTGATTTGAACTTCATTCCTTTACTTAAAATTCCTCTAAATTATCCATAATTCTACTCTTGGATCCTCTAATTCCTAAAATGTCCAAATGAAAATAATTATGTACCATTTCTTAATGATTTCTATAAAATCAATAATAATTTTATCTTAATTTGTATTTTAAAACATGAAAAATATGCCTTTATCATGTTTAAATAAGTATCCATTCATAAGAACATAATCAACATAAATTCCTAATTGACCTTCAGATAATGAACCATAAATTTCTCTAAAGTGAAGATAAGTCTCATATTGCTCTCTCAATTTTTCAAAGCTGATAACCTCTATAATCAAGGTACTTACTAGTAAGTGCACATGACTTAAGGCATTAGTAGGTTTATTCTCAACTCTAGCCTTATGTTTCAAAACAAATGTGTACTCTTGAAAAAATTGAACCCATTTTACATGTTTAGGTCTATGTTCTTTTATGAATTAAGGTACTTAAGAGCTTGGTGATCACTATACAATATAAATTCATTAGGCAACAAATAATGTCTCCAATGTCTCAAAGCTTACACTAAAGCATAAAATTCTTTATTATAAGTCGAGTACATTTGTTTAGCCTCATTTAATTTCTCACTAAAAAAAGTTATTGGTTGTCCCTCTTGGCTAAGTACTCCACCTATCCTTATGCTAGATGCATTATAAGCAACCTGAAACACTTTTGAAAAATTAGGTAACCTAAGCACAGGTGCTTTAGTATCCTCTTCTTAATTTCTAGGAATGCTTTAGATGTACTCTTAGTCCAACTAAATTCCCCTTTTTTAATACAATTTTTTATAGGGGCCATAAAGGTGTTAAAGCCTCTAATGAATCTCCTATAAAAAGTAAATAGTCCATGAAAACTCCTAACATCACAAATACTTTTAGGTTCAGGCCACTCAACAACTACCTTAATTTTCTCAAGATATGCTCTTAGCCCTTCTACAAACACAACAAAACCTAGGAAAATTACTTGAGTTGTCAAAAAGGCATACTTTTTCAAATTCACATAAAGCTCTTCATGCCTAAGTGTCTCAAATAATTTCCTTGAGTATGATAGATGCTCTTCTTGGGTGTTGCCATAAACTAAAATATCATCAAAGTATGCTATAAGAAACTTTCCTATAAATGGCCTTAACACTTGCGCCACCACTCTCATGAAAGTAGATGGGGCATTAGTCAACCCAAAGGGCATGACTAACTACTCATACAAACCCTCTTTTGTTTTAAAGGTTGTTTTCCACTCATCCCCTAATCAAATCCTAATTTGATGGTAGCCACTTCTAAGGTCAATTTTAGAAGACCACTTAGACCCTAAAAGCAAATCTAACTTGTCATCTAATCGAGGAATTAGAAACCTATATTTGATGGTTATTTTGTTGATGGCCTATGAATCTACATACATCCTCCAACTCCCATCTTTCTTAGGAGTAAGGAGTGTAGGTACAGGACATGGACTAAGACTCCCCCTAATAAAACCCTTTTGCAATAATCCTTCTACTTGCCTCTTTAACTTTGTGTGCTCACTATGGTTCATCCTATAATGTGGTAAATTAAGTAAGGCCACTCCAAGAACTAAGTCTATAGCATGTTGTATGTTACGTATAGGTGGCAACCTATCTAGAAGTTCCTATAGGGTAAGATCCTTAAATTCCTCAAGTAAAAGGTTTCACTTTTATAGGTAAGTTAGAATCCAACTCAAGATTACACTCCTCTACCTCCTTAACCACTAAAGTGAATAAAGTAGTCTCTTTAGACTCAAGCTCAAATTCTTTTGCACTCAAAACATGGAGGAGCTTTTTGGAATCTGAAGTACTAACTAACCCTTTATTGGTACTAACCTTAATCTCTTTTTGGGAGTGAAGGACTAAGTTTAATTTTCTTACCATCATGCATGAAGACATAAGTGTGAGCCTTACTACAATGAACTACATCTAAGTCATATAAGTAAGGCCTCCCTAAAAGAACATGAGTAATCTCCATAGGCACTACATCACACCAAATTTTGTCTATGTACATAGCAAACTGCAAAGGGACTAAACATCTCTAAGTGACATGTAACATGGTTTTATCTTCCTAAGCTACCTTATAGGGGTTAGGATGTGGTTCAAGCTTAATATGTAACCTAGACACGGCAACTTATGAAACTACATTCATGCTACTTACCCCATTGATGATCACCTTACAATTGTGACCATTTCATTTTATACAGGTATGGAATATGATAGTTCATTACCAATCATCCTCCTTCTTAAGTTAGGTAATAAGACATCAAACAACATTCAAGTTACCTTCCTCATAGTTTAAGCCCATGTCATCATCAACATTAACACCCTCTTTTAGGATATGATCTAATTCCTCACAGTCTTCACTCTCTAGTGGTTCTCCCTCTCCTACATAAAGGTTCCTATTTAGGCTTTGGTAAGTAAGATGACCAGGACTATGACACTTCTAACACCTTCGACTAGAACTAGCAGTAAAATTCTCAATAGCAATGCTCTTACCTTTGGTGTTCCTATCTCAAGTTACATTAGGATTGCTAGCCTTAGGGGCTATAGAGGTATTCCCAGTAGACTTATTAGATCTCTTGTTAACATTGTTACTCTTAAACACTTACTCCCTGTCTTGTGAACTAAACCTCTTGAGCGGTCTTAACCAATGTTCAATCTCTAAAGCTTCATGAAAGGTATGTTCTAAGGTCTCATCATAATGAGACCTAATCAAAAGTTCATCAAACCTAGTTATATATTCTTCAACAGTCTTGTGTCCTTGCCTATGGTTTATGTATTCTTTGTAGAGTTTATCTTGATAAGATAAAGGAATGTATTTTTCCTTAAGTTTGATTTTCATCTCTACCTAATGCTCTATAAGTGGTTGACCTAATCGCGAAAGTTGTCATTCTACATTAGTCTAGTATAATTTGGCTTAACCTATCAATAACATCTTGGTAAAGCGTACTCCACGGTCCTTAGGCATCTTATAGAAATCAAAGTATTGTTCTAAATTAGTGATCCAATCTATTAAGATTGCATGGTCAAGACTCCCATTTAATGTAGGTGAGTCAATCTTAATATGCCTAGTGGTGTCATCAATACGATAGTCACGAAGTGGGTTTTCATAGCTAGGCTCTATAAAGTCATCCCCTTAAAAAGTTTCTTAGTATCCTATGATGCGCTATCTCGACTCTACGGACGTTTTGAGCTCTAGGGATCCTAGGTAGATATCATGTATATAGATTTGCAGTAGCAAATACTTACCTATATACCATAGTCGTTGTTAGGTTAAATTTTGCTAGGTTCCTAGATGAATTATCCATATCCTCAAATTTGAAGTTGATTAAACTAGATGATTTGTTAGGCTAGCTAAGATATCAATAACTATGCATCTCACATCCATTAGCATGGCATACACTATTTGCATTACGTTATTTATTCATTAGGTGATTAACTTAATATGATACCTATATGCTTATGTTATGTGCATCATTGTATTACTGCTTGTTTATTTACTCTCTCTCAGCTTACAGTAAATTAGGGGGATAATGTGTTTTTACCCTTAAGTTAAGAAGTGTATTTTAGGGCACCAACACTAGTAGAGTGGACTTTTGTCAATGTTAGTTAAAGTCAGCTATATGAAAAAGTAGATGTTTTGTAGAGCAAGTATAATAGAAGCATAGAAGTTTAGTTTCAACAAATGAAGTTATAACTTTTACAGTTTTTGAGATTTGTAAATATTATATATATTTGTGACATGAAACGCTATAACTGAACTCATTTTAAGCATAGAAAGTACAAAATATAATTTATGTCTAGTTATAATAGGTTTAATTGTGTGATGGTACATTATGTGCTATGCTAGGATATGACATATAATTTATCAAAAATTCTTTTTATTTAAATTAAATATATCATATGAGGAATGTGTCAACAAAAAATCAGCTCAAAACAAAATCGTTTACTATTTTTAAAGTTAATACAAAATTCGTTGGATAGGGTAGTTTCTTAAGGAACCATATAAGCACATCTAATTTAAAAAATTCGGGTTCATATTCTGATTTTATGTCCAAAAATACTAAGAATACCAATTTTCATAATATTTTAACAATGTTTGATATTTTTAGTAAATTAAACTATTTTAAAGGCTAAGAAAAACATCATCTTGTGGTTGAAGCTCTAGTTACCTTTGGCCAAAGCGAGATGGTTAGCCGAATTGCACCTAATGTCAATCTTCAACCACCAAAACACCACCATGTCAAGTTGTGGGTAGCTATATTAACCCTATTTTCACTTATTTTTCCTAATATTTTACTAATTTTGATTATTACCTAAACTTGCTTTGTATGGGAGTGTTATGCTCATCCTATTCGACTAAAAATGATTAAAGTTTGATCCTAAAACTCCTTTATATAAACTCTTAGTTGGTGCAAGGAAGAATGGATTGTCTAAGTGTCACCTATTACATTAATTTAATCTTAATGTTAATGTTTGGCTTGGTTTCTCTTTGAATAGCTCATAAAGTATTCTGCTTACTGATTTGAAGACATGCCACGCCTATTTTCTGGGTGTGTTTCCTATTTTTTATATTTGTTTGTTGATTTATTACAATTTTTATCAATTCAATAAGCATATTTACTAATATATACACATATCGGGTATATGATAGGTATATAACACGGCTATATAATCACACTAAATGCTATTTGACTCCTAAATATTATTTTTAAAAGTCTAATAATTTATCTCTAAGGGCTCATTTGCTTTAGGGCTCAAACATTGAGTTCCTAATAATTATCAAACGATCCTAGTAAAAACATGTTTTATCGAAAGCAAATATTAAATATACTTTATTTTAAGGAATTGGCCTTACAAGCACTCTTTGTTTAACTTTTGTAATCTCATATTAAGATTTGACTTAATTCGGACAAAATATTCCCAATTGTACCAAACACCTTGACTTGTATCAATGTTAAGTAGCTAGGGTCTTATGATACAGCTTAACTTGTTCTTCAACCTTCCCTTAATAAGTTTGTTTCATTATTTTCTCAACTGTACCTTCTAGGTTTCATGTGTGATAAAAGTAACCTATTGTCCTTGGTCAATGGTAGCAAGTCAAAGATCAGAATTTTACAAAACCAAATTACTGAACATTTTAGTCAACTAGTGTTGCCTAATTATATTAGTCAGTCATATTATATGCTCTTAGGAACTTTACAACAGATTCTAACAATAATTCAATTGTTGGTATGTTGAATCAAAGAAAACAATAAAAGCAATATAATTAGATCACAATATGCAAAATCATAGATTAAATTTCATTAATAACAAGAGTCACCCAAAACGTAGGATTCAACAAAGATTTAGTAAGAACTCAAAGTAAAGACCTAATTAAAAAAAAAAAATAAAAGATCAAGAGAGCCTCCATGTAATTCTTTACCCTATTGACTTGTACTTAAGACGCTCTCTCTACAACACTAGGTCCAAACATCTATTCATAAGAAGTGAACCTAGAATTACAAAGAAAACCTTATAAAAATAAAAGAATCCAAAATCATGGTAAGCCAATAGATGGAGTATACAGTTGTGAAGCTTAGGCATGTACTTATACATTGTTTAAAATCTTTAAAATTTCAATGGAATTAAATTATAAGGGGAACAAGGGTACAAACCACGACTGTAGTCTTTTCTAGACTTTTTTTGTTACTCAAAATTTGTCCATTTCAATCCTCAATCAACACTCTTACTTCAAAATTCCCAAAACTTGATGAAACCTTCAAAACTCCATAAAATGCTTTTAAAGTCTCTAAAAATAAAGATTAAATGAATTAAGCTCCAAATATTATAAAATTAACTAAAATAATATCTAAAAGAGAATAAAACAACTATAGAAAATATATGCTAAATTCATGTTATCGAATGCCCCTGTACTTAAGCTTTTACTTGTTTTCAAGAAAAATAATAAAACCAAACAAAAACACCTTAAGCATAAGGTTGTTGAAAATGATCCTAAAAAAGGTATACCTTCAAGTTAGAATAGCTTAGCAATAATATCTCTGAATCACCCTATTTCCTTAACTTACTAATGCCCCTAGAACACTTAGGTGGTAACACTTTTAGGATTGCTGAATTTCAATGATCAATCCAAATAATTCAAAGTTAGCCATATTACTTAAACAAATACTAAATTAGAGATTAAAATGAATATTGTTTAGCTAAGAAAAAGTTATAGAGATTTTCTTGCTCTAACTCAAAAGAAGTGAAAACTTCCCTTACTATTTTTAGTTAAAAACCTAGACTAGAATTATGTTATATCAATTCATCCTCTAATTGTCTCTCTACTTCTTTCAATTTTCATTGAGAGGCTTTTTAAACTTAAATTATTCTCTTTATTGAAGCTTATTAGTATTAGTAAAGAACCTCGCTCTTTTGATTGATCAAGACTAATTTTTACTAATTTAGCCCTTTTTAATTATTTGGTAGGTGCCATTGGAAAGGCACCTTGCTCTTGCAAGGTATCGAGGTTGATCCTTAACAACTTTAATTGATTGCATGGTATAATACATATCTACTAACTTTGGAAAAAAAAATTACATAATTACAAATTATATAAAAAAATTACCAAAATACTATTGCTATATTATATGTTGAAGTAATGTTCCATCTTCAAGATGCAACAATACTATTTGTGTTAATGTTGTATATTTAAGATGCAACATTAACTTTTGTGTATTGTGGTTATGTCACATTTTCCAAATGGGACATAAGTGTAAATGTGCTAATGTTCCATTTTTAAGATGCGATATATGTATTCTACTAGTGTCGTATTTTAAAAATATGATATTAATACAAATAGTTATGTCTCATTTTCAAGATGCGATATAGTAATAGTATTTTGGTAATAGTTTTTTATCTAATTTGTATTTGTGTAATTTTATTAATTTTGATGGCAAATACATAAATTTCTCATTAATTTCCTTTTTGTAAATTGGTAATAGGAAGGAGTCTTGCTCTTTTAATTGACCAAGATTTGTCTTTACCAATTCTTAGTAATTATTTTATCAATTCAATTGATACCTCCAATTACTTTGATTTTTCAAGTGACTTTTAAAGAACAAATTTCCTTTGTTCATCCAACTGAAAAATTTTGAAAAAGAGAGATAGATAACTATTCTCTATAATTAATCTTAGAAATCTAAATAATTAGTCTTTAACCCGCCTATATCTATCCTAATCCCGAGTCTAAGTCTAAACTTAAGTAATTGGGAACTTAGAATTGTAAGAATTTAATGGCTCAAATTTGGTAAAGTGTTCTAAATTCATAAAGGATTTAGGGGGCAAATTTGAAAAAAAATTGTGCTTACTTAATATATGATGGGTAGGTTTTGGGTAGGGGTGGTTGTAAATTTCTAAAATTTCTAAGAAAAGCTTAAGTTACTATCTAAAAATATTAAAATACATAACTTATCATTACACATTAAGGTACTCATTATCTGTAATGTACATTCAAGCAATGCAATAGAATAATCAAAAGTAGGAGAAAAATAAAAATATCAAAGACAAAGAACTGGAACTTCCTTGGTTTTAACATTGATCCTTGAAGAAAAATGCAAAGTCCATATTCTAAATTCCATCGAACTATTTAAGCACATGGTTTTCTTTGCATCAAAGATGAACTAAATAGTAAAAATAAAGAAGAAGTTGAAATAAACAAGATAAACTAACTAAAACTGCTAATTCAAGTACCAAAGTGTTAGTACCTTACAAAACTTACAAAGTATCAAAAGTATAACTAGTTAAAGAAAAAGTGCAAATGTAAATAAGTTAAGAGTACAATCATCAAAAATAGAAAAAATTTAGATTGAGTCTTCAAAAAGAAAGAAAAAATGAAAAAGAAAGATCATTCTTCATCTTCTTCATCCTCCTCCTCAAACTCTTCTATTGTTAAATCCTCATCAAAGTCAAAGGCTAGCATAAATGGTGATGGTAGTGGCTAGACTCTTAGATGGGAAAAAAGTGCATCTTATCTAACCTTAGTATGATCAATATTATGAATTAGAATCCTCTACATCTTCAATATCTTCCTCATCATCCTCTTAATTGAGCCAAATATTGAAGAAGATGATGAACCAGATCACTGCTATAATGATGAGGATGTGGCTTCATTAGAAAGCTGAGGTAGTAGACCCACAAGTGTTGGAGGCAACTTCATGGCTTTAATAAAGCCATGTGTCGGGGGTGTAAGGGGATCTAGTTCTTGCATGGAGGGGATACCGTGGAAGTACGAGGTGTTTCTCACTAGTTAGGCGATAAAGGGACCTATAGAAATAAAGTCTAAATGACCCTTAGTAGCTTAGCTCTTAAGGAACCAAGACATCTTGATACCCAAATTTAGGAGTCGTCTATTAGCAATGCTATGCAAATACAATATATCCCTCTCATGAATAATCCCTTAGCTATTCTTTCTCTTAGAAAATCCCCTAGTCAAAATAAAATGCACCAACTTAAGAGTAGGATCTCTCATATTAGAAGCCTTAAACCTCCCTTGGTCATAAGCTCCTCCCTCTCCACTAGTCAAATCAACCTTAAAATAAAGCTTATCCTAATAGCTGATTCATCAAATGACATTGTCACCTCCTGACCATTATACTTAAAGTAAAGATTATTTTGTCTACCAAGTTCTATGCTATTGAAAGCTAACCTCAATGTATTTAATACCTCCAATGTGAGCTCTTTATATACTAGTTTGTTGATTGTCAAAAGCCAATCCTATCCTTTAAACTCTATCAATTGCTAAACTTTAGCATCATAGCTAGCTTATACTAGTGAATCCCAGCTCAAATGAGTAGTTTGGCAAATCTCCTTCTTAGACAATTAGAGATATCTCTTCCATTGCCAAGAATGGTAAAACGTTAGACGCGGGTGTTGAGGGATGGTGCTTGAGTTCTTGCACGCAACATGCTTAAGCTTAGCATGATCTTAAATTTGTTGTATACATGCTTAGATTGTGAAGGTTTGCAAGATTTAGGTGTGGGTGTAGAGAGAATAGCGAGAGAAAAAGTGTGTTTTTTAAGAGAGAATGAGTTAAAATGAAGAAGGAGAAGAAATACCCATGATAATTGAATTCAAATGAGACCATAAGTAAGGATCATAGCCGTAGAGCATAGCCGTGTTCCTTCCCTTTGCATTAGAGTTGAAAACCATGGCATGCCCATGAGCAAGGACCATGGGCATAGTCCTAATCATAGACCTCTCATCTAAAATTTCCTCAATTCTTCTCAAAATTAATTTCAAGAGGATTATGATCCAAGTTTAAGACTGCATACTTTGGTCATGTTCTTCTAGTAATTTGGTAAATTTAACACCACTTTGAATTTCTTTGACTCAATTCCTAAAATTACTTAAAAATTTCAAAACTAGCACAAATTTAAGCCCAAAAATAATACAAATAACAATTAAATTGGATGACAACTCCAATAACTACTATTGCATAAACACCATTTAATAACTGCTTTTGATGAAAATTGTTCAAAGCAAGGAAAAACATAAAAAACTGATACTTAAACTAACTTATTGGTGAGATGCGAAATAAACTAAAATGACAAAAAAATTAAATAGATCAAACTTAGGCTACCTCTCAAGAAGCATTGTTGTTTCATGTCGTTAGCTCAATGGTAGACTTTTTTCTCCTTAGTTTGATTTAGAACCCACTAGTTTAGGATTCAGCTAGGTGTTTCTAAGAAAACTTACTTATAGCCTTTTAGTAATTGTTTTAGCCAACTGTCTTAATTGGTTTTCCATGTTCCTCAACTAAGTTTCTATGTTCCTCAATATAGCTTCATTGGCTTGAAAATGAGCATCTAAACTTTACATGAAGTGATTAAGCAAATCCTTAACCTTGGGGGCCTTATTTTGGGGTTAGACATTCTGATTTTGCTATTGTTGCCAGCCTCCCCAAGAGAAGTTGGGTTGATTTCTCCAACCTGGGTTATACGTATTGCTAAAAGTATTGTTCATAGAATGGTTAACAATAAAATTCAAATATTTAGTTTCAACCAAAATTTTATCCTGTATTAATTTAACTAGTTTCAGTAGCCTAATAATCCTTTTACTAAAATTCTCAACTTTAGTAATTAATGTAGTCACATAATCAATTTCATATTTTGCAAATTCCTTTATTTTAGATCTTACATTATCCAATTATGAATTCTTCATTGCCATGCCTTCAATAAGCTAATGGGCTTTATGTAATGTCTTAGTACTTAGAGTACCTCTAATTATGGCATCAATTATCTGTAGAGTAGAATAATTAAGTCCACTATAGAATGTCTAAATTCCCATATATCATAGAGGGTCTCATCATCAAATTAAATAAAAGAAGAAATATCATTCCTAATTTTCACCATACTAGTAGGTAGGAAATATTTTCCTACATTTTTTTCTACTAATGAATCTAACTCATAATAGAGCCTTTAGGTAAAGAGTTTAGTCTCTATTTAGTCTCACTTTGCAAGAGAATGGAAACAGCATCAATCTTACTACATTATCTAAGACATAGTGGATCATGAACATGTCACAAACCTCTAAAAATTTGAGATATGGTTATTACAGCCCTCATCAACCAATCCATCACACTGAACAAATTGTTGGATCATATGGATAACATTAGGTTGAATTTGGAAATTTGTTTGAATTGCAAACTTTATGATGCCAGACTTAGCTCTAGTTACCATGGCTTTAGCAAATTCCATGAGGGTCTTATTGGCTTTGTCAATGTTGTTGTTGTTGTTCAATGCTATGTTTTTGTTTTCAATTTCAATTTCTTGCTCACTTTCTAAATCCTTTGGCTCTTCCTTCAATCTGACTAGTGAACCTCAGTTTACTATATCGTTGTTGTTGTAAAGTCTCCTACGAAGATAATACGTTATCCTTTCAATCATTGGATCAAATTCCAAAAGATTATTGTTGCTGCTCTTAGTCATAAACTAGAAAGAATTTAAAAATTAGAAATAATTTAAGGAAGAAAAAATACCAAAAATAACAAGGGAAAGAAATACTATAGATATGTTATAATAATTGAAAACTCTTAGGTTTTTGCTAAATTCCTAATTAGACTGCTATATTAGTTCCCTAACAATGGTGCTAGAAACTTGATTATAGGGCTTAGGTAAGTGCATCCACTCGAGTTATAGTATAGATAAAACGGATTAAGAATCCGAGTATCAATCCCATGAGGAACCATGCATAGGAGTAGAGTTTAATTGTTTTTAGCAGTTATATCCCTAGATTATTCAATTTCCTAACTTATATAATAAAAATATGAATGAATAATTAAAGAAAGAATTAACAAACAACTAAAATAACATAAGAAAAATAAATAAAGATAAGAACAACAATAATAAAGAGAATAATTAATTAAGAACAATAAAAATTAAACAAAAGAACATGTTCCATAGTAAATCTTTAGTATTGTCCACTTCCTAGTTTTGAGAGTGACTTATTCGATCTCAATTGTCATATTAGACCGTAGAGATTCCTAATGTGAATTAATCAAACTTACATCTCTTGCTAATTCTTAACCTTGAAACCCTCTCTACTAGAATTGCTTTTGAATAGAACATCACTAGATCGCATGATACACTTAAATCCCACTGTTAGGTTGCCTTAGTACAGAAAAATCAAACTACTAAACATTTTAGTTGGCCATTTTTACCTAATTATGCCAGTTAGTTATATTGCATGCTCTCTCGAACTCTACATTAGACTTTAGCAATAATTCAATCACTAGTATATTGAATTAAAGTAGGCAATAAAAGCAATACAATTATATCACCATCTTCAAAATCATAGATTATATTTCATTAATAACAAGAGTCACCCTAGAACATAGAGTTCAACAACAGTTAACTAAGAACTCAATGTAAGATGCAATAACAAAAGTAAAAAGAAAAGATCAAAGGAGCCCCCTTGTAATTCTTTACCCTACCAACTTCTACTCAAGGGTCTCTTTCTTCAACCCTAGGTCTAAACATCTATTAATAAGAAGTAGACCAAGAATTACAAAGAAAGCCTAACAAAATTAAGAGATTCTAAAATCATAGCAAGTCCATAGGTAGGGTACATGGCCATAACATTTAGGCATATGGTTACACTTCGTTAAATCTTTAAAATTTTAATGAAATTAAATGGCAAGGGGAACATGAGAGTAGAAACCTTGGTTGTGGTCTTCAACCATGTTCTTTTCTAAACTTCATTTCTTACTTGAAATTCCCCTGCTTCATTCCTCGTTCAATGCTTTTACTTCAAAATTCCCCAAAACTGGATAAAAACCTTCAAAACTCCATAAAATGCTTTCAAAGTCCTAGAAAATAAAAATTAAATGAGTTAAACTCTAAATATTATAAAATTAACTAGATTAATACCTAAAATAGCATAAAATAACTATATAAAATGTATGTTAAATTCATGTTATCAATAAGCTTATGGTGCATCATATCTACAAAATGTGCACAAGTTTACTTCAACCCCTTAACATTCCCTTACTTAATTCAAGCGATAGCTTAGTTCCAACCTAGCCCTTGGTTCACATGATATTGCTTTCATGTGTTCATCATCATAAGGCATATCATTTTAGTAATAGATCCTTGGTAGCGACGAGTTGTTGTTGGAGCTACTGTTACACATTATTGTTGTTGTGTGAAGTTATTAAGCTGAGTTACGTAGAGTTGCTATTATTGTAAGTGATTTGAGGTGGTGATTACTTTATTTTTTGTTATTTGAAGTAATGTGCTTAGTTTTTTATGGTTTGAAGTTTTGAAGTGTTAGAAATGTTGAATCTAAGTGTCTATAAATGATTAGTTGATGTAGTAAGTGATATTCATGGTAAAGGGAGACAAGGAAATCAAACTCCTGAGAGTACTGATGACCATATTAGAAACCTAATTACCGTAATTATAAATCATGCAATTATGGTATAACAAATGGTGGAGAATAGACATTTAAACGTTGTTATTGTTGATATATGAGCTCCTTAAGCTAAAGAATGTGTAAAAATTGCTTATAACGGATGAGTTGAAGAAGATAGATGTAGCAATAGAGCTCATAGAAGGATTCAATTGGATGATGCTAACAAAGATTTTGGAGACAACTTTAAGGAGTATGGTATGCGAGAAGTCCAAGCTCATCGAGGCTTAGAGAATGTCAAATTACATGATTCGAGCTTCTTTGGAAGTGGAAATCTAGATGATTACTTCAATTAAGAGGATAGGTTGAGAAGTTATTTGAGTGCCATGATATGGAGTAGAAATTGAAGGTAAGACTAATTACCCTTAAATAACTAGTTACCCACCTCATGGTGGAAGAGTTTGCTAGCCATTGACAAAAGAGAAAGAGAATGGGAGATTCGGTCATACATAAAATGAAATGAGAAGAATCATAAGAAGAAGGTTTGTACCTAGCTACTATCTTTAAGACTCATTCAAGATATTGCAAGAGCCAAGATAGGGAAGAAAATATGTAGATGAGTAATGAAGGAATGTTGGAATCACATGATACATTACAAGGTTAATGAGCCTAAGGCCCGAATTGTTTCTCATTTCATTAGAGGCCTAAATTATAAAATAAGCTCCGTACATGAAGGGTAGAGATAGACATTTCAAAAGATACGATTTAAGCTGCTCAATGGATTGAAAGACGAAGACATCAAGGTTATTATCGAGCTCTATAAACTTGAACTAAACCCAATTGGCCTATTTCATCTAACCTTAGGAGACAAATGAGTCTTGAGCTAAATAGCAAGAAGAAGTTGAGAGAAGGAGTGAATCAAAGGGGAAGCATGAAGAAGTTCAAAAACTCGAGAAAGGATAGACTTCTAATAGGAATACAAGTGAAATTAAGTACTTCAAGTGCTAAGGGCATGAATATATGGCTGCTTAGCATCCCAATTGGAGAACTATGGTGATAAAAGGAGAAGTGTTGGCTAATGGATTACTAATGAAGAAGCAGAAGAGAAGAAGGAAGTGGAATATGGTGAGGAGACACACGAAATAAAATAGGATATTATCTTTATAGAATAAGGGGAGTTTTGAAGCATGGTTATATCAACTTAAGAGTGCGAGCCCCTTGGTATGAGATGAGAAGAGAGAGAACCTATTTCATATTAGGTATAGGATGAAGGTATAAGCACTCATTATAGATAGTAATAAGTGTACAAATCTTACTTTGACGACTCTGGTACAACAAGTTGAATTGGCTACATAAGAAGAGTGCCTTACATGCCACCTAACAGGTCATAATACCTATGTCAATTGGAGCTTACTAGAATAAGGTGTTGTACGATGTGTTGCCTAAGGACAAGCACTCATTATAGATGGTAGTAGTTGCACAAATCTTGCTTCAACATATGTGGTATAACAAGTTGCATTAGCTATACGAGAAGAGTGCCTTATATGTCACCTAACAAGTCACAATGCCTATGTCAATTGGAGCTTACTAAGATGAGGTGTTGTAGGATGTTTTGCTTATATATGCACCACATATTTTGCTAAATCGACCTTAGCTATTTGACCAATCATTCATGCAAGGTGTAGATACCTAATTTTTTCCCTCCTTTTATTTTTTAAAATAGGTTATAGGGTCATAAATTAGAAAAAATACAAAAAAATAGAAAATTAAAGAAAACCCTAAAAATAAGAGACTTATACAAAAAAATAGAAAAATATATATATGAAATTTGAAAAGTCACAAAAAGTAGGAAGATTTGAAAAAATAGGGAATTTAAAAAGTAATAAAATACTTTAGATAATTTGAATAGAATAAATTTTTAATTTAGTTAGACTTAAAATAAAGTATCGTTGGACCTAGGTTTAGATTTAAATCTAACCCAGACTAACTTAATTCATATGTGCAGTTTAATTGCACATATAGACAATGCACATGTCAACTACCTAATGGATAAGCAATTCTATAAGGCATTGGGGTTTGGTTTGAGGTCAAGGGTTCAAAACTCATTAGAGCAATAAAAGTTGTTTTTTATCTTTTTTCCTTAAACTCTACGCATGGCCACATGTTAGGTCGTCATTAGGGTTATGCCCCAAAGTCGCAGAGTCGCAACAGTCTCGCTGTGTAAACCATTTTATGATAATAACTGACCTTACAATACCTACCATAAACATGATCTACACAAGGCGTCGACAACTCCTTACTTTGAAGTAAACAGTCCAATTAAATATATAACTACAATTATGGTAAATATCACAAATTTCTAATAAACATATATAATTATATGTAAAGTCCACAGAACTTCCTAGGAAATTCTACATATACACAACTGTTCACTAATTTACATAATAACTATCAGTCTTTCATCCTTAACTACAAAGGACACTCTAGTTACACATCATTACTAAGTAAATTGATCCTCACACTCTTGGCTTCAAAAGGACTAACCTCTAGGTAATTGTAAGGCGGCATAATACTGCAAAAGGATCTATAAGGGTATGAGCAGCCACAGCTCAGTAAGTTAAATTGGAGACTCATGAATGCATACAAGCACAAATAAGATTATCAAGCAATTATTTTCATGTAATGCAACAATCAAGTGTCATTGCACAACGTAGTCCCATCCGTTGTGAAATTAGAGAAATTTCACCCGCTCTAATCTAGGTTGAGGAGTTTCCATGTTATGCAGCAGCTCTCAACCAAACCCAAGCTTATGTAATGGACACCTTACTCCTCCTGCGATTACCTTCGAACCATTGACTTCACCCTCGTCGTGACTTCCTCTACTATCACTTAGTTCGACTAAGGATGAAGAAGGGACCATTATGCAATCTTGTGTTATTCCTTTCGAAGGGATCGGTATTTGGTTAGAGAATCCTAATGATCCCCTAACGAGTTGCAATGCATGGCATATTTGGTCATTAAAGCCGAATAAGATTAAATTTCATTTAGTGTTTTCAAACAATTCACACCAATTCAATCATAACACAAAATCCATCATACTACAATTTCAGCACGAATTCAAATACATGAAACAAATACATAAACTACTTACAATCACAACCATATACAATCCTAAGTCTCCGAGTACCATAAAAATAGTACTTTATTATTATAAGTAATAACCCAACTTACTTGAAATTTCTTAATCGCCCAATCACTTAGTTGCAAGATGATTCGTCTCCAGGTGTCCTATAATACAAATAGGTCTTTCTAGTACTTATACTTTAAAGATTCATATTCTAAGTTATAATTTAACTCATTTTTTCCATGTATACCTATTATATACTAATAATTCTTTCTATTTTATTTCGGGGTTTCAATCCTAAATTAGATTCTAGTTTTGATTCCGAAGTCTTAACTATACTCAAATCCTAATGTGAAATTAATCACATTAAGCTCGAGTATTCTAATATCCTATTGGGTCTTAATTTAGTATTCTAAACTATTCAATATACGCTATTCCAAATTGAGGTATCGGATTTATTCCCGATGTAAGAAAATCTTACATTTTTTATACAATTAAATTTTTGTTTTAGATTTAGTATATTCTGATTTTTATTATAATATTATCTAAATAACCATCATTTTTCAAATTTATTAATTTTCAATTCCACATATTTCTAATTTCCTACAATAACTACCTAATTTCCTAAATTAATTATACTTAATACTCCAAAGGCTAGGATTAGGATTCTACATCAGAGATTAACATCCATAAACATCTAATTACAATCTAAATTAGTAATTAGTGTCTCAATCACCTAATTAACCCAATTTTTCCATCATTTTAGGGCTAAAAATTAACTTAAAAATTTCAAAAATTAATTTTAAAAAAATGGCTTCATAGCACTATTCTATATCACATAAGTATTCTATAGAAAAAAATTGAGCTCCAAATTACACTCTTAAACCTATTTATTTTTAGTTCTAATCATGCTTGGTTTTGCTTAATTTGTTAAGAACACTATATTTTCAGATGTGATTAAACTAAATCACTATTTTTCCCTAAATCTACATACAATAAAACCTCAGATTAATAAGTTTCATAATTTTCTAGTTAAAATAACTAATTTTACGAAATTATATTAAATCGAGGCAAATAAGGGACTCACCTAGTTCGATGCTTTTTGGCCATCTAACTCATATCCAAGTGTGTCGGTCAGCCTAGACGGTAGGTTTGGAGTGAGGTAATGGTGGTGGTTCGGTCCCAAGTGGTGGTGAGGTGTAGGTTTGGCTCATTAGCCTTAACTGCATAGTTTCCTTTTCTTTCTTTTTTTCTAGTTTTTCTCTTAAATTTTTTAAGCTCTCTATTTTTCTCTAATTCCTAACTTTCTAAAAGAGTTTTATGAATTTTTCCTCTATTTATAGAGCTTAGTGGTAATTATTATGCATTAAATTAAATAAGATATTGTCCAAATCTCCTAATTTTTGGCTGTTGTGTTGCTTGGTTCTTATTGGCTAATTTTTATTCTTCAGATCCTGACTTACCACAACCAAATTTTCATCATTCCTTATCCCACTAATTTTTTTCTAATTTTTCCACAATAAATTAATATTTTTCTTTAATTATTTACTAAGTTTTTAGCTAATTTAAGTAATTTCGTATATTTTTATCTATACATAAATACATGTAGGGTACATGTAAACATTCCTAATTATTATTTAGGTCATTCTATAATTTTTAGTATACATATAATTTATCTTTAGTGATTTATTAGTTATTAAATTACACTTTTCGCCTTTTCGGTAATTAACAATTATTATACTTAAAATTTGAAAATTTTATAGTTTCCTATTTTATTACTTATTTTCTCAAATTCAAGTTTACGAGGTCGTTTTTATTAATTTTCTATCAATAATTTATAATTTGGGTTTGATTGGATCCTTTAACCGATTATCTTAAACCTTGTGTTCTAAGTTCAATCCTATGATTACTTAGCTTAACCTTAGAGTTTACAATTCCACCCCCCTTCAAAAAAGTTTTGTCCTCAAAACTTTTGTATATCTAATTTGTACTTAAATGACTAAATATAATAATTTGCATACTCTTACTAACCTAGAAGTTAGAAAAGCCATGGATATTGCTCCACCATCGTAGCTTTTGGTTCCGAAGACGTCTCCAAGTCTAGACCTTCATTCCATTGAATCTTTACATACTCCATATCTCTATTCCTTAACTTCTGAACTCGGCTATCTAATATTTTTATGGGTTGCCTCACCAGTTGAAAATTTCTCGTTAACTCCACTAGCTCTATTTCTACTATCTTATTCGGGTTCTTAATGAATCTTCTTAACATGGATACATGGAATACATTATGATAGCTTGATAAACTTAGAGGCAAAGCTACTCGGTAAGATACATTGCCAACTTTTTCCAATACTTCAAAAGGACCAATGCATCATAGGCTCAGTTTTCCCTTTGAACCAAACCGTCTAAGTCCTTTGAATGGGCTTATTTTAATATAAACATGATCACCAATTTCAAATTCCAATGGCCTTCTTTTTAAGTCTGCCTAACTCTTATAACAGTCTTGAGCTTCTTTCATTCGCTCTCGAACAATCTTGATCTTCTCACTTGTTTGATTGATCATGTCTGGTCTAATCATGGCATGCTCTTCGTAGTCCTAATACAATGGCGATCTACACTTTCTCCCATATAATGCTTCATAAGGTGCCATCTGTATGGTTGCAGGATAATTATTATTGTAAGCAAATTCTATCAACGGCAAATATTTATCCCAATCACCTCTAAAATCTAACACGCAAGCTCGTAACGTATCTTCTAAAGTTTAAATTGTTTGTTCAGACTACCCATCTGTTTGTGGGTGATAAGCTGTACCAAACTACAACTTTGTACCCAAAGCTCTATGTAAACTCTCCCAAAATTTGGATATAAACCGACTATCCCGATCAGAAACAATACTCTTAGGTACACTACGTAGCCTTATTATTTCTCGAGCATATAGCCTAGCCATCTTTTCCATTGAATCACCCATCTGATAAGGTAAGAAGTGTGCACTCTTCGTTAGTCTATCCATGATTACCCAAATGGAATCATATCCAACTTGATTCCTTGGTAATGCTACCACAAAATCCATAGTAATATGGTCCTATTTCCATCTCGGTATTTCTAAAGGTTATAATAGTCCACCCAATCTTTGGTGTTCTGCTTTAACTTGTTGGCATATAATGCATTCTGATATATACTGTGCCACTTCTCTCTTCATCCCATTCCATCAATACATGAGTTTTAAATCTCGGTACATTTTATTTCCTCTCGGGTGCACAGTATAACCTGTAATGTGTGTTCATCCAAAGTTTGCTTCCTTATGTCAGCATCTTGTGATACATATATTCTTCCTCTAAACTTTATTATACCTCTATCATCCACCTTAAAGTCAGGGTCCTATCTGTTACTTCATTTCTCTTTTATCTCCATCAGACCCTTATCTTCCTCTTGCTTTTGCTTTATTCTCTCTAATAGAGTAGGTTGCAATCCCCAATTCATCAACTAACTATTAGGCTTACACTAATCAAACCCAAATTGCATCCTCTCAAATTCTTGTACTAGTTTGTACTAGTTCACGTTGAGGTGTTAACAGTAAGGCAACCTATTCATAATTCTTTCGACTTAATGCATCCGCCACCAAATTAGCCTTTCCAGAGTGGTAATTTATATTCAGATGGTAATCTTTAATTAATTCTAACCACCTTCTTTACCTTAAGTTTAACTCTTTCTGAGTAAAGAAATATTTCAAACTCTTATGGTCAGTGTACATCTTGCACCATTGTCTATAAAGATAATGTCTCCAAATCTTTAAAGCAAACACTACAGCCGCTAACTCTAAATCATGAGTTGGATAATTCCTCTCATGTGGCCTCAATTATCTTGATGCATATGCAATAACTTTTTTATCCTACATCAATACACAACCTAATCCATTCTATGAAGCATCACTGTACATATTCTAAGGCTTATCCGAATCAGGTAATGTTAATACTAGTGCTGTAACCAGTCTTTTCTTCAACTCCTAAAAACTCATTTCACAATCTTCACTCCATTCAAACTTTATATCCTTCTAGGTCAATTAAGTCAACGATTTGGCAATTTTGGAAAAATCCTTTATGAATCATCGATAGTATCCAGCCATACCCAGAAAACTCTTTATCTCAATCACTGTGGTTAGTTGCTTCCAATCCATTATTACTCTCACTTTATCTGAGTCTACAGAGATTCCTTCACTAGATATAATGTGACCTAAACAAGAAATTCTATCTAACCAAAAATCACATTTACTTAACTTAGCATACAATTTATTCTCTCTCAACTTTTGTAATACTAATCGTAAATGCTCTGCATGCTCTTTCTTGGTTTTTGAATAAATCAAAATATCATCAATAAACACCATGACAAACTTATCCAAATATAGTTGATATATGCGATTCATCAGGTCTATGAATACAGCCGGAGCATTCGTTAAGCTAAATGGCATCACCAAAAATTCATAATGACCATATCGAGTTCTAAATGCAGTCTTATGCACATCTTCCGACTTAACTCGTAATTGATGATATCTTGATTTTAAATTTATTCTAGAAAACACAGTTGCACCTTGTAGTTGGTCAAACAAATCATCAATGTAAGGTAACGGATATCTATTCTTAATGGTAACCTTATTTAACTCTTAATAGTCTATATACAATCTCATAGTACCATCTTTCTTTTTCACAAACAATACCGGTGTTCCCCATAGTGAAACACTCGGTCGAATAAACTTTTTATCCAATAGCTCCTAAAGTTGCTTCTTTAGTTCTTAAAGTTCCATAGGTGACATTCGATATGGAGCTTTAGAAATAGGCTCAATTCCAGGAACTAACTTTATAGTAAAGTCCAACTCTCGAGATGGGGCTAAACCTAGTAAATCCTCCGGAAATACATCTACGAATTTATTCACTACTTATATGTCTGCTACTTTGGGTATCTCTTTCTTTACATCAATAGTAAACACCCAGCAAAATTTCCAATCATTCTCCTTTACTTTTGTCTCAAATTGTTCATCACATATCTCCATCACCGATAAATTCTACCTACTTCCACCAGCTTTCCTTGAAATATTGTTTCTCCCTCATTAAGATTGACAATTTTATTTCTACACTCCACAATGGCTTTATTTTTAAACAACCAATCTATTCCCACTATCACATCATAACCATGTAAAGGTAATATTACAAGACTTATAGGATACTCCTTCTCTTGAATTTTTATTTTACCATCAACTACTACTTCTTGAGTTGTTACTTTCTCCCCAGTCAGAGTTCTAACTTTATAAGTTGTACTAACAATAACTACACTAATTTCTTGTTCATTTACAAATTTCTGACTTGCAAAGGAATGAGATACACTAGTATCAAACAGCACAAAAGTAGGTTGTCCATTTATCAACACATGTCCTAGAATGTACTAATACTATAATTATTAACTACACTAGCATTTATAAATCTTGAAATACAAATACTTTAATTTAATTCACACCTAGAAATATCATTACAATAGATAGTCTGAGTATGTACCAGTTATAATTCCTTCATCATTCTCTTCTTCAACTCCCATGATCTCCTTGACATCATCATGGTAGTATTCCTCCATAAATTCTGAGAAATCCTCATTCTCCTCAACTCCCATATCCTGTAGAGCGAAGACACAAGCAGGTGCAATGGTGTTATCAAAACCTTCCGTCCACTTAGCTCCTTATACAAACTGTAGATAGTATTTAGAGAAATGGCCCTTCTTACCACATTTATTACACTTTACTAATTTCATCCTAGGGCATGCCTTTAGTACATGGTTCGTATCCCCACATATAAAACATTTTCTCTTAAGCTGAGCACAATTTCTCAGAAAATGATTTACACCACACTTCCAGCATTTGACATTACCATCCTCTTTGTAAAAACTCAAACTAGGCACTAACTGCGTTGGGCTATTAGCCAGAGTTACTGGTCTCCTTCTCTTCTGTCCAGAACTGCTACTAGCGGCACCAGGGTATGATCTTTTAAATGATGGACTAGGTCAATATCCTTTGTTGATCTTTTGATTGTACATTACTTGCATCCTCACACGATTATCTTCCAGTTGTCTTGCCTTATCTACCACTTCATTGTAAGTGGTGAAACCATAATCCAACAGCTTGCAACACATTGTGGGTTAAATCCGGTAAGAAACAAATCTTTCTTCAACTCAACATTATCTTGGTATGAGCCAGGTACATATTGTAACAATCTATTAAATTCAATCTCATACTAGGTTACACTCATACCTCCCTTCTTCAATTCAAATAGATCTCGCACCATTCTGTTTTGCACACCATGAGGGAAATACTCCTTCCTGAATTCCTCCTTAAATTGTTACCAATCAATGTTTTTTGCGAGTTGCCTTGCTCTTGAGTCCCACCATACTCTCGTAGCTAACTTTAATATAAACGTATCATAAGATAACTTTTGAGATTCAAGGACTCGGAAAGCCTTAAAACTTCATTCAATTTAGGCTAACCAATCATCAGCTACATCTCGCCTACCCATCTCCCCTTCAAAGTAACAGTTGGCCTTTATAAACTCAGGAAGTTTATTTACCTCTTAAGGTCACTCCATTCGTTGTTCAACTTCTTGAGGTCTCCTATTTCCTACATTAGCACTAGTCATAAGATGTTAAATCAACATTCCTTGATGTCTCATCATTGTATGCATACTGGCAAGTATTTATCCAATAAGCATATTCTCTTGTGAAGGTGGTGGGGGTAAATCTTGTCTATATTGTTCTCTCGGTGGTGATGGTGCTCGTAGTGTAGGGTTTTGATTTCCTTTAGTTCCTCCTTGACTACTCCCATTTCCAGCTTCAGCCATAATTGCTTAATAGTTTAACTTATTACCCAGCATTCATATCTATTTATAAGTTATCCCTACTTTTGTTTAGAGAATTTTTATAAATTAATAAATGCTTGCAATAAATACTCATATAAAATAGTAATGATAATATCATTGAAATCAATATACTTAGTAATCTAACTTCCACTATATATTTCATTCAACCTTACATCATTATCATTACAACTTCAAAACAAAAGATACAACTCGATAACTTTCAAATACATACATCAAATTTACAACTCGATTACATCATTACTTACATAATCTAGTACAGACTCGATCTTTACAACTGTACAAGACAAAAGATTATATCAACTGGCTACATCAAACTTAATTGCAAAGTACATCTAACTTGATCTAGAAGCTACAAAGTACACCAAAAGTCAAAAGGATACATTAGAAGTCAAAATACATCAGAAGATCCTAAAATACAACAGTTCCATCAAAATTGCTACTAGGTCATATCCAAGAATCTACCTAACCAAAACAAGTCAGTCATCTAACTAAGCTAATCCTCCTCTAAATCCGTAGCAGCTACTCCATTAAAGAAATCGTGATCCACATAGCCTCCTACTGAGTGATCCTTAGGCTCGTTATCTGATGCAGAGTCTATAAATACTATCTCTGGAGTCTCAGGAATCACAATCACCTCCTGCATATCATCATCATCCGACTTGGCTGTATCACCAGCTCCAACTCGAGCTATCACGATGTCTGCAATCACCTGCATAACTACAATATGTATATCTATACGAGGTTCATTCTCATTGTCTTACTCCTCCTCAGGGTCTTCTTCTAGATCTTCTTCTTCTGGGTCCTCCTCTTGGTCTTCCTTGGGGTCCTTCTCGACATGAACTTCATCCTCTTGGGGTTCAACTGGAGGTGGGTTTTTCGGTGATGGTTCTAGTATTTCAGGCTTAAGTTCAGGGTTAGGGTTCAATGGTATCTCTATACCGTCCCCAGCAGGCTTTGGAAACTGAAGAAACCAATCAATAATCCCTGGTGGGTACTATATGGGAATGTATGGAATGTTAACAGGGATATGTGCAATACTAGCTGGGTATGGTCTCCTATCCTCCAACCTAGCAAGAAAATACCGTAAGGGCATCATCAAGGTTATAATTTCCTCTGTCTCCAACCATCTCTACTCAAAAGCTACTATGGCAGTATATCTATTATACTGAGATCCTAGACTCATCTCCATCCATGCCCACTCATCCTTCTAGCTATAGCACATCTTATCACAAAACTTGTCAATAATCTCATCAACTGTCCTAAAGATATTCCAATCGGCTAATTCCATCAATAACCGTTGTAATCTAACCTTATAATCAATAGGGGATACTACTCCATTCCATCCGAACCGTATCCAACTATGTATTAGTTCCCTCCTTCGACCCTATAATTATAGTTAAACTAATTAACATTTCCTATGTTAAAGATTATGGTTACTTATGTTTTCATATGCTTAATACAATCTTTTATTGCCACTTAATATTACCCACTCTCAATATTCCTATAATATCTATTTCTTTTAAAGTATGACGCTTCAAAGTGAATCTACTAAAACTACACTCTCATACCAATTGAGAACTGTTACGCTCCGAAATCGCAGAGTCGCAATAGTCCCGCCGTGTAAACCATTCTATGATAGTAACTGACCTCACAGTACCTACCATAGACATGATTTACACAAGGCGTCAACGACTCCTCGCTTTGAAGTAAACAGTCCAATTAAATATTTAATTACAATTATGGTAAATATCACAAATTTCTAATAAACATATGTAATTATATGTAAAGTCCACAAAACTTCCCAGGAAATTCTACATATATACAACTGTTCACTAATTTACATAATAACTATCAGTCTTTCATCCTTAACTATAAAGGACACTATAGTTACACATCATTACTAAGTAAATTGATCCTCACACCCCTGGCTTCAAAAAAACTAACCTCTAGGTAATTGTAAGGCTGCATAATACTTAAAGTGTTCAGAAATCAAGACCTGCAAAAGGATCTATAAGGATATGAGCAACCACAGCTCAATAAGTTGAATTGGAGACTCAGACTCATTAATGCACACAAGCACAAATAAGATTATCAAGCACTTATTTTCATGCAATGCAACAATCAAGTGTCATCGCATAATGTAGTCCGGTCCATTGTGAAATCAAAGAAATTTCACCCACTTTAATTCGGGTTGAGGAGTTTCCATGTTATGCAGCAGCTTACAACCAAACCCAGGCTTATGCAATGGAGACCTCGCTCCTCCCGCGACTACCTTCGAACCATTGACTTCACCCTCGCCACGACCTCCTCTCCTGTCACTTAGTTCGACTAAGGATGAAGAAGGGACCATTATGCAATCCTATACTATCCCTTTCGAAGGGATCGGTATTTAGTTGGAGAATTCTCATGATCCCCTAATAGGTTGTAATTCATGGCATTTTTGGTCATTAAAGTTGAAAAGTTTAAATTTCATTTAGGATTTTCAAATAATTTACACCAATTCAATCATAACACAAAATCCATCATACTATAATTTCAGCATAAATTCAGATACATCAAACATATGTGTAAACTACTTACAATCACAACCATATACAATCCTAAGTCTCCGAGTACTATAAAAATAGTACTTTATTACAATAAGTAATAACCTAACTTACTTGGAATTTCTCAATCGCTCGATCACTTAGTTGCAAGCCGATTCGTCTCTAGGTGTCCTATAATACAAATAGGTCTTTCTAGTACTTATATTTTAAGGATTCATATTCTAAGTTATAATTTAACTCATTTTTTCCATGTATACCTATTATATACTAATAATTCTTTCTATTTTATTTCGGGGTTCGGATCCTAAATTAGATTTTAGTTTTGATTCCGAAGTCTTAACTATGCTTGAATCCTAATGTGAAATTAATCACATTAAGCTCGAGTATTCTAATAGCCTATTGGGTCTTAATTTAGTATTCTAAACTATTTGGTATACGCTAATCCTAATTGGAGTATCGGATTAATTCCCGATGTAAGGAAATCTTACATTTTTTATACAATTAAATTTTTGTTTCAGATTTAGTATATTCTGATTTTTATTATAATATTATCTAAATAACCCTCGTTTTTCATATTTATTAATTTTCAATTCCACATATTTCTAATTTCCAACAATAACTATCTAATTTCCTAAATTAATTATACTTAATACTCCAAAGGCTAGGATTAGGTTTCCACATCAGAGATTAACATCCTAAACATCTAATTACTATTTAAATCAGTAATTAGTGTCTTAATCACCTAATTAACCCAAAATTGCCCAATTTTTCCATCATTTTAGATCTAAAAATTAACTTAAAAATTTCAAAAGTTAATTTAAAAAAAATGGCTTCATAGCACTATTCTATATCATATAAGCATTCTATAGAAAAAAATTGAGCTCCAAACTACACTCCTAAGCCTATTTATTTCTAGTTCTAATAATACTCAGTTTTGCTTAATTTGTTAAGAACCCTATATTTTCAAATGTGATTAAACTAAATCAATATTTTTCCCTAAATCTACATACAATAAAACCTCAGATTAACAAGTTTCATAATTTTTTGAGTAAAACGACTAATTTTGTGAAATTATACAAAATCGGGGCAAATAAGGGACTCACCCAGTTCGATGCTTTTTAGCCGTCCAACTCTGATCCAAGTGTGTCGGCCAGACTAAACGGTGGGTCTGGAGTAGGGTGGTGGTGGTAGCTCGGTCCTAGGTGGTGGTGAGGTGTGGGTTTGGCTCATTAGCCCTAACTGTACAATTTCCTTTTCTTTTCTTTTTTTTTTTGGTTTTTCTCTTCAATTTTTAAAGTTCTCTATTTTTCTCTGATTCCTAACTGTCCAAAGGAGTTCTGTGAATTTTTCTCCTATTTATAGAGCTTGGTGATAATTATTATGTATTAAATTAGATAAAACATTATCCAAATCCCTTAATTTTTGGCTTTTGTGTTGCTTGATTCTAATTGGCTAATTTTTATTCTTCAGATCCTAACTTGCCACGACCAAATTTTCATCATTCCTTATCCCTCTGATTTTTCTACAATAAATTAATAATTTTCTTTAATTATTTACTAAGTTTTTGGCTAATTTAAGTAATTTCGCGTATTTTTATCTACACGTAAATACATGTAGGGTACATGTAAACATTCCTAATTATTATTTAGGTCATTTTATAATTTTTAGTATACATATAATCTATCTCTAGTGATTTAGTAGTTATTAAATTACACTTTTTGCCTTTTCGGTAATTAACAATTATTATACTTAAAATTTGAAAATTTTATAATCTCCTATTTTATTACTTATTTTCTCAAATTCAAGTTTACGAGGTCGTTTTTACTAATTTTTCTATCAATAATTTATAATTTGAGTTTGTTTAGATTCTTTGACCGATCGTCCTAAACTTTATATTCTAAGTTTAATCCTACGGTTACTTGACTTAACTTTAGGACTTACAATTACGCTACGTATCTAATTGTAACATGTGGTGCTTTATGACTGGCTATGACAACAAAATTTCTTTCCCCCCATTTTTTTCCCTTTCCTTTTCTTCCTTTCACTTTCTTTTGTCTTTTATAAAGTTAACAATTAAAGGGGGGACTCTCAATTCGTAAGGCAGACACACACATACAAGCAAGGCAAGGGGACCTACTTTTAAGAAAAAGAAAGGAACAAACCTCACTCTCTCTTACTGTCTAATCCCTCTCTCTCTCCACCATCAAACTCTCTTTCCCCTACTAACACTCTCTCACTCTCGGACTCTCTCTTTCCCCCACTAACATTCTATCTCTCAAACCCACTCTCTTTCCTTTCTCTAATCACTTTTCTCTCCCTCTCCACTATCTCTTTCCCTCTTTCTACTGCATTCTCTTTCCCTTTCGGTTTGCTCTGGTTCTCTCTCTCACTCTCGGTCCATTCTCTCCATCTCCCTCTCACACCTAAATACTGAACCCCTATACATACGCCCCCCACTTTCAACCAACAAACATCATACTTGCTCCTTGCCGTCAACTCAATGAAACCCAAACCCACTCATACATGCATGCTTACGAACAACCATGGAGCCGAGAACGACTTTCTCTCTCTCTCATCGACCTTTCTCTCTCCCTACTGTCTCTATTGGTCGAACCTATACGCACAAAGGCATCATTCTCAACCATCTCTCTCTCATACCCAAAGATCAAATCCCCATACATACATCGCCACATGACTTACTATCCTTTACTAAAGACCAAACTACCATAACGCACATATAGAACAGACCCATACCTCATCTAACCAAACAACCCTCATGACCTCCATCGCACATGGCCACTCCTCACATGACCCTCCATTAACAACCACTAGACAGCTACTAAATGCAGTGGCATCGAACAAACCCCCCAATCTCTAATGGAATAGTTATGAAAGTGGCTTTTCCCATTGATTTTGGCCATCAAAATAGCCTCCAAAGCGTAGCTTCAGTCTTTGTCATCATCTACCTAGGAAACCGACCTGGATCCATGAATGTCCTGAGGTTTGACTCAGCCCAACCGACTTGACTCAGCCATCTGGAACCGAAGTCCTAGTCTGACTTGTGCCCTTTCCTAATTTGGTTCAACTTGTGCTTAAGCCGTTTTCTTTTTTCTTTTTATTTTATCAATTTATTTTATTTATTTCATTTTATTGTTTATTGTAATTTATAAATGTATTCATAAATAAAAAAAAAAGTGAAAAGGGAAAGGAAAAAAAAGAAAAAGAAAAAGAGAAAAACCCAAAAAAAAAGTAGTTTAGTTTTATTTGTTTATTTTAAGCATAATAGAAATAAATAAAATAATAAATAAATAATAATAATCAAATAAAAAAATAATGAAAATCTTTTTTATTACTTAGAGAATCAACTTTTCAAAAATAAATAAAAATAAACAAATTCTTTCAAAATTAAGACCATTGAGAACTTTAGAAAATCAATCTAATTTAGGAACCTTTAGGAAATTTCCTCAAATAAATCAAAATGAGTAAAAACCTTGAGGCATATCATAATGTGTGATAGCCTTCATCATTATTGAAAGTTTTAGGCTACAATTTGGTTCTAACCTACCCCTTAGTGTGATATTACTTTCGTGTGTTCATCTACATGAGGCATGTCATAATGTGTGACAGCCTTCATCCTTATTGAAAGTGTTTTGTCTCTATTAATCTTATCAATCAAAATGCCCTTCTAATTATGGCCAATCCTTTCAATTATTATAGTTATGAGCATTCTGACTACTTCAAGTAAAGCCCATTTGATTTCCATTAAGTTAAAACATACCTTATTCTTTTAATTTAACCATATCTTGACATATTATAATAAAAAAAAATCTTAAAAAGATATTGTTCTTTGTTCTTATTTGAAAACTATAAAATATTAAATTTCCTATATTTATCCTTATGTTGTGCATCTAGTTTGCGCTAGATTCTTCCTCAAGGACTTTGTCACATTTGGCTTGGTTTGGTTTTTTATCAAACCAAAAGCAAACCATTAAAATATTGTTTGATTTTTATTACTTTATACCCATCCATGCGGTTTGATGTAGGAGCATAATACTTAAGTTTGGTTTCATTTAATTTATAGATTGAATCATAATTCATTATCTAATCAAAATGAAAATGCATAATGCTTAATCTAACATTACAAGTACTAGCTTCTTTTAATAATAATGTACATTGGTACCTATACAAAATAATCATTAAGTAAATAGCATGCTATTAAGGAACTTCAAAAGTATCTTATAGAGGTGTTCATGGTTCTATATGATTCAATTTCATGGATGAACCTAACTAAATTGCATTAAGAAATGGTTCAATTCAATCACTTAATGAATTGAACCGCTTCAAATGCATTTTGATTCAAATCGAACTGCTTCCTAAGAAAATCATTTTTTTTTATAATACTAATAGTCGTCAAAGTTCTCAACCAAACAGTAATATGTAAATTGAGGAACATTAAAGCTACGTAATATTATATTATATTGACATTGCAAAGTGAAGGCACATAAGTTAGCTAGAGATGAGAGATGACAGTAATGGGAAGGGAATGAATTGTAGAGCCTAAGAGTGAAATGAGAAATAATTAAAAAAAAAAGAATGGTAGACATGATTAAATCAAAATATTGATAAAGTCCAATATTAAAAAATATTGCTTATTTTTCTATTTTCAATAAGAAGTAGTTCAGTTTGAGTTCAAGCATTATTGTTTAGTTCCATACAACCCCTTAAATTGAGTTGCAAACCATTTGGATCCTCTTCAAAATGAATCATGAACTAAGGCCAAATATAAAAGAACTACACATTGTTGTCCAATGCTTTTCATTCTATTTGTTGCAATAAATAGTCCTAACAACTTAACAACTAATTTATCTATAAAATTATCATATAATATAAGTGTTCAGTCAATCTGTTGATAAAATCTAATATCATATGGTGATAAAAGTCATAGATATATTTGAAATAAATATGAAGTTGAGTTCATTTAATTACCATATCACAACGAAAGATCTTTTGTTCAATTAGAGAAAAATATTAATTTGTTTCCCAAAAACTATTCAATTTTTAAATTTAGCTTGGTACCCCTCCATATGAACCATAAAATTTTGGTTTGGCTTAGATTGGAATGTTTAAAACCAAATTAAAACAAAAAATATATCCTTGGTTTGGTTTTGTTTAGTTTATTTTGGTCGGTTCTTTTACGTACACCTAGCTCCAGCAGCAATTCTATTTAGTTTTGCAAAATGGATTTATTTTTTTAGTTTAAGAAGTTATAGAAACAAAAATGCTCTGACCAATAAAATGAGAACGATGATTTAACATTACATCTCTCTTACTCAAGTATTTTAGTACATTCAATTGGAAAAAGCCAATTTTCTAATTTAAGTCTACAAAATTCTCTCAACTAAACTTATGCATAGTGCAAGTCCAAACTAGCAACTGTATCGAAACTGAATCGATGTATCTAGAAATAGACTAGGACCTACCTCCACAGTTTAAACCATTATAGGTACCCGACGAGTAGATGGCTCCATAGTAAATCAAAGGGTAAGACCCATCCAACCCATTAGGTCCAAGACCCGTGGAGATGTGCTTGGAGCAAACCCGTCTCCATGGATTAAACATGGGACCTAATAGATGGACACGTCCTTAGCCGATAGGAGCGTAGTTATCATCCAACAGATTTAGTCTAAGAATGATGAAATTAAAAAAAAAAAAAAAATCCTTCAAGCATTAACCAAGAAAAAGGAGAAAATATATTAAATAAAAAATTAAATAATATTAAAAATTTAAACTAATTGTATTTGAATAGGAAAATTTTACTTGACATTCACATAATTTAATGTATTGCTATTAACAATACAAAGCGTGTTTGATTTGATATATCTAAACTTTCATCCAAGAAAGATCTCTTTCCTTAGCAATGTATGATTACCTTTTATTGTTTGAACTTCTTTATAGCTTTAATTTTTTTTGTCAAACAATGGTAATATTACAATTCAAGTTAGATATAGTTCTAAATAAATATGTACACATGTTCAAAAACTACTTCATGAGATGGACTAACAAAAATCCTTACTAAAAGGCTTAGTCCTTTTCTTGACACACCAATCCATCCTTGCCAAGCTAACTTCATTCTAAATAGGAAAGTGTAGATAATATTGTTCTCATACACAAACTCCTTCATAGCTATCATAAGAAAAAAGAAAAAGAAAGGCTAGATGTTCATCAAAGTCGACTTACAAATAGCTTTTGACAAATTGTAATGAGATTTCCCATACCACACTTTAACCTCTATGAACTTCTTAGCTTGGTAGATAGAGCTTACGATGTCATGTGTATTCACCACATCCATGTAAACCCCACCAAGTGGTGCACCCATAGAAAGTTTTATCCCCTCTTGTGGCATAAGACAAGGGGATCCTATCTCCCCATAATTATTCATCTTATCAAAGGAAATACTAAGTAGAATGATTGAGGAAAAGGTTTGGAAAAAGATGTGGGAACCTATCATAACCGATAAGCTTTACCTATCCCTTTTTTGTTTGCAGATAATATTGTAATCATTGGCTATTGCAACTACTAAATCTATGCATACCTTAGCTCAAATCCGAAATTCCTTTAGAGCTTGCAAATAAAAAAGGAAAAATCTAAAATCCTTTTCTCACCAACTATAATTGAAGATAAAACAATGAGTATTAAACATTAACGGGACTCCAACCCTATCTACTACTATTTTGAAATCTAGTTCCATCACAAGAGCCAGGTTCTAAGGTCTCTAAAACTTTGCTAAACGCATTCTCAATGCTCAACCCATAGTTGATGAGGTGATATACATACACAACACCTTCTTACATCAACCACCAACCTATTCTAGTGACTTAACACTCACCCGAGTTAGTGCATCCTCCTAAGATCTATTTTGAGCATCATGAAGATCAACTTTGAGCTAAATAGAGAATGGTACCAACTTACTAAACTAATCTTGAGCTGCATAGAGACTAAAACCAACTTGTAGGATAGCTTAGCATTCACCTCATATAACACCTCCAATTGTTCTTTAGTGGCCCCGACCTTACCCATATCCCTTTAGCCTTGCATCAATCGAACTACTTACTGACCTAACCAAGCTACTTATACAAGTCCCATGTCTCCTAACCAACTACTTTGCATATGTTTTAGTGCCTTATCTTGACAACATATGACCTAATGATTGCCTACCATATGTACTATTACTTTGATGCCACTAAATGATATTCCTTTTTGCTTCTTTTTTATTTTGGAAACTTTACCATTTTGTATGTTACAAAGATAGCATTTATATATTCCCTTAGTAATAATTTTGAATGCCTTTGCTTTGCCTTAGGAGCTTATTATAAATAGCTCCTTTCACTATAGTTAAATGATCTTCTTCACTTGAATATATTGAATATACCATCTTCTCTTCTTGTACTATTTTGTACATTACTAAGAAAGCATTTATATATTCCCTTAGTGATAATTTCAAATGCCTTTGCTTTTCCTTTGGAGCTTACTATAAATAGCTCCTTTCACTATAGTTGAATGATCTTCACTTGAATATATTAATATACCATCTTCTCTTCTTGTAACTTTGCTCTTAGTGTTTTACACTCTTATTAAACTTAGGTATTGTGGGTTTGTAGTGAGTGGACCTCATTTTGAAGCTCATGTACCATATCAAGCCTGAATTGATTGTATTGAGTCTTCATAGTAGGTCATATTAATATAGATTGCTTCACATGAGCTACATTGAATTCCCTCTTCTACTGAAATTTCTTTGATACATTAAAGGACCTCCTTTCATTTCTTGGTAAGCCCTCATGAATACATGTCTCTTAGGCACATTAAGAAAGGCTAGAATTAATGCTCAAGGTTTTGACCAAGAAAGCTTCTACGTATCTTATTGTACTATAAAGCATTTTGAGTTTTTTACTACAGTAGTGTAGTTAGTGTTCAAGTTGTGTTGTATGTACTCAAGACATGTTTGAAGTATTTAGGTATTAGTTGAAGTAGCTTTACAATCTCTTTGTGCTTGTTCCATATAAGAGGTAGTCTTTTTGGGTTATAGTAAAAGGGTCGTACAAGCAATGGTGTTTGGGGTCATCGTTGTTATGTAAATTCATTGATTGAGTGGAGGAGTAGAGGTTGTTCTATTAGTAGAATTGTTGAATCCCATTGTGCATAAAGGTTTAGGTAGTATTGAGTATGATATACTGATTGTAGATGATAAGGTCAACAGACCCTATAGATGATGGATAAGTAGATATGGGACTTCACCATTATAATGGCCAATTTGGTTGTTACTATGCAAAGATTGGTGGATGCCCAACCTGTTGATGGCTTTCTCTTGAATGACTAAGCTGGTCAAGAGTAGGATAATTGGAGAGAAGAACTAACAACATGTTAGGTGCTCAACTAGTATGGAATAATTGATTAGATAGAAGAGCTAGCCAATTTTGTTGGTCAAGAGTGGCAAGGCGTAAAAGGGATTGGAATTTGAGTTAACAACATGTTGTGTACTTAACCGGTTTAGGATGATTGGAGAGAAGAGCTTAGAGAAGAATTGAGCTAGATGATAACTTTTACAAAATTGAAGAGAGAGGTATACACACTCTAAGAACTTAGACAATGTAAAAGTGCAAATTCTAAGCTTTTTTGGTAGTAGCAACGTAAACAAGTACTTCATTTTGGAACATAAAGGTTGAAAAGTTTTTTATTGCTACGACCATGAGGAAATTGTAAAGGTTAGAATTAGTGACCTAAAGTTTACAATCTACGCAACAATATGGTGGAAGAAACTACAAATTGCTTGTTAGCAAGATAGATGGTGTGAGGTCCAAACATAGGCTAAGATGAAGCAATGATGAAGGGTAGGTTTGTTCTGGACCATGAAGAGCTAGATACATTTAACAAGCTCCAAGAGTTTAGATAAGGAGCCTAGAGCATAGACAATTATGTTGTGAGTTTTAGATGCCCATGATAAGGTGTGAAATATGAGATAAGGAATGTTGTGGAGGTCTAGAGGATTGATTCCTTAGATGTGGTTATCTAGATAGTGCAAAGAGTGAAAAGGTATGATATACTTTGTCAAGCTAAGCACCTATGGTCTGATCTATTCTGTAGAGCTAATTAGATTATAGTCAAGGTGTAGATTGTCATAGTTTGAGTAATGACTGACTAGAAGATATTCGAGGGAAGGTTAAAAAGAATGAGCTTGTGCAAAAGAAGAATGAGCCTAAGCTAAAGAAGAACATTATATGGAGTTTTAGTTAAGTGTCTCAATTTTAGAAACACGGCCAATTAATGCCCCAACCGAAGGGTTATGATTATTAAGGGAGAAACACCCCAAATTGAAGTTGAAAGTGTCGATGAAGAAGAGGTTAAGAAGGAGACCAAAGGACTCAAAGACCTATTAGATGGATATCAAAATGATCTCGAGGCTATCGTTAAACCTAAACAAGGTCAATATCTGAGCATGGTAGTTCAACGGGTACTTAGTACTACCCCCTCTAATGAGAATGAACAAAGAGAGAATATTTTCTAGACAACTTGCTGAGTGAGGGGAAGCCTTTATGCCTTGATTATTGATGGGGGAAGCTACACTAATGTGGCTACCCAATTTCTAGTTGATTCACTAAAGCTACTAATGACTTCACTAGTTGCATGAAAAAGAAGCATTGCATTTTACCCAACAAGTATGTGTACCGATCTCTATGGTAGATAGATGTGAAGACGAGGTGTTGTGTGATGTTATTCCAACGTATACATCATACATCTTACTAGGCTAACCTTTACTCTTTGATCTTTGAGTAATATGCAACATGTATAAGATGACCTATATGTTCTAAAAGGACAGGAAGAAAGTCGTCTTATCACCTGTGAGCTCCAAAGAAGTTCAAGAGGCCCAAGCTCAAATCTTTTGAGTTATCAAGAGCAATTCCCTAATACTAAGCTAAATAAAGTTTGTCAAATCCACAAGGTAAGGAAGACCCTTGTTCTTGTTGATTTAGAGGTTAATGGAGTTGAGGTAAATTGGATCCTCACTTGAAGAAGTTTATAAGTTAATTAAAGAATTTGAAGATTTGTTCCCTGAAGACTTGTCGAAAGATTACTGCTGCTTAGAGGAATTAAGCATTGTATGAATCGACAACATGGAGTGACCTTACCCAACAAATCGGCTTATTCACTTAATCTCAAATAGGCATCTGAGTTCAAACACCAAATGGATAAGCTTATTGAGAGAGGATATGTTCAAGAGAGCATGAGTCCATGCATTGTACCTACCTACTCATCCTAAAGAAGGATGTATCTTAAAGAATGTGTAATGACAACTAAGCTATTAACAAATTTACCATTAAATACAAATATCTAATACCTTAGCTGGATGACATGCTCCGTGAACTATTTTGTATAAATATTCTCAAAAGTCAAGCTAAAGAGTGGTTACCACATATTAGAACAAGACTTAGAGACAAATGGAAAATGGCTGTCAAGACAAAACATAGATTCTATGCATGGTTTGTTATGCCTATTGGCCTAACTAATCCTTAAGTACCTTCATGCAATCAATGAACCATGTCTTAAGGCCACTGATTAGAAAGTGAGTGGTCATCTACTTTGATGACATTCTAGTCTACAATGCAAATTTGAATACTCATGTTGAACACTCTCAAGTAGTTTTCAAAATCTTTTGAGATGAGCGACTGTTTGGTAACTTAAATAAATGTATCTTATGTCATAACGAAGTGGCATTTCTCAAATGTATCGAAAGGAAGAATATGGGTTGATGATGCAAAGGTGTGAGCTATCATAGATCGGCTAACCTAATGATAGCTTAGAAGTGCGAAGCTTCCATGTATCTTCCTTCATTTTATAAGAGGTTTATCCATGATTTAAGTAGCATTGAGACACCCCTGACCAAGTTAACCAAGAAGAATGTTGAATTTATAGTGGACTAAGAAAGCTTAAAGAAGTTTTGCAGAGAATTTATAATGGACTAAGAAAGCTTAAAGAAGTTTTGAAGAGATCAAAGAAAGGTTAACAACAACACTCATAATAGCCTTACCCAAATTTGATAAAGTATTTAAGTCAAAGTGTGAAGCTTCGAGGATAGCAATTGGAGGTATTTTGATGCAACAGTGATGACTTGTTGCCTATTTTGGTAAGAAGCTTAGTGGACTAGAGTTGCATTGAATTACTTAGCATATGATGAAGAAATTTATGCTTTGATTGGAGCTCTAAAGGTTTAGCAACATCACCACATGTCTTGAAAACTTGTGATCTACTCAGATCAAGAATCACTTAATTACCTATAAGGCCAACATAAGCTAACATGTTGACAAACTTAGTTCGTTGAATTTCTAGGACCTTCTTGTATGTAACCAAATACGGAAAGGGAAGCACTTGCAAGGCCATGAACGCCCTACCCAAAAGGCTGCTTTAATCATTGCAATGCAAGCAAAAGTTTTTAAGTTAAGAGTGATGTTAGGACAATATGAACAAGATAACTACTTTAGGTTCATTATGGTATGTTATGCCAAGAGTAGACAATGATTTAATATTGGGGATTGGTCCAAGCTTGTAGAAAACTTGACGTATATGATGGCGAACGCATGAAAATAAAAAGATAATAAGCAAAACCCATGAACGAATCTAATGATATGATACATTGAATAACTTACCACCTAGCTATGCTTGAGGGTTAGGATTAGAGTTAAGCAAGAAAGTGAAAATAGCTCACAAGAAGAAGATTTTGTATATTTTTAATAACTCAAAAGATGATTGTGGCTACAAAGCACAAAGGTATTTATACCTGAAATTATAAGGTAATCTACTAAATATGGAAAAGACAAAAAGGGGTATTGTCTTAAATAAATATTGTACAAAGAATGTTAAATGGGTATAAAAGGGAAATCAAAAAATAGAAGCTACGTATAGCAGATTCCATTACGTAAAAGGCTTGGATAAGTAGTTAGTAGATACTAGCAGGCTTCTAATAGAAACAGATAGGAGTATGGTTAGTGAAGTTGATGTCGAGCTAACATGCGAGCTCTCTTAGGGTGAGTTTAGCTTAGATATCATCTAAACATCTTGGAATAAGTCCAATCAAGCTATTAGGTGTATTAGATATCTCTCATACATTTTAATGATAACAAAAAGGGTTAAAAGCTAATAAATCTTTAAGAGTGCAGGCTTATAGAAGGTTTTTCAAAAATTATATTTTCACATATTTAAGTCACATTCAGAAGCTTATTTATAAGCTTCAAACTATTTGAAAAGAGACTATTCGGGAAAGTTTTTAGAAAACATTATAGAAGCTCTTATAAAAAGAATTTGTACAACTCTTTAGAAGCTTGATCAAAGACTTTTAAGAAAAGAAGGTTGATACTCTTCAGAAGGCAGGTCTGGTAAATTACATAGAATATTAATTTTAATTAGATTCGAATTATTCAAGACCTAACTCCACTAATTAAGTGTATTAGGAAAATACATTTAATCCCATTTCACTTAAGATGGAATCATGATCCATAGGGATTTATTTTAAGACAAAATATATTACGATAAATTAAAATATGCATAAGAATGGATAAGGATAAGGTTGATTCAAATTTTGTGGGATTTCAAATTGTGAACACAAGGCTTATCTAGAAATAGCTAACGAAAGATGATCTTTTCAAATTCAAAATTGAAGCTTATCTAGTGTTTACGAATTGAAAAATATCTTATCTAAAAAGATAAGGAGAGTTGTTTTTCTAAATTTAAAAGATCGAGATCCTCTCCAAAAATATTTAAGGAATTATCTTAAATAACTAACAGTTGGATAAAAGATAATTCAGATTTTTAGTGAGTATGTTGAACTATTTGTTGAACATTCTTCATGTTGGCACTTAAAGATTAGTAAACAAGCATAGAAGTGTTTTACTCGATAATGGTAGTAGATTAGCGGATAGAAGCAACTCGGATTCTTCGAGTGTAGGTTGGGAAAGGAGAATGCACTACAGTAAGCTCTTGAGTCCTCATGCTTAGGCTTGGGTTAGAGGACTTATAGCTTGATTCATATCATTCCCTCCCAATTGATTTGGATTTGGTATCAAATATAGCTGGTCTTCTTGTTGTGTTTCATTTGAGTGGTGGGGGCTGAGGTCAACGATGTTAAATATGTTAGATACTCCGAAGTCTTATAGGAGTTCCACTTAATAGGCATTATCATTCATCTTCTAAAGTATCTTGAATAGTCCTTCAACTTAGGCAAATAACTTGATCTTCCTCTTGCATGGGGACATTTTTTTGCTTAAGTGTAATCATACTAGATCGATGGGTTAAAATTACAATGCCCTCCTTCATTTCCCCTTTTCTTCCATCTTCTTAGCAACTTGGTTGATTTGTTGGGTAACTTTTTGGTAGATTTATTGGAAGGACTAAGCTCTGGTTCTTGCTTCTCAGTAAATGACCTCAAATGGTGCATGCTTAGTGGTGTCATGCACTATCTTATTGTAAGCAAATTCCATCACAAGATAACATATATCCTAGTTAGCTAAGTTCTTTCCTACTACTGCTTAGAGCAATGAACCCAAAGTATGGTTGATAACCTCTGTTTAGCCATTAGTGAACCCAAAGTATGGTTAATGCAAAGAGTTCTATAGAAATTGGTTCCTATGCAGAGATTTCTATAGAAATGGTTCGAGAACTTTAGGCCTTGATCTAGCACTACTCTCCTTGACATGCTATGTAAATGAGCGATTTCCTTGCAAAAAAAAAAAAAAGGAAAGTAGTAGCCAAAGTATCGTGAGTTTTAGTATAGGGCATAAAGTGTGCCATGTTACTAAATTTGTCTATGATGACCATTATTGAGTCTTTGCTTCAAGCAGTTCAAGGTAAATCGAGGACGAAGTCTATGCTCAAATCAACCCATGGTTTGGTTGAGATGAGCAAAGACATAGCTCTCCCTTGCTCATCTTACTTTTCACCTTTTTATAGATCTTATAGCTCTTAATCACATGGTACATTTCACGCTGCATCTTAAACCAAATTAATCTCATATTCAATAGCTCATAGGTCCTTCATTCTCCAAAATGTTCGAAAAGCCCACTACTATGAGCTTCTAGTTCTTTGAAGTAATACCTAGTTGTGCAATTTTTGCTATAATGCACTAGGTAAAAAATTTTGTCCCATGTTTCATTTGTTATTTTTAATAGGGAATTGGATAAAACAAAGCCCATTAAACTAGACAAAAAGCTCCAATTTTGTCCCCTTTGAATCTTTGTACAAAAAAAAGAAAGAAAAAACAAAGTGACTTGATAAAACTTAATTATTTTTAAAATCCCAAAAATATGCTTGAAATTCTCAATTTCTTTTGCCCAAAAATTATATGATACATGTCTTCTTCCTTTCTTCTTTGAACAATCTCTCCATTGCCAAACCCTAATCTAAGTCCCTCTCTCTCTCCCTATATATATATATATATATACGTATATATGTTCATGGAAAAAGATAATAATTCATTCTTTTTTTTTGCTATATCTCTTTTGTCTAATTATGTAGGCAAACTCTCCTCGTAAGAAGTAAGTTTCAGTCAATCTTGCTTTAATATTGAATATTAGACATACATTTGGTTGATTTTGATTTTGTTTATCTCTTTAAAGAGATAACTTTTCAAAATTGGGGTTTATTGTGAAATTAAGAAATCAGGGTTTTTGAGAAAAAAGTTTTTACATTTCTATACTTTTTGATTGAGTTTTCACTGTGGTAGATTTTGTAGATTGTGGTCTATATGATTTCCAAGGCCCTTAGTTGCAATTAATTTGTCTAGCTAATGCTCAAATAGTCTCCACTAAGCTATAAATTGTTAGCCATTGAACCTAGGGAAGGTAGAGACCAAACCCTAATAGGGGGTGCCTCTTGCATTAGAGACCAATCCTCATATATAGTAGCAATTTGCAAAATGGGTAATTCAATATATGTCTACCATTTTTTATTTTGTCATTTGAGAAATGTTGATTTTTTTATTTTTTATTTATTATAAATTTCTTAACATGGGTTGGTTTCAATTTTAGTATTAAATACCATTGGTGATGTTATCTTTTCTTCTTTTCTGATTTCATAATAAGGGTTAGCTTGATTTCTCAATTAGGGAATGTAGTTGATTCTAATGTCAATTTAGATGCTTATCCAGTTGAAACAAGATAGATAGTTTGATTTAGGTAGTTTTCAAATAGCTTGTGACTTTTATGTTTTAATGGGATTTTAGAGGATGTCAAGCTAAATATATGTAGGATACAAAACTTACCTTATACATAAACTAGTTGTTATGGGCACGATATGCATAGTTATCGGGTGCTGCAAAACTTTTTGCTATGTTTTCCAAGTCTTTTAGACACTTTTTGGACAATACTAGTATTTACCTATTTTACTTTGATAGGTTTACCATTGGAAAGCATAAAAACTTTAAGTAATTTGATCGAACAACTGGAATGAGACCACTCTCACTTGAGGTCGAGGGTAGTGTCTTCTGATTTTGATTCTCAAATACTATTAAGTTTATGCTACTCTTCCTTTATAAAGTGAGCAACTATGACCATGTAATGAAATGACTTTGTTTTAGTGGTGTTAGATATGATGTCTTAATATTCCAATTATACAATTTGAGTGTTATTTGGCGATCTAAATAGTCTATGTAGGTGAACGTAATGACTGTTATGGTCAAGTATAATGAAAGCACTAGCTTAGTGCACTTGGAGAAATTGAGTATCATAACAAAAATATTTGAAGTTTGAAGTATCAAAATGCAAGAACTTAAATAGTCGTTAACTTCTTTAAATAGTCCAACTTATAAAACAAGTATATGATACCATAATCATTTCTCTTTAAATTGAAAGAATATGTTGTTGTTAATAAAATAGAGATCTTTTTTTCTTTTTTACTGATCTAACGGAAAGAGATGGTACCTATTTGCTAATGTTTCCATAACATGATCTAAGGTTGTTTTGTGGAAAAATAAATGTGGCATTTTTGCTAGAAAAGAATAAATTTTCAAATGCCTCTTGCTCGAAAACTTTGTTAACCTCTTGAATTCTTGAAAAGTGGAGAATTATTTCTGTTGAGAGGAAAGAATTGTTGCCTATCTTTTTAATGTTCTGATAATAATGATCTTTAAAATAAATACTGTGTGTAGGTTGATTAGGGATCTCTCTAGGATATAGTGCCTACTAATATAATTGTTGTCTTATGAGGAAGTTGGGGTCTCTTTAGGAGGGGATCTTTCTCAAATACTATTAAGTCTGTGTTGTGACTTTTCCACTATAAAGTGAGAAAATATAACCATGGAATATATAACATGCAATCTCTTTCTATAGTATATTGTAAAGTTTGATTTATCTTTCTAGGTGTCTTTGAAATGTTAATGCTTAATTTGTTATAGAAGCAGAGCATGGGGATATTTATGAATTTGTCAACATCGATGCTTCTTGTCTACTATTTAGATTTTTTTTATGCAACTAATCTTAATATTTTGGTCAAAAGAAATAGTTCATCGTTCTTGTTGGTTATTAGTTATTTTTTTTCTAGAGTTCGTACAATTTATCCATTTTTTTTTTTTACTTTGTACTTGATGTGTATTATAGAAAATAGATCATCTTGGGATTTTGATTTACCATCTTGGATAGAGAGTTTACATCAATATACTTGTAATGGGTGTTGTTGGTTGTTTTTTTCTATTTTTTTTTATTTGAACTTCATTTTGAAGAGGGAGGTAGAGAGAGGAGTGTTGGATGAATGAGCATTGGATAGGTATGAGATGCATGGAGAAGTAATTGATTCACTCACTAAGAGAAGTGCTATAAATTGTTCATGGGAATTAAGGATGTATAGGAATACTATTGTGCATCTCTCCGAAATCCTTAAGGTATGAGAGGGAATACGTACTATTAGAAGAGCTATGGTTGAAGAACAAGTTGCTATTTTTCTTAACATACTTACACATCACTTAAAGAATAGGAGTATTCAAGGGAGATTTTGCAGATCAAGTGAGACAGTCAGTAGCAATTGCCATCAAATGTTATCTGCTATTTTGAGGAGATGTATTACTTGCAAAAGTAGATCCAGTAACATAAGATTGCATTGATGAAAGGTGGAAGTGGTTTAAAGTACTTAGTTAATATATTTCTTTCTCCTTGAAATCCTTCATAATAGGCATGATTTCTTATAATACCTTATCTTTTTTATTTTTTTTTGGGAACTCATTAAGGTTATTTAGGAGAATCAAACCTAGGTATCAAACAAGGAAAGGGCATCTCACAACAAATGTCTTGAGAGTATGTACTCGTGACCTAAGATTCATCTATATATTAGGAAGATAGGAGGATCTACATCAAATTCTAGAGTATTATGTGATTATTCGATCTAATGGTTTGAGAGTTCCAACTAATAAGTGGATATACCAATTTATAGTTTATTTTATTTTTAGAATAACAAACATTCACTTGTAAATTTATGGGGTTTCTTTTTTATATAAGTTCATACTCTTTAGTAAATGATGAAAATGCAAATGCAAAAGGATTTCTTGCCTTTTTTAGAAGTAGGCATACCACATTCAATAGTAGGCTACAAGTCAATGTAGGCTACAAAATTGTGAGGAATTGTTTAACTATAGGCATGCAAGGGCAAGAAATGTTATAGGGAGATATCTAAGAATCTTGAAGAAACAATCGGGGTATTTTAATGAGTCCATCTTTTTACCTTAACAAAATACAATGTTGAATGATACTACCTTATTGTTTATTGTACAACTTCATTCAAATGTATATACCATTGGATCCCTTAGAGTATGCTTCAGTAGTAGCTGATGAAGTTCCTATTGGAGAAGATAGGATTAATACAATTAAAATTGCAGAAGCTAGGTGGAATGGAATCAAATGAGAGATAATTTAGTATGAGAAATGTACGATCACTAGATGACTCGTCATAGAAATTAGAAAGTTGTTTCATGTTTGTACTACCTTTGATTATGTATGCTGGATTGATGTCACTATTAAACTTCTATTAATTATGTATATTGAGATCCTTTAGTTGTTCAAATCCTTTAATTAATGATTTCTTTTTTATGGTAACTTTTGTATTTACGAATTCCTTTTTTTCTTTTCCTACATTGATGCATTACAAGTTTGGTGGATTTACTATCAAGGATGGTAAGGACAAAAAATGTAGGCATACTTAGGGTATGATCGAAGAAGAAACACTATTAATAGTATTAGAGGAGTTGGTTGTTGAGGGCTATAGAGGAGAGAATGATACTTTTAAGAGTAGGACTCATAAAGAAGTCTTAAAAAGGATGAAAAAATATATACCTCAAATAAATCTTAACATCAAGCAATTCACAAAATGAAGAGGTGGTCGATCAAATTGTTTGAAATGCTTGATATGATGAATACTAATAGATTTGGTTAGGATAATACAAAATAAATGTGTTGTAATAAATAATGATCAAGTTCTTATTGGATATATGGAGGTATGATCAATACTTTCTTTATTTTAAAGTATATTGTCTTCTTTAATTTTAATCGCTATTTATAACTAATTAAATTGATGCATAGAAACATCAAAAGATTGGTAGTCATGTGAACAAGGAATTAATGAGTTTAAACGATTATAGAATTTTTTTGGAAAAGATAGTGCAAATGGCAAAGGAGATAAAGCACCTACTAATGCTTTGATAGATATGCAGATTGATGGCTAAGATTATTTTGAAGATCACCTGGATCTCATAGCAATGTTTCATGTGGTGGTAGATGTACGACACTATTTTGCATGTATTAATTGGCAGATTATGCTACAAAGTTCATTGCAACATTTGAGAGGACTATTAATGGTGCCAGAAGTGATTTCACTTTACTTGTAAGAAATATCGTAGCCCTCCAAGGGAGGATATTATTGAAGAATAGCATACTTTAGGAATATCTGAAAATGAAGAGTTTGATGTTTTAATGAAGATGGCTAAAAATTCACAATATAAGAAATTTTTCTAGAGACTCAAGGAGAGTAAAGGCTTACTTTGATTAAGCGTTTAATTGGTTGATTTTGAAAGACACTTAGACCATTTCGTTAATCAGTAGTTGTTGGTTACATGTGTCGTAAGCAAACTAACTAGATGATGTACTTTTATATTTTGTTGATTTTGAAAAACAATTGGATCATTTGGTAAATTAGTAGTGTTGACATGTATTTGTATGTGAACTCCATTAGAGTATTACTAATGAACATTTGTTTTCATGTTACTTACATATATTTCGTAAATGCATCATATTACAATTATTAATTTTCTTAAGTGTTATATTAGGAATATTGGTTTAATTGTTCATTAATATTATAGCTATTAAATTGTAATTTATTAAATTGTTATTATATTATAGTATGTATTAGGTTATTATAATATTGAGTTTATTAATATTATTTTTATTCAATATTGTAAAATATTATTTATTTTATAACATAAATAATTAATTTTTTATTAGCTAGAAAATCTATGTATTTTTATTTAATACTGTATACAATATGTTTAATTATATGAATTTAATAATTCGCTCAAATTGTATTTCAAATAATATAAAAACATAACTAAAATATATATTAGACAATATTGAAAGTATAATTGATAAAATGTAATAGTGAGTCTAGTACTTGCACTTGCACATACCAAACAAGGGATAATAAAAAATTTTGTGTTGAGTATTATACAAACCAGACATTATACAAACCAGACATGATACAATAAGCTTAAACTATCCAGTCCTCCTTGTACTTATCATGTCGAGTACTTCTTGTCTGGTCTAATGCTTATAACGAAACGTTACTTGAGAGATTAGGTTGACACATACACCTTGTCACCTCGAAATAGGTATTCTTCCTCTACAAGGTAGTCATCTACTGTCCTTTCTTCTTCACATTGCCTACACATGAGACCAAAATAAGGGTCTTGGGTATATTGCTCCTTGATGCTCGCAAATCCCAATTATCTAGTTTATACCTTGGTAAGAAGATCATGTCTCCTTAATAGCGTTAGTAACCACATTAGTTTTGCCTTATTTATACTTAATCTTAAAATTAAATCCCTCAAGAAATTCAACCCAACGACCTTGCCTCTTAGAAAGCTTAGTCTAACACTAGAGGTATCTCATGGACTCAATATTAGTGTAAATGATAAACTTCCTTGGCATAAGATAATGTTGCCATAGTTGAAGAGCTCTGATTAATGTTAGGAGTTCCTTGTCATATATAGTGTAATTCAACTAGGGTCTTCTCAATTTCTCGTAATAATGTGCAATAGGTTGGCCTTCTTGCATTAGTACAGCTCCTATAACAACACTTGATGCATCACACTCATGTTAAAAAACTTTTCTAAAGTCAAGTAAAGCCAATACGGGTATAGAGGTCAATTGCTCCTTTACCTCAACAAAACTTCTTTCTTCTCTTTTTGCCCACCTAAATTCTATGCACTTCTTTGTTAGTTAAACGAGTAAGGCAACAATGGTATTGAATCTTTGAATAAAGGAAAGATAAAAGGAAGTTAACCCATGAAAGCTCCTTACCTCAGTACAAGTGGTTAGGGTCAGTCAATTGACAATAGCTTGTATCTTCTCACCATTGACTTGTAAATCTCTTCCAATAACTACATATCCTAGGAAAACCACTTCCTCTTAGTAGAAACAACATTTCTTCAAATTTTCAAACAATTTTCTATCTTAGAGTAGATCAATTCTAGCATGAAGATGGTCGATTTGACTTGCTAAGTTAGCATTGTATATGTGGATCTCATCAAAGTATACCGTACCAAATTTTCCAATCAAATTTCATAGTGCACGATTCATTAATCTCATGAAAGTACTTAGGGCATTGGAGATGCCAACGAGCATTACTAACCACTCATAAAGACCATGTTAAGTTTCAAATATAGTCCTCCATTCATCTCCTAGCCTCATTCGAATCTGATGGTAGCTAGAATTCATATTGATCTTGTTAAAAATTTTGGATTCACTTAGTTCGTCAAGTATATCATCTAACCTAGGAGTTAGGTACCTATATATGATTGTTGTCCTATTAATAGCTCTACTATCAACATACATATGCTAAGTTCCATCCTTCTTTAGTATTTGTAGAGCTAGAACATTGTAAATGTTAAGACTCTCCTTAACATAACCATTTTCTAGCAACTCATTGACTTGCTTTTATAACTCAGCTACTTATATAGGGTTCATTTGATAAGTAAGCATGTTGGGAAGGGCGACAACAGGTATTAAGTCAATATAGCGTTTAATCCCTTGAAAAGGGTCCAATTCTTCAAGCAACTGTATGGAAAACAAATCAGCATGCTCATCTAATATTTCCTTGACCTCTTTAGGTAGCACATCTTACTCCTTCAATTCTAATAGTCTTCTAATCAATAGAAAGGTTGGCACAACAAATTTAATGGCTTCTTGGAGCTTGAATAGACTCAAAACTAGTGCCTTCTTGGATCTTCGGGCTAACTTAGCCTACAATTTGCTCACTTAAATTGGGGTCATGGGGTTTAAGGTGATCTTCCCTTCCTTTTTAAATGTATACATATTCTTGATCCCATCATGTATGACCCTTCAATCAACTAACAAAGGTCGACCTAACACATGTGATGCGTACATGGGTAGTACATCACATAGAATTTCATCAAAATAATTCCTAGTTGAGATAGTAAAAGTACATGCTGAGTGACATGTAGTACTTCCTTCTCATTTAGTCAATGTAACTTATATGGCCTAAGATGTGATAAAGTTAGCAACTTGAGCTTTCGAACCAGGTTAGTTGATGCTATGTTAGTGCAACTCTTACAATCTATGATGAGTGCATGCACTTAATCATTCGCCTTGCATATGATATAAAATAAGTTTTCTTGTTCCTCTTCTTCAAAAGTTGGCTTAATGCTCAAAGCTCTTCGAATAACTAAAGTTAGCATATCTAGGTATTCTATGTGTATATTCTCTTCAACAAGCCCCTTGCTACATGCCTCGACTTCCTCCCTTAGTCCTATCTTCTCTTTAAGTTCTTCGTCATTACTTTCTACTTCAATAGTACATTGGTTGGAGCACTGGGTGGCCACATAACGAAAACCTTGGCACTTAAAACACTAATTTGATTTGTCTTCCATCTTGATCCCTAACCTTTCTCAAATGTTCTCTTTGGCACTTCTTGGTCGACAAGGTGGTTCTTCAGCTTATTCATGATATCAATTTTTCGACTAGGTTCAATGCTAGATAAAAATTAGTAGCCACCTTAGGTAAGTCAACTAAAGTAGATAGGTTAACCCATTAAAGGTCGAATTAGCTTATTTCTCCTCTACCTCTTTACTCATTGAGCAATTCTTATAGCTTTATCTAAAGTTACAAAATGTTACAACTTTACTACATCATGGATCTTTACTCTCAATCCAATAAAAAACCTAGATACTATCTGGGCTAAAGGTTTATTAACCTTACATTGGATCATAAGCATTTGAAATTCTTATACGTACTCATCGATAGTATGGTTTGCTTGCTTTAATTCTTGGAGTTGAGCGAAAGTCTCCTATTAATAAGTATCTAACATGAATCTTGCCTTAAGGACTCTTTTCATCTCAAGCCAAGTGCTAACCTCACTATTACCATCTCATCTCCGTATGGTTTAGAAGTTTCTCCACCATATTACAACGTACCTTGAGAATTTTACAACAGCAATTCTTGTAAACCTTACTTTTAACGAGCCTATGATTTGACTAAGAGTACTTCCTAAACATTCCCACGGATCAACTAAATTGAGAAGTCAAATTTATAATTAAAAATGAACTTACTTTTCCAATTCAAAAGCCTATTATCGATAAAACCTGAATATGAAAAACCGTAGACTCTAAAGTCACCTAAGACCCTAAACCCTAAAACATTTAAGGACTTTTAACCCTAAGCAACTACTTGATAATTTAATTTGAATAATTTCATTCAACTCTAGAAAATTTCATAATTTTATAAGAATTGAATCATCATTTACAAAAAAATTCAAGAAGTAAATCCTAAAATAATTTCCTATAAGATAATTCCCTTATCTTCATGTTTAAGCTTTACATATAAATAAGTAGACTAACTAATCAACTTAAATAACTTATCAATTAAGAGTTCAAGTCATTTATCAATTGATAACCTATGAAAAAATATTGATAAGACACTTTCCATATCACCTATTAACTTATACTACATATGGACAAATTTTCACAAGATTTCACATACTTAACTATAATAAATGAGACAAGACAACTCTATGCCATGAGAAGACCCTAATGGCCGGTTCTTCCAAGCAAGAAAAGGGGGGTCATGTTCTTGTCTTTCATCCATCAATCACTTTATCTTGCACTCCACTATTCACCCTTTAATGCTTACATCATCAAGAGTTGCAATTGTTGACTTTTGTGTATGCTATAAGACAACAAAATCAAACTTATCAAACATACCTTCCACTCCATTTCCAATCAGCCACTCTTTCTCTCATTGCTCTCACTTTCAATTTCATTTTCACTTCCTTTTCTTTCACTGTGAAATCAACTCAAAAGAAGAAACAACCAAACCCCACAAAAATCCTACACTTTGCTACCACTTCTAAGCCCTAATCCTCATAGCATTCAACTTCATCTTGTGTCTTGCTTTTGCCAACATTTAAAGCTCCTTTAGGATCCTTAGAACATCCTTCAAACCCCACTTCAAAGGACCATAACTTAAGTTTCCAAAAGGGTGCAAGAAGGAGAGGGTAAGACAAAGAGCTTAGGTGGAAACTTAGTGCACAACCACCATATCTTTGCTTTGTGGACTAGTAAGTGTTCTTTGTGTTTGTAGGTTAGTATTCATGTTAGGAGGCTATGATTTCTTGAAGAAATGAGTATGATCATAAGTTGATAAAACATTTAAGACTACCCTAAGAAGTAAACTCATGAAACCCTTATATGAAAAGTGAATTATGAGCATGTAAAGTTACTGTTTTGTAGAGATACTTGTTTAACACTTAGGGTGAAAGATTTTAAGTTAAGAAAATCTTAAAATGAGAACTTAAATGAAAGGGAAGCATGTTGGACATGAGGGCTTAAAAGTCATTTGGATGTTGTTTTCATTTTTATTGAGTTAAACATATTAAAATTTAGACTTAGGTAAAGAAAAAATCTATCACATGATGTTTTATGAGGAAACCCACTTTATAAGACATGAACTATGGTATGAGAGATATGATAAATGTGAGATCCTCTATTTTCATGTAAAGTATGAGCCAAATAATCATCTCATGGAAAAGAAGTCAACTTAAGATTTGAATACAAGTAGCTTAAGTTTATAATCTAACACGTAAACTTAAGGAAATGGTGAAACAAGTTGAAAACCAAGTTGGAAGCTCTTACACTCAAACCGACCAGAACTAGAACCTTGTAAAAGACACTTAAAATGTGATAAAAGTAAGTGAACAAAGTGAAAATACCAATCAAGGCGAGTATGACAAGCATATTAAGCCAAAACTCAAAACTGAGCTTAAAACTTCCAAAACGAGCCCCAAACACCAAGTTAAACCCACCTTAAGTTTTGACCAGCAACTTAGCACAACAATTAAAGTTGTTTTAAGATTCTCAAGAGACCTACAAGACATCCCCCTAAGCTCAAGAAAGTGACTATCTTTGATTTGAATAAAAAAAAAAGCCTACTTAAGAGCCCAAGAAGTGGTGGTTAGCCTTAGGAGTATAAATCAAAGTTGTGAATTTGATCTTAAGGAGTATTTTGAACCTAGAATGAGATCTTAAGCCCAAGCCTAAAGGATTCCCTAAGTTACTGAAAAACCCACTAACCAAACAAAGCTCAAAAGCGCTTGAAATCATAAAGACCGCTATTGTTCTAACCTATGGGTAGGTTTGTAAGCTTTATCTCAAAAATCTAACCTCTTCATGTTAAAGTGCACTCGAAAGTGATGAAGATTGACTATAAGATCATAAAAATCAGATTTAAAATGAGAAAGTTCTATGCAATTGAACTTTAAGTAAGAAACTAGGAAAAATATGAAAACTAGTCAAAAGTACAACTTAAGGGGTTTTAGCTTAGTTTTCTAAGTCTTATTTCAAATCCTTATAGTATTATGATTGCGATGTCCAGGGGACCTAGCGTTCGGAGACAACTTACTCCTAGATTACTTCGATTGACTTGCATGGCTGAGTGAGTGAATTCTTGATGAGTCTTTATTTGATTTTGCTTGTAGAATAGATGTACCTAAACTTGTATATATAATTTGGATGCTTATAGGATATAGGAAATGCATGTGTGTGAAATTTTGGTTGAATACTATAGCTTGTTAGTCACGTAACAATGGCAATTGTTTATGATAACTTATATGTGTGATTATAAGGAATGAAATTGTTTGATCCCTATGAAAAACCAGATTAATCACTTATATGATTAAGAAATTCAATGAATCATGCATTCTCCATAATTACATTCGGATAACACCGACTACCACTTCACGTAGATAAGGGGAAGGGACTCATAGGAGGAGGGTCTCTTGTAGGATTGCGTACTAGCTATATCATTATTTTTATCGAGTTTATGTCTTAAGTTGACGGGCTTCTTAAGCGTCAAGAGACACTAACCATCGGTGAGGGGCCATATCTTGTGGCTTCGACTTAAGGCGTATGTTTATGAATTGTGGGGGTCACCACACTGCTAGACTTGAGATTTTGAAAATATAATTTGTTGTTCAGGAAAGAAAATATATATATATATATATATATATATGATTTGATTTTGACTTAAACGCAATAATGCAAATGAAATAAAACCCAAGGTCTGGAACCCAAATTTTGGTTTAGGTTGATTAGTTATCTCCAACCTCGACTATAGGGAGCATAATTTTGAGTCATATGCAGTTCTTAGGCTACTGCATGCGTTGTTTGGCATACTTATTATTGATGCATTCATATGTTTGTGCATTTAGTAAATTTCTACCTTGCGGTTTTGACGAGGGTATTTATCTCACTAAGCGTAAACTTATACCCCAACAAATTTCTTTTGTTGTAAGGAAACCTTTTCGTTCATCCAAGCCAAGGCATGCCTAAAGTGAGTCTCGTATAGAGACGGGTTAGAGCGATCAAGGAGCAAAGAGGAGATTTTGAAATAGTTTTTGTAGATAACTATTTACCTTTATTTTTGTTCGTAATATAGTTTGAACTTTATGATGCAGTTTCCTTTATGAACTGCATTTGCTTATAATATTCTTTTGGTGTGGAACTTAATGAGTCCATACGTTTATTTAATTAATTTATATTATAGAAGTTAATTTTAGTAAATTGCTCTATATTACTTATCTGTGGGATAGAAGTTAATTTTAGTAAATTGCTCTATATTACTTATTTGTAGGCTTAATGGTAGCATATTGTGAAAAGAGCCTTGTGTATCGTATGAAAGGCCTGCGATCAACAAGGGGGTTGATAGTAGACCTTTATGTGATATAGAGCAATCTACTACGACAATGATACTGTTAGGTCGTGATAGTTCTCACCTTTTTATGGTCCTCATATTGATAGTAATCAAAGACTCATTCTACCTTTTCTTCCCAATTAAGGTAGTCATCAACATCCATAGAACCATTGAAGTTTGGAATCTAAAGCTTCACATGATAAGCAACTTGGGCTACATAAGCTCTCCTTTCCACTTCAATGTACTCTTCCTCATTTTCCTCATCTACTTCACTTGGGTCTATTCTCCTCTTGATGTGTCCTCCTACCCTTCTACTTCAATCTTGTTGAGCTAGGAATTGCCTTTAGGTATGTTGAACATTATGAACGGTGACACTAGCTTCAAGAGCAATTGAGGGTGTGTTGTAGATGACCTCAATAAGTCGTGAAGCTAATGCATGAGTCAAATCAACTATTAAGTGGGTCACTTCATCGAAGGGTATTTTGGTGTTTTTGACCATGATGGATAACACCACTATTATCATCTCCAATTCTTGCATTTATACTCAAGTTAGTAATCTTTTCATTAGCTCAATCTTGCTCTTACATCAAAATTCAGCAACACTCAGATTGTTACTATTCCTAGAAACAATGTACATTGTTTTCTAACTCAACTAACATACATATACAATTCTTCATATGAATACCTAAATCTAAGTAGACCTTAACACAGACTATTAGTACAACAGCTACTTCTAAGAAGAGAAATGCCTAATTAGTGCTTGCTCTATTTCCTAAGGCTTGAAATAGAGTAAAACAGGGTACTACATGACAACCACTACGGCAGAACTGAACCACCACTTCCACTACTCACTCAAACTAATATAACTAACTCGTACACAATGTCAATAGTTATTACACTATCCAATACACTTTGAACACAAATAGTAATTTATGTAGCAAAGTAATAACTCAACATAATAGCAACTTAATCAATGTAAACCTCTACTTTAATACCAAGATGATACACTGTACCAAGAGTAGATAAAGGCAGCAATATTGAGGATAAGTCTAAGCTTACAAAAAGCTTGAAGCATATGATGGTAGCTACGTGAAAATAAAAGATAATAGGTAAAACCCCCAAATGAATCTAAGGATATGATGCATCAAGGAACTCTATGGACTCACGAACTAGCTCGATATGATGCATGAGTAGTTCAATAGGGTCACTCGCCACCTAGCCTTACTTAAGGGTTTGAATAAAAGTTAGACAAGCAAGCTAAAATAGCTTACAAAAAGAAGATTCTGTAAATTTTTTATGACTTAAAAGTAGATTGCGACTATAGAACACAAGGGTATTTATACTCAAAATTCTAGGGTAACCTACAAATATGGAAAAGACAAAAAGCGGTATTGTCATAAATAAGTATTGCACAAGGAACATTAAAAGGGTACAAAAGGGAAGTCTAAAAATAAAAGCTTCGTTCAATAGATTCCATCATGTAAGAGGCTTGGACACATAGCTAGTTGATACTAGCAAGCTTCTAGTAGAAACAGATATATGAGTACGGTTAGGGTAGCTGATGCCAAGTTGACTTATAGGCTCTCCTAAGGTGAGTTTAGCTTAGATGTTATCTAAGTAAATAGAAATAAGGCTAATCGAGCTATTAGGTGAGTGCATCGAACTATTTACTAAACATTCTTCAGGTTGCTACTCAAAGATCAATAATAGACATAGAAGAGTTTAGCTTGATAATGGTAACAGATAGACAGATAGAAGTGGCTCAGATTCTTTAGGTGTAGGTTAGGAAAGGAGAATTCAACACACTAAGCTCTAAAATCCTCGTGCTTAAGCTCGAATCAAAGGCCATGTAGATCAATTCCTATCACACTGTAACAAAATGTAGATTGAGAGTTATGGTTGATGGCTTCTATGAAGACTAAGGATACTTGTTCAAGAAAGCTTAACTATATATACTAAACAAATCGGTATGAGAGCTATTGTCTTAAGAAGCCCATGAATTAGGATTATCTTATCACTTTAGGGAGAAAAGGACCCATGAACTATTAACGGAGCATTTCTTTTAGCCAAGTCCCATAGAGGATGTGCATAAAGTAATTAAGAGGTGCAAAGTATGTAACAGAGCTAATGGAAGAAAGGACACTTATAGGGAATACCACTTCCCTTACCTAAATAACCTAAATTGACTTGAGCATGGACTTCATGCTTGCACTACAAAAAGTAGCCCACAAACATGATTTAATTATAGTGGTTGTAGATTGGTTCAGTAAGATGGCATACTTTATTCCTTGCCTATAATGCTAGGTTGATTTGTAACCTCTTTGTGCAGGAAATCATGTACCTATAAGGAGTACTACATAGCTTAGTCCCAAATTAAGATATGAAGTTTACAAGCTTCTTTTGTAAGACTCTATGGGGGAAGCTTAGAACATAATTGATCATTAGCACATGCAGCCCCTCGGATCGATGGCTAAATTAAAGTTGTGAATCAAATTTGGGCACCTTCCTTCGAACTACAATTGATAAATATCTTATTAACAGGATTTATGTCTTCATATTGTTGAGTTTGCTTATAATAGGTCCACCTATAGTTCCACCGATAAGTTTCCTTTTAAGGTCGTCTAAAGGACCAACCTTACCTTACTGATGGGTATGATTACTGTACTAACTTAAAGCGTGATAGTGTAGAAGCTATGGACTAAGCCTAGAGGTTATAGAAGTTACATCAATGTCTCTCTAAGCATCTCAACCAATCTATCACCATGCAATAAGAGTTTTGCAATTGAGAAAGGTCATGCACTTCAAGGAAGGTGAGTCAATGTAGATCTGCCTAAGTAAGGAATGTTTCCCCAATTGAAGAATTAGTAAGCTATCTCTTAGGGCTGATGGCCCATTCAAAATCTTACGTAAGATTGATAGCAACACTTATGAGCTTAAATTGCTCGAATGCTATAAGTGTCCCTAACCTTTAATGTTGCTAACTTATTGTCACATATTCCAAACAATGCAAATCTAGAAGACCTTCATTTGAGGCTAAATCTCTAACACCCTTAGAGTATTGATGGCCTAGACCCATCACAAGATCCTAACTTTAAGGGCTTCAAAACTTTTTTGGATGTATTCTCAATGTTGAACCCATTATTAATGAGGTGATCTACATACATAAGACCATCTTCCACCGATCGTCGACTTGTTTTATTGACCTAAAACCTAGTTGAGCTAGTGCATCCTTTGAAGATCTGACCTCAAGCTTCATAAAGATCAACTCTAAGTTAAAAGGAGAATAGTACCAACCTACCAAACTAACCCCCAATTGCATAGAGACTAGCACCATGCCCAAGGATAGCTCAACACTTACCATATACAACACCTCCACCAATTCTTCACTAGCCCCTTCCTTATCCGAACTACTTTGCCTTCACATCACTTAAACTACTTCTTAGCTTGACTAAGATACTCATACAAGCCCCATGTCTCTAAGTTGGCTAGTTTGCATATGTTTCAATGCCTCATCTTGACAATGTACAACCCGACAATTACCTACCATGTATTTATTGCTCTAACATCACCAGATGATATTCCTTTTTGTTTCTTTATTTATTTTGGCAACTTTACCCTCTTATGCATTACTAAGATAGCATTTGTATTTTTCCTTAGTGATGAATTTGATTACCCCTGTTTTTCCCTATGAGCACACTATAAATAGCTCCTTTTTACTATAGCCAAATGATCTTCTTCACTTAACTATATTGAATATACCATCCTCTTTACTTGCTAGTTTGCTTTAAGTGTTTTATACTCTATTAAATTTGGCTAGCATAGGTTTGTGGCCAGTGGACTTGAACTTGAAGCTTGTATGTTATGTCAAGCCTTGGTAGAGTCATGTTGAGTCCTCTTGATAAGTTATATCCATACAAATTACTTTATGCCAGCTACATTCAATTCCTTCTTCCATTGAAATTTCATTAGTACATCTAAGGGTACCTTCTCTTTTCTTAGTAAGCCCTAGTGAATATAAGTCTCCTTGGCATATAAAGCACATACTTACTATAAGTTTCATCCCTTCCATTGACAAATTTCCTTAGTGATGAATTCGATTGCCCCTATTTTTCCCTATGAGATTACTATAAATAACTCCTTTTTACTATAGCTGAATGATCTTCTTCACTTGAATATATTGAATATACCATCCTCTCTACTTGCTAGTTTTCTCTCAATGTTTTGCACTCCATTAAACTTAGCTAGCATAGGTTTATGGCAAGTGGACCTCAACTTGAAGGTTGTATGTTATGTCAAGCCTTGGTTAAGTCATGTTGAGTCCTCTTGATGGGTTATATCCATACAGATTACTTTATGCCAGCTACATTCAATTCTTTCTTCCATTGAAATTTCTTTGGTACATCTAAGGGTACCCTCTCCTTTCTTGATGAGCTATAGTTATTAGGAGTCTCCTAGGCATATAAAGCACATAATTACTATAAGTTTCATTCCTTCCATTGACAACTATTTGGGATTCCCATTTTATAATGGTCATAAACCAAAAAATCACCACTTTTTATACCCCATTACCATTATACAAAAAAAAAAAAAAAGAATAACAGGACGGAAAGGTAAACTCATAAGCATGGTTGGTCACTTGACGCTTATTAAATCAATCATTCATGCAGTCCCCTCATACTGCATGCATTTTGCCTAATTACCCAAACAAGGACTTTAAGAGGTTAATAAAATGACAAGAAGCTTTTTAAGGAAAGATAGCCCTCTTATTTCGAATATACATTGGTTCAGCTAGACTACTGTAATCACTCTATGGGAAAAATGGTGGTTTGGGATTGGATAACATGGAAAAAAGAAATAAAGCATGGGATATTAAGAGATGATGGGAATTTAGACATAGAAAAGCATTATACACAAAAATTTGTCAAATGAAATACAAAATAAAACAACACATACTCTTTTTTTGGGAAAGAACTAGCTATAGTGCAACACCAAAATGTTAAGAATACAACATGCATTATTAGAGATAGTTTAAATATAAAATTTTGGATTGAAGCATGGTCAAAGCTAGGATCACTACACAAGATTTTCCGTAGCCCTTATTTGAGTAAGGTAGGCTGCATGATAATAAATGAATGTTAGAAGGATGAACTAAGCTAAGATGAAAATGGAAAATGAGATTGGATGTCCCATATCAAATTAGGCTTTGGTTAATAGGCCATATTCACCTATGAGAAAACTTATTAAACATACCCTAGATCTCCTTTCCAAAGAATCAAAAACCAAAATTATCAAAAGATTATCTTGAAGCATGAACCATTTGCTAAGTAAGAAGGATAGATATGGAACCTTCCCCTTATACCTCATTAGAAGCTTTTCATTTGGAAAATCCATAATAACTACTTGCTCACCAACTGTAAAGTTGCATAAATTCTTCCTAATAACACAACAACCTATCCAAGATGTAAATCAAACCAAGAAAGCTTTGTACGCACCATAAGAGACTGTCCAAGCCTTGATGACCTATGGTCTACCATTGAAATGAACCCCTAAATGAAGAGAAAATCTCCCCTTCCTATATAAGAGTTCTCTTAAGTCCTTATTGTGTGAGAGGACTTGCAACTGTCTATTTGCTATAAAGAAAGGATACTTAAGGGCTTCCCCATAGAAAAATTCTAGACATGAAAATACTCTACATATTTAAGATTTCTAGTAATGGCTACATACAAAGATCAGGTTAACAAAAAGAAATGACAAAATAAACTAAGTTGCATGATTTTTTCCTATACAATCTAGCACATATGGAAGGATAGAAACATCAAGTTGTTTAACCCTACAAAAACTCCTTTACCTCTATACCAAACTATCAAGCAATAAGCATATGAATATTAGGTAGTACATAGGAAGAATATCATAAGTATATTGTCCATTTCCTTAGTAACAATTACTTAGACACTATCACCTATACGCTTGGTGAAATTAAATAGGGATGCATTTGTTACCAACCAAAAAGAAAATGTAACAATAGGAGGTGTTATCAAAGATGACTTGGGGCATTAGATTATGGGCTATTCCAAAAAACCAAAAAAAGGGCAAGTAGATATTTAAGTGTAGAATTATGGGGACTCTTTTATCAACTCAACCATTGCCACTGAATGGGCTCACAAAAATAGATATCAACATGGACTCAAAGATTGCAATTCAATTAATAAAAAGAGAAACCAATTGCGCTAACACATCCTTACATGTTGTACTTCCTTGCAAAAAAAGGCTTTTGTTGGTTGAAGACTTTAAGCTATCCTTTGTGCATAAGGAAGGAAATGTTAAGGTAGACATGCTAGTAAATAATGCTCGGACTAGAAAAGCTGAGGAGTAGATTTATTTTGTTCCTCCATTTTGATATTTCATCTATTTTTTGTAAAAACCTTTCTTATGTAATCTCCAATCAAGAATAACATCTTCTATGAGCTCTTTATCTTTTGCATAGACCTTTATTATGTAAACTAGTGTGAATGAAAGGGCCTATGAGCCCACATTGTAAGCCCAATAATTGGATGTTTCAGATTTGGTACATAACATTTAGGTAATCGTATAAGATGTCTAATCGAGTCTAAATTTGATAGTAGAGCTAGGAATATTAGTAGGATTGATCTCATGAGTTTAGATTTAAGAAAATAAAATAATAAAATAGATAAAAATTATATTTATAGGATTTATGTAGTTTACTTGTTATTTATAAGAAATGTGTAAAACAGGTTTTGATAATTAACAAATCACTAACCTAAATAATATTTAGGAGTATTTGTTTATACTAAATATGAATTTACATATAGGTAAAAATACTCGAAATTAATTAAAATACCTAATATATACTAAAATATGCTAAAGTAAATATAGAAAATGAATTAAGAAAATTAGAAAAAAAAAAATGTGTCAACTTGAAGGATGTTGGAATGTGTTGTGGCAATAAGGGCTTATGATTTAGTAGGATTAAGAAGTAGATTAGGACACATAAAGATAGGGAAAAGTTAAGTATAAGACACTTGTAACTAAGAAGCAAAATCCATAGACCCTAATATGCGGCTCGATAAATTTAGAATTCACCTTCCAATATTTCATTTGGACATCTAGTTATTAAGAAAAATTATAGGGAGGTATAGGAGAGCTGAGAGAGTATTTTTAGAAAAAAAAAATAGTGTAATTAAGGCTAGATAAGGGTGCATACATAAAACCAAAACCTAGGAGTAAGAGGTCACCACTAAGTAATAAAGGAGGCAGTACCCAAGGCTATCAACAACAACTCCATCGCTGGTAGTAGCCAAAGGTACCAATGTCGGTGAGTGCTTAAAACCTACTAAATTTTCCTTAAATTGATAAAAATAGTAAAATTTATTCAAAAATTATGAAAAAAATGTATTTTGGTGTATTTTTCTATGTAATATTTGAGAAAAATATTATTTTGGGAAAATTAAATTCCAAAATATATTATCCATAACAAATCGCTAAACTCGAGCCAATTTTGCTTTTGTTTTAAAAACTCTTAATAATGTTGTTTTAGGCCTAAAATTTTTTCATACACTACCTATAATATGTATTGAATTACCATGAAAATTTTTTCATGAAAAATTATTTACCATATTCTTATCAAATTTTTGGGTCTTATGAATCCTATTAAATGACTATTTTTCTAAATATACTTAATGATTTTTCAAACAAATTTAACCTAGATTTTGATTTGGCATGTATTCTGACATTAAAATGTAGAATGATGTCAAGGGATTATATTTATGATGTTAGAAGTGTTAGATTTGAAAACTGATGGTTTGATGTTGATGAATGTGCTATATGTGAAGTGTTAAAGTAATAGAGTAAGGTGTGGTTAAGTTAAATTGAAGTAGTGTTAAGCTGTACATTACACCTTGGTTTTAATCATTAATAAAATTGTGTGAAATCATGCACAATATAGAATATGTTCAGATTCAAAGCAAATTCAGAAGCTAGATCAAAGATAGGGTGTATTGAGTAAACTAGGAAATTAATCAAAACATAATTCAAAAACTCTATATACTTGAGATGAAGTTAGATAAACTTCAAGGAAAGGATTAATAGATGTACTAGGGCTTACAAGTAAAACCATAATTAGGAGCAGAATTAGAAATTGGTTATGAGCAAAACTAATCAAAAGAAACCTAAAATCTAGACAACTAAGTAAAGTATTAATTTAAACTAAAGGTAATAATATGAGTTACAAAAATAAAGCCTATATGTAATAATTGTATGATATTTGTATTATAAACACTAGTGGAGAAGGCACAATATAAGTCACACCTTAGTGAGCAAGTGAAGAAGTCCAAGTAAGTTTAGGATCAATACGTTACTGTATTTTCGATTACTGTTTCATAGTACTCGGAGGCTTAAGATTGTATTTAGTTGTGCTTATAAGTAGTCTACATGTGTGTCTTTATGCTTGATTGTTTACTACTGTCTTGCAATTGTTTGCATTGTAAGAATTGGTTTGATTACCTTAAACTAGACTTAATTATAGTTAACATAAAACTGTAACTAGACACACACTGCAATCTGTTAGGGGACAATTAGGATTCTTTGACGAAATACTAATACCTTCAAAAGTGATAGCACTTTAGCATAATGGTTCATTCTTCATCTTTAGTCGAACTAAGTGATAAGAGAAGAGGTCGTAATAAGGATGAAGGCAATAGTTAGAAGGACAATCATGGGAGGAGGGATGTCTCTACTACATAGGTCTGCATCTAGTCATGAGCTATTACATAGGCACTAAAACTCCTTAAATCTAGATTGGGGGGGGGGGGGGGTGTGTGTGTGTGAAATTCCTCTAATTTCATGATAGACTAGACAATATCGTATGATGACATTTGATTGTTCCATTGCATTTAATTAACTATCTGATAAACCTACTTGTGCTTAACAACATAGTCTTATGTTTCCATCCTTACTTACTAAGTGGTCAATTGCTCATAGCCTTATAGATCTTTTTGTAGGTGCTAACTAAAAATGCCATGTTATAATTACCTTGAAGTTAGTTACTACTAGATTCTAGGGGGTAAGAACATAAACTAGAGATTCTACTAGACTTTTTGAAGCTCCTACTTTTATCTTTTGGTTATTATATGAGCTTAAGTTACTAGATTATGTAAACATATCCTAAACTATCAGAATTTTAATATATGTTTAAAGATTTCCACTCATAAAACATGTATATTTTCATATGAACATTTATTTCAAAGTGGATTAATCGTAGAAGCCTTGTATAAATCAAGTCAGTAATAATAGTTGTGAGGTTAGCTTCTATCTTAGATTGGTTTATATGGTGGGACTATTACAACCCTATAGCTTCAAGACGAGACAATTCTTGGTTAGTATCAAAGTATGGTTCTAGTGAACTCACTTTGAAGCGTTATAATTGAAAGAAAGTAGACATCATAAGAACATAGCAAGAGTGGTAGTAAAAGATTCTATTATAAAAGTGAATATAATACTTGTGCTAAATGTTAATTGATCTTAAGACTAACTACAAGGTTGTATGGGTAAATTGATAGTCAGTTGGTTACAGTTTAAATGGAATAGAGAAGAGTCCCCTATTCAATATAGGGTCAAGATGCAATGGTTTTTGTTAGAAATGGCATATTGGAATATATTTAGAATTGTGGATGAGATTATTAACAAGTTTAACAATGGGATGTGCTATACTTGGAAAGATTGGTGGGTATTAATGGAGGCTAACTTAGGTCCTTATTACAATAAGTATATTGTGATAGAAGCCTTTGAGCTAAGATGGTTGGATAAGGAAGGAATTATGACTTTAATGATGCCTAGAAGATACTTTCTAGCAAGATTAGAAGAAGAGAGGCCTTATCTTACTAGTATCATCCATATTCTAGCTAGTAAACCCTTCATCCCTAGACATTATCCTTGAGAAGTTATTGATTGGTTCCCTTTTTTTCATGAACCCATTAGAGTAGGTATAGAGATAACTTTAGGATCGAATGAACCTCACCCTAAACCTATAATAGCTAAACCAGTAAAGGAAAATGAACAACCTATAGAATCGCAAGATGATGCTCAATCTGGTATATAGAGTAATCATGAGGTAGGTAGTATGAATTCGAGAGTAATGCAGAGGAGGATCTTGAAGAAGAAGAACTAGAGGAAGATGAGAAAGAAGTGGACATTAAGGATGATGCTAGTGAGTGTTGTAAAGGAGGACCTTGTTCCAGCAAAAATACAAGAGGTTAAGTGGTACCGGGGCTACTCCATTGTAGCCACTCTGATGCTTAAGTCAATAGATATCTTTGAGAGAGATAAATGAATAAGCACAAAGTTGAAGGTCATAAGAGAGTTCTTACATTGCTTTCTTTCCATATTTATAAGTGAACATCAGGTGCTTAAAATTGTTGTTAATCATTGGTCATGCACCACGTCAAGATCTTGTAATCAAGCACTTGCCTAAAATATAGTAGTAGTAGACAATTACATAATGAGATCAACAAAATCATAACTATTTATGCCACTTTCCTAAGTTCAAACTAGACATATTAATAGCCATATCTCTGAACCCCTGGCACTTAAAACAGTTGATTTGTTAGTTTTCCTACTAGACATTTGCCCCTTCTTAGACGTTTAGGTCGGCACTACATCTTTAGGTTGTCTTTTCTGCTTAGCTCTAGCATCAACCCTTCTACTCAGCAGAGTGTGGTTACTTGCCTATCTTGGTCAGCCAGTCACCATTCAGGTCATTGCTCGGCTTCCTCTTTTCCTCTCTACACGTTGGGTAATCCTAATAGCTTCATCCATCATATCAAATCGTTGGAGTTCCATAATGTCTCGAATGTCTCCTCTTAACCTACTAACAAATCTTGAGACTGTTCAGGCTGGTGGTTCCCCTACTTTACATCATATCATAAGCATTTGGAATTCTTGAACATACTCATCAATAGTTCGACTTACTTGTCTCAGCTCTTGAAGCCGAGTAAAAGTATCTTAGAGATATGTTTCTGGCACGAACCTATTTTTGAAAGTATCTCGAATGTCTCCTCTCTTCATCTTGGGCCAAGTATTAATCTTTCGGTACCTCTCTCTTTTTCTCATGGCCTAAAGGTTCTTCCACCACATGGTGCCATATTCGAAAAATTCAACAGCAGCAATCCTCGCTTTCTCATAATCCTCATACTAGTAATAATCAAAGACATACTCTACCTTCTCTTCCCAATCCAGATACTCGTTAGTAATCCCATATCCATTAAAACTTGAAATCCAAAGCTTCACATGGTTGGATGCTCTGGGGACTCGTACATGCTCCTCTTCAAAATACTCTTCTTCCTCCTCATTAAGCTCTCTCATGTTTATCCTTTGCTTTACTCATCTGTTATCTCCTCTACCTTGAAATGGTTGAGCTGGGTTCTGACTTTTAATAGGTTAAGTAGCTTATGGAGTGTTTTGCACTGCCTTCGTGGGTCAACAAGATAATACATGAATAGCTCAGGTTAGATCTACTAAGAGGTTAGCTACCTCATCGAGCCTCTAGTCAGTGCTTTTAGGAGTTCCTAGAGATTGACGCCCATGGTGGATAACTTCACTATTATTACCAATACTAACATTCATATTTGGGTCCATCATTTTTCTTCACAGATTCAAAATTTAAACAAAGACTTCAAAAAGTGAACAACTAATAACACATCAATCAAATGAACTCAATAATTGACTCTATTTCACAAAGGCAAAACAGAGCACAATAGAAATTCAAGAAGAACTAATTTTAGTTCACACAAAACCTCTACTCTGATACCAAGATGGTGGGAACCATAACCAAGAACAAATAAGGCCGGTTGGTAGATGGGTCCAAGCTTATAGAAAGCTTAAAAAAGGACTAATGGCGAAAGGTACAAAAAGTGTGACAAAGGTGAATAGAGTAGTAAGCAAAAACCCATGAATAGTTCTAGAGGGTATGAAACATCAAAGGAACTTTCAAGGACTCACAGCACAATTCGATATAACGTACAAATTGGTTCGGTGAGGTTACTTGCTACCAAACCTTGCTTAAGGGAAAGGATAAGAGTGATGCCAAGAGTAAACAAGTAGTGTTTACGTAAGGAAAAAAGTACTCAAGTGTATTGAGGGTAATATGATTATCTTGTAGCTGTAAATATAGGGGTATTTATACCTACAAACTAAGGCAACTTGCCCAAAAGGGAAAGGACAAAAAGGGCATTTCCTAAAGGGGCAATGTACATGTTATAAAGGGGCAAAAATGAATATACAAGGAAAATAATCATTGGTGCTATAGATTCTACATGTGATACCGTACATTTAGTGATGCGATATTAGCAGGGTCGATAGGAGATGTGAACAAAAAGTATGGACAAATGAGCTTGTTTGAGCAGGGATGGCTTAATCAATCTAGATTCTCTCTCTCGACTCCTCAACATGATGATGCCGAGTAATTAGGCGACTTAGTAATAGAGAGTAATCATCAACTTGGCATGCTATAAAATAAAGGGCAGTCATATGGCACAGCAATAGAGGTAACTTAGCAAGCAAGTATTTGGCCTCGACAAGGGTTGGTTAAAACATGGGGATTTTTGTGCCAGCCCATCTAGTCTTTGGCCCTAGCTGCTTGTCAGGGGTCTTGTGGCTTGATTCGCATCAGATTTTCCAACAAAGGTTTCCACATCTTTGTTATCTTCCCAAGCTTATTTCCTAATGGGATCTCTTCTATCTCTTCCTTAGCATTTTCTATGCCAATTGATTTTTTTTCTAGATAAGTTTCAACTTGAAAAATTTCCTCCTACTGTAGTGCTCTTAGATATTAGGATCTTGCTGAATTATTAGTCCCCTTTACATACAACAACTTGAATGGGAGTTTAAAATTTAGCCTTGACATGAACAATTAAAGGAACCATGCTGAATAATTGCTAACATGGTCAACCCATGATCTTATCATACGAGGACCAACAATTTCCAATAAGGAAATCCATCTTATCTTCCACAATGTGCTCATCATCTCCAGACTAGATAGGGAGAGAAATTACTCTAGTGACCCAAATGGGTTGATCATTGAAAGCATATAAATTATAGTCATAAGATCTCAGCTGCACTTTGATCTTCAGCCTCATCTAATCAAAAGCATGTTGAAAAATGATATTTATCGAACTTCAAGTGTTAACAAGAATCTTTTTGACCTCGAAGTTAGCAATTCTTACGTGAATTATGAGTGCATCATTGTAGGGCCTTTGAACACCCTCAAAATCCGCTTTTGTGAAAGAAATTGAATTGTCGATCTTGACCTTCTTGCCTTGCACATTACAAACACAATGTACTGCATTAGTTTAGCCTGAAAAGTTTAACCAACCTAAGGCGAAAGGTCCATCAATAATAGTATTTATTATACCATTTGATTCTCTATTACTATGTCCATCTCTAGCATCTTTCCTAACCTGAGAAGGCCACATGACATTCTCATGCTCATCACATCTCCTCTAAGTTGGTCGCTTAATATTCTCGACATTGTAGGTGTGAAACTTGCTTAGATACCCTCATTAGATTGCATCCTCAATTGCATGTTTGAGTTGGAAACATTCATCAGTATTATGGCTTCTATTGTTATGGAAATCGCAATATTTATTAGAATTCTATCATGAAGGATTTCCTTTGATCCTTTTTGGCCATTGTAATATACCCCTTTAACCGTACACTTCTATCAATATGTCTATGATTAGATGATTGAGCAATGTATGGATAGAATATGTAAGGATGCATGGCCCTTTTTTCTCAACATTATATCCTACAAAACACTGATCGCTGTTTGTACTAAGTCGATCTTTTGCACTCTTCTTGTCACCTTTTTGGTCTCTTATACTGTAATCGATCTCTCATCGAGCTTTAATGTTGTCTTCTTAGCGAATGTAAGACGTAGCCTTAGCCTTAAACTTACCAAAAGTATATTGCATCCATCTTTCCCCTGTATTTCTATTTCTTTTACTGAATCTTGTTGACGATTGATTTTCATCTTGGTATGCGAACACCTGCAAAACATGAAAACAATTACGGGGGGCTCTAGAGGGTACTCCATCATAGCCATTCTGATGCCTAAGTCAACTCTCTTGTCATCTAAAGAGAAATGTTGAGTAGTTATGAAAAATAAGAGAATGGAAGATGGTCCTCCTACTTGGGGTCTTGGCTGGTATTTATAGTAAGTCTATGGAGATTGTCTTTAGACCGAGTCATTGAATCGAGCTTAGATATTGGACCAAGTAATATAGCTCACATAACAATTATCCAAAAATGCCTATCAACACTTGCCCCCCATTCTCTTTGCTGCACAAGTCGGAAAAGAGAGTATTTAAGGAGGTTGATTTTATGGAATTTCTAGACAAGTTTACAATCCTGGCCTGATGAGGCTAGAGTGCTTGAAGAGGGAAAAGGCAGGAGTGGCCAGAGCACTTATAAATATTGGTATACCTAGAAAGCTAAAAACCCGAAAAGGCTGGAGTACTTGAAGAGGTGAAGGCACCTAAAGAGGCAAGGTATACTTGAAGAGGCAAGGAGTTCTTGAAGAGGCAAAAACCTAAAGAGGCTAATGTGCCTGGAAGTGTTGGGGTGCCTGCAGAGACAAAGAATGCCTAAAGAGGTAAGGAGCACTTGAAGAGGCAAAAACCTAAGGAGGCTAATGTGCCTGAAAAGGTTAGGGCACCTGAAGAGGTGAAGAGCTCCTGAAGAGGCAAAAGCCTAAAGAGGCTAATGTGCCTGAAGTGGCAAAGGTGCCTGAAGAGGCATGGAGTGCTTGAAGAGGCGAAAGCCTAAAGAGGCTAATGTAGAGGCGAGTGCGCCTGAAGAGGCAAGGAGCGCCTAAAGAGGTGAAAGAATAAAGAGCCTAATGTGCCTAAAAAGGTTAGGGCGCCTAATGAGGCAAAGAGCACCTAAAGAGGCGAGTATGCTTGAAGAGTCAAGGAGTGCCTAAAGTGGCGAAAACCTGAAGAGGCAAAGAGTGCCTGAAGAGGCGAGTATGCTTGAAGAGACAAAAGCATGAAGAGGCTAATATGCCTAAAAAGACTGGGGCACCTTAAGAGTCAAAGAGCACCTAAAGAGGTGAGGGCGCTTGAAGAGGCTGAAGTGCTCAAAGAGGCCAGAGCGTCTGGAGAGGCGAGGAACGTATAAAAGTCACCTAAGTTGAGCATGACTTGTGTTAAGTCAGAAAATAGGCTGACTAGCCTTTGGTCCATTAAAGTATAAGACCTGGGAATTAGCGCTTTGTGATGTGCTCGTCACCTATAATATGTAGGGTTTAGAGCTATTCAGGAGTAACTCGTTGGCACATTACGTTTGCATGGGCTAAAACATATGGTGTTTGTTTCTCCTTAGCTTGTTTGAGCTTTCATTCTTGTTTTGAGAAGAGGTTGAAATTAACTTGCTCAAATTTAAATAAATCACTACAAATATTGAACGGTTGACAAATTAAGAATAAGCGAAGATAAGGTTTACTTATCTTTAATCGATGAGGACCGGCATGTGTGGTTTGACATCAATCGAGTATTGTGGTATGTCTATAAAGCATACCCATGAAGTAGTGGAGCAGCTTAGGACACCTACTTCTTATGTTGAGTATGTGTCAAATAGCTAATACCCTATCGGCACAGGGTTTAGAGTTTCCGTTTGGTGAAGTGAGTTGCTTGGCCATAACTTCTCGGCAAAGGTTCGCGGCCACTTGGCACTCGGCATAAGTGTATTGCGAATCAGAACTTAAAGCTCGACAAGTGGAGGATATATGTCGGCTATTCATCTTGCTGCTACGCACATGTAGTAAAAACCTGGAATTTCTAATTCTTAACCTTCTTGAAAAGTTTTAGAACTTCCGAGTTGCGTGTGAGAAGCACTAGATGAATTGGTACTTACATCTGTTAAGAAATATTGCTCGGCTCCTGTGATGGAAAGTGCTTGGGGTAGCTGCTCTACCATCTCAATGTAGCTTTCTGGCAAGTCGGCACAGAACCTTAAATTTGTCTATTTGGCAAAGTGAGCAGCTCGCTTCCGATTATCATTTTAGAGCTTCATCTATAATAAAGGAGCTCCGTCTTTGTTTGGATTGTCTCGAAGCGAGAAACTATCACTCAGCTAATTTGAACTTCTCTAAATTAGGATTCATCATTTTCGATCCATGCCATCGAAGCTCCGACTTCATTCAGTCCACTGATTGTTCGAGTAATAAAATGGATCGACACGAGACATCCTTGAAGGACAGTTACTCGACAGCACTTTCCGGGCGTTGTCGTAATGTCTCTCGGCATATCGGAAGCTCGGCCTTCAATTTGCCAAGATTATAATACTTCGGCACTCACTGTTCTGGATCATGACTTTGGTTCGGCATTCAATCTCTCAGAGTTTGAGCTGCCATTATTGTAATGAGCTTGGCATGGACTCAAACATTTAGAACTCGGCCTCATCATAGTCTGTTTTCTAAACTCAATACTCAGCAAGATTTCATGACTGCTCGACATTGGGGCTAGGCTACAGTCTCAACGCTTGTGAAAGGCTCGGATTTCGGCTATACAGTCATTCGGCATTATAGAAACTTGCCTTGTCTAGCCGCCATTTGTATTTGGCCCACTAATATTCATGACTGTTCCTACTTAGCTCTATTCAATTTCATGAGCTGTTATAGCTGTTCTCTTCAAATACGATTTGTAGCTTGGCTACTCCATCTACTCAAAAAGAAATGGTATGTAGTCGATAGTTCAGCATATTAATGGACTGCAACTTTGGAGCTTTTATTTCGGCATAGGTCATAATCCATTAGCATGCTCGGTTCTGTTGTAAGGGCTCGCTAGATGGACGGCTTCTGAGTATCATTCTTTACGTACGAAGCAGCTACTTAGCAATTAGCTTGGATTCATGCTCTCTCCAACTTTGAGGACAAAGAACATCTCGATCTCAAGGGTGGAAAAGAAGCTGCTGCTCGGCATAGCTTTTGTTGAATTCATTGTCTCACTGCTTTTGTTGGGAAGGAATTTGGATTTCATTTGCCTGAGAATCTTACTTGGAATCGAGCCTCTTTTAGGCTATTTGACATAGGGCTCGAACTGAGACTTGTACAGCAGATTGACTTGCAAAGAGTACTTGGCTCGTAAATACATCAAAGTTGACCGGCATAGTCTGTGCTACAAGACCATTGGATTCATTCGATAGTCCGCTTCTCAGCAACTTGCAGGCCGATAGAATTTTTACGGCTCGCTGCTTATAGCTTCTGTATCATCACAACTACTCGGAGAAGCTAACCAAGGATAGAGTTGCCATGTTTGGCAAGTTGAGCCGCCCAGGACATAGAGAGAGCTACTAAAGGAGTTCGGCTGCTCGGCATAAGGAGGATGTAGAGTTGCTTGTAAGTATGCCAAAAGTGCTCGGTAAGTGCAGTAAATGAAGTGACGATCAAAGTAATACGGCGCTGCATATAGGTCGACAAACATCTTAAGTAGGCATGACATCAGTAGCACTTACTCGACAGAGGTTGCTTAACCACGGATTACAGTGTGCCTGATAATTCGAAAACTTAACTCAGCAAACGTGGCTGTCCTTAAGAATGGAGTTCGGCACCTACTATGGTGGATCAACATGGAGTTCATCTGCTAGAACATGGACCATCAGTCGAGTGAAAAGCTTCGCTATAAACTTCTTTCCCATGGTGCTTGGCAACCTTGTGCGACTCGAGCAATCTTGTCGAGAGCACTCGAAGACCATATCATTAGTACTTAAGCCAAAAACATTGATGTCACTTTCAGTGCGTCGCCTTACAAGCTCCTTTTGAATTTTAGCTTCAGGCTTTTGAATTTTGATTCGAACACTTCTTCACTTAAAACTCAGTCACAAAACGTAGGCGACACATGAATTTTCAGTTAACCATCAAGCAGTGGCGGTTATGATCCACAAAAAGTTTGGATTTCAGTTACTCAAACGTGTACACTCGCATGAAAGTGGTGGTTATCAACACATAAACTCATAAATCATGTGCACTTGCATGAAAATGGTGCTTATAAACATATAAACTCACACATCCTCCAAAACATGGATGTGGTAAGGTGGTTAACCAAGGTAGTTTTCAACATTTGTGGCATAAGTGTATATTAGGAAATGCAATAACTGCTTGCTCAAAGAATCCAACGATTCTCCTCAATCATCAATTAATAAATGAATATGGAAAATATAAAAATCGATGCTAAAGAGAAAATTTGAGTTTGGAAAATTTCACCTAAATAGCTAAAATCCCATAACATATCAAATGCGAATAAGTTTATCCCCCGAAAGAACGTCCCGTTGGGAGATTTTCCGAATAACAACAGGAATCATGGCAATAATTACATGTTCATACAAACGGTGCCAATTATTGATGATTGATTTTCGTCCCGGTATGTGAACACTTGCAAAATATGAAAATGGCTATAAGGGGTGCTAGAGGGTCCTCTGACGTGGTTACTCCGATACCTAAGTCAACCCTCTTGTCATGTAGAGAAAAACGTTGAGTAGTTATGAAAAATAAGAGAATAGAAGAGGGTCCTCTTACTTGGGGTCTTAAATGGTATTTATAGTAACTCTATAGGAATTGTCCTTAGACCGAGTCATTGGATTAGGCTTAGATATTATACCAAGTAATATAAGCCTCCATAACAATTATCTAAAAATACTTATCAACAAATCTCTCTAAGAACAACTTACAAATTGCATTCGCTTTTTTCTTTCTTCATCATTTTTTTTTTTTAGCAGTAAGAATACCAAAGATCAATAGCGGAGTCAGACTTTACTCTTCTAAGGAACTAAAGCCCGCTCTTACTAACTTAGCTATAAGGACAAAGATTAGTAGTAGAGTCAAACTTCGCTCTTCTAAGAGACCAAAGGTTACCCTTACTAACTTGATATTTATAGATTCTTATTACAATGGTACAAAGACTTCATTAGCGGTAGGGTTAAACTTTACTCTTCTAAGGGACCAAAGCTTGCCCTTACTAATTTAGTTCTTAAGCACTTTAATTTACCCTAATTTAAAGAGATCCTCAAGAAGTATCAACAAGTAAACTACTTCATTTTCCCATCTCACTTAAGATTAAATGAACTCCTAAAAGGAATTGAAAAGTAGATATACTACTTAGAAAATTTAGAAGTATAACCAATTAGCTTTGAACTAAAGACTTCGATTCACTTGTAACCTCCAAATTCATTCATTAAAAAGTAAGTAAGTTTGCTTCACTTAGAGTTTATCCTACATTATTAATCATGTACACTAAGTCCACAAGAAGTAGTTATGTACAAAATCGAGTACTATTATGCCAAATTTACAATCTACTTAGTAAACTCTTAACTTGAGAACAAATAGCTTAAGTGGAAGACTTTTGATGAACATAGTTTACCCTTCCCTACACTTAATGAGATATATTGTCCTCCATGTTTGAGGGCAGCAAACATAGAATAGGCAGAGAAAAGTGAGAACTTAAAAGTTGAAATTGATAAATAACAAGAATCGGACTTCCTTAATATATGTAGTTTGACCATTTCAATGATGCTTATATCATTAAATGGTATAGCTCATAATACCACAACAACTAAAACAACAAAAGACACCTGATCATCAAGACAAAACAAAAACAAAATACGATAAACTCATGATATGAGAATCTCCATTAATAGTACATCAATGAGGTTAAGCTCTCAACTTGATAATGATTCTAAAACTAACAAAATACAAAGAAAAGAAAGAAAACAAACAAGAAAGAAAACAAGTCAGTTAGCCTCATCTCCTGTAATGTCATATGTACCGTCTTCATCCTCTATAGATGACTCCTCCTCACTCTCATCCCTATAACCTATCGATTGGTGCTTGTTGGGTTCCTTCAATTCCATCTTCATCATCACTATCATCTTCTTCTAACTCTTCCTCTTCATCACCAGAGCCTTCCTGTTCAGACTCTTCATCCCTTTCTTCTTCTTCTTCTTGGGGAACTATTATTGGTAAGGGAACCAGAGGTTAACTGGGACCCACATCCTTTTGGATTTAAGGATGAGAGAAACAAGAAAGAATAGTTGCTCCCACTTTTGTGGCTATATTCTTCAAAAGCTCAACAATCCCCTTCTGAGTTTCCTTAATCTCAATCACTTTGGTTTCTAATCTCTTTAAATTCTCAAATGAGAAGCTAGATGTTGATGGTGCAAAATTAAGAGCACTAGGGTCCTCAATATCTAAATTAGGATCCGAGACTCTTGCAATACCCCATTGATTAAAAGGTGTTCTTGGAAGTGGTTCTAAATTAGCATAAGAGTTGCTTAGATTGTTACTTATAGGCCACAACCTTAAATTCCTCAGGATCCTAGTGATTAGTCACCCTACAAATACCCTTATTCTTATGAAAAGTTTGCCAGTAAAGTCTAAATGCGGTTAAAATGCCTTCATTTACTGGAAACCCCTTTAATACACTGTATAAAGGTAATAGATCATGCTTCCTTACTGCTCCAAGGCTCTCATACTTCCCATAAATTGTCCTCACTGAAATGTAATGGAAGACTTAAGCATTAGTCTTCTTTAAAGTGGAAGCTTTGAATTTGCTTGCCCTAAAGTTGCTCTCATTAGAGATTTCTCTCCAAAACTCATTTATTGAAGTTCCCTAAGGTAGACTTACAAGCAGATTGACAAGTCCTCATCTTTAAGTTCAACTTAGGTATACAACCCCATTGCTCATACAAATGTTAACATATTGAAGGTGTAAGCCCATCCAAATGCAAAGAACTCCACCTCATTATCCATCTTAGAGCCAATATACTCATACTTAGTCTTAAAAGAGGAGAGAAAAGCCAAAGTTGTTTGTCTATAAGTCTTCTCTTGAACCGAAAATAACTTCAACTATGGTCCATTGCCTAACAATCTCTACATAGCTATCTTTAAGCCATACTCTCCAAGTACATCCTAATATACCACACAATGTTGCTTGACAACCATTTTAGTGGCAAATTCCTTAAACCTCACTTTCTGCTCCTCAGTCATACTAGTTAGTGGAGTAACCACCCTACTAGAACTTGCTACATCAAATCGTCTTGGAGGAGGAGAAGTAGACCTATCAGCCCTTGATCTCTTATCCTAAGAGGTAGTTGATCTTTTTGGTGCCATCTGCAAATATTAGTGTTAATTTAAGCTCATGTGCAATTCAAGTATACTTTGGACTAAGCAAGCGCATTTCAACTTCTTACAACTTCCAAACTTAAAGCATCTATTGACTACATGGTTAACCCTAACTAACTTCTAGGCACACACTATAAATGAATTCAAAATGACTTAACCTGCAACCCTAACATCAACTAAGGATTAGTGTTTGCCTTCAACTATACAACACTCAACTTCACATCATTACACATAAACACAACACTTTAATCATATAGAACAATAATTAGCAATACAATTCTACATAACACTTAAGTACTATAATGAGACAAATTCATCAACTTAAGCTCAATTTGTAAAAATCCCCAATTTTACCATTATTAATAGAAAATAGGGTTTAATCTCAATATGCAACTTCCTTTACAAATTCATGCAAAATCGAAGTCTAAGGAAGATACAAACATACTACTGTTACTAAAACAACACTTGTACAAATCATGGCAAACACACAAATAAAAACCCTAAAACAAGAATCAAGTCCAGGAAAATATAGAAAAATGAAGGAAAAAGAGGGAGATCATACCTTAAAAGAGGGTAAGGTTGATAAAAGATGATTGTGCAAGTGTTAGAAGTAAGTGAAATAAGGGTTAAAGTGAAGAAAATGGGGATAGGGTTTTGTAGAAAAACAGCGTGGTGAGAGTATCACAGGGTGGATTTTCAAAATGTATGAAATGAGGAGAGAGGGAGAGGGAAATTGCTTTTATAACGGGGTGGTAGGAACATGATCATGGCCATGACTTGAGTTGTAATCCCCTTTCTAAGCTTAGTTACAGGCGTAATGAGTTCCATGATAAGCTTAGTGCCCAAAAATTTTGAACTATCACATCCTCCCCCCCATGATAGTCACAAGTGTGATGAAACCGGTAACTAGTACTATGGTAAAAAATTTCACACATATCTCATTGTATCATGGCCGTGATGACTTGAAAAACTTCTAAGGTATTGATCATGGCTATGATTGATGCGTGAAATCTTACAGGGGAGTGATCACGGTTGTGATGGATAGGTGGATTAACCTTGTTAATTTGTCACGGCCATAATTGATTCCATAATAGATGTAGTGTTTGAAAACATTAAGTACTTACCCTTTTATCATGGCCGTAATTGAAGTGTTAGCCTTCTAATCTCCATCTACATCTCTACACTTTATGAAATTTTTCTCTCCCCTTTGAATTTCTATGACTTCCACTCAATGTTTCCTTTCTTTTTGCATCACACATAAATAAATACCCTCAAACCATACCAAATAAATAACAAGAATGATAACAAATAATAATTTAACCTAACAACATGAAAGTAATCAATCAAACACAAGAAAGTAAATATACTTAAAAGATAAATGCTTGTTTAACGTCTTAAGCTCAATGCTCTTAGAGTATTCACCTTCATTCCATGAATTGGAGAAGTCTTAACTCCTCCTTACCTTCTTTCCATTCCACTTCCTCATGGTATATCTTTAACCGTTGCCCATTGACCTTGAATGTCCCCTTTTCTGGGTGCTCAACATCCACTGCTCCAAATGGAAATACCTTTTTCACTAAAAATGGACCTAAACCCCTAGACTTAAGTTTTCTAAGAAATAACTTAAGTTTAGAATTGTACAAAAGTGTTGGATCACCCTCTTTGAATTGCTTGAGGTGCTTAATCTTGAAATCATGAAGATGTTTAGCTCACTCCTTATACATTTGATTGTTTTCATAAGCTATCCAACGCTACTCATCCAATTCATTAAGCTGGAAATGCCTAAGTTTATCGGTTGCTTCATAATCTAAATTTACTGTATTTAAAGCCCAATAAGCCTTATACTCAATCTCTATTGGTAAATGGCAAGCCTTATCATACACCAATCGATAAGGTATAGTACCTAATGGAGTTTTGTAAGTAGTATGGTATGCCCATGAAGCATCATCTAGCTTGTCAACCTAATCTTTTCTGTTATGTGCTACAGTCTTCTCTAAAACCCTTTTTAGGCCCGTATTAGATACCTCTACTTGGCCACTTGTTTGTGGATGGTAAGGAATGGCTATCCTATAGTGTACTCCATATCAATTAAGAACTTATTCAATCTAGTTATTGCAAAAGTGGGCTCTTCTATCACTAACCAATGCTTGAGGTGCTCTAAATCTAGAATATAATTTTCTCAAAAATTTTGCTACCACCTTAGCATCATTTGTTGGTAAAGCTTGAGCTTCAATCGACTTTGACACATAATCGACTACAACTAGAATGTACTTGTTACCATAAGAACACGGGAATGGTCCCATGAAGTCTATTCCCTAAACATTAAGACTTCACATTCTAATATATATTTTTATGGCATTTCATCCCTCTTAGAAACATTCCCAATTCTTTGACACCTATTGCAAGATATAATATAATCATGAGTGTCCTAAAATATACTTGGTCAGTAAAAACTAGCCTCCAACACCTTCTAAGCTATTCTATTTGCACTATAGTGACCACTTGTCAGTCCACTATGGCAATGAAATGAAATATTTTGTCCTTCTTCATGTGATATATAGCATCGGATAATCTGAAAAGAAAAGGATCCTCCCAAAAGTAATGCCTTAACTCCAAGAAAAACTTCTTTGGTACTACCATCATGCCGCCCTTCTTTGGAACTACTTGAATCAGAATCATACACGGACTATCTGAAATTAGGTAGATGAGTCCTACATCCATCAACTTCACTACCTCTTTCTTAACTACTTCTTTCATGTTGGGATTCAACCTCCTTTGAGGTTATGCTACTGATTTAAATCCATCCTCCATCAAAATTTTATGGATACAAAAGGAGGGATTAATTCTCTTTATGTCCGATATCTTCCATGGAATTTCCCTCTTATTTTATTTTAGGACTGATAAAAGTTTGTCTTTTTGGTAAGAATCTAGCCTTGATGATATGATCACCGGCAGCTTAGAATCTTCAGACAAAAAGGCATATTTTAAATAAGTGGTCAATTGTTTCATTTCTAAGTTAGAGGCACCTCAACTGATGGTTTTAAACAAGTAATATAACTTCTGTTAATCTCTTCAACCCCAAAATCCTTCACTTGTGTACTACATATGATGGGAATTAAGCTATAGGACTCCTGACTCATAGCTGAGCCCAAGGATTAGAAGGGTTGGCACAACGAATCTTCACGTTCCAACCAACCTTTACCAAAGCCAAATACTTGCTTGTCGAGTCACCTCTAATGCCGTGCCATATGACCACCCTTTATTCTGTAGCATTCTGAGTTGATGATTACTCTCTATTGCTAAGCTGCCCATCACTCAGCATCATCCTTATCGAGAAGCCGAAAGAGAGAATCCAGACTAATCAAGCCCTCCCTACTCAAACAAGCCCATTTGTCTATACTTTTTGTTCACATCTCCTAACGATCACGTCAATGCTACATTGCCACGTGTACAGTATCACATGTAAAATCTATAGCAACAATGATCATTTTCCTTGTATATTCATTTTTACCCCATTATAACATGTACAATACCCTTATACTTGCAATTGCAAGATAATCGGATTATCTTCAATACACTTAAGTACTTTCTTCCTTGCATAAACACTACTTGTTTAGTCTCAATATCACTCTTATCCTTTCCCTTAAGCAAGGTTAGGTAGCAAGTAACCTCACTGAATCAATTTGTGCGTCATATCGAATTGTGTCGTAAGTCCTTGGAAGTTCCTTTAGTGTGTCATATCCTCTAGAAATGTTCGTAGGTTTTTGCTTATTGCTCCATTCGCCTTTGTTACTCTTTTCATACTTTTCCCCATTAGCTCTTTTTCGAGCTTTCTACAAGCTTGGACCCATCTAGCGAGTGGCATTGTTTATTCTTGGTCACAATTCACACCATCTTTGTATCAAAGCAGAGGTTTTGTGTGAAAAAAAATTAGTTCTTCTTGAATTTCTGTTGTGCTCTATTTTGCTTGTGTAAAACAAAGTCAGTTATTAAGTTCATTTGACTAATGTGTTATTAGTTATTCACTTTTTAAAGTCTTTGTTTAAATTATGAATCTGTAAGGAAAAATGATTGACCCAAATATGAATGTTGGTACTAATGATGATAGTAGAGTTATCCACCAAGGGCATCAGTCTCAAGGAACTCCTAGAAGTACTGACTAGAGGCTCGATGAGGTAAGTAGCTAGCCTCTTGGTAGATCTGACCTGTGCTATTCATGCAATGTCTTGCTAACCCACGGAGGTTGCACAAAACACTTCATAAGCTGCTCAACCTATTAGAGGTCAGAACTTAACTCGACCATTTCGAGGTGGAGGAGTTAGCAAATGAGTAAGGCAAAGGATAGACATGAGAGAGCTTGATGAGGAGGAAGAAGAGTATTTTGAAGAGAAGTGTGTACAAGTCCCCAAAGCATCCAACCATGTGAAGCTTTAGATTCCGAGTTTTAATGGATCTAGGAATACTGACGAGTATTTGGATGGGGAAGAGAAGGTAAAGCATGTATTTGATTATTACCAATAAGAAGATTACAAGAAAGTGAGGATTACTACTGTTGAACTTTCTAGATATGTCGCCATGTGGTGGAAGAACCTTCAGGTCATGAGAAGGAGAGAGGGGTATCGAAAGATTAATAATTGGCCTAAGATGAAGGGAGTGCTCAAAAATAAGTTCATGTAGGAAACATATCTCCAAGATACTTTCACTCGGCTTCAAGAGTTGAGACAAGTAGGCCTAACCATTGATGAGTATATTAAGAATTCCAAATGCTTACGATGCGATGTAAAGTGGAGGATCCACCAACCCGAACAGTCTCAAGATTTGTTAGTAGGTTAAGAGGAGGCATTGGAGACATTTTGGAAGTCCAACGATTAGATACGATGGATGAAGCTGTTAGGATTGCCTAGTATCTAGAGAGGCAAAGAGGAAACTAAGTAATGACCCGAATGTAGACTAGCTGACCAGCCAACTGGGACAAGCAAGTAATCACACTTTGCCAAGTGCCGAGCCTAGCAGAATGGTTGATGTCAGAGCTAAGCAGAAAAGCTAACCTGAAGATGTAGTACCAACCCAAACATTTGAGAAGGGGTAAGGGTCTGGTAAGAAGACTAGCCAGATCAATGCTTTAAGTGTCAGGGGTTCATACATATGGTTACTTTGTGCTTGAACCGAAGGACGACGGTCATCAAAGGAGACATCTTGAAGTTAGAAGTAGAGAGTACGGATGAGGAACCTAAAGAGGAGGAGGTTCCTACCGAGAAGGAGAATGCTAAGAAAGAGTTGATTAAGGAAGACATGTATGCCGAGGACTTAGACTAGTTACTCATGGTTGTCCGACGCACTTTAAACGTAGAACCCTCAGGAGAGAAAGAGCGGAGAGAGAACTTATTTCATATCATCTGCAAGGTGAATGAATAGACATGTACGCTCATCGTAAACAGTAGAAGCTACACTAATGTGGCGTCAACCAACCTAGTCTTAAAACTAAGGTTGCCAACTATTGCACATCCTAAGCCATACAAGTTGTACTAGTTGAGTGAGAAGGGAGCATTGTACGTTACTCAGTAAATACTGCTATTGATCGTTATCAACAATTACTCCAACCAGATTCTCTACAACGTATTGCCCATGTATGCTTCCCACGTGTTGTTAGGAAGACTGTACCTGTTTGATAAGAGAGTCATCTACAACAGTTATAGGAATATCTACATGCTTGAGAAGGATGATTGGGAAATCACGCTAAATCTAATGCCATCAAGAGAAGTTCTCAAATTACAGACAAAACTTGCTCACAGATCGAAGAAGGCTCTAGTGATGAGTAGAGTCGAGCTTTGAGAGGCTATTAATGCCATTAAGCCGACCCACCTATTGGTCAGGCGACTACTAGAAATGAAGGAGCAAGATGATTTACCTCAGGAGGTAAGGGAACTATTAGATGAATATGCCGACCTCTTCCCAAAATAGTTCCTTAAAGGGTTACCTTCGACCAAAGGTATAGAACACTGCATTGACTTAATACTCAACACTGCACTGCTGAGCAAGCTAGCTTATCACAAGCTTCTGAGCTTCAATGGCAAGTCAATGTGTTGCTAGAAAGAGGATACGTAAGAGAAAGTCTCAACCTTGTGTTGTGCCTGCATATCTAGTGTCGAAGAAGAATGGAACCTAGTAGATGTGTGTTGATAGCTGAGCCATAAACAAAATCACTATCAAATACAGGTATCCGATCTCGATGCTAGAAGACATGTTGGATGAACTGAGTAGAGCCAAAATTTTTAGCAAGATTGATCTCAAGTCTGGCTGCCATCAAATCTGTATGAGGCCAAGAGATGAGTGGAAGACTATATTCAAGACTCGACATGGACTTTACGAGTAGATGGTCATGCCCTTCGGCTTATCGAATGCTCCGAGCACCTTTATGAGGCTTATGAACCATGTGCTAAGACATCTAATTAGGAAGTATGCCATAGTGTACTTCGATAACATGCTAATCTACAGTACCAACATACCAAGTCACTATGAACACATCAGAGTAGTCTTAGATATTCTTCGTGCCAAGAGATTATTTAGCAACGTAAAGAAATGTTGCTTTTGCCAAGAGGAAGTGGTATTCTTGGGCTATGTAGTAAGTAGAAGAGGCTTGTGAGTTGATGATGAGACGATTTGAGCAATTGTTGAATGGTTGACCCCTACAACTTGTATCGATATGAGAAGTTTCCATGGATAGGCTTCGTTTTATTGAAGGTTCATCAGGAACTTCAGCACCCTCGTTGCACCCTTTACTAAATTAATGAAGAAAAACATCGACTACCGATGGGGAGAAAGAGAGGAGAGGAGTTTTGCTGAGATAAAGAAGAAGTTGACCTCCACCCCGGTGTTAGTGCTCCCTGACTCCAACAAAATTTTTGAGCCAGAATGCAACGCGTTAAGCATTAGAATAGCCGTTGTCCTGATGCAAGAAGGCTAACTAATTACTTTCCACAGTAAGAAGCTCCGAGGACCACAGTTAAAATACTCCATTTATGACAAAGAGCTCTTGGCACTAATCCAAGCATTGCAAGTGTGGCAACATTATCTACTATCGAGAGAATTTGTCATATATACCGACCATAAGTTACTGCAGTACTTCTAAAGTCAAACCAAACTATCCAAGCGGCAGGCAAGATGGGTTAAATTCCTTAAAGGATTCAATTTTGTCATCAAATACAAGTAAGGAAAGAGCAACATAGTTGCAGATGCTCTTTCAAAGAGGCATGCACTCTTATTAGAACTGTAGACCAAACTGTTTGGTTTTACGAGTATCAAAAAACAGTACTTCGAGGATCCATACTATGGACTAATAATTTTGCAATGCATGGATGAGAGGATAGGAGACGAATATTATGTAGAGGATGGCTATCTGTTCCAAGGGGGGAAACTGTGTGTGCCGACTTGCTCCTTATAGGAATTATTAATTAGAGAAGACCATAGCGACGAACTTCCCAGACTTTTCAGAGAAAGGATGACTAGTAAACTATTGAATGGCTGATTCTTTTGGCCAACCATGCGAGGAGATTTGCATCAAGTGGTCGAAAGCTATACTGTGTGCAAAAATGCTAAGTACCAAGTCGAATAAGGGAAAGCACTGCCCCTACCTGTCTTGACGAGGCCATAGACTGAACTAAGCATGGACTTTGTTCTCAAATTGCTAAGAACTGCTTAGAGAAAAGATTCTATAATAGTCATTGTTGATTAGTTCAATAAGATGGCACACTTTGTACCCTGCACTAATACTAATGATGCTTTGACTATTACTTCTCTTTTCTTATAGGAGGTTGTGCAGATACACGACGTGCCAAGAAGTGTGGTCTTCAACAGAGACCTAATGTTCTTAAGCCATTTCTAGAGAACCCTATGGCATTAACTGGGAACCAAATTACTCTTCAACACCTCATGTCACCCCTAAACCAATAACCAAATAGAGGTGGTTAATCGTACCTTAGGTTCACTGCTCCGAGCTGCAATAGGTAAGAACTTAGTTGATTGGGACATTTGCCTACTAGTGGTTGAGTTTACTTATAACCGAACCGTACATGACACCACCAAGCAAACCTCCTTCGAAGTCATCTATGGATTCAATCTCGAGTTACCCCTCGACTACGCCCTTGTACCTATACCTGCATAAGAGGACCCCGATGCCTCGACCAAAACACAATCCCTTTAGCACATCTTTGATAAGGTCACTTCACACATCGACCAAGCTGCTAGAAAAATGCATGAAAAGACTAAGGGTCGGTTGGCCAAACAATTTTAGCCAGGAGACTTGGTATGGCTATACCTCAGCAAGGAGTAGTTTCCAAACAAAAGGAAGAACAAGTTATCTACAAGAGTAGAAGGACCTTTGAGAATCCTCTAGAAAATCAATGATGACGCCTATAAGTTAGAGCTACCTGAGGACTATAGGGTTTCTAATGCCTTCAACATTGCCAACCTCAGTCCATATCACCCTGACGGAGGACTAAGCGAACATTATTCGGATTTGATCCTAAATCTAAAACAACCTAGAGGGAATGATGGGAATAAAGCTACGGGACCCTTGACTTGCAATCAAGCTCGAAGATTAAAGGAGCTGGCATGATGAATCTTCATGTTCTAACCAAGCCCTACTGATGCCGAATACTTACTTGTTGAGTCACCTTTAATGTCGTACCATATGACTGCCCTTTATTCTATCTCATACCTAGTTAACGATTACTCTCTATTGCTAAGCTGCCCAATCACTCGGCATCATCCTTGCTGAGAAGCCAAGAGAGAGAATTTGGAATAATTAACCCTTCCTTACTTAGACAAGCCCATCTATTCGTACTTTTTGTCCACATCTCCTAATGACCCTGCTAGTGCCACATCACCATGTGTATAGTATCATATGTAGAATCTATAGCACCAATGATTATTTTCCTTATATATTCATTTTTGCCCCTTTGTAACATGTACATTGCCCCTTTAGGAAATGCCCTTTTTATCTTTTCCCTTTTGAGTAAGTTACCCTAATTTGTGAGTATAAATATCCCTATACTTGTAGTTGCAAGATAATCAGATTACCTTCAATACACTTGAGTACTTTTTTCCTTACATAAACACTACTTGTTTACTCTTGGCATCACTCTTATCCTTTCCCTTAAGTAAGGTTTGGAGGTGAGTAACCTCACTATACCAATTCATGCGTCATATTAAATTGTGCCGTAAGTCCTCAGAAGTTCCTTTAGTGCGTCATATCCTCTAGAACTGTTCATGAGTTCTTGCTTACTACTCCATTCACCTTTGTCACTCTTTTTGTAACTTTCCCCATTAGCCTTTTTTTAAGCTTTCTACAAGCTTGGACCTATCCAACAATTGGCCTTGTTTGTTCTTTGTCACCATTCACACCAACATACCTCCAACTGAGTAATCACATCTTTCACTTCTTCAACTTCATCTACCTCATTTCCTCTTGTCAAGCATGACTCTAAAGGATCCTTATTGAAGATATCCTATAAAAACTCAAAAACAGTGAAGTCAAAAGAATCAATAGCAAAGCATTCATCATCACCGCTAATTGATTTCTTAAAGACGTCGAGCATTCTCAACACCATTTCCTCACTTTTGACCCAAAGGACTAGCTTCTTATCCTTGACATTAGTCATAGAACCCGTAGTTTCCAAGAATGGTCTTCCTCAAATGAGTGGAACCTTGATATCCTTATCCATATCCAATACTACGAAATCTATAGGAAAAATAAATTTATGTACCTTTACCAAAACATTTTCCACAACTTCTCTTAGAAACCATATGGATCTGTTTGCCAACTAGATGCTCATTTGTGTACTTTTGGGCTCTCTTAAATTCAATCTCTTAAACAAACTATAGGGCATCAAATTGATGATGGCTCCAAGATCTACCAATGCCCTCTTTACTAGAAGGTCTCCTATCAAACATAGGAAAATGAAGCTACTAAGATCTTTGAGTTTCCTAGGAAACTTATTCAAAAGAACTGCAAAGCACTCTCTACCCTAGATAATAGTAGAAAGTTCCTCCAATTTCCTATTGTTGGAAATAAGCTCTTTCAAGAATTTTGCATACTTAAGCATCTAGCCCAAAGCTTCCACCAAAGGAAGGTTGATGTACAACAGTTTGAAGAGTTCCAAAAACTTTTTATAATGCTCATCATCCTTATCCTTCCTTAGTCTAGAGGGGTATGGCAAAGGTAGCTTATACTCCTTTGGTGCTATTGGCAAGACTTCCTCTTTTAGTGGTCCATTATTCACCGGTTGATCCTCGACCATAGTCTCAACTTCTTTTCTACTATCTTAGATCCTCTCTAAGGTTTGTAACTCCTTACCACTTTAAAGATTCACAGTCTTAACATGCTCTTTAGTGTTTGTCTCCATGTTACCTAACAATAATCTAGGAACTCTTTCAAATAACATCTTAGAAATTTTCTTAAGATAATTCTCTAAGTTACGTATTGATGCTCTTTGATTTCTTAAGGTTGATTCTATTACTTAGTGGCGATTCTTAAAGTTCTTGATGTATTGAGCCAACATCTCCTCAATGGACATTGGTTTACCTTGAGGAGGTAGTACTTATTTCTAAAATCCAAGAGGTGACATGTTGAAATTTTGACCAGTAGTGTTGCCCCATCTGAAATTTAGATGATTCCTCCAACTCGAATTGTAGGTGTTATTGAAAGGATCATTCCTTGGTTTGATTAGGTTCCCCATTTGGTCAACCTCTTCCACTTGATCCATCGTTGATGGGCTAGCTAACTCTAAATCTAAAAGTGTTAAAGCCTTATTCTAACCCATTGTAAGACTATTAAGCTTCCTTGTAAACAGCTCCACTTTATGTGCTAGGGCAGAAGTGGTGTCCAACTTATGTTTTCTCACTGGCCTTCTTTCTCTTCCTCTTACAGATAGCCATTGATGATGATTATTTGCCAGATCTTCAAATAATTGAATACATTGCTCTGATGACTTATGGTTCAAGCTTCCTCCAACAACTGCATCAATGATTTGCTTGGTGGTGTAGTTTAGTCCATTGTAGAATGTAAGAACTTGGTGCCAATCCAAAAGACCATGATGGGGGCACTTCATTAATAATTCCTTCCAGCTCTCCTATGCTTTATATAGAGTTTCTAAATCCATCTAACTAAAAGAAGAGATATCTACTCTTAGCTTAGCTATCCTTGAGGGTAGGAAGTATTTTCTCATAAATAGCTTAGCCATTTCTTACTAGGTATTAATGGAATACCTTAACATAGTGTTGAGCAACTGCTTTGCATTAGATCTTAATGAAAACAAGAATAGCCTCAGTATGATAGTGTCCTTTCAAACTCCACCTATCTTAAATGTGTCACATATCTCCAAGAATTGTTGTAGATGGTTGTTGGGGTCTTTATCACTAAACCCATCAAACTAAACACATTTTTGGATCATTTGAATGATACTCGGCTTGATTCCAAACGTATTGACTTAAACTCTAGGCTAAGCTATGCTAGTACTAGCCCCTTCCAAGTTGGGCCTATAATAATCCAACATTGTCTTAAGAGCCACAGGTAGATTTACTCCTAGCTCATTTCTTGCTTGTACCACATTCTGATTTCCATCAAGAGGTGAGTCCAAATTTAATGGCGGATCTTCTTGTATACCATCTTCTAGGTTCATGAATTAGTTTCCTAATGGCAGCTTGACATTTTGATTTGGATTATTCATTCTAGATCTTAGTGGTTCTTGTACTTTGACTTCCTTACTAGTAGATACTTGCTTCTCAAAATACTCTCGAACTTTCTCCAAGTTACTTTTAAGTGTTTTCTTAGGTTCAAGATCAAAGTTAGCTAAATCAGTTATGTTGCTGCAAGTTTTACAAATTAAATTCCTACATTCTATCCTTAACTTGGTTCAATAAGCAAGTGTACCTATCGTTTTATAGCACAAACGAGTATTAGGTCGTCTCCACTAGGAAAAGGATTCAAACATAAGTACTTATTATTCTTCCTATTATCTAGCAATCTAATTATCAAGTGATTAATTATTAAAACTCTAAATTGTTGACTAAACTATACTAATCCACAAACTAATGCCACTAACATAATGCATATAAAACAATTACTAATAACATACCTAACATGCAAACTTGGTTCACCACTTAGCATGATACTACCAAAATACTTTTTTTTATCCTAATACATATTATCCACATGAAATTATAGTATGCAAGCATTCTTCTCAAAACTACTTACTTCTAATCCTAATTGTATCTATTGGAATCTCTTCCTAATTAACAACCAACTCGGATTGCATTAATGTCATTTTAATATATAAATTCCACTAAGAATACAACAACTTTCCTAATAATATCTTTACTATCAAGAGTAAGTTGTTCGAATAAACTAGATCTATTCAATAAAGTTGTCTCTTGACATATTCTAACAAAATCCGTCCTAAGTCAATGTCGTGTATTACACCATACTTAGATTTATTAAGTGCAATTCATAGAAATTAACATTTATCAAGAAACTACCATTCCATGCACTTGATCGTACTAAGTGATAAAGCAAGTCCTAACATACTGCTCACACATGATGAAATAACAAAGTCTATTAATATAATGTAGAGATAACAATGAAATTAACATGAGACAAGTAAGAAATACAATCCCATTTGAAATTCACTGTAGAAATCTTTACAATGTATAAACAATGAATCCTGTCATCCCTTTCAAGTCGTTTTGGGAAATGTATGTTATAGCACTTAAACAAACTTTACTGTAAAATAGGAACATAGTGGTATAGATGCAAATGATTAGGCATTTGTAAATTGATGTTCTTAAAAATTTCCTAAATATTTTTTCTCTAAAAGTTGTGGTATATTTATATTCTTCTCGTCAAAGGACTCAAATCTACCTCTTTAAGGCACTATCGAACATTTTCCACATACTGGTTCGTGTAAAAATATTGATAAGAACAGTTGTGTTCCTTTCATTACGCTTGTGACTGGGGGAGTGATAGTCTTGAAAACAAAATTCTACACCAATCACAGCCGTAATGTATGCCGTAAACTCCTCATCGTTTAATTACATCTCATTACGCCCATGATTGATGGCATGATTACCCTCCTACTATATAATCATGGCCGTGATTGATAGGGTGATTGTCAGTACTTCCTTAATCACGCTTGTGATTGAGGGTGTAATCAATTCTAGTCTTTTCATTCCCTCTTTATTATACCCGTAATTAAGTAAATCTTGATACTACTTTAATGTTTTCTTCTCCTTATAGTTGTAATTGTCCTAAAAGTTATTATTCTTGTGTAGATTTCATCATTTTTCTCATGATCTACCTGAAATCAATATATTATACAATTAAGTACCACAACTTAAGAGTTAAATCACAATAATGATAAATTCTATGCCTAAACTTGCATTGAAAGTGTAAAGTAATTTGTACTTATCATCTATGCACATGCGCCATTTGCTATTAGACTTCTTAACTAGTATACAATTGGCTAACCAAGTCGGATAGTGCTCTTCCCTAATGAACCGTACCTTTAATAGCTTTTGGACTTCTTCTTTGATGGCTACCTACCATTCAAGGTCGAAATGCCTTTTCCTCTACTGAATCACCTTCGCATTGGGATCAAGTTAAAGCTTATAGGTTATTACATCTCTAAGGGTGCAGGGCATATCTGAGGAAGACTATGCAAACACATTGGCATTATCCTATAAAAAGTTAATCAAACTTTGGTAAAGATTTGCTAACAAAGGTTTCCATATCTTTGTCATCTTCCCAAGCTTATTTCCTAATGGGATCTTTTTTGTCTCTTTCCCAGCATTTTCTATGCCAATTGATTTTTGTTTTGGACAAGTTTTAATTTGAAAAATTTCCCCTTACAGTACTACTCTTAAATATAAGGATCTTGCTAAATTGTTAATCCCCTTTACATACACCAACTTCAATGGGAGTTGAAAATGTAGCCTTGAGATGAACAATTGAAGGAACCATACCAAATAAATGTTGACATGGTCAACCTATGATCTTATTATACGAGGACAAACATTTGCCAATAAGGAAATCCATCTTATCTTCAACAATGTACTCATCATCTCCAGACTGGATAAGGAGAGAAATTACTCTAGTGACCCAAATGGGTTAATCATTAAAAGCATATAAATCATAGTCATAAGATCTCAACTACACTTTGATCTTTGACCTCATCTAATCAAAATCACGTTGAAAAATGATATTTGTTGAACTTCTAGTGTCAACAAGAATCCTTTTGACCTTGTAGTTAGCAATTCTTACATGAATTACGAGTACATCATTCCTCTTCTATGAAAGAAATTGAATTGTCGATCTTGACCTTCTTGCCTTGCACATTATAAACACAATGCATGGCATTAGTTTAGCTCGAAAAGTTTAACTAGCCTAAGGCGAAAGGTCTGTCAATAATAGTATTTAATTATACCATTCGTTGCTCTGTTACTACATCTATCTCTAGCATCTTTCCTAACCTGAGAAGGTCACGTAACATTCTCATGATCATCACATCTCCTCTGAGTTGGTTACTTAATATTCTCCACATTGTAGGTGTGAAACTTGCTTAGATACCCTCGTTGGATTACATCTTCAATTGCATTCTTGAGTTGGACACATTTATCAGTATTATGGCCTTTATTGTCATGGATATCATAATATTTACTAGAATTCTATCATGAAGGATTTCCTCTAATCCTTTCTGGCCATGCAATACACCCCTTTGACAATATACTTCTATCAATATGTCTATGATTAGATGATTGAGTAGCGTATGAATAGAATATGTAGGGATGCGTAGTCCTTTTTTCTCAACATTATATCCTTCAAAACATTGATCGTCGTTTGTTCTAAGTCAATCTTTTGCACTCTTCTTGTCATCTTTCTAGTCTCCTCTACTCTGATCGATCTCTCATTAAGCGTTAATGTTGTCTTCTTGGGGGATATAAGACATGGCCTTAGCCTTAAACTCAGTAAAAGTTTTCAACTTATTTTTGTCCAAAGTCTTGAAAAAGTCTCTATAGGATTTAACTCCATCAATAATTGCGTTGAGAGTAATGCTCATGTCTAACTTTGAAATTTGGCCCATCTCGGCCATGAATCTAGCTAAATAATCCCTAATAAATTCATCTGATTTTTGCTTTATGGTGTTAAAGATAGAAGAATCCTTAATAAGAAGTTTACTTGTAAGGAAGTGTTGTAAAAACACTTTTACTAAATCTTCAAAACACAATATTGTGCTCAACTTCAAATGTTTAAACTATATACTAGCTGCATTCCTCAATGTTGAGGGGAAAGCTTAGCTAGGCACAGCATCACTTAAGCCATGAAGATTAGCCAAGGTGCGGAAATATTGGAGATGATCCTTAGGATCCCTTGTTCCAACAAAAGTCTCAAATTGTGGCAGCTTAATGTACTATGGTATTACTTCATCTAATATCTCAAGGATGAAAGGACTCTTCTTTATTTGAAATTGCTTACTCATCAAAGCAGGGGTGCTAACATGTAAGAGTCTTATATGGTACACCTACTGTGGTTACTTTCCTTATCACTTTGCTTAAGAGCAAGGGCTGAAGGTCAGAGTGTAACTTCGACCTGCTTTGTAGGTAATTTAGGAGAATAGATTGAATCACCACTATTATCAATGTTGTTATCATCGTATTCTTGGTTTATGTTTAGGTGGACATTTTTATGGAGAGTGTTAAGGATCTTATCATGTTTTTTGTTGAGTTCTTGGTTTTCTTTGGCTAAGTCGAGGCAAAATTGCTCTAACTTAACTAAGTATTGTTTGTTAGTATGCTAACTTTCCCTGCTAGGTGTTAAGGTGAAGAACCAGCACCTATACTTTTTGTTAAGAAAAAAACAAACATTACCAAATGTTGTTAGGTGATTTTAGGGTAGGATCTTGTCCTTGCAAAATACAAGAGGCTAAGTGGTATTGGGGCTAGTCCAGTATAGCTACTCTGATGCTTAAGTCAGTAGATATCTTTTAGAAAGATAAATGAATAAGCACAAAATTGAAGGTTGTAAGAGAATTCCATAGATACCTAATTTTTGTCTCTCTTTTATTTTTCAAATTAGGTTATAAGGTCCTAAATTTAAAAAAGTTCAAAAAAATAGAAAATTAAAAAATCCCCAAAAAATGAAGAAATTTAGAAAAAAACACAAAAGAAAAGGAAATTTGAAAAATAAAATAAGGTATTTAGAAAATAATAATTTTTTAGGTTGTTTAATAAGAATATAATTTTAATTTCAATTTTAATAATTTTGAATAAAAGGCTGTTAGGTTTAAGCTTAGATTTGAATCTAGCTCGGGCTATGAATAAGGAAAAACCAATAGCTCATTTGGATAAGCATTTGGACTTGATATTGCATATGACTTAGAGATCCTAGGCTCAATCCATGGAAAGTGCAAAATATATCTTTTATTTTCTTTTTTCACTTTATCGCCATACCATCGACGGGCCACGTCGTCGCCATATCATTTGCCAACTCACTTCTAAGTGTAGTAGACAAACTCTGACATACTCCGACACATTTATATACGTGTAGCTATGTATTTGGCACCACATGTTGTCCAGGTTCGTCCAATCCAAAAATGGAAGAAAATCATATTGCATTTAATTTTTTTCATCCTTAACTCGACCGTGACACCTATAAATAGGGATCTACTCTTCATTTTCAAAACACAATAAAAACTTCGAAACACTTTAGAAAAACAAAAATCGAGGTTTCCTCTCTCTAACACGGTTCCTCTCTCTTTAGGATAGCATCTCCTACGGTATTTGTTGACAAAAACTACCACCATTGAAGTGAGCCGATCCAAGCCGAAGTGAGCCAACTTAAGCCAAAGTAAGCTGACCGAGCTAATCTAAGCTAAAGTGAGCCAGCCTAAGCCAAAGTGAGCCGATCCAAGCTGACCTTCTTTTTTTCTTTTTAATTTTATTCATTTGTTTATTTGTAAATGTTATAAATGAGAAAAAAAAAAAGAATAAAGAATGAATAAGAAAAAAGAAAGAGAAGAAAAACAAAAGAAAGAAGAAGAAAGAAAGTCGTCTATTTATTTATTTATAGAAATAGATAGAATAAGTATAAAAAAATAATAAAAATAAATAAATAGGTTAGTAAAAAAAAAATCGTTTTGGCACTTAGAAAAATTAAGCTTTCTAAAAATAAATGAAAATAAATAAATCAATTTTCAAATTAGAATCATTTAGAATTTCCAAAAATAAAATCTAACTTAGAACCCCCTATAATCTTTTCTCAAATCAACTCAAAATGGGTAAAAATGTAAACCTGGCAATTTTTCCAAAGTTAAAATCAATCAACCCACTATATTTTTATTAAACGAACTATGGTAGTCTGATCCCAAATAGCGGGTTCATTGGCACCCGTACGCAAGTATAGGGCGACTTAAAATATGGAAAGTTTTATTTTTTCCATTTTTAAATATTTATATAAATTCATCAATTTAGTTACTTGCATCATAATTGGATGTTTTTAGAAATTAAAAAGGGTATATTTAAAAAGCGAAGTTAAATTCGAAAAGTTAAAAAGTGGTACCCATTTAGGGTTTAATAAATTAGCCCCCAGACCTAAATCTTTGGTTTTCAAAAAAGTCGTTTTACAAATTGATTTTTTAATTGATAGATCGGTAGTTAAGTTATCACTAATCCACCTAATTGGTTATAACTTAACCTTTTTTCCCGACTCCAGTCGAGTGGCGACTTTAAATTTTTTTAAATTGGAAAAAATGATCTTCTTTAAACCTTAGTCGAGAGTCAATATTAAACGGGTAGGGTTTAGTATTGATCGGTTTAAAGAACACCTAATTTTATAAAAAGAACTGAAAGGGTGAAAAACCAGGCTTGACAACTTGGCGACTCCACAGTGGACCGTCAAGAGGGCTAACCACATAAAAATATTTCAAAATTAGAATTGCTTTTCAAATTACCCGCATTATTTAGTTATTTATTTCTTTCTTTCTTTCTTTATATATTAATTTGTTTATTTATTGTTGGCTTCGTGTATATATTTGTTTTAATTAGCATATTTATTCTGTAAATAGCATACACTGGGGCATGGGGTTTCATTTGTTACATCAAAGATGCAGGGTAGATACGGTCAAACCCAGGCCGTCTTAGGACCTTAGGAGGGAGGTCATTGTGTAAATTCCGAGCATAGTAGGGCAACCATTGTTCGGGGCCAATTAGGCCACCCCACTAAAGCTGATGTGACTAATGAAAGTGTTTTCTAAAAACAAGGTTACAAAGCTTAAGGACCTTTTAGAACCCACCCTAATTGCATATACTTCATTCCAAACTTAAGTTAATACACTACCCTTAAGAAATTGGAGCCCTACTGATCATTCAAGAATTTTTGCAAACAAGTTTTTAAAAATTACAGTAGGGTTGCAACTTAAGAAGTAATATATTAACCCAAGTGACCCTAGCATTTGCATATTTTCATGTTTTTTGTTTTTCTATCATTGCATTGATGATTGATGCTTGTCCATAAAATGTCTAGACTTAGTATGGTAGACAACTAAGTGAATGATCAACCAAGTAATAGGCTACTGGACGCCTCTAGGTTCTGCAAGTAGGTGCTGAGAGGTGAAATCGCCTATTTGAAAGAAAAGCTTGAGTGTTCTGAAGCTCACAACCGAGCCTTAAGGTCCATTTTGGCATAGATCATTGGGAATATTTATAAGATGATAGAAGACCTTAAGGCCCGTTTACGAGACTTAATGTAGGGTCTTTCCAGTTCAAGTCTAAGGAGCCTAGAATAAAAATTCCTGAATACAATTTAGGTTCTCTACCTTTGTTTTTGGTTGTCTCATCTTCCTTTTTCAAAAATAATAAAGCTCTTTTTAGTTTAACGTTCATCATTTTTTAAAATTCCTATCTTTGTAAATAGTCTTCCATATAACCACCATTCAATCTCATTTAGAAAAATGTAAACAAAATCCATAGACTTGTAAATAAAAACTCAAAAAAATATATAAAAAAAAAACCACCATCTTTATTTGTAAATTATTTTCTAAAAATAAACTTTACCTTTCTCTCTCTAAAAAAATTGAAAAAAAAAGTGAAAATAAAAGTTGCCAACAGCTATAAATGCTTATGGGCCTATGGAACTAGTACAAGCTCAAGCCTCTTGCCCACTTAAGTGACCAACCCAAATACTTGGTTTTCAAACCACATAAGGTCCCTCGACCTATTAAGGAAGCCAAATACAAGCCTCTTAACTCATTCAAGCTAAGCATGAGCCCCTTGGGCCATTCAAGCCAAATATGAGTCCCTTAGCCTATTCAACCCCAGATACAAGCCCCTTAAACAAACATAAGCCCTTTGGCCCACTCAAGCAGCTAGCCCAAACATTTGGCTTTCAACCCACACTAGACCTAGCCCTTTATCACCATCTAATCCAAACACAAGCTACTTGGCTAACACCAACCTTAAGCCCATTTAGGTAACCTACCCAAACACAGGCCACTTGGATAAGCATTCAACCTAAACACCGACTTACCCAAACATAAGCCATTAGGCCAGCTAGCTAATCCAAACATGAGCCATAGCCCATCAAGGCTACCAACCTGAGCACAATCCTCAACTACTTAAAGTAACCAAGCCAAGCTAAAACCCTTAATATTTAGAAAATTAAGCTCAATCATGAATTGAACTAGAACACAAAATCAAATACTGGAGCATGATTTGAGAAATTGGGGGGCAAAACCCGATCCTAGGAAAATAAAAAAGCAAACTCCTCCTTAAGGAACTGGTAACTCACTTTTTGAAAAGTTTAGGATGAGAAGAGGTAAGCTCTATCCTACACCAACCTGAAACACTTTGAGAGTTGAGCAACATAATTGTGAGGATATTTTGGAGTCATTCCTTAAAGGAGGTTCACTTTGAATATGATACGTAAATTGAAGTGAAGTTAGGCATTTACTTCTAAATCCTAAACACAATCATTTGTTGTTTACCCCATTGGACCTATTTGGAGAATTTCTAAATTTAAACCCTATCAAAAACCACCCCGTAATGGGGCAATTCAGAGGTTAGGGTCATTGAGTAGAAGATAGGGGTAAGATTAGTTAATGCTTATTTAAATAACATTAATTTAAAAATGACTTTTATTTCTGATAAATTATTTTTCTTTGAAATGAAGAAGAGCCAATTTCCCTTTTCAAACACCTTAAGCCCATAAACTTGAAATCCATGGCATCAAGGCCTTGAATCGTTTAAAAAAAACTCAACAATAGAAACAATCACTCTTAAGGCCAAAAAGAGAGAATAGTAAGAGATGATGGGGCAAAGCAATTAAAAGAAAAAAAATAAAGGAAGAAGAAGAAGAAAAGAAGCCAAAGAATTAGGCCTGGAAGTATAGGAAAAGAAGCCTTAAGAAATGGTTTACATCCTAATAAGGGCATCCAAACCAAATCAAAAGGGCTAAGAGTTGATGCCCAAATAGCCTTAGAAAACACAAGGTCTTAAGTCATACTCCTAAGCTTGGAAACCCAAATTTCCATATCTAGACTAACACTTTGAAGCCTCTCCTACCTATACTGAATCACATAAGACCTCCCCACCCACAATACCACCCTTATACATGTAAAAGCTCTTCAGATCTTAAAAGATAATTTATTTTTAATAAAAATTGTTTTTGAAACAGGGGCAAGCATACTTCTAATTTTTTCCTAAGGTTCTTAATTTGTACTCCCGGGGATTAATAAAAGTGTTTCTATCAAAATAAGCCTTTTCATTAATCCTTTTTGAAGCCTTTGGACTAAAGCCTAAATTCATAAGCGTAAACCAAAAAAGACCTAATAAATTAATCAAGGAGTATCACTTACAAAATGGACTATAATTTTTGGAACTGAAGTCAAGAGTGAGATCTAGACTGAGAGCTAATAAAGAAGACCACTTTGACTAAACTAATTGTGAGTTACCTTCTCCATAAGAAAGGAATGCCTTAAGATCACAAAAGCCTTAAGAGAAGCCCTAGGGTCAAGGGCATTAAGAAATTCTACATGATTACCAAAGATAGGGGTAGTTATAAGATTGTTCCTTGATAAGAATTTATACTTGTTGGCAAAACTTTCAAAAACAAAAAAAGGAAAAAAAGAAGAGAGAGAAAGTAAAGGCTTGTAACAAAATTTTGGTCCAAATCCATGTCGATTCAAATAGCCAAGCTTTTAATCTATGTTATCTAGTTCCTTTCTACAGTCGTCATTCTTCAAATGTAGTTTTTTAACATCCTTCAAATTTTTTTTTCAAGGGGCCTATCCTTACTCATTTCCTTGTTCATAAATGGTTTTTCAACAAATCTCTCTATAAATACTTTTCCAAGTTAAAGAGTCTTTTGAAACTAGTTGCTTGCCTTACTTTAGTTCCTTATTCATTCATCTTTTTCCTCTTAGGAATCAAGCTAGCTCTTAAAGCGTTGTCCCCTTCTTCTTCCTTTTAGGGCTCCAGCTTGCCTTTAGGGTACTTGTCCCTTCTGTCTAGGGTATAAGCTAGCTCTTAGAGCATTGACCCTTTTTCTTCCTTTTAAGGTTATAGCTAGCCTTTAGGGTGATGTCCTGCCTTTCTCTTAAGGTTTAAGCCAACTTTTAGAGCACTTATCCCTCTTCTTCCTTTTAAGGTTCTAACTAGCCTTTAAGGCGTTGTCCCGTCTTTCTCTTAGGGTTTAAGCTAGCTCTTGGAGCACTAATCCCTCTTTTATTCTTTTTAGGGTTCCAACCAACCTTTAAGGTGCTATCCCATCTTTCTCTTAAGGCTTAAGCTAGCTCCTAGAGCACTAATCCCTCTTTCATTCTTCTTAGGGTCTTAGCCAGCTCTAGGAGTGCTTTGCTTACCTTGGTTAGTCAACTCATTAGGATACGACTAAGTTTGCACATTCTTTTTAAGGTCTTAGCCAGCTCTAAGAGCGCTTTGCCCACCTTGGTTAGTCAGCTTATCAGGGTACAACCAAGTTTCCTCATTCTTTTTAGGGTCTTAGCCAACTCTAAGAGCACTTTGCCTACCTTGGTTTGTTAGCTCATCAGGGCACGACCAAGTTTCCTCATTCCTTTTAGGGTTTTAACCAACTTTAGGAGCGCTTTTCCTACCTTGGTTAGTCAGCTCATCAGGGTACGACCAAGTTTCCTTATTCTTTTTAGGGTCTTAGCCAGCTCTAGGAGTGCTTTGCCCAACTTGGTTAGTCAGCTTATCAGGGCACGATCAAGTTCACTCATTCTTTTTAGGCTCTTAGCCAGCTCTAGGAGCGCTTTACCCGCCTTAGTTAGTCAACTCATTAGCGTACGACCAAGTTTCCTCATTCTTTTTAGGGTCTTAGCCAGCTCTAGGAGCACTTTTCCTGTATTGGTAAGTTAGCTCATTAGGGCACGACCAAGTTTCCTCATTCTTTTTAAGGTCTTAGCCAGCTTTAGAAGTGCTTTGCCCACCTTCGTTAGTCAACTTATCAGGGCACGACCAAGTTTGCTCATTCTTTTTAGGGTTTTAACCAGCTCTAGGAGCGCTTTGCCCGCCTTGGTTAGTCAGCTCATCAGGGCACGACCAAGTTTCCTCGTTCTTTATAGGGTCTTAGCCAGCTCTAGGAGCACTTTGCTTGTATTGGTAAGTTAGCTTATCAGGGCACGACCAAGTTTCCTCATTCTTTTTAAGGTCTTAGCCAGCTTTAGGAGTGCTTTGCGCACCTTCGTTAATCAACTTATCAGGGCACAACCAAGTTTGCTCATTCTTTTTAGGGTCTTAACCAGCTCTAGGAGCGCTTTGCCCGCCTTGGTTAGTCAGCTCATCAGGGTACGACCAAGTTTCCTCATTCTTTTTAAGGTCTTAGTCAGCTCTAGGAGCGCTTTGCCTACCTTGGTTAGTCAGCTCATCAAGGCACGACCAAGTTTCCTCATTCTTTTTAGGGTTTTAGCTAGCTTTAGGAGCGCTTTGCCTGCCTTAGTTAGTTAGCTCATCAAGGCATGACCAAGTTTCCTAATTCTTTTTAGGGTTTTAGCCAGCTCTAGGAAAGCTTTGCTTACCTTGGTTAATCAACTCATCAAGGCATGACCAAGTTCACTCATTCTTTTTAGGGTCTTAGCCAGCTCTAAGAGGGTTTATCCACCTTGGTTAGTCAGCTCATCAGGGCATGACTAAGTTCATTTATTCTTTTTAGGGTCTTAACCAGCTCTAGGAGCGCTTTGTTTGCCTTGGTTAGTCAGCTCATCAGGGCATGACTAAGTTCGCTCATTCCTTTTAGGGTCTTAGCCAGCTCTAGGAGCGCTTTGCCCACCTTAGTTAGTTAGCTCATCAGGGCACAACCAAGTTCGCTCATTCTTTTTAGGGTCTTAGCCAGCTCTAGGAGTGCTTTGCCCACATTGGTTAGTCAGCTCATTAGGGCACGATCAAGTTTCCTCATTACTTTTAAGGTCTTAGCCAGCTCTAGGAGCCCTTTGCCCGTATTAGTTAGTCAGCTCATTAGGGTACGATCAAGTTTCCTCATTCTTTTTAGGGTCTTAGCCAGCTCTAGGAGCGCTTTGCCTGCCTTGGTTAGTCTACTTATCAAGGCATTACTAAGTTTGCTCATTCTTTTTTGGGTCTTAGCCTGCTCAAGGAGCACTTAGCCCGTTTCACTTCACTTTGTCAATTCATACGAGCATGACCAAACTTTAATTCTTCTTTTCATCTTTTCGGCCATCTCTTAGAGTGCTACCCTTCTCTTCTCAAAATCCCTAACAGATTGGACATAGGATAGTAAGCTAGCTGTAGCACTTCTTAGCATAAAATCCACTCTTAGGGCAAAAATAGTACCTATTTTATCTTTATGGCAATGTTTTGCTCAAACTTTACCACAAAAAGGGATAGCTGTAGATGCCTAATTTTTGCTCCCCCCTTTTATTTTTCAAATTAGGTTATAAGCTTCTAAATTAGAAAAAGTTCATAAAAATAGAAAATTAAAAAAATCTCAAAAAATGAGGAAATTTAGAAAAAAATTCAAAAAAAAGGGAAATTTGAAAAATAAAATAGGATATTTAGAAAATAATAATTTTTTAGGTTGTTTAATTAGAATATAATTTTAATTTCAATTTTAATAATTTTGAATAAAAGGTTGTTGGGTTTAGGCTTAGATTTGAATCTAGCTCAAGCTAACTTCGTTTATATGTGTAATTAATTATATATATGAATAAGGAAAAACCAACAGCTCATTTGGATAAGCATTTGGACTTGATATTGCATATGACTTAGAGATCCTAGGTTCAATCCATAAAAGATGGAAAATGTATCTTTTATTTTCTTTTCTCACTTTATTGCCATGTCATCGCCACATCACGGGCTACGTCGTCACTACATCATTTGCCAACTCACTTCTAAGTGTGGTAGACACACTCTGATACACTCTGGCACATTCATATACGCCTAACTATGTATTTGGCACCACATATTATCCAAGTTCGTCCAATCCAAAAATGGAAGAAAATCATATTGCATTTAATTTTTTACATCCTTAACTCGATCGTGACACCTATAAATAAGGGTCTATTCTTCATATTCAAAACACAATGAAAACTTCAAAATACTTTAGAAAAACAAAAATCGAGGTTTCCTCTCTCTAGCACGGTTCCTCTCTCTCTAGGATAGCATCTCCTACGGTGTTTGTTAACGAAAACCACCACCATCGAAGTGAGCCAATTCGAGCCAAAGTGAGCCGACTCAAGCCGAAGTAAGCCGATGGAGCCAATCTAAGCTGAAGTAAGCCAACTCAAGCCAAAGTGAGCCGACCAAGCCGATCTAAGCCGATGAGCCGACTCCAAGCCGACCTTTTTTTTTTCTTTTTAATTTTATTCATTTGTTTATTTATAAATGTTATAAATGAGAGAAAAAAAAAAGAAAAAAGAAAGATAAGAAAAACAAAAAAAAAGAAGAAGAAGAAAGAAAGTAGTCTATTTATTTATTTATAGAAATAGATAGAATAAGTATAAAAAAATAATAAAAATAAATAAATAGGTTAGTAAAAAAAAAATCGTTTTGGCACTTAGAAAAATTAAGCTTTCTAAAAATAAATGAAAATAAATAAATCAATTTTCAAATTAGAATCATTTAGAATTTCCAAAAATAAAATCCAACTTAGAACCCCTTATAATCTTTTCTCAAATCAACTCAAAATATGTAAAAACGTAAACCCAGCAATTTTTCCAAAGTTAAAATCAATCAACCCGCTATTATTTTATTAAACAAACTATGGAAGTCTGATCTTGAATAGCGGGTACATAGGCACCCGAATGCAAGTATAGGGTGACTTAAAATATGGAAAGTTTTATTTTTTCCATTTTTAGATATTTATGTAAATTAATCAATTTAGTCGCATGTATCATAATTAGATGTTTTTAGAAATTAAAAAGGGTATATTTGAAAAGTGAAGTTAAATTCGAAAAGTTAAAAAGTAGTACCTGTTTAAGATTTAATAAATTAGCCCCTAGACCTAAATCTTTGGTTTTCAAAAAAGCCGTTTTACAAATTGGTTTTTTAATCGATAAATCAGTAGCTAAGTTATAACCAATCCACCCAATTAGTTATAACTTAACCCCTTTTACCGACTTTGGTCAGGTGGCGACTCTAAATTTTTTTTAAGTTGGAAAAAATGATCTTCTTTAAACCCTAGTCAAGGGTCAATATTAAATAGATAGGGTTTAGTATTAATCAGTTTAAAGAAAACCTAATTTTATAAAAAGAACCGGGAGGGCGAAAAACCAAGCTCGACAAGTTCTTACAGTGCTTTCATTCCATATTTATAGGTGAACATCAAGTGCTTGAAATTACAGTAAATCCTTGGTCATGGGCCATATGGAGATCATGTAATCAAGCACATACCTAAAATATAGGAGTAGTGGTCGATTATGTAATGAGAACGTACCATATTGTAATTGTTCACGCCACTTTCCTAAGTTGAAACCAAATATATTAATAGGCTAAGCTTTAAGGCCCATTAAGTGGATTAAGCCTTAGTTGTCATTAGTCGAGAGTAGTATTAGTTATCTTCTCTTCAACCGAATGGTCAAGTAATATTTTAGGATAAAATATGACTATCAATAGTGAGTGCATCCATGTTGTAGTTATGTAGGTAATAGCTGATGCTAAGATGAATGAAATAGGAGGATATGGCCTTGGTAAGAAGTTACAAGTGGATTTAGAGAGTAATTCAAAACCTATTATAGAAGCTCAATCAAAACCTAATCTAGAGGCTAACCCCATACAAAGTGAGAATGTAGCACATAAGGTAATAGTTAATAATGATGTTTATGAGTCTGATGTTGATAAAGTGTATAAAGTAATTATAATTCTTGATAGTCCTAAGTTAGTATCGGTAGGCTCTGAATCTGTAGGTGGAGAGGAGGATAATATAGTAGTAAGTCATATGGAATGGAATCCTTTTGACTAAGTGGTAGCAATAGATAGTTCGGATGATGAATAATTTGAATGGTTGACTTTGTTTCTCTTAGATCCTCAAAAATGATCTTGTGATGCTTTTTTATTGAACTTGATGCAAATTGTAATATTTTGATATATTTTTTAGCTTTTGGTCATGTATAGGTGTTGTAAATAATCTATGTAGTCAAGTCAAATGCATCATAGTGACCAATTATGTAAATCTTTTGATATGTAGAGTTGTAAATATCAAGTCTGTACAATTGATGTACTCAAGTTGTAAATCTTAAGTATGTAATCAAAAAGTTTAATGAGTCTATAAATTTTGTTTTCTAAAATCTATAAGCAAATGTAATGATATAAAGTAAGTACCAAGTGAATAGTGAAAATTATGTATATCATGTATGTTGGATGGAATTTCATCATTATTTTATTTAAGTGTAACTCGTAGCGATTCGGCAATTTATGAATTGATATGTATGCAGGTTTTATAAGTTATAAATATTAAGTAAGCAATGGTTGGAACTGGAAATAGAAGTCACAATGGAAGGTCTAAAGGAAATCAAGACCATCCATCAGAAGCTCCATTACCACTAAGGGAACAACCCTGACCAAAGATACCTCTACCTCACAAGAAGCTATTCCAATTGGACAACTACTTACCAATATTTATTTGATGATAAGACAATAGGGAATGTTAATCCAGTACTTTGTCACTAGAGGAAATATAGGAAACAAGAGGCCCCAAGAGACAAAACAAAAGGTGGAAAGGCCTCAAGGTGCTAGCTAGCTTTCTGAGTTCACTATGGCAACTTGGTATTTGGAAGGTGAAATAGGAAAACCAGCTCTAGCTAGCCTAAATTGAAAGGAGTTTTTAAGCGTTTAGAATTCTATAGTCCTAGAAGTTGGCATATGGTATATTCATGTTAAAATTGGCTACTCAAGTCTAGTGGGACTTGAAAGCAAGATGATTGAGAGGCAATATCACTTAAAAGATGTTTAAGGAGGAATTTAAGAAGGATTATTTTCCTCACAATGTCCAAACTAAGATGGTGCAGGACTTGTTTGAGCTTAAGAAGGGGAGCATGAATATTACCCAATATGATAGTAAGTTTAGCCGCTCATTGAAATATGCACCCTCTTCTTATGGGGATAACCTTGAGTTAAAGAAAGATTTGTTTATCATTGGGTTAGATCTTATAATGTGTTGCAAGTTGGAGGACTATGGTTTCACCAGCTATAATGAAGTGGTGACAAGGCATGACAACTAGAAAATTACCATTTGAGGATGTAAGCCCAGTAAAGCCAAAAGATCAATGGGGGTTTTCAATCAAAGCTCTTTATTCAAGAGGTTTTATCCTAAAGCTATTAGTAGTTCTAGATACAAAAGAAAAAACCAGTAACTTTAGCTAGTAGCCCTGTATAATCGATACCCAGCCTAAGTTTCTATGATAAGGATAGGAATATCAAGCGATGGAAATGTGGCACGAATCATTTCCCTAAACATTATCCTCAAGTTAAGGGAATGTAAACCCTACAGGCTTTTAGTAACCAAAAGCGAAGTTGGATAAGAAAGTCCTTAGAACCACTCAAACAAAACATTAGAAACATTAAATTAAAGAATTAAGGCCCAAATATTAAGCCAAAACATTATAGGAAATAAGACCTTAAAACCCTAACTATAGGAGTAAAACCCTAATACTCAAGAAACCCTAAAAAGATTGTTGAGCCCCAATTCAATGACCAAATACCCTAACATGACAAATAAACCCTAATTATAAGGTTAAATTAATCATTGAAAGTAATATAACTCACTAATCAGCTAAAACCTTAAGTTCTGAGTACATATGCAAATCAAATAACTATAAATAGGATGCCAAACCCTAAGGCAACTCTAGGTATATGTGTAAGACACTAAGACTATCTAAAATATAGCAACAAGACAAGACAAAACCCTATACATGACCTAATTACACTTACCTATCTTAATTAAACTTAATCACTATTAATTACCCTAAGTAAACCCTAACTATAGCCAATCCTTATTACATTTCAATTAATAACAACTAAAACCTAATTAAAGACTAGAGTACAAGGAATCAAATAGTATCAAAATATCTTGTACCCTAAGTGATAGGAATCAACTCTCTGAACCGATCACACGCAGCTAAGCTAAAGGCCTTAAAGGACTCACGAGGAGAATAATAACTCGTAGCCCCATCCAAGATTTACTCTATTGCCGACTTGAATGTCAAGCTCTCTCTTACACCAACATTGTCTCCAAAGCTGCTAAGTAGACATGTCGACCCTCCAAGTAGGCATGCTTACCTACTAAGCAATCGTACCATAATCCTAGCAACATTTAAGCAAACCAGCCTCAACAACTATCTAAAGCTGAGCTTGCAAACCAACCAAGATCCGAACCCAGTTCGAAGCAAATATCCATTAGTGACTAATTGGTTAAGGATCAACTTGATCTAGATTAGGTTGGCTCTAACTACATACTATCTTTATCCTCATTTTGTTCGAATTATACTATATTTCAAAGCGAACAACCACAATGTGATACGTATCTTCTAGCACAACATTCTAGAAGGATTATTTACTTTTTTGTATGGAATATTCTTTGTCTCTTTTACCCTTTTTAGTATCATTCATGTATCCCAATTGCAAATTACCATTTTGTCTTTTCCATGTATGCTTATAACCTAAGTAGGGTTAGTATAAAAACCCCATTTGTTGTATACCAACATGACTCTTTGATTATTAGAATACACAAGTTTTCCTTTTGAGCAACCCTAGTGTTCTTATTTACCCTTAACTTTTATCTATTCCCTTTAGTAAGGAGTAGTGGCTAGTAACCTTATAGTTTGGACTAATGCATTATATTTGATGGATTGTTCGTTGAGTAGGATCGATTGGTATGTCATATCCAGTCAATAGTTGCTCGGACTTTTGCTAGCTTTCTTATTTTCCTTTCAATTCATTAACATTGTAGTGCTCCTTCGTATGTTTGACCCCAAAGACACATCAACTTCGTTAGTATTAGAGTACAATTTGGAAATGGAGTGTATAAAGTTGCAATGAAGTTTTGGTTCGTGTTTACTATTTACGGTTGCTTTGTTCCTTGCTTTTGTATGTTTGTGTAGATTAAGTTTGGAGTTGTGACTTGTTTAGTGAAGATTTCTGTGTTAGTAAGTATAGTTCCAATATTATTCTATTTTTCACTATGAAAATAGAGCAAGTTTATTTCTATCCTGCTCAAGTGATTACTAGGTGTTGAAGTTGTTACAGTATGTTAGTTGAAGTTTTAGGCAGTAATGTAGCAGTATTTTCCATGTATTGTGTTATCAATTTGTTCAAGAAGTATTATACATGTCTAATTCAATTGTTCAAGGAGTTATCGGTGACTAAAGTAGTGGTGCTCTACCTAGTCATAGACATAATGGTAGTAACACTCTAAGGTCAGTTGATGATAAGCTTAACAAACTCATTAATCTTGTTAAGAGTTTAGTCACCACGATGTAAGTTAATAGACAACAATCCTAAGGTGTACAGCACCATAGCCTACTAGAAAATGCTCCTAAGAAATACTATGGCTAAGGTAACCAAGCTAATCACACCAGTTTGATCCCTTCGAGTTGGAGGAGTAACAGATCAACTTGGTAGGCCAAGGCTAGAGTTAGAGGACATTAAGGAAGATGATGAGGAGATAGAAGAAGAGGTTGATTATTACTGAGCACAAGAGCAAAGACATTGAGCTCCTCAAGGGTTAGACAATGTTAAGGTCTAAATCCCATTATTCAGTAAAAGTAGAGATGCAGATGAATATTTGGAGTAGGAAGAGAAAGCGAAGAAAGTGTTTAACTGTTATGGATGTACAGATGCTATTAAGGTTTGACTTGTTGCACTTAACTTCTCTAGGTATGATACTAAGTGGTGGAAAAATCTGAATGTAGCTAGAGTAAAGGATGGAAGACGAGGAGTAAAGAGCTGGGATAAGATCAAGAGATTGATGAGGGGTAGATTTGTGCCTGAGACCTACTTGTAGGAAACGTTCACCAAATTGTAAGAAATTCACCAAGGAGGCCGATATGTTGATGACTATGTAAGAGGATTCCAAATGCTTATGATCCGAGCCAACTTGGATGAACCCAAGGCTCGTACAATATCGAGGTTCATTTTTGTGCATAAATACAAGATTTGTAACATTATCGAAGTGCAAAGGTTTTATACTCTAGAAGAAGCAATTAAGGTGGCATAGAAGGTTGAAAAATAGAAGAGAAATGCTCTAAGTTGACTTAGGCCAACAATTTCTCAAAGCCCAATTCCATGCTAACTTGTTCGTGCTAAGTTGAGGAAAGCTTCTTGAGCTAAGGAGAGAAATGACTAACTTAATGATAGCCAACTAAGCTAGCAAGGCCGACCAGGCCAACCAAGCTAAGCTGAAGCTAAGTCGACCTCAAGCACATATGAAAGAAGATAGACCTCTAGATGGAACATAAGCAAGGTAAAGTACTTTAAATGTTTTGGCTTCGGACACATGGTTACTAAATATCCAAACTAACATGCCATGGTGCTTTAAGGAGATGTGGTGGATAGAACCAATGAGAGTAAGCCTAAGGAGGAGAAGAATGATGGAATGATTGAAGCTAAGGCGGAAGAGGAGACCTATATCTATGTCGACTAAGGAGAAGTAATGGCCTTATTACTGAGACGAATATTGAGTTCCCTATCGAACTCAAAGGAAGACCAGGGAGAGAATTTATTTCATAGAAAGTGTACCATCAAAGGACAACTGTACATTATCATAGTAGATGGAGGAAATTGTATTAACGTCACCGTAGAACCCTTTGTGCAAAGGTTAGGACTACTGACCTCTAAGCACCCTCGACCTTACAAACTACATTGGCTTCATAATAAGGGTACTCTGTGGTCACAGAATAAGTAACTATACCATACAATGTTAGGAATGTGTATAAGGACGAAGTTTTATATGAAGTCGTTCTTAAGGAAGCTTCACATCTATTGCTTGGAAGGTTATGGTTGTTCGACTGACATGTTACTCACAACGGATACAAGTACACCTATGCCTTTGTTAAGGATGGAAAGAAGATTATGTTGCAACCTATGACACCAAACCAAGTAAATGAGACTTATAATCAGCTCACTCAAATTAGTAAGAAGGCCTTAGTGATGAGCTAAAGAAAGCTCCGAGCTGCTGAGAAGGCTAAAGAGCCTATGTTCCTACTAACTAGAAGATTAATGGAGACGAGAGATTTAGAGGATGTTCCTAATGAGATCTAAACTTGATAGATGAATTTTTTGACCTATTTCTTGAATAACTGCCTAAAGGACTACCAATGGTCTGAGAATAGAGCATTTTATTAATATGCAATTAGGTACTACCCCATTAAATCAATCAGCTTATAGAATGGACCTTGAGGAGGCTACTAAGTTGAAAAGACAAGTGGATAAGCTCATGGAAGGAGGATATGTAAGGGAGAGCATGAGCCTTTGTGTTATACTAACTCAGCTCATCCCAAATAAGGATGGTTTATAGTGTGCATGCATTGATAGCTAAGCAATCAACTAAATTACCGTTAAGTACAGATATCCAATACCAAGGCTCAATGAAATGTTAGATAAGCTTTATAGTGCCAAAATAGTTTCAAAGAATGATTTGCAAACTAGCTACCACCAAATTCACATGAAACTAGGTGATGAATGGAAGACTGCTTTCAAGATAAGGCATGGTCTCTACAGATGGCTAGTTATGCTATTCGGACTTACAAACACCCTAAGCAAATTTATGAGGCTTATGAATCATGTGATGCACCCTTTAATCAAACGATGTGTGGTCATATACTTTGATGATATATTAGTGTATAGTACCAACCTGAACAACTATGTTTAACATCTCTGAGATGTTTTTGAAATCTTACAAGCCGAGAAATTATTTAGGAACCTTAAGAAGTATACATTCTATCAAGGTGAAGTGGTTTTTCTTAGCTATAACGAGGGAAGGAATCTAAGCTGATGAGGAAAAGGTCTGAGCTATCTTAAAGTGGCCAACGCTAAAGAATGTTACTGAAGTACAAAGTTTTCTTAGCCTTACTTCTTTTTATAGGCAATTTATTAAGAACTTCAATACCATTGTAGCCCCTTTGATTGAGCTGATGAAAAAGGGTGATAGGTTCCAATAGAATGACTAAGCTGAACAAAGCTTCAAGGAGATCAAAGAGAAGCTTACCTTTGCCCCTATCCTATCATTACTAAATTTTGACAAACCATTTGAATTGGAGTGTAATGTATCAAGCATTGGAATTGGTGCCGTCCTGATGCAAGAATGAGGATTAGTTACCTATCATAGTGAGAAGCTTAGTGATGCTGCATTAAACTATTCTGTGTATGAGAAAGAGTTGCATTCTCTTTTTCCTTACTACCTGGTAACATTACTTACTACTACGAGAGTTTGTGATCTATACTGACCATGAGTCATTGAAGCATCTTAGGAGTTTGAACAAACTCTCAAAGAGACAAGCCAAGTAGTTAAAGTTTATGGAAGAGTTCTACTACATGATCTAACATAAGAGAGGAAGCGCCAACGTGGTCACCAATGCTCTAACACATCAGCAAACCTTGTTGACCACTTTGTAAATAAAGTTATTAGATTTTCACTTATCACCTAACTGTATGCTCGTGGCCCTCATTTTGGTCCTATTTTGGAGCAGTATCAAGAGGGAGTTATTGTTGGAGAATATTATCATAGGGATGGCTATTTGTTCAATGATCGAAGGCTATATATACTAAACTTTTTCACACATGCGTTGTTGGTGAGAGAAGCTCATAGTAGTGGATTATTGATAACTCTGATTTTAAACATATTTCATATGGTGATTTTATAGCATTTCCCGTACATTTTTTGTTTTCTTTAAAGAAATTGATACTTAATTGAGTAAAATGTTGATTTCAGGGTTTAAACGCGTTCTAGGCTCGAAAACGAAGAAAAGGAATCAAGTTTCACTCAATTCCAAGTTCAAACGAAGAAGTTATGAAATTTTGAAGTTGTGCAGAAATTTTGCCTTTATGCAAAAAGTTACACGACCTGAGGACACGGCCGTGTTCCAGGCCGTGTCTGGTGACGAAAATAAAATCCGTGAAATACACATATAAAAGGGGATCTTAGGGTTCAAAAAAGAGGGGAGACATTACAGAAACAAAGAGAGACAAGAGACAAGAGACAAGAGACAAGAAGAGACTTAAGGAGAAACAACATCAAGAAGCGATAACGACATCGATTTCAAGATTAGAGATTGTTCATCAAATCAAGAGGGGTTTTCATGCTTTATTTCATGTTTTTGATAAATCTCGTTTTTAGATTCGTTATGATAGCTTAGAATTCAAGTATTTAGGATTATGGAACCTAGGGTTTCATGTAACCCTTGGATTGAATTATAATTTCAAGAAAGTTTCTATCTTTTCTTGATTCAATTATGTCGTTAATTATGGATTGATAATTCTAGAGTATCAATATATGATATTATGCATGTTGATTGAGAAATTGCATGTGTAATTAGATCTTAACATAATTGAAGAGAATTACATGTATACTTAGAGATAAGATACATGATTCTTTCGGAAAGTTGATTGTTTGTATGGGAATTCATTAAACATTAATGCAATTCTAAGTTATATTACTAAGTGAAGAGATTCCGGTAAATAATTTAGAATTAGGGTTAATATGCTTGAGAAAGATATTAGCTTTAATTGTGAATCCCTCCGGTCAAGAATTATAGAAACTGAATTGAATACATTTTAAAAAGGTTACATGTTAAACACTAGGGGAAATAATTCCTAAATACATCATTGCATACTTGAAGTCGTTAGTAGTTTATTGCTTTCTAATTTGCGTAATTAAGTCTCATAAGTAGTTTAGTTGTTAATTTCAGTATTTTTAATTCATTCAACTCATCATAATTTTCCGGTTAGATAATAAAGCTAAAGCTAATATTAGTACTCAAAATCTCTGAGGGATCGACTCGGACTCATATCCGACTATATTAAAATTGATAGGTGCACTTGCCTCGTATCAATTATCTAGTCATTTTAAAGAGACCAAAATAGGCAATCTGTTGAAATAACATTTACTGGTCTGGTTTAGCTAAGGATGTCCATAAGGTAGTAGGAAGTTGCGAGGTATACAAGAGAGCTAAGGGGAAAAGAAAGCCCCATAGAGTGTATATGCCTTTACCAAAAACGACTCTACCTTAAGGCGACCTCAGCATGGACTTTATCTTAAGGTTGCCCCAAACATCCATGGCAAAAGACTCTATCTTCGTAGTAATGGACTACTTTAGCATAATAGCACACTTCATCCCCTACCATTAAACTAACAATATTTTATATATAGCTAATCTATTTTTATAGGAAGTAGTTTGACTACACAAAGTACCAAAAACTATTGTTTTAGATTGAGACACAAAATTTTTTAGCTATTTGTGAAAGACTTGTTAGAGAATATTTAGAACTAAACTTATGTTTAACTCTAGTAGTTACCCCCATATTGGTGGCTAAACTGAAGTGTTGAATAAGATGCTAAACAATTTACTCAAAGTTGCTATAGGAAAGAACTTAAAGGATTGGGATCTATGTCTACCAATTGTAGAGTTCGCATATAATCGAACCACCTATAGCACCACTAGAAAGACTCCATTCGAGGTCGTTTATGGTCTCTACCTTACTATCCCATTAGATCTAATTAATACGCCCATAGCTACTAAAGAAAGTCAATTCAGAGTTAATCAAGCCTAAGAATTGCATGAGCTACATTAGGCTATGATAAGGAAGATCTCCAAGTTCATTCAATTACCTCAATCGAGAATGATTTCTACACCTAAGATAGAATAAGTTATCTCTATGAGATGATGGTCCATTCAAGATTTTGAAGAAGATCAACCATAACGCGTACTAGATCATGTTGCCCAATGACTATAGTGTTTTCTCCACTTTCAATGTATCTAATCTAATTCCTTACCGACCAGAAGAAGGAAATCCCGTAAGTTCCCTAAAAGAATAAGAACTAGATGACCCCTAGCTAGATGATAGGAATTGATCCCTAGCCAGATGATAGGAATTGATCCCTAGCCAAATGATAGGAGTTAACCCTTTAGACCAATTATGTATAACTAAACCAAAAACCTTCAAGGACTTATGAGGAGAATAGTAGCTCGTAGCCTTATCCAGGACAAGAATTCCTATTCAGACCTCCAAGATTCACCCTATTGACAACCTAAGTACCAAGCTCTCTCATACACCAACGTTGTCTCTAAAGTTGTCGAGTAAACATACCGACCCTACGAGCAAGCATGCTTGCTTGTTAAGTAACCATACTATAATCTTAACAACATTTAAGTGTACTAACCTCAACAAATGTCCAATGCTAAGCTCGTGAACCGACTAGGATTAACCATAGTCCAAAGCGAATATTCGTTAGTGACTAACTGGCTAAGGATTGACTTAATCTAAATCAGTTCAACGCTAACCACATGCTATATTTGTCCTCATTTCGTCTTAATTGTACTATATTTTAGAGTAACCAGCTACAATGTAATACGTATCTTCTAGCATAACATTCCAGAAGGATTCTTCACTTTTCTGTATAAAATATTCTTTATCTCTTTTACCCTTTTTAATATCATTCATGTATTACAATTGTAAATTACCCTTTTGTCTCTTCCATATATGCTTGTAACCTTAGTGAACCTAGTATAAAAACCCTATTTGTTGTAGACAGACATAACTCTTTAATCATTAGAATATACAAGTTTCCCTTTTAAACAAACTTAGTGTTCTCATTTACCCTTAACTCTTATCTATTTCCTTTAGCAAGGAGTAGTGGCAAGTGACCCTTTAGTTCAGACCAATGCATCATATCTAGCAAATTCTAAGTTAAGTAGGATCGATTGGTGTGTCATATCCGGTTGGTAGCTACCCAAACTTTTGCTAGTTTTCTTGTTTTCCTTTTGGTTCATTAATGTTTTGGTGCTCCTCCATGTGTTCAACCCTGAAGACACATGATTAAGGGGACAAGATCTTTCCCCATTTGGCAATAACGTAAAAGTGTACATGGTCCCAAATATGAGTAAGTCTTTTACTACTTAAAATTGCCTAGCCTTGTCCCCCTCTCCACCTATGATATGTGCTAGCTAAGCACCCCTCAATCTCATTCCCTTTCATTCGTTTTCACTTCACAAACTCACACTCAAAAAGTCTCTTAAAAATATACCATAAGAACACCTAAACACTACTACCAACCACTACCCTACACACTTCACCTCCCTACTCCATAACACCACCACTAAACCCACCACCACGAAAAGCCATGCCATCCTCTCCCACTATTCTAAATCGCTACCAACCACTCCTTAAGCGACACCTTTCGTAACCTTTGGTTAAACCCCCTAAAAGTAAGACAACACTCCTAGCTCCCATAAGTGATTAAGTTAGGTTTTCCCTGTTCTTCCTTAGGTTTCTTACTAGTATCTTAAATTTTGGATACTCCCAACTTTATGTATAGTTATGTCTTAGATGTTATAGGATTTTTAATGAAAAAGTATATTTGATGATAGGAAAAGACTCCTTGGTTGAATTTTTAACACTAATATGTAAGGAAGTTTAGCATCTTGATAGTTTTAGTGATGAATCAACAAGAAAGACCTAAAACCTCACATTCTTTAGCATGTCGCCAACTTCACTTAAGTATTCCCAACTTATTTTCTTCATTCCTCATAGGTACACAACTTATATTAGAAGAAAACAAAACTAAGATGAAGGAAAAACAACTAAAACATGTAGTATATGAGATGTGTATTGGAAACTTATCGAGCCCTATTTTCATTTCCTTAATTTAACCTATATTAAACCCAATCCACTTAATATAAATTACTCGATATTAAATTAGGGAAAAGAAAAAAATTTATTTTTTATAAAAAATGGAGTCCCCAACTAGTTCAACTGGTAAAAAAATAAAATAAAATTAGGGATTTTAGGTGAGAAAAGCCTAATTTGGCCACTAGTCTGCAAATATTCTAAAAAAATTTATTTTTAGAAAATTAAACCAAAAAACTAGGTTCGAGAGCTAACCTATTAAGACTAAATTAGCATGTTAAAATAAAAAAAAATGATGGGCTTTATTTTTTATAGTTTTTCTAAAATGTAACTAAAAATGATTTTTTATTATGAATTTATATGAAAAGGGGAAAAAATATTTTTTATTTTTTAATGGTTGCCTTAAAGGTGTGTATGTACCTGTTAATCAAGATTAAACCAATCATAGTTCTTTTTTTATAAAATTTTTAGTGAGTAGGTAATTTTTATATTAAAAACGAGTCAGGTTTACGTTTTTATCAATTTATTATTTTAAGAAAGCAAACCTAAAAGAAATCTAATTTTTTTGAATTAAATAAAAAAACCCTAACTAACTGAATCTTTTTGAAAAAAACTCAATTTAAGATTTTTCATTTTTCAAAACTACTATATGTCAAAATATTTTTTATTTAAAAAAAACATGATTTTTCAAAAAAACCTTGATTTAACTAAATTTTATTGAAAAATAAAAAATTTGCAATAGGAATAAACAACAAAAAAAAAATGTACTTAAACACAAAAATAGTTAATAAAGAAAAAAAAAACATAACTAATAAAGTAAATTAATAAAAATTAATGAAATAAACAAATAATAATTAAAATTAATGGAAATTTACCTAATATCAGATCGTGTCGGTGTTGGGTGGTGATGGGCGATGGACCAAGCGTTGTTAGGCAACACTAAGCAATGGACTAAGCACTACTAGGTGGTACACTAGTGGTGAACTGGGCGTTGCTATGTGACGCTAGGCGATGGACTGGTGGTGACTGTAATTGTTGTGTGGTGGTGCTAAGGTGGTACTACGCGATGGTGTTTATGTAGTGTTTTATGTAGGAGTGTGATTTAAAAAAACCGTCTCCTAAATCCCTCATCTTTGCGCTATTTATAAACTCAAAATCAAATCCTTCGTATCGAAAATTGGAAAGATACAATTGCGATTCGTCAAAGATTTACCCTAACTTCTAAAAACCTTAATTTAATTTAGGCTTTTTTATTTTTTCAAGCTTGGATCCGATCTGCTCTAATTTAGCCCAATAATTCACTAATCTAATATGAGCCTCTAAATTAGATGAATCTAGCCTAAAATTAACTAAACACATATCGTCACCTAATCCGATAACTCGTTTCAACACGACTTAGCTTATGACTCAACTTCCTATGACTTGAGTTGATTTTTTTATTATTATTATTATTTTTTATTTTTATTAACCTTGCTCAATTATTTGAAATAAAAAAAAAAATTGGCAAAAATGAGGTATCTATAGCTACCCCTTTTTGTAGTGAAGTTCTATTAGAACTTTGCTACAAAGACAAAAAAGATACTCATTTTTGCTAAACCCTACTTTGAACTTATCAATAATGCTGTGTTTTATTTTGATGAAGGATATCAACTTGAAAGGTCGATGTAAAGAATAAACTACCCATCTTGAAAGGACGGGGTAAATGAATGCTTATCTCAAAAGAATATAGCAAAAGGTTAAGGGGCCTATCTTGAAAGGATAGGGCTTAATGGTGTTTATCTTGGAAGGTTAGAGAAAAAATTTCAAAGGGGCCTATCTTGGAAGGATAAGGCTTAATGGTATCTATTTTGGAATGATAGAGCAAAAATTTCAAGGGGGCCTATCTTGAAAGGATAGGGTTTAATAGTGTCTATCTTGTAAGAATAGAACAAAATTTTCAAAGGAGCCTATCTTAGAAAGATAGGGCTTAATAGTATCTATCTTGGAAGGATAGAGTAAAAATTTCAAGGGGCCCTATTTTGGAAGGATAAAGCTTAATGGTGTCTATCTTAGAAGGATAGAGTAAAAATTTCAAGGGTGCCTATTTTGGAAGGATAGGGCAAGAACCATTAGAGGTAAAATTAACTTATTTTAGTTTAGCGAATAATTTGAAGAGGATAGATTTCTTCGAGATTTCAAAAAACTTGTTTTGGTTTGATGGATGATCCAAAGAGGATAGATCTCTTCAAGATTTAAAAAAAAACTTATTTTAGTTTAGTGGATGATCTAAAGAGGATAGATCTTTTCGAGATTCCTTTCTGGTTTGTGATCTGAGGAGAATAGATTTCTTTAAAATTGGTTTAGTTTCAAATTGACTTCATTCTTCTAAATATCTCTTTCTGAAGACTTTTAAGATTATTTTTCCTAGGACTGAAGAATTTCTTAGATAGCAACTGATTGGCATGCTTACATCGACTCCCGGTATTCACTTATTCAATCAGTAGAATTTCACCAAATGACTGTGATTGCTTCCTCTTTCTCATTTTTTTTTTCCTAAAATCTTCCAGACTTTTGAGTCTTGTAATTAGACTATGCTCATGCTTTGAATTTGCTTTATTCAACACTAAATTTTAGTTTCCACCCTTCATGGCTTCTAAACGATAAGTGTTTGGTGTTTAAGTGTATGAAGCAAAGAAACAGGGTTTATTGATGGAGTATTTGTTAGTCAATGACCATCTAAATTCAAAAACATTCATAGACATCAACTTTACTTGTAAACGACGAAAGATTAACCACAAACTTATCAAGAAAAATTGAAATTTTTATTGAACTTAGTTTTCATGAATAATACAACTTGACTGCATCGAAATTCACTGGTCCCCTTAATTTTAGGCCATCCATCTCTGTCAACACTAATGCACCTCTTGATAATACCTTTTTCTCTACATAAGGGCCTTCATAATTTGGAGCAAACTTGCCCTTAGGTTCTTTTGCATTCAGTAACACTTTCTTCAACACTACGTCTCCCTCTTTGAAGTACCTCGGGCATACTTTCTTGTTAAAAGCTCGAATTATTCGCTATTGGTAGCATTGACCATGACATATTGCTGCAAGCCTCCTTTCATTTAAGAGGTTCAAATGCTCCATTCTCTTCTTCACCTACTTTGCTTCATCGAGCTGAGTTTCTACCAATACGTAGAATGAAGGTATTTCTACTTCCACCAATAGTACTACTTCAATTCCATACACTAATGAATACAAGGTTGCACCAATAGGAGTTTTGACTGAAGTACTATAAGCCATGAGGACAAAGGGAAGCATCTCATGCCAATCTTTGTTAGTAATCGCCATCTTCTCAATGATTCTTTTGATGTTCTTATTTGTGGCTTCAATTACCCCATTCATTTATGGTCAATATAGAGTTGAATTTTTATGATTGATCTTGAATTGATTGCACACTTCATCCATTAACTTGTTATTCAAATTCATCCCATTATTTGTAATAATAGACTCAGGTGTACCGTATCTTGCAATAATATCTCTTTTCAAGAATTTGACTACTACTCCTTTGGTCATCGTAGCATATGATGTTGCTTCTACCTACTTGGTAAAATAGTTGATCACAACTAAAATGAATCTATGTTCACTTGAAGCTATTGGCGAAATTGGACTAATCATGTCAATTCCCCACATCGAGAAAGGCTAAGGAGCTGATAATACATGTAATTCTTAGGGAGAAGCGTTGATTTTATTAGCATATACCTAGCACAGGTGATAGTGCCTTATGTGCTTGATACATTTTGATTCCATCATGATCCAAAAATATCCCATTCTCATGATCTTTCTAGCTAGTATATATCCATTCATATGAGGACCACAAACTCCTTCATGCACTTATTTCATCAATTTCTCGGCTTCTTCTTCATCCATACACCTTAGTAGTGTTGCATTTAGTGATCTCTTATATAATGTGGCTCTACTTAATAAGAAATGAGTAGCCAATCTTCTTAAGGTTTTTCTATCTTTTCGATCGGCCTCTTCAAAAAATTCCCCCATTTGAAGTAACTTCTTGATATCAAGATACCAAGGTTCTTTTATTCCCTTCCCTTCAACTGCAAGGTAAAAAGCCAATTTTTCTTCTACTTCAATCTTTAAGGGCTGAATTTCTATTCCGTCTGTAACTTTCACTACTTACGCTAATGTAGCTAGTGCATCAGCAAACTAATTCTGGATCCTTATAATGTAAGTGAATGAAATCTCTTGGAATTTTTCAATTAGCTTGCTTAAATGTTGATGGTAAGGTATCAATTTCTCATCCTTCGTCTTATATTCTCTTAAGATTTGGAGAATTATAAGGGAAGAATCATCGTACACTTCCAGTTCTTGTATTCCCATATCTAGTGCCATCTTGAGCCTTAAAATAGAGGCTTCATATTCTGCCATGTTGTTGGTATATGAGAATGTTAATGTTGCTGCCATAGGGAAATGATTACCCTCCAATAATACTAATATTGCTCCTATTTCACATCTAAACACGTTAGTTGCTCTATCAAAGTACATTTTCCATCTCAACTTTGATATTCTCCTGATTAACGCCGGCTTTTCTACTAAATACCTCAATGGGTCATGTTTTATCAACAACTCTATTAAATAATAGAGAGTGTACTGCTTAAGCCTATGCATCACCCATACTAAGGCACAACACATCCTTTCCACTTCTGAGTATTTTTGTTCACCTTTTATGAACTTTTTACTTAAATAATATATAGGATGCTCTTTTCTACCCATTTTGTCTTTGTGTCCCAACAAGCATCCCATCGATTCTGGAAGGATTGTTAAGTAAAGGATCAAGGGCCACCTTGGTGTAGGAGTGACTAGTATAGGAGGATTCATGAGATGCTCTTTCATTTCAACAAATGCTTGCTTACACTCTTTATCCCATTCAATGGCTACATTCTTCCTCAAAAGTTTAAATAACAACTTACATATATCAGTTGAATGCGACACAAATCGAGCAATGTAATTCAATCTTCCTAACAATCCTCGAACTTCTTTTATAGTCTTAGGTGCTGGCATGTTTACAATTGCCTTAACTTTATCTAGGTCTACTCCAATCCCTTTTCTATTGACTATAAAACCCAACAATTTGCGTAAAGTTACTCCAAAGGTACACTTTTCTAGATTTAGCTTCAGTTGAAATTTCCTCAACCATTCAAATAGTTTATGTAAAATATCTACGTAATTTTTATCCTCCTTGGATCTAGTGATCATATCATCCACGTAAACCTCGATTTCTTGATGCATCATGTCAAGAAACAAAGCTACCATAGCATACTAATAAGTTGCCTTAGCGTTCTTCAACATGAAAGGCATCACGTGATAACAAAACGTTCCCTAGGTGGTAACTAAAGTTGTTTTGATTTCATCTTCTTCTACCATTTTAATTTGATTATACCTCGAGAAACCATCCATGAATGAGAAAAGATGGTTCTCAACTATATTATCTACTAGTATGTCAATATGCTATAAAGGAAAGTTATCCTTTGGTGTCACTTGGTTTAAATCACAAAAATCTATGAAAACCCTAACTTTCCCATTTTTCTTCAACATTAGCACCACATTGGCTACCCATTCAAGGTAATCCGATAGTTCTATGAATCTAACTTCTTCACTTCTTTTATTTTAAGGAGTATGTCCAGCCTAAATCATCTAAGCTTTTATCTTTTTAGTTTTATTTCCTCCTTGGTTGGCAACTTAGGACCCACAATAGACGAGTCTAAACTAAGCATATCTTCATAAGACTAAGCGAATATGTCCAGATATTCTGATAGCAATCGTGACAACTCCTATTTCTGATTATCCGTTAAATTACCACCAATTTTCAAGTTTCATAGATTTTCCTTCATGCCCAAATTAATCACAACCATTGGTTCGTAAATAATCACTCTACCTGGTTCATGTCAACGCCAACTCTCCTAAATTCTGTTTAAAGTCTCAATATCATCTCCGACGTATGGCCCAACAAGGTTGAAGGTGATATTGGTACTTTCATCGTTTACATGCATAAGATATCCATTACGTTCATCATTTTTATCGAATCTAAAGAATAAAGAAAAGAAAAGGACAATGAATAAATAATAAAGAAGAATCAATATAAAGAAAGGAATGAACTTTATTGAATGAATGAATCCAAACTGTTTGAAAGAGAAGGCCTAACTAATTGAACTAATTATCAAAATTGAATGTTCCTAATTAATCTAATTTTGCGTTTCTAAAGAAAATTATTAGTGGGAACAGAAAACCAATTGCATAAGGAAACTGGTACGCTAATATCTTCCTTCTCGTCTAAATCAATGCTGCATTACTGAGTTAAGGCCTTGGATAGATTGGCTACTTTAGGTTCTTAAACACCAGCTGGTGTTGGGAATGTCTAGCAAATGACTAGAAATTTCATGTGAGTATGGTATAGCTGATCTCCTTCCTTGCTTCTAATTTTAGCCTTCATTTCTTGAATCTCCTCTTTAGTAGGCTCATATCCAAGCCCGAATGTTCCAATCTGCTGCTTAGGTTGTTTTAAACAACCTTGTGTCCCCTGTCTTGCTTTTTCGATCACACTAACTTCGTTGAAAATCTACAACCTTAGCTCTTTCAATTCTTCATCCCCGACATAGGGAATAGTCATCTCTTTATAATCTCACAGTCTTGCTCCCTAAGAATAGTAACCAGCTGCCCATTGGCTATGAATTTCACTTTTTAATGTAGACTGGACGGAATTGCCTTAGCTGAATGAATCCACGATCTTCCCAATGAAAGATTGAAAGTTCGTAGTATATCCAAAACTTAAAAGGGAATAATAAACACCTACAGGCTAATTTCCACTTGCAACCTAATTTCTCTGATTATCTCCCTTTTTGATCCATCAAAAGCTCTTACTGAAATCTAGCTACGCTTCATCTCGGTTGCATCAACTTCGAGTAAATTTAGTGTCGCCAAAGGACATACATTCAATGATAACCCATTATCTATTAGAACTTGAGCAACCACTTTCTCCATACACTTAACCACTATGAAAAGAGGCTTCGTGTGGTGGACTCCTTCTTTACCTAGCACATTTGGCAAGAATGAAATCTAAATATCAAGTACATTACTGTTGAGCATTATTTCAATTTCCTTAATTTAACTTATATTAAATCTAGCTCGCTTAATACAAATTACATACCATTAAACTTAAGGAAATACTTTCCTTAAAAAAATTTTAAAAATTAGAGTTGCTAACTAATTCAACCGGAAAAAATAAAATTAGAAATTTTTAGTAGGAAAACCTTAATTTAACCACTAGTTTGTGGATTTTCTAAGAAAATAATTTTAGAAAAAAAAAACTAGAGAAAATTAGGTTCAGGGGCTAACCTATTAAGACTATGTCACCATATGAAAATTAAAATAAATTGACGAGCTTTTCTTATAATATTTTCTAAAAATGCTAAAAATAGATCTAAATAATTAAAAATGAATTTTTTATTACGAATTTCTAAAAGAAAGGAAAAAAGTTTTTTATTTTTTTTCTAACGGTTGCTACGAAGGTATCTACATACTCGTTAATCAAGATCAAACCGACCATAGTTCATTTTTTTTTATAAAATATTTAGTGAGTATATTAATTTTATTTTAAAAAAAAAAACGAGCCAAGTTGATATTTTTTTATCAATTTATTATTATTAATTTTAAAAAAAAACCGAAAAGATCTAATTTTTCTAAATTAACCAAAAAAACCCCTAACTATCTTTCCATAAAAAAAATCAATTAAAATTTTTATTTTTCCAAAAAAAAAACCTTAATTGTCAAAAATATATTTTTTATTAAAAAATGATTTTTTAAGAAAAACCCTAATTTAGCTAAAAATTTGCAAGAAAATAATTAATTAAAAAAAGCTTGCACTTAAATAGAAAAACATAACTAATTATTAAAAAAAAATAATATAAAATAATAATAATTTATTAAAATTTTACCTAGGTCAGGTCGCGTCAGTGTTGGGTGACCATAAGCAATAATTGGATGATGGTGGGTGAGACGCAAGCGAGAGCGAGGGCAATACGGGTGAGAGTGGGCAAGAGTGAGGGCATGTTGGGTGATAGTGGATGAGACTAAGGGTATGTTGTACGAGACGCAGGCGAGCGAAGGTGTACACCGGGCAATACGAGCATGATTGGGTAAGAGCAAGGGCATGTTGGGCAACTGTGAGGGGTGACACTAGCTGAGCACGGGTGAGTGAGGGCATGTATTGGGCAACAACGAGGGCAATACTAGGTGAGTAAGGGGTGACATTAGGTGAGCATGAGTGAGTAAGGGCATGTACTAAGCGACAGCGGGTGAGACTGGGGGCATGCTGGGCAAGCACTGGTGAACGAAGGGTGATACTAGGCGAACGAGGGGTGATAGTAGGCATACACATGGGTGAGTGAGGGGCGTGATGAGGGCGAGAGCCTAGCAAGTGAATTGGTGTGTTAAGCAAGAGTAAGGGTGACTCGAGCGTAGCTAGGCAACAGTAGGTGAGATTGGGGGTGTATTGGGCAAGAGCAAGGGTAACTCAAGCATGGCTGGGCAAGAGCATGGGCATACTGGGCAATAGCAATGGCTACTCGGGTGTAGCTGGGTAAGAGCGAGGGCGTACTGGGCATGCATAAGGGTAACTTAAGCGTAGGCGATGGATGATAATGGTGTAGGCAATGGGTAATAGCGGTTGTAGATCTGGATGGTGGTGGGCATGACTCTAGATGGTCTTAAGCTATGCAATGGGCGAGCACAAGCAATGTGGGCAGTAACGTGGGCAGTAGCGTAGGCGGTGGCTCGTAAGTTACTAGTGGTGGCGCGTGGGGTATTGTTGGTAGCATGCAAGGGAGCGTAAAGGTAAGTGAGGGGGCATGAAGGTGAGTAAAGGGGATTGAAGTGTTTTTGTTTGATGCGTGTGATTAAAAAGAAAAGCCTTCTTCAATTAGCAACCAACATGATATTTATAAACTCTAAAATCAAATCTTTCGTATCTTAGATACGAAAGATTTGTTTTTTATTTAACCCAAATTCACCTTAGCTTCTACAAACCTTAGCTAGTTCGAGCTTTTCTTTTAAGGCCCAGCCCAATCCAATTTAGCCTAATAATTTAATAAATCCTAATGTTGAGCCCTTAAATTGGTTTAGCCCAAAACTAATGGATTTAGCCCATCTCAATAACTGATCCAACAACTTAATCCAACTCAACACGACTAAACTCTTGACTCAACTTCTTATAGCCTAACTTCACTTTCTTTTTTTCTATTTTTTCATTTTTTTATTTTTTTATTTTCTTTTTATTCATAAACCTGGCTCAATTAACAAAAATTGGTAAAAATGAGTTATCTACAACTGCTCCTCTTTGTAATAAAGTTTGATTAGAACTTTGCTATAAAGACAAACGAGATACCCATGTTTTGCCAAAACCTACTTTAAACTGATCAACTAAGCTGTGTTTTATTTTGATGAAGGATATCATCTTAAAAGGTTGATGTAAAGAATAAATTGCCCATCTTGAAAGGATGACACAAATGAATGCCTGTCTTGAAAGAATAGAGTAAAGGGTTAAAGAGCCTATCTTGAAAGGATAGGGCTTAATGGTGTCTATCTTAGAAGGATAGAGCAAAAAATTTCGAGGAGGCTTATCTTGGAAGGATAGGGCTTAATGGGGTCTACCTTAGAAGGATAGAGCAAAAATTTCAAAGAGCGCCTATATTGGAAGGATAGGGCTTAACGGTATCTATCTTAGAAAGATAGAGCAAAAATTTCAAGGAGGGCCTATCTTGGAAAGATAGGGCTTAACGGTATCTATTTCAAAAGGATAGAGAAAAAAACTTCAAGGGGGCCTATCTTAGAAGGATAAGGTAAGAATCATTGGAGGCAAAATTAACTCATTTTGATGGACAATTCGAAGTAGATAAATCTCTTTGAGATTTCTTTTAGTTTATGATCTGAAAAGGATAGATCCCTTTGACATTTGTTTTGGTTCGTCTAAAGAGGACAGATCTCTTCAAGATTGATTTTCAAAACTAACTTAATTTCTCTAAAGATTTCTTTTCAAAGACTTTTAAGATTAATTTTCCTGGGATTGAAGGATTTCTCAAATAGCAACTGATTAGCATGCTCATGCAGACTCCCGATATTCACTCATTCTATTAGTAGAATTTCTCTAAAGATCTCTGTTTGCTTCTTCTTTCTCTTCCCTTTTTCCTTTCTTTCATCTTTTATTTTCTTTTCTTTTCTTTCTCTTCTTTCCTTTAAATTTTGTAACTGAACCATACCCACACCTTGAATTTTCTTAGTTTGATTTCGAGTTTCAATTTCTATTCTTCAAGACTTCTAAATGATAAATCCTTTTTCGAATGAACAAGATTAAATTATTAAGAACATTTGATTTCAATTCTTTTAGTGATTCAGATTCATTGGTAAGGACTTGCTATTTAAGTTTTTGAGGCTAAGAAATAGGGTTTATTGGTAAAGTGTTTGTTGGTCAATGACCATCTGAATTCGAAAACATTCACGAATATCAACTTTACTTGTAAATAATGAAAGATTAACTACAAACTATTTAAGAAAAATTGAATTCTTTGTTAAATCTCTATTTTCATGGATAATACAACTTGATTGCATCCGAATTCACTGGTCCTTTTAATTTTGAGCAATCTATCTCTGTCAATACTAATGTACCTCCTGATAATACCCTCTTCACCACATAAGGGCCTTCGTAATTCGGAGCGAAGTTGCTCCTAAGGTCTTTTGCATTTGGTAACACTTTTTTCAACACCAAGTCTCTCTCTTTGAAGTACCTCGAGCATACTTTCTTGTTAAAAGCTTGGATTATTCGCTATTGGTAGCATTGACCATGACATATCGTTGCAAGTCTTCGCTCATCTAATAGATTCAAATGCTCTATTCCCTTCTCTACCCACTCTACTTCATTGAGCTAAGTTTCTACCAATACTTGGAATGAAGGTATTTCTACTTTTACCAATAGCATTGCTTCGGTTCCATACACCAATGAATACAGGGTTACACTAGTAGAATTTCAAACTAAAGTTCTACAAGCCATGAGAGCAAAGGGAAACATTTCATGCCAATCTTTATATGTGATCGCCATCTTCTCAATGATTCTTTTGATGTTTTTATTAGCGGCTTCAATGGCTCCATTCATTTGAGGTCAATATGGAGTTGAATTTTTGTGATTGATCTTGAACTAGAGGCACACTTCATCCATCAACTTGTTATTCAAATTCTTCCCATTATTTATAATAATAGACTCAAGTGCACCATATCTTGCAATAATGTCTTTTTTCAAGAATTTGACCACTACTCCTTTAGTCACCATAGCATACAACGCTGCTTCTACCCACTTAGTAAAATAGTCAATCATGACTAAAATGAATCTATGCCCGTTTCAAGCCGTTGGCAAAATTGGACCGATCATGTCAATTCCCCACATCGAGAAAGACTAAGGTGCTAACACCTGATACAAATGATAGTGCCTCACGTACTTGACACAGTTCGATTCCATCGTCATCTAGAAATACCCCATTCTCATGATTTTTCTAGCTAGCATATACCCATTCATGTGAGGACCACAAACTCCTTCATGCACTTATTTCATCAATTTCTCAACTTCTTCTTTATCCACCTACCTTAGCAATGTTGCATTTGGTGACCTCCTTCCGTGAATTTCTTGCTCAAATAGTATATAGGATGCTCTTTTCTTCCCTTTTCGTTTTTCTATCTTAGCATACACCTTATCAATTTGGGGAAAATCATTAAATAAAGGATCAATGGCTGTCCCGATGTAGGAGTGACCAGTATAGGAGGATTCATGAGATATTCTTTGGTCTTAGCAAATGCGTGCTCACATTCTTTATCCCACTCTATCGCGGTATTCTTCCTCAATAGCTTAAACAGCAGCTTGCATCTATTAGTTAGCAGTGATATAAACTGAGCAATGTAATTTAATCTCCCTAGTAATCCTCTAACTTCTTTGATAGTCTTTAGCGTAAGCATGTTTATGATCACCTTGACTTTATCTAGGTCTACTTTAATTCCTTTTCTACTAACTACGAAACCCAATAACTTGCCCGAAGTCACTCCAAAAGTGCATTTTTCAAAATTCAGCTTCAATTGAAACTTCCTCAACCACTCAAATAGTTTGCACAAAATATCCTTGTGGTTTTCATTCTCTTTGGATTTGGTGATCATATCATCCACATAAACTTCAATTTCTTGATGCATCATGTCATGGAATAAGGCAACCATAGCACGCTGGTAAGTTGCCCTAGCATTTTTAACCCAAACGACATCACGCGATAACAAAACATTCCCCAGGTGGTAACAAACGTTGTTTTAATTTTATCTTCTTCTGTCATTTTAATTTGATTATACCTTGAGAAACCATCCATAAATGAGAAAAGATGATTCTCGGTTGTGTTATCTACTAATACGTTAATATGCGACAAAGGAAAATTATCCTTTGGTATCACCTGGTTTAAATCACAAAAATCTACGTAGACCCTAACTTTCCCATTTTTCTTCAACACTAGTACTACATTAGCTATCCATTCGGGGTAATCCAATACTTCTATGAATTCGACTTCTAACAACTTCTTCACTTCTTCTTTTATCTTGAGGAGTATGTCTGGCCTAAGTCGTCTAAACTTTTGTCTTTTTGGTTTAATTTCTTCCCTGGTTGGCAACTTGTCTAAACTGAGTATATCTTCATAAGACTAAGCGAATATGTCTAAGTATTCAAATAACAATTATGACAACTCTTACCTCTGATCGTTTGTTAAATCACCACCAATTTTCAAATTTCGTGCATTTTCCTCTATTCCCAAATTAATTACATCTATTGATTCATTAATAATCACTTTACCCTATTCATGTCGATGCCAATTCTCCTGAATTTCATTTAGAGTCTTAATATCATCTCCGATGTCTAATCTACTAGGGCCAAAGGTGATATTAGTACTTTCATCATTTACATGTACGAAATATCCATTACATTCATCATTTTTATTGGATTTGAGGAGTATTGGAAAAGGATAACAAATAAATAATAAGGAAGAATTAATAGAAAGAAAGAAATGAATTTTATTAGATGAATTAATTCAAATTGTCTGACAGAAAAGACCTAACTAATCAGACTAATTATCGAAATCGAATGTTCCTAATTAATTTAATAATGTGTTTCTAGAGAGACTTAGTCATGGGAATGGAAAACCGGTTGCATAAAAAAACTACTACGTCGACATCTTCTCTCCCATTCGAATTGATGTTGCATTGCTAAGTTAGGGCCTTAGATAAACTGGCTACTTCAGGTTCTTGAACATTAGCTAGTGTTGGGAATGTTTGACGAATGTCCAAAAAATCTATGAGAGCATGGTAAGCTGATCCCCTCTCTTGCTCCCGGTTTTAGTCTTCATTTCTTGAATCTCCTCTTCAGTAAGCTCATACCCAAGCCTAAACATTCCAATCTACTACTTAGGTTGTTTCAAACGACCCCATGCCCCCTGTCTTACTTCTTCGATCATACTGACTTCATTGAAAATCTGTAACCCTAGCTCTTCTAATTCTTCATCCCTGACATAGGGAATAGTTGTTTTTTTGTAAATCTCATAATCTTATTCCCCAAGAATAGTAACAAACTGTCCATCGGCTATGAACTTCACTTTTTGATGTAGGCTGGATGGAATTACCTTTACTGAATGAATCCGTGGTCTTCCTTGCAGAAGATTGAAAGTTTGTAGGATGTCAAGAACTTAGAAAGGGATACTAAACACCTGCGAACTGATTTCGACCTGTAACCCAATTTCTCTAATTATCTCCCATTTTAATCCATCAAAAGCTCTTATTGAAATCAAGCTAAGCTTTATTTCAGTCACCTCCACATCAAGTAGATTTAGTGTTGTCAATGGACACACGTTCAATGATGACCCATTATCTATTAGAACTCAGCCAACTACTTTCCCTACACACTTAACCACTATAAAGAGGGGCTTTGTGTGTCGGTCTTCTTCTTTACCTAGCTCATCTGGCGAAATGAGATCTAATCCACTACAAATGTTGAGTTTACCACTAACCCCAGTTTTTCCATAGAAATCTCTTTAGGTACCTTGACCTCCTTCAGAATTTTAATCAATGCCTCTTAATGAGTATCTAATGACAACAACAAGCCCATTAAAGAGATTTAGGCTAGTATTTTAGCTAATCGGTCCATTATCTTGTATTCGCTGGTCTTCACTATCTTTTTAGCAGCATTTTGATCTTTATCTTCTATATCTTCAAAGATTTTTCAAGACGCCTCTTCCATGGTAGATTTCCTCCTGCCTTCCTCATGCTGATCATAAACTCATCCCAAGTAGGTAAGCCTACCGACCATGGGTAATGAGGCCCTAGTCGTTTAATTCACCGCTTAATAATCCAAAGATGCTGCTTTATAATTCTTTAAGGTTATTAGGACATTGAAAGCAATGTTCTTAGGCTTTCCCGATTCCTCAACTTTCTTAGTCTTTCCATCATATTCAAAAATCAACGGCTTGGGCTCATCTCTAATCATTCTAACCATCCCAATTGCCTTCTTGGCTTCTGCAATGAGCCTGTCTTCTTCCTCAAACTCTAGACGCCATCCAATGGGCAAGGCGTCAACGTATATGGTAGGTAAACCGACGTAATCCACCAAATACTCAAACTTCCCTATCAGTTCTCCTAAGGTGTTAACCATCAGATCTCCGGCTTCATATCTCTTTCTAAGCTCCCTCTGAGTACTTCTCTTTCATGGTTTTGGAATTGTCATAGCCATGATATTGACTTTCTTTATCTTTCCTTCCTTAAGTAGTCAATATATCGCTGGTTTGGTTCGAGTCCTATCCTAGAGATTCATATCCTATAAGTAACCAACCTTCCTCAGATTCTACGCTATCTCCTCAATAGTGATGGGGAGACTATCTAGGTCAATTTCTAGTTCAGAAACTTTAGCAATGTTCATATTGATCGAATGTCTATGATTTAGCTAAGGGTTGTTAGCTACATTGGGAGTGGGAGTCTAGATAAAATCTAATTGAACCAATTTGGCATCAATAAGATCCTAGATTTTATGTCTAAGTCTCCAACATTGGTTTGTAGAATGCCCTACTTGCCCTAAATGATAATCACATCAAAGTTCCGGGTTATAATCCCTCGACTTTTGCCCTTCTCTTAGTATTTCAAATGTCAAGAGATTCTCCTTCCTTAATCGTATGAGAACCTAACTTAGAGGAATGGGAATATGTGTGAACTGTTTTCTTTGTAGGCAGTTGTTTTGATTTAAACTTGGAAGGGGATTAGATCTTCCAGTCATAGCTACTAGGGCCATGGGTCTGATAACACTGCCAGTATCGACAACGCTAATAGAGGTTTCCTTAGCTTTGTTAGAAAATCTTGGGGGAGGTGTCTTCTTTTTAGCTATTTCACGATTAGGGAGCCTCCCAGTAGCAATGGCTTCCTCAATTTAGCTTGTTGAGACTACAATTTTTGCAAAATTGGAGGTAAGGTGCCTAACCATGTATTGGTAATACAGGCTTCCAAGAGTATTAATGAAAGTGAAGGTCAGATCCTTTTCTGTTAAGGGTGGAGTCACCCTAACAACCATGCCCCTCCATCTTTGGGCATGTTCTTTAAAATTCTCATTGGTCTTCTTTTGTAGATTGTTCAAATCCTACATAAACTGGGCTATTTCAATGTTGAATTTATACTGGTTATAGAAAGCCCGTGCTAACTTATCCCAAGTATCAATTTCATTCAGGTCCAATTGGGTGTATCAGGTTAAACCAGGCCCTATCAAGCTGTCATGAAAAGTCTGGACCATTACCTTATCATACTTCATGTATTTCCCATTTTCCTGATGTACAACCTAGTGTAGAGCTTCGGGCAACCAGTCCCATCGTATTTCTCAAATTCTGGCACCTTAAATCTTTCTAAGAAGTCATTGTCTTCATAGATTGGCAAACCGATCATTCCCATTTGCTCAAACCCATTAACCATTTCTAGGGTTTTCATCTTCTCGATTAACTTCTGCATGACCTTTCTTTCCATTTTCACAGTGTTTCTCTTTGATCTCTTTCCTCTATACCTCAGCATTAGGGGCTGATTCTTCGTCTTCTAATTCAAGGGGAGGAGTCATTTCTACATTCTGGCTTAGGTTAGGTTAAGATCCTTATCTATCGTTAAGGATGCCAATGGCCTGAGTGATAGCCCAAAATCTGTTTAGTCATCTTGTTCATGTTTTCGTCCAAAGTCGCTACTCTTGGATCAGGCTTAGTTTGACTAACGTTTCCAGTACCCTGAGTCGACATCTTTACCTTAGAATGAGTGAATATCGAGCTTCTAGTTAAATCTGTTCACTTGGACGCTATCTTCGAAATCCTACACAAAAACCCAAGTTGTAGACTTTTTGGTGAATTAAAGAGTTTTTTTTTTTTCTTTTCTGTTCTTGTGACGTTTGTTATCTGTTGTTTGCCTCTTTTTTTTCTAATCAAATAAATAAACAAATAAATAATAATAATGAGCAAGAAGCTATGCAATTAATGAAAATTCTATTTACTAAAGCCGCAAATTTATTAATCATAAGATCCAACTTATACGACGAACTAAATGAAAGGAAAAGAAAAAATCCTAACTAATCTTTAAAAAAAACTTAAATCTTATATCTACAAGAGCCAACGGATCTAACTAGGACGAGCTTCATCAACTTCCCTCATAAGTCTTCATACCGAAACATCCCTTTCTTGAATCTTGTCCCTCAAGAATTGATTTTCCTCTAGCAGTCTCTCATTTTCCAACCTTAACTCTTCAATGATCCTCTTACTTTCCTAGAACTAAGTTTTGACTCTAGGCCATATGGTATCTCGGTAGGCCCGCTCAGTAGGTGAAAGATGTATTGGATTTGGCTTGTGTCTAAATACATCTAGAGCTTCATACCGTATCTTTCTAGTCTTCTCCAACTAATCATAAATGAACTGCTTGGTAGCTCGGTATTCTTCGATTTTGCCCCTCAAAGTTCTTACATTGACTATCTTCTTAACTTCTCTTCATTCCCACAACTTCACAAGTTCTACTAGTCATTGGATTAGAGTAGCCATAGATAGATAAGGATCTTAATAATTCACTATGACAACATCTAAGGAGTCTTTATAAGCTATCTCTTGCAATGGGCCTAGCCGTAATACCAATAAGGGGAACTCCTACATAATTGGTGCACCCCAAGACAACTTAAGTGCAATGGCTCTATCTAGCTGTCTACATAAAGTCTGCTGACTGCATTTTGCTAATAACTAATACCCATCTCTTAAATTGAGCTTTATCCGGTACCTTAAGGTGGCAGGCACATTCATCAATCAAGTCTATATTCTCTATCAAGGACTCTCTAAGAAGATTCCCTCCATACACTTGTGTGTGACTAAGAAACCATACGGTAAGGATTATAGGGTTAACCATGAAATAACTGTACCCTTGCTTCTTCAGGTGGGCAAGCATCCTAAACTATTCTGCTAATAGCATTGGTATATAAGATTTACTAACTAAGAATTGAGCCACTAACTCGGTAACCTTATAGTGGACCTGACCATATCTGAAGGGAAACAGTACTGTTCCAAACATTCCTACAATAAAGGCGTTGACCCTCTTTTTGGCCTAGATTCATATCTTTCGTAGAAGATTTGGTGATATTTCTAATAAGCATTTAGGCTTGAAAACAACTCCACCAATCTTAGGATAATGAGGCAGTTTTGGCCTTCTAAAGATAAGAATAGGGCTAAGGTTAACTTCTTGACCTCCAACAACATCATGAAAATTTTCTCAAGCTAGACTCTAAGATCAGGGATAACTATGCTTGCTTCGAGGGGCGAGGCACTAAGTAGCTACGAGTATTCTTATATGGTGGGTGTCAATATGTGTAGGCCGAAGTTGAAAGCTGCAGATTTTGGATCCCAATAATGGATAAAGGCTTGGATTAGAGGCCAATAGAGCTGGACCCGTATGAGGGATCTGATCGGCCCGATCTTCTTGTAGACGTGATTTTGCTTAACAGATGAAAGCTGGTTCAACCAATTTTTCAAGATGGCTTTAGGGAAAGAGTACTTATCCCACTAGACTTCATAGGCAAGCTTTAAGCTGATGAGCTCCGGACTAATACTGCCTTAAATCTCCATATTTATATTACAAAAAGATATAAATGAAATAAAAATGCGACAACTATTTACAATAAGGATACTAAATTCAAGATAAAGTTAGATCTAATGTTAATAATTTCATAACTTTTTCAAAGATTTCCATAGAAATTGCATAGCCTTTCACTAACTAAGGGGCAATAAAAAAAAATGAGACACATATAACACCAGGAATAAAATATTCACAGAAAAACAAATGAAATCAAATACATAGAAATGCAAAATGTTGCACACGTATGTAATGCAATAAGGTCAGTAATTTAATAAATTATAGGAATTATGATAAATCTATGGTCAAAAAGCGCCCCTATATGTAAGTATATTCAAAATATGATTTCATAAACATGAAGCTCATGTATACTTTTATATAAGGGTTAAAAATATTTTTAATTGAAAATGGACAATGAATAGATCGCAAATTAAATCAAACATTTCCTATAATTTAAGAAAACTAACCCTATTTCAAAAAAAAATGATGCAAGGGGATAGGGTCTACGGGTCTTAGGTTCTAAAACTTCAAGGCTTTCTAAAGAGAAGCCTGGTGGGCTACATCAAAGCTTAAGTAGACTCACCTATCACCATTAGGCAGGGGTAATAACCTCAACGACTTGAGGTTTACACAATGACAGCTCATCCTAGGTTTCTAAGGTGGCCTAGGTCCGACCACATCTAAATATACAAATGATTAAAAAAAAAATCCTCCTAATCCCCCTAGAAGGCCCATTGGGCTAAGCTTTGTTCTTAGGCCTACGTCACTAAAAAAGAAAACAATTAGTACTACTATAATATAATTAAAAATAATAAAAAAAGCCCAACAAATAAGTTTATAATTTTTACATGGCTAGCCCACAAGTGCTCCCTAGTAGAGTTGCTCATTTTGTTGAGTCTTATTTCGATTTTCTTAATTTAACTTATATTAAGCTCAACCCGCTTAATACAAATTACTCGACATTACACTTCAGAAAATACTTTTCTTAGAAAAAATTTAAAAATTGGAGTCGCCAACTGGTAAAACTAAAATTAGAATTTTAGGTAGGAAAACCCTACTTTGACCACTATTCTATGAATTTTTTAAGAAAATAATTTTTAGAAAAAAAAAATAAACCAGTGAAAACTGGGTTCGAGAGCTAACATATTAAGTCTAAGCCATCATGTTAAAATTAAAATAAATTGATGGGCTTTTTTATAATATTTTCTAGAATGCTAAAAATAGATTTAAATAATTAAAAATAACTAAAAAAGGAAAAAAAAAATTTAACAGTTATCCCGAATATGCTTATATACCTGCTAATCAAGATCAAATTAGTTGTAGTTCCCTTTTTTTCTAAAATATATAGTGGGTAGATTAATGTTATTTAAAAAAAAAAAAAACCGAGCCAAGTTTACATTTTTTTATCAATTTATTATTTTAAAAAAAACCTAAAAATCTAATTTTTCTAAATCAAACAAAAAAAAAAACTATCTTTCCTTATAAAAAAACTCAATTAAAATTTTTATTTTTCCCAAAAAAAAAAACCCTAAGTGTCAAAAATATATTTTCTATTAAAAATGATTTTTTAAGAAAAACCTAATTTAGCTAAAAATTTGCAAGAAAATAATTAATTAAAAAAACCTACACTTAAATAGAAAAAATTAAAAAAATAGAAAAACATAACTAATTAATAAAAACCAATATTCTAAAATAATAATAATTTATTAAAATTTTACTTAGGTCGGGTCGCATCAGTGTTGGGCGAGCACAGGCAACAACTATGCAATGGTAAGTGAGATGCAAGCAAGAGTGAAGTCGATACAGGTGACAATAGGCGAGAGTAAGAGCGTGCTGGGTGAGAGTCGAGTTAGCGAGAGCATGCATTGCGCGATACGGGCACGATTGGGTGAGAGCGTAGGCGTACTGGGTAATAGTGAGGGGCAATTCTAGGTAAGCAAGGGTATACACCGGGCAATAGTAGGCAAAACTGAAGGTATGCTGGGCGAGCATGGGTGAACGAGGGGCGATACCGAGTGTGCACATAAGCAAGCGAGGAGTATGCTAAATGCGAGAGCCTACTGAATGGATGGGCATGTTGAGCGAGAGCAACGGCGACTTAAGCATGGTTGAGCGAGAGTAAGGGCGACTTCAGCATTGTTGGACGAGAGCGAGGGCGTGCTGGGTGACAATGAAGGTGACTCGAGCGTGGCTAAGCAAAAATGAGGGTGCACTGGGCGTATGTAAAGGTGACTAGGGTGTAGGTAATGGACGACAGTAGCATGGGCAATGGGTGACAGTAGCTGTAGATCTAGATTGTGGTGGGCATGACTTTGGAAGGTCCTGGTCAATGCAATGGGCGAGCACGGGTAATGGATTAGGCAATGTGGGCAGTACCGTAAGTGGTGGCATGTGAGGTACTAGTAGTGGCGCGTAGGGTACTAGTGATGGCATGTAAGGGAGTATGAAGGTGAGTGAGGGGGCTTGAAATATTTTTGTTGGGTGTGTCATTAAACAGAAAAGCGTTCTTCAATTATTGCCCAACATGATATTTATAAACTCTAAAATAAAATCTTTCTTATCTTTGATACGAAATATTTGTTTTTGATTTAACCTAGATTTAACCTAGATTCACCCTAGCTTCTAGAAACCTTAACTAGTTTAAGCTTTTCTTTTAAGGCCTGGCCCAATCCAATTTAGCCTAATAATTTAATTAATCTTGATGTTGAGCCCCTAAATTGGTTTAGACTAAAACTAATGGATTCAGCCTATCTCAATAACTAATCCAACAACTTAATCCAACTCGATACGACTTGACTCTTGACTCAGCTTCCTATGGCCTTACTTGACTTTCTTTTTCTCTATTTTTTCGTTTTATCGTTTTTCTTTTATTTTCTTTTTTATTCATTAACTTAGCTCAATTAGGAAAAATTGGCAAAAATGAAGTGTCTACAACTATCAATTCTAACTTCTCAATGGAAATCCCTTCAGGTACTTTGACATCTTTCAAAATTTTAATTAATACCTCTTGGTAAGTATTTGATGACAACAGCAGGCCCATTAGAGAGATCTGGGCCGGTACCTTCGCTAATTGGTCCATTATCTTGTATTCATTAGCCTTCACTATCTTCTTAGAAACATTCTGATCTTTATCATCTATATCTTAAAAAATCCTTCAAGAAGCCTCTTCTACAGCAGTCTTCCTTTTGGCTTCCTCATTCTAATCATAAACTTGTCTTGAGCGTATAAGTCTACCGACCATGAGTAATGAGGCTCTAGTTGTTGGATTCTCTATCTAGTAATCCAGGGATGCTGCTTTGTAATTTTCTAGGGCTATTGGGACATTGAAAGTAATCTTCATGGGCTTTCCCAATTCTTTAACCTTCTTTGTCTTCCCATCATATTCGAAAACCAATGGCTTGGGCTCATCTCTAATCATTCCAACCATCTCAGCTGCCTCTTGGCTTCAGTAATAAGTTTTTCTTCTTCCTCAAATTCTAGACCCCATCCAATAGGTAGGGCGTTGGCGTATATGGTAGGTAATCGGCATAATCTACCAAGTACTCAAACTTCCCTATTGGTTCTCTTAGGGTGTCAACAGTTGAATCACCGGCTTCATATCTTTTTCTAAACTCCTTTTGAGTACTTCTCTTTCACAATTTTAGAATCATCATAGCTATGATATCAGCTTTCAACTTCCCATCCTTTAAGCAGTTAATACATTGTTGATCTAGTCCAGGTCCTATCTTTGAGATTCATATTCTACAAATACCTAGCTTGCCTCAGATTCCAAGCTATCTCCTCAATAGTGATAGGGGGACTGTCTAGATCAATCTCCAGTTTAGAAACTTCAACAATTATCATATTGATTAAATTTCCATAATTCGATAGAAGGTTGTTACCCACGTTAGGAGTGAGAGTCTGGATAAAATCTAATTGAACCAACTTGGCATCAATAAGATCTTGAATCTAGCATCTGAGTCTCCAACATTGATTTATAGAGTGCCCCACTTGCCTTAGATGATAATCACATCGAAGCTCTAGGTTATAATCCCTCGGTCTTTGTCTTTCCCTAGGTATTTCAAACGTTAGAAGGTTCTCTTTCCTTAGTCATGCAAGAACTTAACTTAGAGGAATGGGCATATATATGAACTATCTTCTTTGTAGGTGGTTATTCTAATTCAAATTCGATGGGGGGATCAAATCCTCTAGTCATGGCTACTGGGGCTATAGGTCGAACAAGGTTTCCAGTATTGACAATGCTTACAGTGGCTTCTTTGGCCTTATTCGAAAATCCCACGAGAGTTGTCTTCTTCTCAGCTACTTCGAGATTAGGAAACCTCCCAGTAGCGATAGCTTCCTCAATTCGACTCCCTAAGGCCACAGTTTCTATAAAGTTGGAGGCAGGGTGCTCAACAAGATGTTGGTAATACGGGCTTCTAAGAGTATTAATGAAAGCGAAGGTTAAATCCTTCTCGGTTAAGGGTAGAGTTACCCTAGCTACCATGCCTCTTCATCTCTAAGCATATTCTTTAAAGTTTTCATTGGTATTCTTCTATAGATTATTCAAATCCCACATGGATGAGGCTACTTCAATGTTGAACTTATACTGGTTATAGAAAGCCTGTACTAACATATCCCAAGTATTAATCTCATTCAAGTCTAGTTAGGCATATTAGGTTAAAGCAAGCCCAGTCAAGCTGTCTTGAAAAGTTCGGACCATTACCTTGTCATACTTTGTGTATCTCCCCATTTTCCTGATGTATAACCTAGTGTAGAGCTTCAGGCAACCAGTCCATCATATTTCTTGAATTCAAGCACTTTAAATCTTTCTAGAAAGTCATCATCTTCATATGTTGGCAAATTAATCATCCCAATCTGTTCAAACCCGTTAACCATTTCTAGGGTTTTCATCTTCTCAATCAACTTCTACATGAATTTTCTTTCCATCTCCTAGTGTTTCTCCTCAACCTCCTTCCTCCATACCTTAGCATGAGGGACTGATTCTTCATCTTCCAATTTAAAGGGAGGGGTCGTTTCTACATTCTGATTTGAGTTGACTTGAGATCCTTGTCTGTCATTAAAAATCCTGATAGCTTGAGTGAGAGCCTGAATTTGTTCGGCCATCTTGTTCACGTTTTCTTCTAAAGTTGCTACTCTCAGGTTAAGCTCGGTTTGAATAATATTTCCAGTACCTTAAGTTGATATTCTGGCTTTAGAACAAGTGAATATCGGGCTTCTAGTTAAGTTTACTCATTTGGATGCTATCTTTGAAATTCTACATGAAAACCAAGTTTTTTATTTTTGATAAATTAAAGATTTTTTTTTTATATTGTGACTTTTGTTATTCTATTGTTTGCCCCTTTTGATTTTTTTTTTTTGAATTTTCTCTTTTTTCTTTTAAAAAATTAACTAAACGAATAAATGAATAATAATAATAATAATAATGAGTAAGAAACTGCATAACTAATGAAAATTTTATTTACTAAAGCTGCAAATTTATTAATCAAGAGACCTAACTTATACAACGGACTAAACAAAAAGAAAAGAAAAACTCTTAACTAATTTTCCTAAAAACTTAAATCCTATATCTACAAGAGCTAATAGATCTAGCTAGGACAAACTTCATCAACTTCCCTCATAAGTCTTCGTACCGTAACATCCCTTTCTCGAATCTTGCTCTTCAATAATTGATTTTCTTTTAGTAATCTCTCATTTTCCAACTTTAACTCCTCAATGATTCTCTTACTTTCTTGGAACTAAGCTTCAACTCTAGCCTGTATGGTGTCTTGATAGGCCTGTTCTATAGGGGAAAGATTTGCTGGCTTTGGCTCGTATCTGAATACGTCTGGCGCTTCATACCGTATCTTTCCTGTCTTCTTCAACTGATCATAAATGGGTACTCTCCAACTCTTCCCCTTAAAGTTCCCATATTGACTATCTTCTTGACTTCTCTCCATTCCCATAACTTCATGAGTTCTACTAGTCATTGGATTAGAGTAGCTGTGGGTAGACAAGGAATTTGATAATTTATTGTAACAATGTCCAAAGAGTCTCTATAGGCTATCTCTTAAACTGGACCCAATTGTTCGGTAACATAAGTTAGGAAATATCTAGTACAACCTATAATACCTATAAGGGGGACTCCTACATAATCAGTGTACCCTACGTTGGTTTAAGTGTAATGGCTTCATCTAGCTATCCACATAAAGTCTACTAGCTACATTTTGCTAATAATTGATACCCATCTATTAAACTAAGCTTCATCTGACACTTTAAGGTAATGAGCAAAGTCATCAATTAGATTCATATTTTCTGTTAGGGACTCTCTGAGAAGAGTCCCTCTACACCCTTATGTGTGACTAAGAAACCATATAGCAAGGATTGTAAGGTAAGCCGTGAAATAACCATGCCCCTGCTTCTTCAAGTGGGTAAGTGTCGTGAACTATTCTGCCAATAGTGCCAATATACAGGATTTACCAACGAGGAATTGAGTCACTAACTCGGCAACCCTATAGTGAACTTAACCATATTTAAAGGGAAACAGCACCATTCCAAATAGTACTACAATAAATACATTGACCCTCTTCTTAGCCCATGATTCATATCCTCCATAGAAGATCTAGGGATATCTCTAATAGGCAGTTGGGCCTGAAAACTACTCCACTAATCTTAGGATGCTAAGACATTTCTGGCCCTTTGAAGATAAGAATGACACCCAGGCTAACTTCTTGACTCCTAACAATGTCATAAAAGCTTTCTCGGGCTAGACTCTAAGATCAGGGATAGCTATACCTACTTTAAGGGGCGAGGCACTAAGTAGTTGTGAGTACTCTTCTAAAATGGGTGTCAATACATGTGGGCCGAAGTTGAAAGTTGTAGATTTTAGATCACAGTAATGGATAAGGGCCTGAATTAGAGGCCAATGGAGCTGGACTCGCATAAGGGATATGATTGGCTTAACCTTCTTACGAATGCGATCTTACTTAGCATGAGGAAGTTGGTTCAACCAATCACTCGAGATAGCCTCAGAGAAGGAGTACTTATCCAGTTGGACTTCATAGACAGGTTTTCGACTGACACTATCCTGACTCTCCATATCTGTATTAACTAAAATGTAAACGAAATAAAAGGCAACAATTATTTACAACAAGGCCACCAAATTTAAAATAAAGTTGGATATGATGTTAATAATTTCGTAACTTTTTCAAAGATTTTCTTAGAAATTGCGTAGCCTTTCATTAACTAAGGAATGATAGAAAAACAAAATAATATACATATAACATAAGAAAATAAAACATTCATAGAGACACGAGCATAATCAATCATATAAAATGCAACATGTTACACAGAGATGCAATGCAGTAAGGTTAAGTGATTAATAAATTATAGGAAATACAACTAATCCGCGATCAGGAAACACCCTTATATATGTGCAAGCATAAAATAGGATTTTTTTTTTAAATGAGGCTCATGAATACTTATATATAAGGGGCACTATTTTTTTTTTTTAATTTCCTTTTTTTTTGAAAAAGAATATCAAACCGATCATAGATTAATCGAGCTTTTCCTATAATTGAAAAACAACTAACCCTTTTTGAAAGACATAATGCAAGAGGGTGGGGTCTACAATTCCTAAGCTTAGTAGTTTTAAGGTTTTCTAAAGAGAAGCTTAGTGGGCTATATCAAAGCTTGAGTGGGCTCGCCTATCATCATTAGGTGGGGGTAATGACCCCAACGACCTGAGAAATACACAATGATGGCCTATCCTAGGTTCCTAAGATGGCTCAAGTCCAACCACATCTAAACACATAGATGGTTATTTGAAAAATAAAAACCCCCTATCCTCATGAAGGCCCATTGGGTTAGGCCTTTTTTTCTTAAGCTTACATCACTAAAGACAATTAGTATAACTATAATACAATACAAAAAGAAAATAATAATACAAAAGCCCGTTAAAAAAAAAAATGTTTAACTGTCACATGGCTAGCCTACTAAGTGTTCCTAGTGGAGTCGCTAATTTTGTTAAGCCCTATTTTGATTTCCTTAATTTAATCTATATTAAACCTAGCCGCTTAATATAAATTACTCGATATTAAATTAAAGAAAAGAAAAAAAAATTTAAAAGAAGATGGAGTCACCAACTAGTTCAGCTGGTAAAAATAAAATAAAATAAAATTAGGGATCTTGGGTGGAAAAACTCTAATTTGACTACTAGTTTACGAATATTCTAAAAAAAATTAATTTTTAGAAAATTAAACCAGAAAACTAGGTTTGAGAGCTAACCTATTAAGACTAAGTTACCATGTAAAAATAAAAAAAAAATTGTTGATCATTATTATGTATAATTTTTCTAAAAATATTAAAAATATACTTAAGTTCATAAAATGTAACTAAAAATGATTTTTTATTATTTTTATCACGAATTTCTAAGAAAAGGGAAAAAAGTTTTTTTATTTTTTAACGATTGCCTCAAAGATGCCTACGTACCCGTTAATCAGAATCAAACCGGCTATAGTTCTTTTTTTATAAAATTTTTAGTGAGTGGGTCATTTTTATATTGAAAACTGAGCCAAGTTTAGCTTTTTATCAATTTATTATTTTAAGAAAACAACCTAAAAAAAATTAATTTTTCTAAATTAAATAAAAACAACCCTAACTAATTGAATCTTTTGAAAAAAAAAACTTAATTTAAGATTTTTCATATTTCAAAACCACTATGTGTCAAAATATTCTTTATTTAAAAAAAACATGATTTTCCAAAAGAAAAAAACTTAATTCAACTAAATTTTATTGGAAAATAAAAAATTTGCAATAGGAATAAACAAGAAAAAAAAAACCTACACTTAAACAAAAAAATAGTTAATAAAAAAAAACTAATAAAGTAAATTAATAATAATTAATGAAATAAATAAATAATAATAAAAATTAATGAAAATTTACCTAGCGTTGGATCATATCGGTGTTGGGTGGTAGACTAGATACTGCTAGGCGACACTAGGTAGTGGATTGGGCGACGTTGGGCAGTAGGCTAGGCATTGTTAGGTGACACTCGATAATGGACTGGATACTGCAAGGCGACATTGGGTGGTAGACTTAGCACTGCTTGGCAACATTGGGCGATATTGGGAGATGGATTGGGTGTTGCTAGCAGTGGATTGGCGATGAATTGGCTATTGTTGGGCGACGCTAGGTAGTGGATTGGTAGTAACCGTAGTTATTGTGCGGTAGTGCAAGGGTAATATTGTGTAGCATTGCATGGTAGTGTTTTGGGTAGAAGTGTGATTAAAAAAACTATCTCCTAAATCCCCTTTCTATGTGATATTTGTAAACTGAAAATCAAATATTTCCTATCGAAGATGCGAAAGATATAATTGTGATTCATCAAAGATTTACCCTAACTTCTAGAAACTCTAATTTATTTTGAGCTTTTTTATTTTTTTAAGGCCCAATTTGATTCACTAAAATTTAGCTCAATAATTCCCTAATTTAATTTGAGCCCTTAAATTAGGTGAATTTGGCCCAAAATTAATTAAACTCATATCGTTACCTAATCCAACAATTTAATGCAATATGACTTGACTTATAACTCAACTTGCTATGACTTGACTCAATTTTTTATTATTATTATTTTTTTCGTTTTCTTATTATTATTATTTTTCTATTTTTATTAACTTAGCTCAATTATTTGAAATAAAAAAATTAGCAAAAATGAGATGTTTACAAAACCCTAAAAACCTACCATGGACGCTACATACATGATGGGTTAAGATCTTCAAATTTTAATTTATTAGCTTAATAACATGATTATTTAGTACTAAGCATGATTTAGGACTTTATAACCAAGTTAAGTGGGCTAATGATGAGTTAATGCCCTAACTTAGCTTAGTTAGAGATTAAAGACTTAAAAATACTATTATGGGCCACCTTAATGATCATGACTAGATCTATAACATAGTGAAATATGACTAAACTTAAGGCTAATGTTAGGCTTAAGTTCAAAAAGAAAAGTAAGATTGGGCCTAAGTCCCTAAATTGCAAGATGAGCCAAAAAAGCCCCAAGAAACCTAAGTTTGAGGCCCAAATAATAGAGTGACCAAATATGAAGTCTCTCTTAAAAGGCACAAAAGTTATTCAAGAGGTTCACTAAACCCTAAGGCCAATTCAATACATCTACTAAATGCCCCTTAATGAGTTGAAGCTCTAAACTTAAGAAAAGAGCCCCTTTAGGCTCATAAGGGCAACACCAAGGCTTAAGGTAAAAATTTAAAATGTTGGGCAAAAAAAGCTTACTTAAAATACTTAAAAGGAAGCCTAAAATATTAAGTGCAAGGCTTAAGACCAAAAGCTAAGCCTAAAGCCCTAAGCGACTAAACTCATACTTTAGGCCCACGAATTTGTAGAGCCCAAATCGAAACCTTACTAACCAAAAAGACCAAAAATGACCTCACCAAATGAAAGAACACTCAAAAAAGATGAAAAATGACTACAAGATCATTAAAAACAGATTTAAAGTGAGGAAACTATGCATAAAATATGAAAACAGTTAAAACGAGACTTAGAGCAAGAAAGCATAGATAGTTATACAAGTAGTATACTCATATACTTTAAATGTATTCTTCAGGTGACAAGAACCTTGAGTTTAACACAATCGAGGATTATTGGGACTATTAGATTTCATAGCTAAGTGAGTATACTGACGCTTATCTTATCTAGCTTATGGATATAGTGTAGAGCACTATTTAATCATATATATGCAAAAAAATGAATATTCTTAGGGTAAGGATTATATGTATGTGTTTCATTTAGATATACTTACTTGTTAAGAGACAATAATATATCTGAATTACGAATTGGATGCTACATTAGTAAATCGTGCCTTGGATTGTTTGTCATATATATATTTAGTTAGTCACTTACGAAACCAAAATAATAACTACTTGACCTTAATAAAAACTAGCCATGCATTGTATGTCTATGCTTTATCTGTATAGGGCGTCAGCACTACATAGTAGAGTAAGAGATCATGCATTTGAATCCAATATTATTATTATTATGTATGTCATTGATTCATACAACATACTCATGCGACATGTTCTTGCCTCAACTTTTGAGATTTACTTAGCTTTGGGGAGTGCTGCTTTCTACATAAGGCTAAGCCGTATTTGTTGCTTTGGGTCTACTAGGAAAGAGATTAACATATTTGGACCATAGATGTACAAACATACATCCTAACATGCCTAAATAAGTCCTAACCTAGGCAACGATGGGCATAATACCATGCTTTACACAATCACGAGCAAACTGTGTACGATGTTACATTTCATATGTTTGTCTACATTAAATATGCATGTTATTACTTTATAATAGTCTCTAAGTGGAAGTAAAGATTGCGAGATGCATAGTATGCTGAAGGTTTCTAATCAAGAACAGTATTTGATTTTAGATCTTCTCGTAGTATACGGTAGTGTTGCCATAACTTGACTGCCCCTCTTAGTTATGATAGGGAAGGTGTTTTATATGTGATGATAAGAATCATGTGGTATGTACATGTTTGAGGATGAAATTAGTTAAGTATAATAAATGTGGCAAGAATAAGCACTTCTCTAGAACTTGTTTACAAGTTTAGGCAAGGAGTTGGAAAGGCTGGAGGTTCTATCAATACAACTGTACCTCCCTTTGTCTTTACTCTAAAAGATGTAGAAGAGGATGATGAGGAAGACTTTACTGATTGGATGGAGGAAGATGAAATTGACAAGGGACTTATAATAAGTACATATTCAAACTACTTATCTTGATAATAGTTTATGTATAAGTTATATTAACATAATTAGATTCTAAGATCTGCAAATGAAAAGTTGGTTATTATCGAGCCAATTTTTATTTTTTATTAATTTATTTTATATTAAGCCTAACTTGTTTAATATAAATAATCAACATTAAATTAAGGAAAAACATTTTTCCCTAAAAAAATGTTCTAAAAAAATATTTTAAGTCACCAATAAGTAAAACTGGTAAAAAACAAATCAAGGTTTCTCAGGTGTAAGAAACCTTAATCTAGTCACCAGTCACTAATATTTGAACCAAAAAAAGGGTTCGAATGCTAACTTATTATGATACATGTCTCCATGTAAACATTATAAAAAACAACTAATGGGCCTTTATTTTTAGAAGTTTTCTAAAATAAATGTAAAAACATGAAAAAAATATGAAAATGCATAAAAATGAAAATTTTAAATTATTTTTCATTAAAAAATTTTCCTAATAAATAAATGACAAAAAAAAATTCTCAAATTTTATAGTTGCCTCAAGGTACCTTTGTACCTACTAATCGGGATTAAACAAACCATAGTTCTAATTTTTAGAAAACTTTAGTGGGTTGACAAGTTTTATTCATGAAAATGAGCTAAGTTTATGTTTTTAACTAATTTATTTTTATTAAGAAAACTATCTGAAAAACCTAACTTTTATTCCCCAATTTAAAGGAAAAAAAAAACCTAAAATTTGAACAAGAACCAACTAAGATTTTTATTTTTCTAAAAAACGCTTGACTACATGATAAAACATTTATTCTACAATTTTTTTCTCTAAAAAAATCCTAAAATGAAAATCTATTTAAAAATGCAATTTTATTCAAATCTTCTAAAATATGCAGTTTAGATGCAAATCTCAACTAAAGATGAATCTTTAAAGAAATATGCAATTTTGTAAAAAAGACGCAATTTTTTTCAAAAGTCATGCAATTTTCGAAACATGTTCAATTTAAAAAAAAAAAAAATACAAAAGATGCAAATTTTAGAAGAAAGAAATGAAATATGCAAATATTTAGGGAAAATATGCAATCTCAATGTGATTCCTATGATAAATATGGAAACTATATATGGACTACTAATACATATGAAATAATATAAGAACCTACAAAAAGAATCACATTAGTACTTATTCAATAAACCGAACAATTTTATTATTACTAATCACATGCATATGCTAAAAGCAAGATCATAAACATGATTAAAAAAACCAATAATGAAGTGCTACTACTAAGAACCTAGACAAAAGAAAAAACTAAAATTAGTATTAACCCTTGCCAATGAAATAATAAAACCTAAATAAATAGAGAAATATTAAAATAAAAAATCAAAAGAGGAAAAAAAACAAAAGAAATCCAAACCTACCTTCTATTCAATCAGGCACGAGTTGGATCTTAGGGCTTAATTGCATATGTAAGTTAGATTTTTCATCCTATTATGCACATGGGTTAGGTTGTAGGTAAGACACAATGGTAACAAATCTAATGACTTCACACAATATCTCCTAAATGATGAATCTTGTGAGAAATAATAGTTTTGTATGATTTGTATTTGTGAAAGTGTATCTAGAAGCAATGCCTTGAAGAAAAGTGGCGGTTTTGAGAAGTTGTGTGATGGTTAACGGCAATGGAGTTCGCAAGTTACAATGGTTGTTGGTTCGATGCAAGACAAGAGTGATTTTGGGGGTTTTAGGATATAACGAGTTCAGTAGTGGTGTTTTAGGGTAGTTCATGAGGTGGCTAATGTGGGTGATTAAGGGTTTCGACTAGTTACAATTGTAGCGTGCGCATAGGGGTGTTTGCTACAGTTATAGGGGGCTCATGTCGTGTATGGAGTGTGTGACGGAGAAAGGTGGTTAGGGCTAAGATTAGTTGTTGCACAAGAGAGTAGATGAAATTTAAGGTCGAATTGGGTTGTGCTATGATGTGTTTAAGTAGGTCATACATGGGGTGGTGTTGCAAGGGGTTTGGGCACTAGGTTAGGATGAGAGAGGGTTGGTGGTTAGTCTTGGATGTGTTGCTTAAGGGAGTGAGTTGTTGAAGGATGGTGGTCATGATGGTTCATAAGTAAGAAAGAGGATGAGATGTTGTTGTGTCTGCAATTGAATGGAGATAGGCATCAAATGTTTAGTTTGGATCAAAGATTTAAGTTGTCTATTGTTAATTGATTCGAAACTATTTTTATAGATTTCAATAATCAAATCTTGCTATTATTTCTTTAGATTAACACACATCTTGAGTTGGGTATAACCATATTATTCACATTTATCAAGATCCTATTTTACTAAAAATTGACTAAATGTCTATAAAATTTTGATGTTTCACTAATGATTTACTAAGATTTATTCCAAATCCGATAAAAAAGAATGAAGATTTAACAAGATTCAGTGCTATCCTTTCCCTTATTCATGACTAACACATGATGAAGAAATGAGACTTAGAGCAAAAATATTGTAGGCACCCCCTCTCTAGATCGATCCTAAAACCTTCTAATTACTGGTGCATACCTAAGCCAATAAACCAATGGCTCTTCCACATTCACTTCTACACTTAAAATTTACTTAAACCTTTTTTACTAGGCCCAACTTAAATTCCAGCCATCAAACCTAAGCCCAATTCATTCTAAATCATTTAAAAATAGGCTAAACTTGTTTAAAAGAAAAACATAAATATACATGCTAAAGATTTTTAACACCATTTTTAAATTTAATAAATCCAAAGTCTTATTTTAATTAGTCTTGTTAAAATATATATTTTTTTTAAATTGGACAAAAATCTGCATTATGAGCTCAAATATTCTACTAGACTAATTTTTCTAATGACGCCTAATTTTTAAGGACTCTGAATTTACTAAACTGCATGTATATTTTTTAAATTTACCTTAGCCGAGCCTAAACAACTAACTAACTTGACTTGAATACTTTTGACACATTGTATTTTATCAAATTTTTTAATTATTTTTATATTTTTCCTATAAATGTAGCCTAAAAGAAAAGATTAAAATAAAAGAGTGGAAAAAATAGAGTATCTACAGTTGTTTCTTTTTGTAGCAAAATCTAACTAAAACTTTGCAACAAAGACTAAAAAAAAATGCCCATTTTTGTCAAATCCTTACTTGAATTGATAAGGTAAAGACTTCTAACTTACATAGTCAGTTAAAAAAATATGACATAGAAGGTCAACTAAAAAGAATACTGACTTGAAAGGTTAGCTTAAAATAGTTTGACTTAAAATGTCAGATTACTAGTGTCTCGACTTGATAGGTCGAGGTAAAATATTTTTGACTTAAATTGTCAAATAAGTATGATATCGACTTGAAAGGTTAGGGTAAATAATTTCAAACTGATAGTATAAGATAAATAAGGACTTGACTTAGAAGGTAAGGCAAAAGGCTTTGACTTAAAATGTCAAATGAATAACATCTTGACTTAAAGGGTCAGGGTAAAAAGCTCTTGATACTAACTTGAACAGTTGGGGTAAAAAGATTCTTACTTAAAATTGTTCCTAACTTAAATGGTTAGGGTAAAAGGATTTTGAACTAGGGTCCCTACATGAAAGGTTGGTAAACCCATCTTGAATTGGTGGCTATCCTAAAGAGGATAGATCTCTTCAAGGCTATTAAAATCTTTCTTAATTCATTTGAGTATTCCTTTGTAAAATTAAGAGATTTTTCAAAATTATTTTACATGGAACTGTAGAATTTCAAAGATAGCAACCAATCGACATACCTTATATTGATTCTCGATATTCACCCATTTAGATAGTAGAATGGTACCATAGTGCTTATCAGTAGTCTTTTTGTATTCTTAATCACTCCTTGGAATAGGGTCTACCTAAAGCTTTTAGCTATGAGCTTTTATCTATACCATGCCTATGTTCTAATTCAATGCTCGTCATGCTGCAATTAGGTCACTCTTAAAAAATAAACCTATTTTTGAAAAACAAGATTAGATCACATGGAGCACTTATCCTCTTTATTATATGGTGATTTAGGCTTTCTATTGGTAATTATTTAGTGTTTAAGTTTAGGAAGAGAGACAAAGAAAGACTTATTGGTGAAGTGTTTATCAGTCAATGACCATCTCAAATTGACAACCATCATGGATATCAACTTTATTCACAAACGATGGAAGATTAACCATAAACAAATTTTCAAGAAGAATTGGAATCTTTATTGGACTTAACATTTCATAGGTAATAAAACTTAACTACATCTGAATTTACAAGGTCCCTCAGATTTAAACCATCCATCTTTGCTAACACTAATGCACTTCCTATAGAAACCCTTCTCACAACATAAGAGCCTTCATAATTTGGAGCAAATTTCCCCCTAGGGTCTTTCACTTTTGGCAACACTTTCTCAACCCTAAATCTCCTCCTTTGAAATGTCTCAATCGTATTTTCTTACTAAAGGCATTGATCGTCTTCTACTGGTAACACTGACCATGACACATTGCTCCTAGCCTTCTTTAATCAAGGAGATTCAATTGGTCCATTTGTTTTCTTAGCTACTCTGCTTCATCTAACTAAGCCTCTACCAACACTTAGAATGAGGGTATTTCTACTCCTACTAGTAGTATCACTTTAGTCCTGTACACCAATGAGAAGGGAGTCGCTCTTGTAGAGGTTTTGATTGAAGTTCTATAAGTCATGAGAGTAAGGAAAGCATCTCATGCCAATCTCTATAAGTGATCGCTATCTTCTTGATGATCCTCTTCATATTCTTATCAGCAACTTCTACTACACAATTCATCTATGATCTATATGGAATCGAATTGTGGCAATTGATTTTGAATCGGCTTTACACTTTAGCCATTAGCTTATTATTTAAGTTCAACATATTATCCATAATGATAGACACAAGCACACTATATCTAGTAATGATATCCCTCTTTAGAAATCTAACCACCCTTCCTTTGGTTACAGTAATATATGACATAGCTTCTACCCATTTAGTGAAATAATCGATTGCAACTAGAATGAACCTATGCTCATTTGAAGCTATTAATAAGATGGGACCAATCATATCTACTCCTTACACCGAGAAAGGATAAGGGGCTAATAGCACATGCAACTCTTACGATAAGACACTGATTTTGTTGGTTTAAACTTAACATAAATGATAATGTCTCATATGCTTAATATAATTTGACTCCAACATCACCCAAAAATATCCCATCCTTGTTGTCTTTCTGGTCAACATTTACCTATAAATATGAGGACCGTAAACTCCTTCATGCACTTCTTTCATTAACTTTGTGACTTCTTCTTCATCTACGTATCTTAGTAGTGTTGTATCAAACGATCTTCTATATAAAGTAGCTCCACCTAATAGGAAATGAGCAGCCAATCTTCTTAGCACTTTTCTATCCTTTTTATCAACATCTTTAGGAAACTTACTCATTTAGAGAAATCTTTGGATATCTTAATACTAGAGCTTCTTTTGTTCTTTCTCTTCGATAACCAAGCAAAAGACTGGCTTTTTCTCCACTTCAATTTTTAGAGGCTGAATTTCTATCCCATATGTTACCTTCACCATCGATGCTAGTATTGCTAATGCATTGACAAATTGATTTCAAGTTCTTGGAATGTAAGTGAATGAGATCTCATAAAACCGTTGGATCAACTATCCTAAGTGTTCATGATATAGTATTAGCTTATAGTACTTTATCTTATATTCTCCTAGGATTTGGAAAATTATAAGAGAAGAGTCTCCATACACTTTAAGCCTTCGTATACCTATGTCTAAAACCATTTTGAGCACCAAGATGTAGGCCCCATATTTTGCTATTTGTATATGGAAATGCTAACCTAGCTGCCATAGGGAAATGAGTACCCTTAGGCAAAATACATCGGCTGCTCCATCAAAATACATCTTCTATTCTAGCCTTTGACCATTCAATTCACCTGCTACCATCACATCTTCATTACGAAACTAGGCTTCAAAACTACTATTGTCATCTTCAAGTGGATACTCTACCAAATGATCTATACAGCCTATTCCTTGATAGAAATTAGGCTTCAAAACTATTTTCATCATCTTCAAGTGGACACTCTGCCAATTGATCTATATAGCCTACCCTTTGACAAAGCTTTAGATTACATACTTTACATTGAATTTGAAGAGCAACATTTGCCACTTGGAAATTCTCTTGATCAAAGCTAGCTTCTTTACTAAATACCTTAAATGATCATGTTTCATCAATAACTCCACTAAGTAGTAAAGGGTATACTGTTGGAGTCAGTACATTACCAATATCAAGGTACAACATGTTCTTTCCACTTCTAAGTATTTCTACTCGCCATCTGTGAACTTCTTGTTTAGGTAATATAGGATGCTCCTTTCTACTTGTCTTGTCTCTCTACCATAGTATATGTTCCATCAATTCAAGGAAAGTCATTGAGTAAAGTATTAGTGACCATCTCGGTGTAAGAGTGACCAATACTGGTGGGTTCATAAGATATTATTTGATTTTGGCAAATTCCTACTCACACTCTTCATCCCATTATATCACATACATTCTTCTTCAAGAGCTTGAATAACGACTTACATTTATCAGTATGTCGAGATATGAATCATGTAATGTAACTCAACGTCCCTAACAACCCTCTAACTTTCTTTAGGGTTTTTGGTGCAAGCATGTCTATGATTGCCTTTACATTATCTAGGTTTACCTTAATCCCTTTTCTATTGACAACATAACCTAGTAACTTTCTCGAAGTCACTCCAAAGGTACATTTCTCTAGTTTCAACTTCAATCGAAACTTCTTCAGCCTTTTGAATAACTTTCTCAACATGTCCACATGATTCTTGTCTTCTTTAGATTGAGCAATCATGTTGTCTACATATACTTCAATTTCTCGGTGCATCATGTCATGAAACAATGCAACCATAGTGCGTTGATAAGTTGCCCCAGCTTTCTTTAACCCGAAAAACATTTCTCTATCGTAAAATGTTCCCTAGATAGTAATGAAAGTGGTCTTGATTTTATCTTCCTCTACTATTTTAATCTAGTTATATCTTGAGAAACCATCCATAATAAGAAGATATGATTTCTAGTTATGTTATCCACCATGACATCAATGTATGCCAAGGGGAAATTATCTTTAGACGTAGCTTAATTCAAGTTACGAAAATCTACATAGACTTTGACTTTCCCATTTTTCTTAAGCATTGGCACCACGTTGGCTACCTACTCAAGGCAATTTGACACTTCTATGAACCTAACCTCCAATAATTTATTTACTTATTTTATTTTAAGTAGTATATTAGGCCTAAACTACTTAAGTTTTTGCCTTTTAGGCTTAACATCTTCTTTCGTGGGCTACTTATGGACTTCCATCAAAGAGTCTAACCCCATCATGTCCTCATAAGACTAAGCAAGTATGTTTAAGTACTCTAATAGTAAGTGTGACAATTCTTGCTCTTGGCCATCTATCAAATTACCCCCAATTTTTAGATTTTGTGGATTTTCTTTTGTTTCCCAAATTAATTATTACTATTGGCTTCTCAATGATTATTTTGCCTTGTTCAAATTGACACTAACTCTCTTGCATTTTGTTTAAAGTCTTAATATTGTCTCCAATGTTTGACTTAACAGGATTGAAGATGATATTGGTACTTTTATTGTTCACTAGTGTGAGATATCCATGATTTTCATCATTTTTATTGGATTTAAAGAGTAAAGCAAAAAAAAAAAAAAGGTGAAAAAAAGGAGAATTGAAGGAAATGAAATAAATAACTTTATTGAATGAAATTAAATGTTTAAAAGAAAGGGCTTAACTGATCGATTCATAGGAAATTAATGGCTCCTAGCCAATCTAAGCTGTTATTCTAAAAAGACCTATTAATAGGAACTAAAAGCCAATTATATAGTGAAGTAGGGGTATCACCATATTTCTCCACATTTGGACTGATGTTGCACTGTTGAGCCAAAGGTTTGGCTAAACTGGCTACTTTCGGTTCTTCAACATATGTAGCTGCTAGAAAAGTTTGGCAGATGTCTAGAAAGTCTATATCAGCATGGTATAGGTAATATCCTCTTTTTCCTCTAATCTTGGCTTTCATCTCTTAAACCTTTACTCTAACGAGCTCATAACCTAGCTCAAATGTTCTGATCTACTACTTTAACTATTTTGACAGAATAACACCTGTCGAGTGGATCTAAAGCCTACCTAATAAAAGGTTGAAAGTCTAAGGAATGTCTATGACCTAGAATGGGATAGCAAACATTTGTAGGCTAATCTCAACTTGTAGCCTAATTTCCCTAAATATATCTCTCTTTGATCCATCAAAAGCTCATACTACAATTAAACTAGGCTTTCTTTCAATTAGATTCACTCTAAGCAAATTTAGTATCGCTAATGGATACACGTTCAATGAAGAGTCATTGTCAATTAACACCTATGCCACTATTCTGCCTCCACACTTAACCATTATGAAGAGAGGTTTTATGTGTTGAGTTCCCTCTTCACCTAACTCTTTTGGAAAAAATGAGATCTAATCTATTACAAACATTAAGTTGACTATTGTAGACACTCAATTTTTGCCTCCCATCGTAATTCTAATTTTTGTTTTTTAATAAGGTCCTAATTCAGCATAAAAAATAAAATAATAATAATAAAATTGAAAAAATTTTAAAAAAAATGGAAAAAAGAAAAATTATAAAGATTTTTTTTTAGGAAAATAGAATTTTAGAAAGAAAAAACAGTTTAGGGTCAATTGATTTTAACTTGATTCAAATAGTTTTAAAGAGCCATGTTACTTAAGTACAATTTAGTTGTACTAAATATCAAGGTTCAGGTCAATGGTCTAATAGATAAGTATTTAAGCATTAACATTAATATTAGGTTAGCTTGATATCATGAGTTTGAATCTTACAAGGCAGACATATATCTTTTTATTTTTCTTTTTTTTTTTTTATTTTGTAAAACTCAGTTAAGCATACACGATTCAAACTTAATAAAATCTTTTGAATTTAATGCGATAAAAATTTATGTGATTCAAATCTAAATTGATTTTTATTAAATCAGATTTAATTCTAGTTTAATTTTTATCAAATCGGACTTAAATCGATATAAATTATTTAAATTTAATTTAATTTTTATCAAATTATATTTGAATTTTATATGATTTAAAAGATTTATTTTCAAGTTTTATATAATGGGAGACAATCGGATACATTAGAAAAAAAAACTGAAATCCACTTTCATCCAATTCCCTCTCTCCTACATACTCTAACCAAGCCACGTGACAACTCCATCGCAGTTGCTCACAAGCGTCATCCTTTGCTGTCCCTGCACTAAACTCCACTGTCAGACTATACTCGTGATGTTCCGAACAGCAGTCCATTGACCAGCCTTGCCCATACGTGTCTGCAGCACCAATACAAACACTGACCACTTCACTTACTGAACACAAATCAGCCACGCCATTGCCACTCTACCGTTCGCGGCTACACTTCACAACATAACATACACAAATTCATTTACTGCACATAGACCATACTTCACAGCCAACAATCTACCGTGCACTGCTCCAACATGCAACGAATGCACACACTCTGACTGAGTACATCGATTGCCTACAACATCTACGTCCAACACAGACTAACCAAGCTACACGATCACCCCACCGCCCCTCGCTGCTGCAGTGCTTCAGCTGTGCACACGATCCATCATGCAGCATCCACAACACAAAATAACAACACATGATTAGTTCTCACTGAACAACACAATCCCGCACAGCCACGCACCAGGACACGCACAGTAGTCTATCCACGCATGTCTCCTTCGCCAACAGTTCACACACAGAATCCAAACACTTATCACCCCTATCCTATCTTCCCTCTACGGCCAATGACCAAGCTAGCAGTAACAGCTCCAGACATCACGTTGAGCCAGGCATGACAACTCCATCTCATTAGCACCACACACCAGGACACATGCAGCAGTAGCATCCATGATCAGTCCGCATACTGTCTACTGACCGATACTCCAAATCAACACCAAACAGCTACAACTAAAACCGAATAGCAGCAACTACCCGTCCACGCACTGACCTTGCCACACATTTGCTGTTTGTCGCACCCACTCAATGCACCACTCAACCAATAAGTCTACGCCCTGACACGCTCTCAGACATAGTTCACGTCTGGTACACAGAACAACAACCACACAACAGCACCACACACTTCACGCCCTCCATCCAAAGCTCAAGCACTTCATTGATGCTCCAGCACTAAGCACACAGTGCACTCCAAATCAAGTTCAATTCTACATTTTTTTTTTCTTTATTTGTTATTATTATTTTATTTATTAATTATTAATTTATGTTGATAGCATAATATATAAATAGATATATATATATATATATATGGCTTAGGAATTTTTTTGTAGTGTTAGGTTTTTTATAGAACTCCTCACTTAGAAAATTACTTTTTAAAAAATAAAATCTAATAAAGTTTTTTTTTTAAATTACGATGTTTTAGAGAGTTTTTATAAATAAAAATACTCAATGATTAAGGCCTTTTTTAGAATTTTCTTTAAGAAAAAACGAAATTAATAAAAACGTAAATTTAGTCCATTTTTAAAGTTAAAATAACCCAACACGCTAAAGATTTTAGAAAAAACTATGGTTGTCTAATCTCGACTAGCGAGAATATAGGCACTTTCGAGACGACATTAAAATCTATAAAAACTTAAATTCTTTTTTGTTTTATTTTATTTTTTCTTTTATTTTTCAATAAAAAAGGAACAATTTTGGTGAATAAACCTAATTTCGAAAAATAGATAATGGTACTCGTTAGGGTTTAATATATTAATCACTGAATTCATAACCCTTTGATTTTTATTAAATTGAAATCAAAGACCCAGCTAAATTGTAGCTAATCTACTCAATTAATTACAATTTCTTTTTTTTTTCTTTACTCCAATTAGGTGGCAACTCTAAAAGTATTTTTAAAAAACTGGAATTTCCTATTTTTTTTTATCAAAGATTAATATTAAATGATTTAAGGTTTAGTATTAATCAATAAAATGGGAAATCAAATTAAAAAAAAAAAAAAAACCAAAAATTCAGGCTTGATAACTACCATTCACAACTTTTCAATGGAAATCTTAACATCCTTCAAAATGATGATTAAGGCTTCCAAGTAAGTATTAGATGATAATAATAAGCTCATCAAAGAGATTTAGGCTAGTATATTGGCTAATTGGTCCATGATTTAGTATTTACTAGCCTTTACTATCTTTTTAGCAGTGTTCCATTCCTTTTTGTTTGTGTTCTCAAGAATCTTTTGGAAAGCTTCTTTTACTATAGCCTTTCTCTTAGCCTCTTCACTTTGATCATAGACTCACCCTTAATGGGTAAGTCCTCCAACCATGGGTAGTGAGGATACGATAGTTTAATTCACTGTCTAGTAGTTTAAAGGGGCAACTTTGTAATTCTTAGGGGCTAGTATACTATTAAAGGTAATATTCTTGGGTTTAGCCAATCCTTCAGTGTTCTCATCCTTCCCTAAGTACTCAAAAACCAAGGGCTTGGAGCCATCTCCAATCATACCAATCATTCAAACTACTTTCTTTGCTTCCTCATTAAGTCTATCTTCTTCCTCAAATTTAAGACCCTATGTAGTGGGTCGTGCATCATCATATATTCTTAGTGGATAAGAAAAATCAACCAAGTACTTGAATTTGCTTGACGGCTCTCTTAAAGTAGTAACCATTAGATCCCTAGCTTCATACCTCTTCTTGAGTTCCCTTTGGGTACATTTCTTTCATGGCTTCAAGACCAATTTAGCCATATCAACCTTCTTTACTTTCCCATCCTCTAGCAATTGATAAATTGTCAATTTAGTTCGTTATTTATCTTTAAGATTCATGCTCTGTAAATGACTAGCCTATCTTAGATTCCATGCTACTCCTTCGATAGTGATAAGTAGACTAACCAAATCAATTTATGGTTCTAGTACCTCACTTTTGATCATGTTAATTAAGTGTGAGTGATTTAGTAGAGGATTATTACCCTCATTTGGCCTAAGAGTTTAAATAAACTCTAATTGCACCAAATTAGCATCGATAAGGTCCTACATTTTATGCTTGAGTTTCCAACACTAATATGTAGAGTAGCCCACTTACCCTAAATGATACTCACAATGGAGTTTTAGATCATTATCCTTCTACTTCTAACCTTCCTTGGTATTTCAAATGTTAAAAGCTTCTCCTCCCTTAGCCATATAAGGACTTGGTTTAAGGGGATGGGTATTTTAGTGAACTACCTTCTTAGTAGGCAATTGCTTGTGTTTAGATTAGGTGCTAGTGTTGATGACACTTATGGTAACCTCCTTAGCTTTATTAGTGAACTTCATAGGGGGTGTCTTCTTCTCAAGCCATTCAGGGTTAGGGAGCATCCCTGTAGTAATGGCTTCGTCAATTTGGCACCTTATGGCTACAATCTCTACAAAGTTAGAGGTTGTGTAAACTACCAGATGCTAGTAGTATAAGTTATAAAGAGTGTTTACAAAAGCAAAAGTCAAATCCTTTTCCGTTAATAGAGGAGTTACCTTAGTTGCCATGCCTCTTTATGTCTAGGCATACTTCTTGAAACTCCCGTTGGCTCTCTTGCATATGTTGTTTAAATCCTAAATGGATGAGGCAACTTCAATATTAAACTTATACTGATTGTAGAAGGCTTAGGCTATCTCAAGTGTTGATCTCATTCAAGTCGAGTTAGGCATATCATGTTAGGGTCGACCTAGTTAGACTGTTTTGGAAGGTCTGCACCATCACCTTATCATATTTCGTATGCTTAGCCATCTTCTTGATATACAACCTAGGGTAAAGCTTTAGGCAGCTAGTCAACTTCGAAACCTTAAACTTTTCAAGAAAGGCATCGTCTTCATATGATGGTAAGTTAATCATGCCCATCTACTCAAGCCTATCTAGCACTTCCAAGGTCTTCATCTTCTTAATTAACTTTCGCATGAACTTTCTTTTCATCTCCTTTTGTTTTTCCTTAATCTCTCTCCTCCATGATTCAACATTGGGAATTGATTCTACATCTTTCGGTTTAGGAGGAGGGGTCATATCCATGTTCTAGTTTTGGTTTGCTTGGGATGTCTAATGATCATTAAGAATCCTTATAGCATGAGTGAGAGCCCGAATCTGCTTGGTCATCCAAATCATGTTCTGCTCTAGGGTTGCAATTTTTGGGTCAAGCCTAACATTATTGCCATCACTATTAACTTAGCTACCGTTTTCAACACCGTAAGTTGACATCCTTGCTTTAGATGAAGTGAATATCAGTATATTGATGCAATATACCGCATGAGCATGCAATGTAATGGGGTTTAGTAATTAATAAATGACAAGAATGAAATTATTATAATCCCAACATTCATGCACTATATATAAGTGTGTAATTTTATGAAATTGATTTTTTTTACCATAAATTTCTTGCACATTTATATATATAAGTGTGCTAATTAATTTAACTTTTGAAAATAAAGGTCAAATTGGCTATGGACATAGTAACTCTTTTCCTATAATTTAAAAATTACTAATCTCTTTTCTTTTATGATGATGTAGGATAGTGAGGTCTATGGTGTCTCAAGCTTTATAGCCATAGACATTCTTGGAGAAATGCCTCATAGGCTATAAGTAGGTTCTCATATCATCTTTAGGTGGAGGTAAAGACCCCGACGATCTCAGTGCTATACAATGGCATCTCCCTTAACCCAATATCCCTTAAGGTAAGGCCTATTAGGTTGGGCTTTTCCTAGTAGGCCTACGTCAAGAAAACTCAATTAGTACAACTATATAATATATATTTTTTTCAAAAATAACACAAATAAAGGCCCATTAATTAATTTTCTTAATTTTTACATAGCTAGCCTATTGGGTTTCCAATGGAGTCACCAATTTTATCGAGTCCATTTTTAGTTTTTCTTAATTTATTTTATACTAAACCTAGTTTACTTAATGTAAAATACTCGATACTAAATTAAAAAGTTTTCAAAAGAATATTTTCAAAATATTATAGGAGTTGTCCACTAGTAAAAGTAAAAAAAAAAAGTGGATTAATGTTTCTTAGGTGAAGAAACCCTAATTAGGTTAATAACCCACTAATTTTCAATATATATATATATATAGATTTTTTACAAAACTTTAACCAAGAAAATGGATCTAGAGGCTAACTTATTAAGTAATTTGTCTCCATGTAAAAATTTAAAGAGAACAACTAATGAGCCTTTATTTTTAGAATTTTTCAAAAAAAAAAATGTAAAAACATGAAAAAATATGAAAATGTGTTTTTATTGCAAATTTTCCCTAGAAAAATAAGAACTATCCTAAATTTTACGATTACTCAAAAGGTGCTTACATAGAGATCACATTGACTGCAGTTTTAATTTTTAGAAAACTTTAATGGGCTGATAAATTTTATTTATGAAAACAAGCCAAGTTTACATTCTTAACCAATTTATTTTTATTAAGAAAAATCTTTAAAAAAACTTAAGTTTTATTCCCTAGTTAAAAAAAAAAAAACTAGTTTTTGAAAAAGGACCAATCAAGATATTTATTTCTCTAAAAAAAAAAAAAACTTGACTACATGACAATTATATTTTTTACAATTTTTTTCTCAAAAAAAAAAATCTATTTAAAAATGAAACTTTATTCAAATCTCTAAAAAGAAAAACTTGAAATATATGAATTTTGGGAAAAATATGCTATCGTACCTAAAAATGCAATTTTTGTATAATAGACGCAATGTTTTCAAAAGTCATTCAATTTTTGAAGATGTGCAATTTTTTTGTAAATACACAAAAGTTACAAAATTTGGGAGAAAGAAATAAAATGTGCAAATATTTAGTGAAAATATGCAATCTCTATGTGATTTATGTGATAAATATGCAAACTATATAAGGATTATTAATACATATAAAATAATATAAGAACCTACGAAAAGATTCACATTAGTACTTATTCAATAAAATGAACAATATTATTATTAATAATAATGTGCATATGGAGCAGTACATGGGACGCACACATGGTCAGCTTATCACAGAAAATCTCACCACCTGATTGAGATCAACAATAGTACCTACTAAGTGGCACACAAGGCTCCCTTCTCATTTAACCAATTCAATTTTTACAACCTCAGATGTGATGAGGTTGGCAACTTAAGTTTCTATATAAGGCAAGTAGACACAACATTGATGCAACTCCCATTATCCACAATGAGTGTATAAACATGGTCGTTCACCTTACATGTAATATGGAACATTTTTTCTCATTACTCCTCCTTGATAGATGAGTCAATGCTCAGAGCTCATCAGACAACTAAAGTCAACTTAACGAAGTCATAAGCAAACATATCTTCTTTAATAAGCTCTTCATTTCACTCCCTAATATTTTTCTCCCATCTAATCTTTTCTTAAAGCTCTTCATTAGTATTGTCCCCTTCACTGGTTGGAACCTCTCCTTTAATGACCATAGTACGTTGGTTCAAGTACTAAACAACCATGTATCTAAAACCTTAACATTTGAAGCACTTAATTTGGTTGGTCTTCTATCCTAAACCTTGTCCTTTCTTAAACATCCTTTTTGGTACTTCAATGACAATAGGGCAACATTTCTGCTCAATCATGATGTTAGTTTGTCTACCCAACTCAGTATTGTGTTGAGCATGATAACCGCCTTAAACAGGTTAACTACATTGGATAAGTTAGCTCAATTGAGGTTCGTTGGCTTGTTCTTCCTTTACCTCTCAACACATTGGGAAATCCATATAGCCTCATCTAGGGTGGTAAACTACTGAAGTTCAGCTACATCTTAACCTCACATCGAATCATGAGCACTTGAAACCTACATACGTACTCCTTAACAGTTTGGCTTCCTTGCTTCAACTCTTAGAGTTGAGCAAATGTATCTTATAAGCAAGTATTTAGCACAAACCTTGCTCTGCGAACCCTCTTCATCTTGAGCCAAGTACTGACTTCTCTATATCCATCCCTATTGTGCATGTTCTAAAAGTTCTTCCATTACATCACAACATATTCAAAGAACTCTAGGTAAGTTATCCTTACCTTTTTATGTTCCTCATGTTGATAGTAATTGAAGAATCGTTCTACTTTCCCTTCTTAATCAAGGTATTCATCAGTATCTCTAGTACCATTGAAGCTTAGAATCTAAAGCTTTACATTGTTAGAGCTTCCAATGCTTAAAGCCCTCTCTTTTACTTCATAGTAGTCCTCTTCATCTACTTCATCTATATTGCTTAAATCAATTGTTCTCTACACATGTCCTTTAATTCCTCCACCTTGGTCTTGTCAAGTTGGGAATTACCATTAGATGGATCAAGCATCATGAGCATCATCAACTTCAAGAGCAACTTGGGGTTATCATAAACAACTTCAATAGGTTAGGTAGCCAAGTTGTGAATCACTCGACTCAACTCAGCTATCATATCGGTCACCTCATCGAATTGTTCATTGAAACTCCTAGGTGTGGCTTTAGGTTGTCAAGTATGGTGGACAACACCACTGTCATTGTCTCTAATTCCAGCATTCACAGTCAAAATCAGTCATGCTTTTCAAACCTAGTCTCCACCTTTTTCTATGACAAAAGAGACTCTCCTTTACTCATTACTTAGAAATAATATACTCTACTTACTAATATTTAACCTTTACGCATACAACTATCTCGAACATAAACCAAATCTAACAACAACTATGCACTATGAAAAAATTCAACACAACAGTTATCTCCATCAAACCCAAAACAAGATACCCAGTTGGTACCTTACTCTGTTTTCTAAGGCTTAACATACAACGAAACAGAGCATGATACAATACGCAATCTTAAAGAGCGCATAATCATTAGTCTTACCACTTAATACCACAATCGATATGTACACTCAACACATTTAATCACAATAATGGTTTAACACAATGCAGCTACAATACAACACACGAGATAGCTACTTACCTACTATGGACCTTCGCTTTAAGCAAGATGAAACACTTCACCAAGGACAAACAAGGGCGATGATATTGGAAGGTAGGTCCAAACTCAAAGAAAGCTTGAAATGAAGGGTGAAAAATGCAGAAAATAAAAGAAAACAAGCAAAACCATGAACAATTACAAGGTCACTCATCACCTAATCTTGCTTAGGGGATAGGATAAGAATAAACAAGGAAAACAAGCTAATAACTTATAAAAGGAAACTTAATGTATTCAATGATTGATTCTTGCAAATATATGCAAAAGGATATTTATAATCAAAATATTAGGGCTACTTTTTATACATCGGAAAGATGAAAAGTATACTATCCATAATAAGCTAAATATAAGAAATAGATAACAACATAAAAGAAAATGAAAAAATAGAAGCTTTATGCAATAGATTTTGTCACTTGGGCATTGGAACACCTAGCTAGCAGCTACTAAAGAATTCTTAGGGAAATAGACAAAATGGTATGGTCAAGTTGTATAGATGTTGAGCTAAATTGCAGATACAACTAGATTAGGCCAGTTAGGATAAGACCTTCGTAGCTCAAAGTAGAGATGGTTGAGTTGGTGATTAAGCATCACAAGCTAAAGGTAGGGCAATCTGGAATCCCTTTAGGTCAAAGTACAACAACCGTTGACAATAACCTAGGTAGAGATTGGCTCAATAGTTGTAGGTGGTCAGCAATAAATAGGAGCTCGAACTCTTCATGTGTTGGTTGACAAGAGAGGATACGCTTGGCAAGGCCTTCAAGTCTACATGCTCGCATTTAGGTCAGGGGTTTAGTGGGTTGATTCCTATCAATCACCTTAAACTAGGCATAAATATAGTTGACTTAAAACCATAACTAAATATGCATTGCAACCTATTGGGAGATAATCAGAATTTTCTAACCAAATACCGACATCTTAAAAAAAGATAACACTATAGCATAATGGTCCCTTCTTCATCCATAGTTAAACTAAGTAACAGGAAAGGAGGTGGCAATAAGGATGAAGGCAGTAGTATAATGGATACTTACAATCCTGGGTTTAGTTGTGAGCCACAGCATACACGTTAAAACTCTTCAAACTCGAATTAAAGTGGGTAAAATTCCTCTAATTTCATGATAAACCGGACAATGTCATGCAATGGAATTTGACTGTCATATTGCATTTAATTAACTACTTGATAATCCTACTTATACTTGATAAAAAGTCTTATTCCCCATCCCCACTTACTGAGCAGTTAGTTACTCACATTCCTATAGATCTTTTTGTAGGTGATGACTAAAAATACCACATTATAACTACCCTAAGGTTAGTCACTGCTAGATTCTAAGGAGTAAAGACTTAAACTAGAGATTTTACTAGACTTTTTGAAGTTTCTACTTTTGTCTTTTTGTCTTCTATAGACAAACTATGTAAATTATTATTTAAGCTTAAGTTACTAGATTATGTAAACATATCCTAAACTATCAAAAGTTTAATATATGTTTAAAGACTTCTTCCTATAAAACATGAGTACTTTCATACGAATTGTTTACTCTAAAGGAGGTTAATCGTGCACACTTTGTATAAATCTAGTCCATGATAGCGACTATAAGATCAATTTCCATCTTAAATTGGTTTACATGGCAAAACTTTTATGACCTTACCACTTCAAGTCGCAATACATACCCTATCATTTGAAAAAGAAAAAAAAAACTTAGATTCAAATTTTTCATTTTAAAATTTAATTTATTTTAGTTTTAATTTTAAACCTTTTTTTTTAAATTAGGGGTTTCATGATCATGGGTCTAAGAACTAGATCCATAAACTAATAGATCTACGGACCATTCATTGACTAACCATTGAAGGTTGGTCCTAAGTTCCATTTTTCTGTTTTTTTTTTTTTTTAACCTAAGAACCAACAGTTCCATACTGAATCCAAGTCAGTTTAGACTTATGCCTAGATTTATTCAACTTGTCTTATTAGAATTAAATAAGCATGCTAAAGTGACACTGCACTTTACAGAAAATTAGAATGTACATCAATTTTGCTAAAATACCGTTCCAATCAACTGACGTGATTTTATAAGACTAATTTACTTCATAAGTTAAATATATTGTAGATCATAATTAGCTATTTGTATAACATGGCACAAAATTTATCCCAAGTCATCCAAGTTTGTTGCTAGCTTTTTTCCAATGAAAAGTCTTACCATTAGGTTAGCCCTTTATTATGAACTTTTCTTATGTTTGGCATAGAAGAATGAACTTAAAATTCAATCATGATTCCAAATCCAATTCCTTTTTCCATATTTGGATGTATTTTGAGAAGTCAAAATCACAATTCCTTATAATCGTTGAATCTAGCTGTAAAGTGGAATAAAAGGGTCGAATCTTGATTTTATTCCACTTTATATAATGCATAATTACATATTTAGCCCTCATTAATGTATAAGAATGTAGTCTTTTGAATTCTCCTCCTCTAGCCTGAAAAAATAAAAAATAAAAAAAGGAGAACAACTCCAAATGACATACGAAAGCTCTATGTATGAATCGGATCTTCTTTTTTATTCATATTCTTATCTAATAAATCAATGTCTCTATTATGTATCTAAGTTTTTAACTTGTTTTACAAATATAACATTCTACATTTGAATAAATATACATATATACATACATATATATATATATGTAAAACAATATATACAATTATTATATATGATATTTACATATGTGATAATATATACATGGTGTTATATATATATATATATATATATATATATNNGATTTTAATATAGCATCTTATATTTTTAACATAACAAGTTATTTTATTAGTATTGTACATTTAACATATTTGCATAGAAAATTTATATCTGTTACATATATATACACTTGTACATATAAAATTTTATGCATATGTGTATATAACATATCTATATAGATCACATGTTATAAATACAATATATGGTGCTATATTAAATTCTATATGTATAATATATTATGCGCATTTGTGAATATAAAATGTTACATAAATGAATATAATATATATGTATATATATAGGTTACATACTTGTTACATCCATATATCCACAAGTTACATAAATATATAAATATATGCATATAATATGTAATGTCCTAGACTCAAAAATCTATGGATTGCTATGTGTCCTTATCCTCTACAAAAACATCTAGCATAAAAGAGCACAAAAAATCTCCAAAAATATAAATTTTATGTTCAAATAGATCACATAAAAATCATCCAATTAGTTTCAAAATTTCTGATGTTGAACCTCCTCAAATATGATTAAGTTCTACAAATAATCAATCTAACAATTATAGTTAAAGAATCCCATCAATCTCATAAACTAACTATAAATCCAATGACTCATTTCCATTCTAATGATATTTCCTATATACACATAAATTTTGTTTTTATTTTCCATTCTTATAGTCATATACCTAATTGTCACTCCCCATTCGAGTCAACTTAGTAAACTTCTCAAAATTCATCAAACTTTGTAATTATAGTTTAAATACCTACATTTGTAAAAATAAGGAATGTGTTAATGCCCCATATGTAAGTATCACAAACACATACACATGCTACACCATTACACAAACCACATGTGTTAATACATAACATTTATTACAACAATCAACTCAATAATTCAAATATTTAATTTCACAAGCATAAGGGAATACTCATGATTTCTGCCACACAACTCAAACGGGAATGCCACTTCAGCCCTAACAACACTACAAGCATGGGTTTGCCATTTGACCTTCATACAGCCTAAACATCACACTCTTTACCAGTAGGTATTCACCATTATACAGTCCCCATACCTTCTTAATCGTCACCAATTCTATTGGCTGGAGCTTACCATCCATGATCGCTACAATCACATAGTTGTTATAGTTTCACCACCTCTGTCCTGCAATCCTAAAATCTACCCTTAGTCATGTTAAGGAGCAATAAGATGATGTAGCTCAAAGATCATATGGGTACCTTCCAAGAAACCATCATTAGATCAAGCTACACAAAAGTAGCAAACAAATTATCTAATGGCCAAATATTTGTTAAATTCATTTATACTACTAATCTTATCAAGTGCAACCAATAAGTACAGTAAACATGTACATGAATCCTAAGCAAAAGATGTCTCTAGCTTACAATTCATTTCAACACCTACAGTACGATGGAAATGCATTTTTTTTATACTCACACGACTGGTCTTTCTATTCATTTATTAAAACTTCTTCATTTAAGCTTTGTTATTAGTTCATTCTAAAGTTTGAGATTTGAATTTAAACTCTTAAAAGTGTTTAAGAAAGGTTAGGACAAAGTTTAGGATCAAGAAATCTTGATAAACAACAACGCAAGGATAGTATAAGAATACGGTCATGGTTCACAGCCATGCTCCTTGATCGTGTTTCTTTTTTTCAACTTTACACTAAGAACACGATCAAGAGGTTTTAGGGTGTGATCCTATTGGCCCCCAAAATTCCACTTTACACTCTAACTTAAAACTGGAAGGGAGGATCACAAATGGGATCTTGTTCAACAAACATTCTAAAATTCTTCGATTTTCAACATCCCAAAACCCATTAATTCAACCTCAAATCATCTTATTACCATGAATCTTCACGTAATTAATCTTTTTTTTTTCTTTTTTAACACTTCAATCCACCTATCCAATACTAATTAAAATCACCTAGTCTAATACAACTTCACAAGATTAATCTTAACACATCACTAGATCCAAAATCCGCCCCTTTTCATTTTATCAAACCTATCAATCCTTAATACAAAAAACACTCAGGTATGTTTTCCCAAAATAACAAAACTGAAGATAAACAATATTAGTAATGAAAAATAGAAAATACCTTATTTAATCTCTTGTTTTAAATCCATTAACAAGCTCTAATGGAACTAGCACCTTGCTTCACCCATAAAATCTTTAACAAAAGATCTCTTGCTATTAGATTCAAGCGTTGTTAATTCTATTGACAAGGAAAAAATTACTCACCTTTTTTTATGTTTGAGATTTCCTTCAAAAGACATTGTCAAGTTGTAAAGAGAAATCTATAAAGAGAGGGAATAGAGCTTAATCTATTGATTTACTTATTATTTGTAGGTAAAGTTTTTTATTAGGGTTTATAACTTGCTTTCGTTTTCCAAAACTACCATTACCACTAAAATTTAATTATTCATATGCCTTTACTTTAATAATCATCTTCCTTTAATAATTTTGCAAGATTTCACATCTTCAAAAGTTTTTATGCTCCTAGTCCTTAGAGTATGATCTCTCTGCTACGCTTGAATTTATTTCACTAATTGTCTCCTCTAAACTTAACTTTATTAACCTTCTACTCTAACGAAGCTATATCCACTACCAAGAGATTTGATTGCACTTCCAAATACTTAGTTGATAGGCTTGATTTATGGTATACACATCCTTCTTCACTTTGTAGGTTTTGTTTCTTTTGATGTCACTTCCTCTATTTCATCTATGTCCACAATCCAATTCATACTTTCCCTCCATGAGTCACATATTTATGATTTCTTCTCCTTGCCCTACCAAATTATGCCTTTGCATAATCTATTTAGAATTCTCTAACTTACTAAATTACTTAGGTCTTAATAGTTTTCTTGCTTATTTCTTCCACAAAATTCTCCTTTACTATGTGTTGCTTCTTAGATCTTAACATATTTAAACACTTCTATTCTTTGTCATCTCCCTTCTCTGATTTGAGTATCTGTTTCATCATAGATTTATTCCTAAGTTTGCTTATTATGCTCTTTAAAAGAAAAAAAAAATAGTTCCATGCTAACCAATAAACATCCTATTATTGTTCACGTCTCCAATTACATTTGTCTTCTTGTATAATGCAAGTTGATTATATTTGAACCATAGAGTTTTGATCTTTTGGCTTGTAGCCGGTTTGCTATTAAAATACTATTTCTATCATATTGATTCCTCAATTTATTTCAACCCAAAGGACTCAATCTTATTGATATTAACAATTTAATATCACCATATTATAACTATTATCTCCCAAAAATAACATTAGCATATTGGTGTCCTTCCACTTTTATCCACAATTCCTTTACTCCATCTTTCTCATTCTATTTGTTTTGCAATTCTTCTATTTAAAGTCAGTTCCTAAGTCTTACCATTTTATTTGGATGTTCGATCCTCACTTGTGGTTCTCATACATTTTAAGGTATCCTCAAAATTTTTACTAGATTTAATGTCTTATAACTAAACCCCTATTTTCCTCCATTAATAGACTCCAACTTTTCCTACTTTTAGTAACCTTTTAATTGACTCCTCCCTTAACTCTTGCACTATACCCAACCGATATCACTTTTAAGTTGTCCTATTGTTACTTGAAGCATATCTCATTTTAACAATCACTAGCTAAAAGAAAAGGTTAAAACTATCATCTTCACTCTATAAAATACAACTATCTAAGTTGGACTATTAACACTTATCTTATTTATTATTAGAATTTATTATCCTTAGAGTTCTCTATCTCAAAGGGTTAATATGTTATTTTAACTATTTCGAAGATTAATGTAATTTTCTTGTCTTATTATTTCAATTTATTATTTTAAATTTCCATTATTTGAAGGGTTACCATGTTACCTTATTTATTTGAAATATTAATATAACTTTGTTGTCCTTATTTAATACGTACCATTATTATCTTCACTCTTGATTATCTTAGTATCTTGTTTTAAATAATTAGTTATTCTGTACTTGTTTATTTGATTAGACGTTTGTTGATTCATTAGGTCATTGAGGTTTTTTCTGTTTTCCTTTTATGACTTTTCTTATTGCTTTTTTTTAATTGCTTTTACATTATGGGATCTATATCACATGTCACCTAACACAATAATTATACAAGCAATGTTAGTGAGTCTTAACATTTTATTTATCTGGATACAGTACAGAATCAACCAATGACTCAACCAACTCTATGGGACACAACAAAACAAGACAAGGTGTTTAAAGAGTTAGTAGACATGATACATCATTGACTTAGGAGAAAGTATACACTTTCCATTTCAAACTCATATGCATACATGCCTGTCCATTAGGTATTTTAATTGTCATATGTCTCCTCTTTTCTTATCCCTTGGTTGTTGAGATTCTTTATTAAAAGTGTAGCACTTTGCTAGTTTTGAATTTAGGAATTTTGTAGTTATTATGTCCTCTTAATATTTTATTAATGTTCACTATGCAAATTTTAGTGATATAGCCTTGTATCGTAAAACCTTTTTATTGTTATTATTATTGTGGTGTCATCCTTGTTGTCCTTGATGTTGTTGTTATTATTATTTTTTTTATTATTATTAGAATTATTAATTTTTATTGTTTCTACTAACTTCATTATTGATTAGTCATTATTTTATTATTGTGTTTCTTCTCATTATGGGGGAAAAGTCAAACAATATTTGTCCCTTTTTTTTTTTTCAATGCTCAGGGATTAATATTAATGGTGTTATTCACATTTTTATTGATTATTATGATTATTATTTTAGGATGGTAACACTACTATTTACAGGGGGAAGATAACATAGAGAAATATATATTTATATATATAATTATTTTGTCAAGGGTTTGTTTCAATATATTAACAATTATTTTGGTCATCACGGTTAACCTTATGGGTATCATAGTCAACTCTTTCTTCCTCTTCTTCTTTTCTTTCTTTCTTTTTTTTTTTTCTTATATAAGTTTATCTAATTCTATTTCTTCCATTACTAATTTGATTTCATGTTTTGTTGTCTTTTCATACTTAATTGAAAACATTCATTACTTATTTCCATTCTCTTATTTTGAAGTTTTAAAATTTTTAGCTATCATTAGTTGACTAATTAATGAAACTTTCTATGAGTGTTTATGAGTATATATTTTTTATGTTGTGTCATTACTCATAAATCATTTTACCTATTTTATGGTCAACTAGGTTTAATGCCTCTTTAGGATTTTTTTAGTAATTGCCTAATCTTTATGATTATCTTTATTTTATATTATTTCCCTATTATAAGTTTTATTCTTAATTCATACTAAATGTTTTAGAGGTAATTATGGGTATATCTTGTAAAACGGTAAGTATATTGTTATTAATTGTATTATTAAATCTTCCAGAATAAATTAGCTCTCTTCTTAAGTAATTTCATCCTATTACTATTACCAAGGCTCTTGGTGTATATCTATTATCTCCAAAAAAAAATTGAGTACATAACTCTAAATATAGTACATTTTAGCACAAGGAATTATTGCGAATTGAGATCAATTGATTGTATTCTATTTTACTTTTCTAAAAGATACACATGCTTATTTACATCCACCTAATATAATTCAAAACTTTAATTAGTAACAATGGAAATAAATACATCAATAGTCAAGAAAATATAATGAAGTAATTTTCTTGAGGGGTAAACACCTATCCCACATATACTCATGCTCACGATCTTACTGTTCTACAAATCATTTTCCTAAGATTTCTATAGATCATATACATATGCTTCGATACCATTAAATCTGTAACGCTTAAAACTTAAGAAGCTATAAACTGTCATGTGTCCCTATTCTCTACAAATATGTCAAGCATAAATGAGTACTAAAAATCTAAAAAAAAATATAAATTTTATTTTCGAATATATCACATAATATTCCTATAATCAATTTCAAAATATCGAATATTGAACCTCTACAAATTATGAACAAGTTCTATAAATAATCAATTTAACAATTATAGTTAAAGAATCTCATCAATCACATAAAATAACTATAGATCCAACAATTCATGTCTATTCTAATGATATTTCTAATCTATATGTAAATTTTGTTTTTCTTTTCTATTCTCATAGTCATATACTTAATTGTCATTGCCCATTGGGTCAACTTAGTGAACTTCTCCAAATCCATCAAACTCTATAATTACAACTTAAATACCTGTATTTAGAAAAAATAAGGAATAAGCTAATGCTTAGTACATAAGTACCAAAAATACATGCACAAGCTACACCATTACACAAACCACATGTGTTAATATGCAACATTTACTACAACAATCAATTCATCAATTTATATATTTAATTTCACAAACAAAAGGGAATACTCATGATTCTAATTACATTACTCAAACAAAAACGCCACCTCGACCCCAATAACACTATAGGCACGAGTTCACCACTTGGCCTTAATACATCCATAACATGACACTACCTACCAGTAGGGGGTTCACCATCATACAGTCCCTACACCTTCCTATTCCTCTCCAATTACATTAGTAAGGGTTTACCATCCATGGTCCTCACACCTTCCTAACACTCCTGTCCACTAATAGGGGTTTACCATCCATGATCTTCATACCTACCTAGTTGTTATAGATTCACCACCTCAGTCCTTAATCTATCTCTATTCATGTCAAAGAGCAACTTCACTAGGGATAATTCCATTTAAAGATCATAAGGGTGCCATTCAGGATACCATCACTAGATTAAGCCACATATAAGCAGCAAACACATTATTAAAAGCCAAATATTCATTAAATTCATTTATACTACTAATCCTATCAAGCATAACCAATAAGCATGGTAAACACTTTCCTTAATCCTAAGGAAAAAAATGTCTCTAGTTCACTTCAATACTTGAAGCATAATATAAACACATTCTTTTAGAACCTACACAATTGGTCTTTCTATTCTTTTCATAACATTGCTTAGTTTAAACTTCATTATTAGTTCATTCTGGAGTTTAAGATTTGAGTTAAACTATTATAAGTAGTTAAGAAAGGTTAAGATAAAGTTTAGGATCAAGAAATCTTGAAAACAATGAAGTGAGGATAAGTAATAGAATGCGATCAGGGTTCATCGCCGTGCTTCTTGACCATCTTTCTGTTTTTTTTTTTTTTTGAACTTCATAACAATACAATGCCTAAGGACCATAGCCATGGTCTTAGGGTATGATCCTATCGGCCTTCAAAAATTCCACTTTATGCTCCAACTAAAAACTTGATGTGATGATCATGAATAAAATTGTGGTTGTCATCTTACCTGTGATTCTCTTGTTCAATAAACACTCCAGAATTCTTCGCTTTTCAACACTCCAAAACCTTTAATTTAACCTTAGATCATCCTATTACTAGAAATCTTCACCTAAGTAATCTTCTTTTTTTTTTAACACTAATCTAACACTGGTAAGAATCACTTAATCCAAAGCAACTTCACAAGATTAATCTTAATACATCACCAAATCCAAAATCTACCCTTTTTCATTCTATCAAACCTAGCAATCCTTAACACAAAAAATACTCAGGTGTATTTTCCATAAATAGCAAAAACTAAGGATAAACAATATCAATAACATTTGGCTAAGTTGGAGCAACTTTGCCTTGACTTGGCCAAAGAAAATTAGGAACTAAACAAAAAACATGAAGAGATCCTTAATTTCCTCCATAATAGTGTCTATCCAAATCAAAACAAAGAGTATGGTGATCATGACACTGAGAATAGTGATGACTCAATCTATTTACCCGAATTGTTGAAAAAGCAAGACAATGTTACAATGAGACCTTTAGCTTCTACCTCAAGAAAGTTAACAAAGGTAAGCAACCACAGTAGGTATACCATGTCGGGCCCTCACATGTTAGCACCTCTACTATAATGAGTAAGTAATTTCAAATCAAGAAGAGCCCCTTCATCTTTGAGATTTTGGAGGAAATTATTCCATGGCACATCAAGTTGCGGCAATTTGAAACTTATGACCAAATGAAAGATCTTGAAGATCATTTAGAATATTATCATACTTTGGTTAAGTTGTACAGTTTAAGTCATGTCATAGCCTGCCAAGCTTTTCTCTCGACATTGAGGAACATGGCAAGTACATGGTTCAAACATCTAAAACCAAACACTATTTCATGTTTCAAAGAATTAGCAAAAGTGTTTCTTCAACACTTCCTTACAAGTAAGCTTCCTACTAAAGATTCTTCAATCCTTAACACAATGAAGAAAAGATCAGATGAGACAACTAGAGATTATTTGGTCAGGTTCATGGCCGAGATGGTCCAAATCTTAGAGTTAGACATGAGTGTGGCACTCAACGCTATCATTGATGAGGTCAAGCCCTACGGAGACTTTTTCAAGTCTCTTGCGAAGAATAAGTTCAGAACTTTTGTCGAGTTCAAAGCTAATGCCACCTCCTACATCCAACAAGAGGATAACATAGAGGCTCGATAAGAAGCTGATCAAAATAGAAGAGATAAGAAAAATGACAAGAGGAGGTGTGCAAAAGATCAACTCGAGATGGGCAATTATCAAAGTCTAAACATTGAGAGAAAGAGACCTCAAATTCTAAGATATTAGTCCTATACACCAATCAATCGTCTAATTTCAAACATATTAATGGAGGTATGTAGGTAGAGAGGCATTTTGTAGTGGTCGGAAAGGATGAGAGGAAATCCTTTAAGGTGAAATTCCAATAAGTACTATGATTTCCATCACGACAAAGGTTATAACATATATAAATGCATCTAACTTAAGAATGTGATCGAGGATGCAATTCAACATGAGCACTTACGAAAGCTCTTAGCACATGATGCCAAGAATATCGAGTAACCGTCTCAAAGGAGAAGTGAAGACTAGGAGAATGATATTTGACCAATTGTTGCTGGGAGAGATGCAAGGGATGGGAGTACTAGCAAAGTACTTAATAAGATAATCAACACTATTGTCCACAGACCTACTATAGGTTAGTCAAGCTCTTCAAGTTTGATTAACATCATAAAATATGTTTGTAATATCTAAGGTAAGAAGGTCAAGATTGACAATACGATCTCTTTCATAAAAGAAGATTTTGAGGGCATCCAAAGGCCGCATGATGACAAATTTATGATTAGCATGAGAATTGCTAACCTCAATGTTAAGAAAATTCTTGTTGGCACCGAAAGTTTGCAAACATCATTTTCCAACATGCTTTTGACTAAATGAGACCAAAGATCAAATCACAGCTGAGATCTTACAATTATGATTTGTATGCCTTCAACAATCAACTCTTTTAGGTAACTAGACTAATCTTTTTACCAATCTAGATTGAAGATGACGAACATGTCTTAGAAGATAAAGTGGACTTTCTTGTCGTCAAATGTTCATCCCCATACAACATGATCATGAGATGGCCGTATCAATACTTATTCGACATCGCCCCTTCCACAGCTCATCTCAAATCCAAATTCCTTACTTCCATGGGAGTCGGTGTATGTAAAGGGGATTAGCAGTTTGTAAGGTCTTTGTATATGATGGCCTTGAGGTGAGAAGAGATTTTTGAAGTAGAAACTTATCTAGAAGGAAAGTCAGTCGGTGTAGGAAATACTGAGAATGAAACGGAGAAAATCTCTTTAAGAGATGACCCTAGAAAAACAACTAAGATAAGGAAACCCTTAGTAGAATACAGTCGCCAAAGTTTAATCAACTTCTTGCAAAAAAACACAGATGTGTTTGCATGGTCTCCTTTAGATATGTTAAGTATCCCTAGAGATGTTATGGTATACAAGCTCTAAACTGATCCAATCGCAAAAGTGATCCAATAAAGAAAAAGGCATTTTGCCTCAAAGAGGCAAGTGGTCATAGAATATGAAGTTAAAAAACTCTTGAAAGCAGGATTTATTCAGGAAGAGTCTTATCTGACTTAGCTAGCCCATTGTGTGCTGGTCAAGAAGTCTAACGGAAAATGGTGGATGTACATAGATTTTATAGATCCTAATAAGGCATGTGCTAAGGATTGCTTTCCACTCTAAAAAATTGATCAAATGGTCAATTCAATTGCTGGACATGCATTGCTTTCTTTTATAGAAGCATTTTTAGACTCAACCAAATTAAGATGAACAAGGATGATGAGGTTTACACATCATTCGTCATGAATTTTGAAACATATTGTTATATGGTTATGCTCTTTGAGTTAAAGAATGTCATCATAACCTACCGAGGGCTTGTCACCATGATGTTTAAACCTTAAATCCGTTGAAATGTCGAAGTATATGTCGATGGCATAATTGTGAAAAGTTTGATAGAAGATCAGCATTTTGCTGATCTTGAGGAAACTTTCACCACTTTAAGGAGACATTATATATAAGCTCAATCCACAAAAGTGTGTTTTTTGCACTATTTCGAGAAAATTTTTAGGATACATGGTCACTCGATGCGATATTGAGGTCAACCCAAGAAAGACTGATGCGATAATTAACATGAAATCTCTTCGTACTATTAAGGAGGTACAAGAACTCACTAGGTGAATTGCCACCCTTAATTAGTTTGTGTCAAAAAGCATGAATAGGTATACAGAATTTTTTAAAATTTTAAGGAAACCAAGAGACTTCAAATGGACAGATGATTGTGAGAGCGCATTCAATGAACTTAAAGAATTCCTCATGTCACTCCCGATACTCTCAATACCTATCTCAGCAAAGAATCTATATTTATGCTTATCAGTCAGCTATCGAACTCTTCTTCTATATTGGTTCAAATCAATGGCAAGGAGCATTGACCCGTTTAATACGTGAGTCATGTCTTACAAGGACCAAAGCATCAATACATGAAAATTGAAAAGTTTGTTTTAGTAGTGGTTCTCTTAGCAAGGAAATTGAAATCGTATTTTAAGGCTCACCAAATCATAGTTCTCATTGATCAGCCATTATGGCAAGCATTACAACAGCTAAACTCTTATGGGAAGATGATGAAATATGCCTTAGAGCTAACTACCTATGGTGTACAGTACAAACCTAGAACAATATTAAAAGCTCAAGTGCTAGCAGATTTTTTTGGAAAAGTTCACTAGTAAGGAGAATAGCATGGAGATTGCCAAGAAACCCATATGGTACCTTTATATAGATGGTTCTTCCACTAGAGAGGGAAGTGGTGCAAGCCTTGTGTCATACCCCAAAAAGGTGGAGTCATAACAGTCCCATTGTGTGAACCATCTTAAGATAAAACTATCTTCACAACTACTATCTTAAACCTAGTTCACACCAAGCATACTCAACTTTACCCTTTTAAAGTGTCCAATTCAATACTGGTTTGATATCAACCTATGAAGTAATCCTTTGAAATGATTTTTTTAAAAATAAACTTCTAATTTGACCTTACAAAAGCGTAGTAGCAAATCCTACAAGTACCTTTCATTTCACATATAGACAAAAATATTGAAAACTAGTAAGCCTTTTGAAGATTTTTGTATAGTTTTTCTTAAAAGATAAAAAGTTAATACTAAAGGTAATAACTAACCATTTCTTGTTGTATCTCACTCCCCATCTCAGTTTACTAGGGTTCTGGTGTTGGGTAGGCACTTGTAAGCCATTTGAAACCTACAAAACAAACTATAGAAGAATGAGTGATAATTTGCTCAGTAAGTGGGGTAGAGACAAAAGTATACACTCAATACATCATAAGTAGGGTTTTCAATCAAGTTGGTTAAATGCAATGCATGTATAAGTAAATGCTATCATATGACGTTATCTAGTCCGTCGTAAGATTAAAGAAATTTTACTTACTCTAATCTAGGTTGGGGAGATTGATGTCACGGACTTGCAAATTGAGACCAAACCGGGGCTTGTGCTATAGAGAACACCCTCTTCCCATGACCACCTTCGAACCACAACCCCCAACCTTGTTGCGACCTCCTCTCTTATCACTTAGTTCGATTAAGGGTGGAGAAAGGACCATCTTAGCTATGCTCATCGAATGGAGTCTATATTTAGCCTAAGAATCTTAGCCGTTATCCTTAATGGATTGTGATGCATATTAAGTTAGATGTTAAGCTAAGTTTGAGTTAGTTTATTTTTAGAGTGATTAACTAAGCTCAAACAATTCAAGCATAATAATATTCACAGAACAACCATACCATGGAGCTCAACTCCCATCACAGCAAATCAAAACCCAACCATAAGCACCGCATACTCACAAACAGACAACTATAATCATAAGCCAATATATACCACAGTCCCTAAATATTCTAAAATAATATCCTAAAATGCTATAAAACATTGATCACACTTACTTGTTTAGATGCTCACTATGGAAAACTCGGATAGTCAACGATCTAATCACCAAGGAATCCTATATATATAAAATCTAAATTTAGTTTTCATAATTTTCGAAATGGTTGCGAAAACATTAGGATTTGATCTAAAATTGTTATATATATAAATATATTATCCCAATAATATATAGTTTTGTTATTATATATATATATATATATATATTGAGTTAAGTTATTAATTATTGATAAAATATGTAATTTATATTATTAGGTATTACATATCGTTTCGATCATATCAAAATGTACTTTTAATTGATTTGATCACGTTTCAATTCTAGTAGGGTTATTGTAATACATACTCTAGAATATTATAGACTTATAGGTTATATTACCTAAAATTGTCCGATTTTAATAAAGTTAGTGTCATTAAGTTCTTACAGACCTAATGATACATGTTACGAATCTTATTTCTAAAAATAATTTTTAATAAGTAGTTCGAGCTTTTAATATAGTTATACGTATCTATATAAATATTATCGTATTATACGTATTTTGGGTTATTAAACTGTATTTTACCTAATTTGTCAATATTCTATATAATATATATATTATATAACCCTAATACATATATCATATATCCTAGTTATTAAAATATTATTAAACGTACTGAAAATATAATTTTTTATCCAATCTAACCAGTATACGTATAGATAGTTTTAAACTATTTATCATATTTTAACCTATTATTACTAAAAATGAGTGTCGGTTTACAATTTAAGATATTTTATTACGTAAATTTATAATAAATAGCTCGGATTATCAAATAATTTCTCAAAAATTTTTATAAACCACTAAAAATATGGGAAACTCAGCTAGTACTTGGTTTCAAGTTTTCGATTTATCGCCTATATATTCGTATTTATGATTTTACCCTTCAATTATCCTAAATTACCCAATTATAATCCTTTTTGCTCCAAATTGATTTCATACTATCCCAACATTATTATTATTCACTAGAAATCAATATATGTCCATTTCATCATTTAATTTCATAATTTCCTATTTATTTTACAATTTCAACCTATTTTTGAGCTATTTTTAGGCTGAAAAATAAAATAAATATTAAAAATATTCAAAAATAAATCAAGCTACATAGAAATTATCTATATATCATGTATATCCTACAAAAAAATTTTGAGCTAGAAACTACATCATTTAATATATTTATTTTAAAAGTCAAAATTCGGATGAATAGTGACTTTCTTAAGTATATACATAAAATAATTACAACATAAAAGTATATCTAAAATAACCTGGATATAATTTTTTTTCATAATTTTATGACTTAATTTAATATTTTTAGAAATTATAAGAAAAACAGGGCAGAAAATTGACTAACCGATTCATCAGTACTCTAGCTACCGTTGTTCGGTAGGGGTATGTCTGCCGGCAAGGGCATTGGTGGTGCTCCATTATAGTGGAAGGGTGTCACAACAAATCAAGGTTTGGTCTAGGAACAAGCTAGGCTTAGTCCTTACTCTGTTTTTCCTATTTTTTCTAAATATTTTTACAAATTTTCTTTAGGTGTTTTTGGTTGCCAAAATGTTAAATCTAAGTCCTAATATGATATTTATAGTTTTTTTAGGTTGGTTGGAATTTTTCTTAGCCATTAAGTAATTATTTTTTTTATTTATTTGGTTATTCTTTTAAGGAATCTATAAGTATAAGGTATCAAATTTTTGTTTAGTTACTTTTGATACGACTGGTTATTCTTTTTAAACTGTTCAACATTTAATCCAATCATATTCCATGTTGTTTCTCATTTTTTTTATAATTTTTATAAGATATTTTAGGGTATTTTGGTATTTTATATTAGTATTTAATGATTTTGGTAATATACGTGTATATATATCATATATATATCGTACACGTAATGAGTAATTATATACATGGAATCATGTTTCTAGCATATCTTTTATTTTTAAGATACTTTTCCTATTTAATTTTGTGATTTTATCGCTTATTATATATAATTATATAATTTTAGGTTAATTTACAGATATATTTATTATATATTCCGGGTATATTTATTATATATTCCAAGTATACTCATGAAAATACATGTATACTCATATAGTATATTATGCTATATTATTTTCTTTTATTGCCTAATTAACTTATATCTAAGTCTTTATCGCATTCCGAGCTTAGTTTTAGAGTTTTCGATCAGTTTTACACTATAATGATTAATGATACTTCTAAGGCTAAAATTAGGATTTTTGGTCATTTTTTTTAAATCCAACCTTACTAAGTCATTTTAACTAACTTTTTTAACTTTGTGGTAAAGTTTAGGCTCTATTAGATAATTTTTTTTGAAAGCCCTAAATTTAAGTATGATTGCTCTAAATTCAACTTTAAGATCTTATATAGAGTAAATTCTCACTATTTTGATTATATTCTTGATATTTTTATTGTATTATAGATTTTCAAATGTACGAGAATTCATTGATTAGGGTTATCAAGTTTCTTATAAGTTTCTAGTTTAATCGGTTTACTTTCCTAAATGCCCTAAATTAACCATTGACCTTAATTGTACAAGGACAAGGCTTTGTCCTAATACTCGGGTGTTCATATCTTGATCGCTAATTTATGAGATATTACACCTAGTTCTACAAGGACCTCATAATGTCAAGGTTAATTATGCCTTAAAATTTAGATTCCTAACTAGTAACAACAAAGTGAAATATAAGGCTTTGGTAGCTAGACTTAAACTAGCAAAAGAAATTGGGGTTAAGAAACTCAAAGTTTTCTCCGATTCATAAGTAGTGGTGAATCAAGTCATAAGAAGTTATGTGGCAAAGGAAGAAGAAATGAGCAAATACCTATTGATAGAGCAAATACCTATTGATACTACAAATACTCGTAGAAGAATTTCAATCTCTTTCAATCCATAAGGTTTTGAGAAGTTAGAATATTGCTGCTAATAAGTTGTCTAAGCTAGCTAGTATGGCATTTCCTAACCTAAGTGATAAACTTTTTATCAAATTTCTCTTACAAAAAAATTTATCTATTGTCTTGCAGAGCTATGAATTAGCTCCTTACATGAACAAGAAGCCCTAGATGGATCTCCTCATAGATTATTTAAGAGATGGTGTCCTCCCTATTGATAAGAAAGAAGCAAGAAGATTGGTTTATCAATCTGTGAATTATATGTTGATAGATGATCAGATGTACAACGCGGTATATCCTAACCTTATCTTTGATGCCTTCCTTCGAGAGATGCCCAACAAGTGTTATTTGAGTTGCAAGATGGTGTATGTAACAACCATGTGAAAGCACAAACAATGTATATCCACATGTTACAACTTGGCTATTATTGGCTAACCATGAAAGAAGATTCAAGATAGCTGTTCGACATTATCTATAGTACTTGAAGCACAAAGCACTAAGTCATTTGCCTTCTACTGAATCGTGTTGCCTATCTAGTCCTTAGCCCTTTGCCCAATGAGGGTTAGACATTCTCAAACATTTCCTAAAGTCTATAGCTCAATGACAATTTATCATCGTTGCTGTAGATTATTTCATAAAATGGGTAGAGGCTGAGGCATTGGCAAGGATCAATAAACAGAAAGTAGAGGCATTTGTTTTCAACTCCATAATAATGAGGTTCGGAGTCCCATTTATGATAATCATAGACAATGGACTGTAGTTTGATAACAACAAGTTTCGAGTATTTTGTGAGAAATATGACATTCACCTAAACTATACATCTATGGCTTACCCTCAAACAAATGGGCAAGTTGAAGCTATCAACAAAATCATCTTCTATGACTTGAGGAGGAAGGTTAATCAAGTTAAAGGGAAATGGGCTGATGAATTACCAAATGTCCTATGGGGGTACCAAACTACCTATAAAACCATAATAGGGGAAACCCCCTTCAAGTTAGCGTATGGCATGAAAGCAGTTTTGTCGATTGTGTTGGATTTACCTAATCTACAAATGCAAAATTTTAATGTTATGGCTAGTCACGTTGGATTGATGGTAAATTTAGATACAATTGAAGAAATCAAAGATGTTGTAAGAGCAAGGGTCACATCATATCAACATAAGGCAACTAGGTATTATAATTAGAAAGTGAAGCATAAGGTTTTTTAACTTAGGGGCTTAGTTTGCAGCATGCTGGAGGTAATTGACGCGTGAGAAAAATAAGGGAAGCTTAGTGAAAATTGGGAGTTTCCTATTAAGGTCTTAGAAGTCGTTGGTGAAGGAGCCTATTAACTGGAAAAGTTAGATGGTACTATTATCCCTCATGCATAGAATGTCGAGAACTTAAAACTTTATTTTAACTAATTCCCTTGATGTTCTGCATCTTTGTTTGTTTCATAAGATAACAACCTACTTGTTTTACAAGACAATTATATTTGAAGTTTCAATTTATCTCGCAATCTTTTTATGATTGATGAGTTAACAAGTTCAAACTACACGGTGAACGAACTAGCATAAGTTTAGGCATATCCCGATTAACAAACTTCATAAATCAATCCAAGAGTTGAATAATAAACTCTCAAGTAAAATGGCTAGTCCACATCACAAATGACTAATGGATAATGTTTATAAGACGCTCAAATTAGGCATATGAAACAAAACATGCTAAGAAAAATGAGCATGCAAAATAAAACATGCTAAGAAATAAGAGCATGTAAGATAATCCATGCCTAGAAACAATAAAGTGTGTGAAATAAAATGTGCTAGAAATACTAAGTTATGCAAAGAAATGATTCTTAATCATCATAAATATAATTACAAACGTTTAGCTACTCGACCCATTATAGTCCATACAAATGATAAAACTACAACATGAGAAACAATCCTATTACTTACTCTTTGATTAAGTAAAGGCATTTTGTTGATAAGAAGATGGAGCTTTATTGGAGCATATCTCCTTGTCAGTGTTAGGGGTTTGGGAACATGTAGACTTCTCTTTATGCTCATAGAGGATTTCCTTTGAAAGATGATCCTCATCATCCCTTGGATCCTCAGTACGAGCCTCGTTATCACCCTACATTATATTCTTGGCACCTAGATCCTCATCTTCATCACAGCTGTTAACTTTATCATCAACATCAATGAAATCCAGGTATGAGAAATCATAATAAGGGTGAAACTTGATGATTTCCTCTCTTGTAGTTTAAACCCCCTCTAACAACTTTTTTCGCAATAATCTCTTATATTGCTAACTAAGAGTGACGATTTTGAGTACCTCTTCTACAAAGGGCCCTTTCTTCACTACCTCCTTTGGTTTAGCAACACAACTTTTTAGCTCCTAGTTGTTGGTCTCCAGTTCCTTAATCTGTGCCTTAAGCCTATCTTCCTCATCACTCATTGAACAGAGTGTTTAGCCTAAACCCCAACACTCTTCTTTCTTCTTGTGCAACTCCTCTTTATACTACTCATCAACCTTAGCCTTGAGACTTAAGACTTCCTCAGCTATTTAAGTGTGTGCCAACTTCTCGGCAATAAGTTCATCTTGATACTTCTTGGCATCCATCTTAGCCTTTACTCTCACATTTACAGCAGCTGTAGTTTGAGCTTTTGAGGAGTTATATGCTTCCACAATTTTTTGCAACAAGACATACAATAATGAATTCTCTAAACCACTTGGTAGAATACATGAAAGATTATTATTATAATTACCTTTTTCATTTCCTTATCAGCTTCATCTAAGATATTGATAGTCAATTTTTGCTCAACTTACACTCGTCCTTTTGTCGATCGAGATGCTGGGTAAATGACTCTTTCGGCATTCACCCTCTATAGAAGTTACACGGCACTTATGCTGCACACAAGAAATGCTCCTGGTTTTAATTCAATTCTATAGTGGACCAGTTATCATAAGCACGGTTCTTTTACAATCGCTTACTATCCTTACATATTAGGGGAAATGTCAAGTCAAAAGGTCTTCACGTGTCTTAATAGTTACCTCGACAATTGCTATAGACACAACGACCATCTATAAATACTAAAAAGAAACTCTGTAAGAGCTCTCTGACATTCTCATCCTATACGCTTGTCAAGAATCTCAGATATTTTGATGGAGGTTCGTGGGTAGAGAGGTATGCTCAAATGGCCAGAAAGGGTGCGAGGGAATCCCTCAAAAAGAAATTCGAACAAGTACTACGACTTCCACCATGACAAAGGTCACAATACAAATGAGTGCATTCAACTCAAAAATGCAATTGAAGATGTAATACAATACGGGCACCTGTGAAAATTTCTAGTGCATGATGCTAAAAGAATCGAAAGACCATCTTACAAAAGAAGAACGGAACACAAGGCTAACACTCAACTAGTAATGGCCATGAGAGATGCAAGGGATGATAATTCCAATAGAGCACCCAACGGAGTAATCAATACAATTTTCAGTGGACCCAGTATAGGCCAATCGAGTTCTTTGAACTCAATTAATGTTAGGAATTATGTTTGCAATATTCATAGAGAAAAGGTCAAGATTGATAATACAATATCTTTTGGGGAAGAGGATTTTGAGGGCATACAAAGGCCACACGATGATGCACTTGTCATCAATGCGAGAGATGCGAACTTTGAGGTCAAGAAGATTCTTGTTAAGACAGGAAGTTCAGCCGATATCATTTTTCAACATGCCTTCGATCAAATAAGGCCTAAGATCAAAGCACAATTGTGGACTTATAAGTATGACCTCTATGCTTTCAATAATCAACCTGTCCAAGTAGTCGAAGTTATCTCTTTGTCGATACAGATCGACGATGATGAGCATGTTGTAGAGGATAAAGTGGATTTTCTTGTCATTAAATGTTGGTCCCCTTACAACATGATAATGGGACAACTATGCCAACATTTATTCGGCATTGTCCCTTTAACGGTACATCTAAAAGCTAAGTTTTCCACTCTTATGGGGGTCGGTGTATGTAGAGGGGATCAGCAATTGGTACGCTCCTTATATATTAGGCCTTTAAGATGAGAAGTAGTGTTTCAGGTCAAGACCTACCTAGAAGGCAAGTCAGTTAGCATAAAGAATGCTGAGAATGATATAGAGGATATTCCTTTAAGAGATGATCCCGAGAAGACAATAAAGATAGGAAAACCCATGTTAGCAGATGTTCGGTAAAGTTTGATTGACTTCCTGTGAGCCAATGCTGACGTATTTACATGGTCACCATTAGACATGTCAGGTATTCCAAGAGACGTTACAGTACATAAGCTCTAGATTAACCTGAATGTAAAGGTGGTCCAATAAAAAAAGAGACATTTTGCACTAGAGAGACAAGCGGCAATAGAAGAAGAGGTCCAGAAATTATTGAAGGTAAGATTCATCCAAGAAGAGCCTTATCCGACTTGGTTAGCAAATTGTGTGCTAGTCAAGAAGTCTAATGGCAAGTAACGAATATGTATAGACTTCACAGATCTCAATAAGGCTTATCCCAAGGATTGTTTCCCGCTGCCAAAAATAGATCGAATGGTAGATGTAACCATAGGACATGCATTGCTTTCTTTTATGGATGCTTTCTCTGGTTACAATCAAATCAAGATAGACAAGGCAGATGAAGTCCACACATTTTTTGTTACCAATTTTAGAACATATTGTTATACAGTTATGCCCTTTGGGCTGAAGACCACTGGTGCTACATACCAAAGATTAGTAATGAAGATGTTCAAATCTCAGATCCATAGGAATGTTGAAGTATATGTAGATAATATGATTATGAAGAGCATGAAAGAAGATCAACAACTCACAGATCAGGAGGAGATGTTTGCCACATTACAGAAATATTGCATGAAACTCAACCCAAAGAAGTGCGTCTTTAGCGCAACATCAAGGAAATTTCTCGGGTATATGGTCACACAACGTGGCATCGAGGCTAATTCAAGAACGATTGAAGCCATAAGGAATAAGAAATCATCTCAAATGGTCAAAGAGGTGCAAGAACTCACTAGGCGAATTGCTGCCCTCAACACACTCGTATCGAGAAGTGTAGATAGGTACGTAGAATTCATTAAAATTTTGAAGAATCTAAAGGAATTCAACCAGACCGAAGATTGCGAAAGAGCTTTCAATGAGCTTAAGGAATTTCTTACATCGCCCCCGATACTCTCGACACCCATTCTTGGAGAAAATTTATGCTTGTATCTATCAGTTAGTTGCCAAGCACTTTCCTCTATACTGGTCCAAATTGATAGCAAAGAGCATCGACCCGTTTATTATGTGAGTCATGTTCTACAAAGGCTAGAGTTTTGGTACACGAAGATAGAAAAATTTGTATTGGCTATGGTTCTCTCAATAAGAAAGTTGAAGCCGTACTTTGAATCTCACCAGATTGTTATCCTCACCGATTAACCATTGCGACAAGCATTGCAGTGGCCTGACTCCTTGGGGAGGATGATGAAATACTCCTTAGAGCTCAATGCCCATGTTGTACAATATAAACCTAGAACAGCACTAAAGGCCCAAGTACTGGTAGATTTCGTAGCTAAATTCACTGGAGTTGAAGACTGTGTAAAGATTGCCAAGAAACTTCTCTGGTTTCTTTATGTCGATGGTTCTTCAACATGAGAAGGAAGTGGTGTAAGCTTAGTTCTTCAAGGCCCCTATAATGTCAAAGTTCATTACACTTTGAAATTTGGATTCCCAGCCAATAACAATGAAGCAGAGTACGAAACTTTAATCACTGGACTGAAACCGGGAAAAGAATTGGTGCCAAGAAACTTGAAGTGTTCTCTAATTCCCAGCTAGTGGTAAATTAGGTCACTAGAAGTTATGTAGCAAGAGAAGAAGAGATGAGCAAGTACCTATTGGTGGTACAAACGCTCACAAAAGAATTCCTATCTTTCTTTATTCACAAAATTCCAATAAGCAAGAATATTGCTATTGATAAGTTGTCAAAGTTGGCCAGTATGGCATTCCCTAAGTTGAACGAGAAACTTTTCGTTGAATTTCTCCTGCATAAAAGCTTATCCAATCTCTCTTAGAGCTGTGAGTTAAATCCTTACCCAAAAGAAGAATTGTGGATGAATTCCCTAGTGAATTATCTAAAGGAAGGTACTATCCCTAACAATAATAAGGAGGCGTAAAGATTAGCTTACTAGGCTACAAACTACATGATGATTAATGGTTAGCTATATAAGCGTAACATATCCCAACCCTACCTTCGATGCCTTTTACCGAAGGATACCTGAAGGGTATTATTTGAACTTCATGGTAGCATATGCAACAATCATGTAAAGGTGCAAACATTATATATTCGAGCACTATGACTTAGCTATTATTAGCCGACTATGAAAGAAGATGCTAAGGACATCGTTTAGCAATGTCCTCAATGCTAGAAGCACTAGTTGCCAAGTAAAGTACTCACAAGTGAATTATGTAGCCTAACCAGCCCTTAGCCTATCGCCTAGTGGGGACTAGATATTCTCAGACCCTTTCCCAAGTTTAATGCCTAGCAACAATTTGTCATTGTTGCTGTGGACTACTTTACCAAATGGGTTAAGGCTAAGGATGTGGCAAAAATCACGAAGCAGAAAGTGGAAGCTCTAGTCTTCAACGCCATCATATCAAGATTCAGAGTACCCTACATGATAATTACAAATAATAGCCTACAGTTTGAAAACAATAGATTCTGAACGTTTTGCAAAATACACGGCATTCGGCTTAACTATATGTCTGTAGCACACCCTTAAATAAATGGACAAGTCGAAGCCATAAACAAGATCATACTAAACAGTCTAAAATGGAAAGTGGATCAAGTCAGGGGGAAGTGGGTCAATGAACTACCAAAGGTCCTATAGGGATACAAACCCCTTCATAGAACCACAATGGGAGAGATACCATTTAAATTAGCATACAACATTTAAGCCGTATTGTCGATTGAGTTAGATTTGCCTAATCTACGTACACATAATTTTGACGTTATGCTTAATCAAGTCGGATTGATAGTGAATTTGGACACTATTGAGGAAATTTGAGACGTTACAAAAGCTAGGGTCGTGGCATACCAGTATAGAGCAACAAGATACTACAATCAGAAAGTTAAGCATAAGGTTTTCTAACATAGAGATCTGGTTTGCCCTAAGATGAAAGAAATAGGCATGTGAGCAAATTAGGGAAAGCTCTACACAAATTAGGAGGATCCTGTCAGGATCTAGGAAGTTGTTGGCGAGGGGGCCTATGACTAGAAAGGTTAGATGGATCCATCATCCCTCGAGCTTGGAATGTTGATAATTTGAAATTTTATTTCAATTAATGTTGAATGATTTCTACCATTACTCTTTTGGCGGCAGCCAATATGCTTGTAAAACTTATTTATGACAATTATATATTTGAAGTCTCATTATGTTTTGGTTATAATTGCTAAATGAGCGAGTTCTAGGTTGTATGGCAAATGAGTTGTTCTAAGTTCTAGCCTAATGCGATAAAAGAACTATAAAAATTATCTATACAGCTAAGTGATGTAGCTAGTCCACACCTTAAACAGTTAACAAACAGTATAAAATAATGAGCGTGTAAAATAAAACATGCCAACAAATGTAGGCATGTGAAATAAAACGTGCCGAAAAACAATTGGCGTATAAAATAATACAAGCTGAGAAATGCATGGGCGTATGAAATAAAATATGCCTAAAAGTGACAAGCTTATGAAATGAAACAAGCTGAAAGATAGTAAGTCATGTGAAATAAAACATGCCAAGAAACAAATAGAGTGAATTAAAGCATGCCGACGAATGAGAGCATGAACCAACATGCATAAACCATACAAATCGTAAAAGCACAGTTACGTGAAAAATTTATAAGCACTCGGCATTGTCTTGATTATATTCCAACTATTAAATAGACGAGAATCAATATACCAATACAAGAAGTCTTATGACCTATTCTTAGATTTAGTAGAAGTGATTCTTATATCTTTGGCTAGGGCTTCCTTGACGGCTAGGTTTTTGGAGTAGGCAACTTCTTCGAATTGAGCTTCATTATCACTTTGATCAATACTCTAAGCACCCATCACGTCACCTTCTTCTTCATTGGCACTATTAACTTTGTTGTCGACATCAGTAAAGTCGAGACATGAGAAATCATAATCGGGATAAAACTTCAAGACCTCTTCTCTTGCTGCTTGAACTCTCTTGAACAACTTTTTGTATAAAAGCTTCTCGTATTGCCGACTTGGAGTAACTATGTTGAAAGCCTCTTCAATAGATAGCCCCCTCTTCACGGTCTCCTCCAACTCAGCTATACGCTCTACAAGTTCAAGTTGTTAATCTCTAACTCCTTTATCTACATCCTAAGCTTGTCTTCATCGTTGCTCATCGTGTAAATAGTTCGGCTCAAGCCCTAACACTCTTCCTTTTTCTTCTGCAGCTCCTCTTTCAGGCTTTCGGACTCTTTGTACTGTTCTTCCATTTTAGCCTTTATGTAAGAGATTTCATCAGCAGTGAGGTCTTATGGCAATTTCTCGGCAGTAAGTTCCTCCTTAAGCTTTCTTGCCTCCATCTCAGCCTTAATGCTCACATTCTTGGCCGCAGCAGTTTAGGCCTTTGATGCATTGTATGCATCCTCAACTTTTTGTAGCAAATTCAGTTATTACAATCAAGAATGATTGGATATTATACAGATATAGCAGAAGATATTACCTTCTTTGCCTCTTTGTCGGCCTCGTCTAAAGCTGTAAGAATGTAACTGCTTATCTAGAAAAAAAAAGTGTTAGTTATCTGAATGAGCTTGATAATTAAAAGCAATGTTTATGGATACTCACATCATACAATTTGGCCGCGACATGGGGCTTATTGCAACTGCCAACCTTGTCGACATCCTTCTTAGTGATATCTTTGTCTTTCGGAAGAATGATCCCTTCTATTAAAGCCAAAGATTTTATCTTGTCTCCTAAAGCCGAGTCAGTGTCTAAAATCTAATGGCTCCAACAAGGGATGAAGTACTCATTGAACTCTTTGTTTGGTAAGTATTTAGTGCTAGTGCTGCCGAGAGTTTTAGAATGCATTGCCTCCTTTGCACTTTTGTCAAGGCCTTTGGACTTCTTGATAGGTAGTTGGCTAACAAGTTCCTTCCCTAGTCTTTTTTCACCACTTGGAGCTACCGCAATCGCTTGTGATAAGCCTTCTACAGTAATGGCATTTTCATCCTCCTCGTTGGGGTTTGTCTCTCGATGCTCCCTATTTCTCGACTAAACGAAAGTTTAAATAATCATGACCAAAGGCTCCTTAAAACGAACCTTAGTCAGCTGTATATTCTCATTTTCCTTCACTCTCTCGAGAGGACGAGAGATCTGCACAGTTGTCTGCTTTGCTGCAGCTTCCTTTGTTGGTCTCTTTGCGATAGTAAGCCATAAGGTAGTTGCTGAGGTGATGCCCTTCCTATCGGCCTTGGACTTCTTAGCCTTAGCCTGAGCAAGTAGCTTTGTAGGATTCACCTCTTGGCACCCATATTTACAAGATGAGTAAATCAATTAATATAAATAGAGGAAAAATATGAACTTACATTTTTCATGCTGAGCAAGGCTCAAAGACCACACTCTCCCCTAAAGTCTCAAGAACAACTTTGTTTGTGGCTATACGCGGCACAATGGTAACACATCAGCATACCTTCTTTTTAAAAAAGTATTGGTTTGCCATTTTTATAACGCCGTATAATTCTCTCAGCATCCCAGGAAAACATTTTGTTTTTCCTTCTCTCCTGAATCTTCTTCACTACCGCTGCGTCATTCGATATCAGATCTACATCCTTTATATGTATCTAAGTGCTCATTAGATACTATTGATACGAACTTATCATACCACTTATGAATCTTGGATTCTAACCTGTCCATGAACTTACGCCCATACCTTGCAGTAACGAAGTACTAACCATCAAGCTACCTATGGATAATGAAGAAAATTCTAAACAGTTGAGGCGTAGCCCTGACCTCAACTTCTTCACATACTATCTCAAAAGCCACCAGAAGTCGATATGTGTTGAGTGAGAATATACTCAATACGACTCTGATGTAGTTGAAGAAGCCTTGAATAAAAGCCAAGATAAGGAAGCACAGCCTAAAATTCAAATACTTCATGTATATATGGAACTCGTGCTCTTGTAGAAAGCATACTCTCTCCCTATCTCTCAACTTCCTCAAGTTTTACGTTCTAAGAAGATCTCGCTAGTATTTATTGTACTTTATGATGAGAACTCTGTCAACGGAACTAGCAGTCCCATCAGGAGAATCACAAAAGTAGGCTATTGTATTGTGCGGATATTCTACTGAAAACCTCCCTTCTTTATCCTCAAGATAATTCTCTATAGGATGCTCGTTAATTGGAGCAAGTTTATCTCACCTTACTTCCATATTATTGGCTGAACCACTCGAAGAACACGTCACCTTACTCCTATTTTGGGGGGGAAGAGTGGCCTTAGTTTCCATTGCCTTGGAATCGGATAAAAGAAGTTGACGTACAACTTTGCGAACCATACCTAGATGGTTGTATGAAATGAAATAATAGAAGTCGAAGAATGAGATTTTGAAGATTGGAAAACAAACGAAAATTTTAGGTGCAACCAGAGAAGTGAAATCTGATTATAAATAGTACCTTATACATGGACGATCTGTTCTCGTAACTGCAAATCTACTTTTAATAGTATTGATGCGCTGATATGATAATCTCATGGATTGTTGACGCATGTCTCATGGTAGAAATCTAATGGTTGAACACTTTCTAACAGTTATTAGGCCTACAACAAAATGATGACCTAGGTGACAAATGTCGTGCTTACAACCTTTTGGTTTCCCAAACAGGTGAGAGTTTTGAAATGGCAATGTTTCGACTAAGATGTGATCCGTCCTGCTTCCTATGTTACTTGGCATGAATCCAACAAATCTCTCCCCACTTAATCTCTACAGCAATATATATATATATATATATATATATAACTCCCTTTGTCGACTATTCGGACACGGGAGTTGGGAAAAAAATGTTGATAGTCAGTTTTCACTCAACTTACACTTATCCTTTCGTTGGCCGAGATGCCGGGTAAACGACTCTCTCAGCAATCACCCTTTATAGAAAATACACGGCACTTATACCAAGTATAAGAAATTCTCTTGGTTTGAATTCAAATCTATGGCGCGACCAATTACCATAAGCACAGTTATATTTTACAACCGCTTGCTATCCCTACATATTAGGGGTGATGTCAAGTCAAGAGGTTTCTACATGTCTTAACAGTTACCTCGACAACTGCCTTAGACACAATGACCGTCTATAAATATTGGAAAGAAACTTTTTAAGAGCTCTCTGATACTTCTTATTGACATTTTTGCTATACTAAATCACCATTCTAACATAGGCATCGGAGTGGCCGTATCGGACTGGCCCTAGTACCAAGTATCTTACTCTCTTTTGCAAGACTATTTTCTCACCTCAAAATTCACCAACTTAAGGTCATCAAAACATGGCTACTAATCTATAAACAAACAAGAATATTAGTGATCAAACATACCAAACAATTGAAAAGATTCAATTGATACTTACATTATATAGCTTGGCTATGATATGCACTTTATTACAACTGTTAACATCTTTCTTCCTAATCTCCTTGTCCTTAAGAAGAATGATACCTTCTATTAAGGCCAAAGATTTTGTTTAATCTTCTAGGACTAAGTTAGTTTGTAAGATGTTGTAGCTCTAGTACGGAACAAAGTACTCACCAACTTCCGTGTTAGGGATGAATTCTACGTTGCTAATGCTGAGAGCTTTATTACACATGGCCTCCTTCGCCTTCTCGTCCATTTCCATGGACTTCTTACTAGGAGGTTGGCTAACCAATTCCTTTCCACTTCTTTTATTGGTACTCGACACAGCCTCCATCGGGAGTGATGATCCTTCAACAACATCTGAATTGATGACTTCAGCCCCTATTCAAGGTGCCATTTCTTAGCTACCCTTTCTCGACTCAACAATAAGAAGAATATTCATAGCTGAAAGTGTCTCAGTTTGTGTAGCCTCAAACAGCCTAAGCTTCTTACTCCCTTTTCACTTCTTAATTGATTAGGAGGTCTTCTTTTGGCTCACCGCTTGTTTTGCTACACCCTCTTTTGTTGCTTTCTTGACAGCAGTCAACTGATGGCAGTGACAGTGGTGGCTACATGTTTATCAACTTTTGATTTCTTAGCCTTTACTTGGGCTAATAACTTAGTAGGATTCACGTCCCTTACAACCATTTCTATAATAAAAGATGTGTTCATTATGAACACAAACTAAAGACTTACACAATCCATGCCGAGCAAAGCTCAAATGCTAGTTTATCCTTCCTTAAAAGAACAAGAACAAACTTCCCCATCAACTATACTCGATGCGGCCAACTCTCATGAGCATACCTTCTTTTATGGAGAAGATTAGCTTCCCATTTTCATATCACCTAATAATGCTCTTGGCATCCTAGAAAAACATCTTATTTTTCCTCCTTTCCTGGATTTTCTTTGCTACAGCAACATCTTTCAACATTAGTTCAATGTCCTTTGTACAAATCGGTTCAGTTCATTAGGTCTAGAAATTCAATTCTTCATCTGAAACAATATACATGAACTTGTCATGCTATTTGTGGATCTTAGACTCTAATCCGTCCATGAACTTCCGCTTATGCTTAGCCGCTGCAAAGTACTAGCCATCAGGCTGCCTCCTAATCATAAAGAAGTATCGAAATAATTGAGCTATAGCCTTAACTTCAACCTTTTGACTAACCACCTCGAATGCTGCGAGAAGCCGATAAGTGTTAGGTGAGAACATACTCGGAGTAACTCGAAAATAATTGAAAAATTGCTTAATGAAAGTTGAGAATGGGAAGTATAGTCCAAAGTTAAGATAATTCAAGTATATGTGAAAATCGCACTTCGTAGGAAAGCACACCCTCTCCTCCTTTCTCAGTCTCTTGAGATTCCATGCTTTAGGAAGGTCTAGCCAAAATTTATTATACTTTGAAACCAAAACTCTATCAGCAACACTGGCCACTCTATCTAGGGATTCGCTAAAGTAAATTACATTGTTATATAAGAAGCTTGCCACCAATCTTCCTTCTCTGTCTTTTAGATAATTATCTACTACAAGAGAATTGATCCAAGTGAGCTAACCCTACCGCTCTATAATATCGTTGGCTGAGCTACCTAAAGAACATGTCGTCTTGCTCATCTCATAGGGAGGAGAAGTAGCCTCAGACTTAGTTACTTTAGAATCTGAATGGATAAGTCGACGAATTACGTTATGAACTATACCTAATTGACTATAGTGATTATCACAGAATTTGAAGAATTTCAAGTTGAGACAAGATTCAAGAAAACAACAATAACTTATGGATGCAACTAAAGAAATCTTTTTTTGATTATGAAATGTCCTTTAAATACAGATGATTTACCCTTGTAACTGCAATGAGTCTCTAACGGAAATGATGTGTTGCTTAGATTACGGCATAGATTATTGATGTATGTTTTGAGTCAAAAATCCAATGGTTGACAAGTCTCTGATAGTTATTAGGCCTGTGGCATAATAATAACTGGTTGATAGTTGTCATACTTTCCATTATTTAGTCTTTTGATAAGTGAGAAAATTGAAAATTGTGACCTTTTAAATAGGATGTGATCCGTCTTCCCTTTAGGAAAGTCAAGGAACCTACCTTAGTCGATGTTTAAGGAACAGTACCCCACTCGGCCTCTAGAGTATTGAATGTCTACTCCCTTAGTCAAATCCTCAAATACAGGAGTTGGTGAGGCAAATATTGATAGTCAAGCTTTGTTCACTCATCTACTTATATGTTGATAGGCCGAGTTATCTACATTCTTAGCTACTGCTAAGTAACATGGATATGTATCTAATTTGAATTCAAAGGGGGTGGTACGAATAGTTATCACTTGCCACAGTTATATTACATAACTACCCATTCTCTCTACATTTCAAGAATATGCCTAATCAAGAGGCTTCCACATATCCCAATAATCATTCCAATAACTGATGCTTTAGATACAACATTCATCTATAAATATAGTAAAGAAATGTTGTTTAGGATCATCTAATAACTCTTTACTATTTTACTCAACTTTTCCTACATTCATTTATTAACTTAAGCATTAGAGTGCCCACATCGAACTAGCCTCTATACCAAAAGCTTTGTCCTTTCCTTGCAGGATAAAGTTCAAATCCAAAACCTACTAACAACAATATGTATAACATTTGTACATTTATGCAAATTATATATAGAGAACAAATATATAGATTATACAATTATTATATACGTTATCTACATATATAATGATGTATGCATGATGTTATATATACATATGTATTGCATATATCTATATATGTAATTGTTATATATATAATCTATACATGTATAATGTTAGGTGAATACACACACATAATTAATATATATCTACAACAAATTTACACTCATGTGCACTCAAATCAACAAATTAAGAGCATTCTTATTAAATACTATTATATGCTCCTTCCATTCCATTCCAAATATGAAACAACCAAATATAATGATAGAAAGGGAATAAATGGTTTTGTTAATATTTCCAAACACAAAATTGGATTGGTCATTCAATCCTATTCTAGTCCATTCCTACATAACAAACATGATATTACAATAGTTTGCTAAAAACATAAGTTGCTTCCTTTGGCCATATATAGTACAAAAAGAGATGATGGGATATATTCAACAAACTTTACCACAAATAGACCTATCCTAGAATTACTAGATATGCCTAGAAAAAAGTTTCATTGCTATTAGTGTATGATGTAGGGAATGCAAGAAAGAAAATCGAAATTCTATTAATTCTTGAATATCTATTCGTAAAGAAACAAGAAAGACACAAAGAAACTATTTATATGTATAAAAAATCTAAAAGAATCTTAAAATGACTCTAAGATATTGTCTAAAAATTAAAACCTTCGATAACTGGCCTTAAAGTGCGTTTTTAAAGCTTTAAATAACATTAGTGTGACTCACCAGCTCATATTACTTTAGTGCTCAAAAGTCAATTCTCATAAATATATAATAATAATAAAAATTCATCTTCGATAAAAAGTCAAGTCCATTTGAAGGGTACTCAAGAAAACTGCTTAATTTATCAGGTCATCATTAGCATACCTTATGTATAGATTAGTAGATACAAATTTTAACAAGATTTTAACATGTATTAATACAAATGTTATTCTTTTAAGAGATACCTACCATTACTGTATCACTTGTTGAAATATTATTAATAGCTGTCCAGTGCTGATTCAAACTCATGGGTGCATTCGTTTTCTGACTCACCATCCGATCAAATGGAAAAGTTTGAGAAATGTGCTTACGCTATATCGGATGTGCAACCATCATTAACCAACTTTGCATGAATCGCATGCCATACATACACACTGTTGACTTTCCTTTCAAAAGTGGGAGCACTGTGTCATAAAGAGACCATATTGCCACGAGAATATTGGTCATTATACCCTTGCAGCTCGAAATCGTAGATTGAGCAATCCAGCTTAACGAATCTGGAGCTTTTTCACCGAATAACAAAACTTAAAGAAGACACATGTTGATAAAGCACAATGCTATCGTAGTTATGTGGTAGTCGAACTCTTTTAGAATACCTGTTATATATTCGATGCCCGAATGATTAGTAGACGGCGTGGACCCTAATAAATTGAAATAGAAGACGCAATATAAGATGGCAAGTGTGCTGAAAAAATCCATGGCTCGGGTTTTTTTTTGGGCAAAAATCCTTGGCACGATTAAATGACATTTCAAAAGAACCATTAAAAAGGATAAAGTTTTGTTTAAAAGTGGTATACTACGTGCATATTATTTAACTGCCGATGAGGATAATAAACTTCCAATATCTATAAAATTTTGTAATTGCCTGCATTATTTTCTTAACATGATAGAATATATATTAAGTTCTTATTTAATTTTACGATTTTTTTTATTTATTTATTTACTTTTTCCCCATAAAACAAAGACTTTATTATTCATGATGAAAATCTGCATACAAAAAGTCAAGAAGTTGGGATGGGCGATTTTCTCCCCAAATCGGCAACTCATCCCCGATTTATCAAGTTTGGCTAACCAGTCCATACAAAGATTAGCTTCTCTTCAAAAACAAAGAAAAAAGACAAACGGAAAACAAAGATTTCAGAAAGACGGCATCATTCATAGCATTTTTGCTTCTCCATGATGAAGACATAACAGACACGCTTTTTATGGGATGGGAATACTTCGTGTGAAATAGAATAACTTCTCACACTTACGTCGGCTATATTAACCACAGAAGTTTTTTTTGAGCGCATTACGACAAAAATGCTAATTGAGCTCCTAGTTTGCGCGAACTAATCTTCCCATTGAAGAATTAGTATGGTTAGAAATAAGGGAAAAAAAAAAAGAAAAAGAAAAGTAAGTACATTGTTCGTTTGGAATTTTTTTTCATAATATAAGAATCCTGCTCTCTTCTTTATATATATATATATATATGATGGGAAAAAAGGCTCTGAATCTATTCTCTTCCTAAAGGAGATCAACATTAATACCAATTGAATTAAAGTTATGCCACATTTTCGTATGCAGTCACGTATGTAGGACCAATTTCTTATATTATTCTTTAAATGGAGGGTGTTACTAATTTATTGCACATTTTTTTCCTATACTGGTAATAACGATTTTAGGGGAAATGCGAATAATACGCATGGACTTTAACTAAGATGTGTATATACTCTTAAACATTCGAATATTGCAAATAGCTTCTTACACTTGAATAAATTAATAAATAACCTTGAAAATTATAATTAACCATTCCTCAACTTTTATTTTGGTATAAAAACGACCTTTAAACAAATAAAAAATTGTTATTGTCCAGATTTTTTTTAAAAGTTGATGTTAGAATGATATTATAGGATATTTTAAAAATCTAGATATTGACGACCATTCATCTATAACTTTAGGGAAGTTTAAGAAAAAAATAACTTTAGATAATCAATTTCCTAAACTTGATCTTAATGTATATTTTTGAACTAAAAAAGTAAGTGTTCTTTATTTCACCAAGTTATCTAAGTTTAAATGAGTGATTTGTAATAATTGAAAGTGTAGAAATGTATCCATATCTAAGCTAGAGTTTAGGAGGTTTATTTATAATTTTTCTAAAAACTTTTGCATCTTTTGTAATGCTCAATACTACTAAATTGAGATCGAGATGTCACATAGCACTTCTTTAGACACTTCATCTATGCCACATACTGATAACATTTAGATAGGAAAATCTTTAAATTGGTGCAATAGAGCTTCAGTTGTTGTTGTTAAATAGTATGATTAAAGTAGAATTACAGAGGTGAACATGATAGTAGATCAGACTGGCACCCACTATTCATTGTCATTGGAGTGCCATAAATCTCAAAAATCCACAGAGGTTATTTTATTTTGTTTATAACTATTTATTTATTTGTTTATATTACTTTTGAAAAATTAAAGTAAATAGACTATGTACAACTAGATCATCTAATGTCAGAAAAAACCGTTCTATATCCATTTATCTAAGTCTTAACTTCACCCTATATAGTTGCAAAAAAATTAGGAGTGAACCAGAACAGGATAGGCAAGTACAAGGTCCTCTTCATACTCTACCTTATAGGTAAAGATTTCTAAATCTTTAAAACCAAAATCGACTCCATAGTACCCTAGAACTACTCTATACTTAGGGTAGGCTATCTTGTGGAACAAATGACTTTGTTTTATCTTATAAATTTCAACATTGCACCCTTTTTATTTAGTAGAGTCTTGTTTTTTTTTTTTTTTTAATACCAAAAGATTGCATTTCAAACATTGTATGAATCTTATGTTAAATGACACCCTTTATCAGCAAAATAATTAAATGGCACATTGCACAAGGATGCTTACACAAAAAAGAAAAATGCAAGTTCTTTAAAAACTAATAACAAATATTAGATCTTCAAGTTTAAAGTTACCATTTTTAGGATTTAATTATTAGTTTTAGGCTTAGGGTCTATATTGAGCTTGATTTGTTTCTTTCCAATGTTAATACAATATCTTAAGCTCTTTTCAACCTTGTGTAAATCAATTATTAGTAATATAAGTTTTTTTTTTTTTTGGTTATTCATTAATACATTTTGTATTATTTTATATATTCTTAAAGGTAGGAACAAATACCCTAGAACCAGTATCTTTTATACTTTAAGTAGAAGTTCCAAGGTGTGTATAAGGTATGAAGACCCTAATACCTGTATCTTACTCTACAAGAGTAGGTTTCAAGAAATTGATACCTAGAAACTATTTTGTCACCCCAAATACCTACTTAGAACCCACTTAATCAATTAGAGTCTAGGTAGGTACACTTTACAATATGATTATTTGCTCATCCTAGAAAAAGTTCTTTAATCTATCTAATGTTGTCTCTAAACTTAGGCAAGCTAGTTCGGAACCTTGAACTAACCTAGAATTAACCCAATGGTTCCAAATCAATGAATTAGCTTATGTTGGATGAGCTTGAACAAACCTAAGCCCCATTGATTCATGTCAATCTTGGTGATTTAAGCCCCACTAACCCACCTTAAATTATCTCTTTTCTTTCAGTTTTGCAATTTTTATGCATGTTAACAGATATATGTCAAATATGTATAGCATATTAGGAAAAAGGAAAAAAATGCAAAAAAATAAAAATTACAAAAATGTAGGTCTTAGGAAAATATTCCTAGGAATACAGTACTTGAAATTGTCTCTTGAAACAGCGATTTCATCTTTAATTAGATAAAATTATAACTTAAAGAGACAATTTTATTAATACATACCCATAACCCCTCATTATCACAAGTGAGCGACACAAATTCATATAATTTAACCCATACACCCCCATCTGTTTTATAACAAAGAACATAAGCTCCTTTAGAAATTCCTAACACAGTACAGACTTGAACCAAAAACAACCTAAGCACTATTTTATGTCATAACATATTTAAAGGTGAGAATCATTCAATATAACTAATCTAACATGACAGTTAATTGGTAATAGAGTAGAAAACATAAGTAAGTAAAGTTAAACTTAGGAATATGTACAAAATATGAATAATATTGACTATACGTACAAATATTTAGCAAATAAAAACAATCAAAATGTACTACCTATGTCATTTGCGTGTATAGGCACACCTCTTTTATAAATATGCTTCAAGTTAGGGTCAGACCATTTGATTTGTGTCTAGCTGAGCGATCTGTGCTCCATCCCCTAAGAAACCACCAGACTTAGTGTAGTATAAAGGGATTGAGGTAGGGTCGACCTGCATGATCCCTTTGCTCATGTCAACATCACAATCTTTAGGTAGCCCTTAACTGGAGCTGCGAGAGTCTGCATCTGTCAATTAGTGCCCTCATTAGAGGGAGTATGAATTTGGAAATGAGGTGCTATTAGAGATGCTTGGGGCAAGTAGTGTGGAGGAGATGCATTGTCTCGAATCTATAGGCCGACCTGTCTATGTCCTCGGTCTCTTCCTCGTAAACAAATACATCCCTAACGGCCCTTTCCTTGCTGTAGCTTATCTTATGGGGAGTCTTCATCATTTACTTTCGAACCAGTTACAAGTGAGTCACTTAAATGGACCCTAATAATCCCTTAGATGATGTCATCAACCCCATGTTGCTTAGCTATAATGTCTTTGTACGACATTTGTGGTAGCCTATGTATAAAATCCACCAAGACAAATATAACAGTTTGATTGGCATTTAATAAGAGAAATGAATGGATAATAGCAATAAAAATGATACATACCATAGACATCTAGGAGGCCCCCTACCTACCAATATATCTGTACATAACCTATTAGTACTAAGTGACATGGTTCAAATGTACACCAAGTAGTAGTTAGATCTCTAATTTTGTCAATCCTCCCAATGTGTTATCCATGCAACATGCTTAATCGCCTAATTGTATATTCAGCAATGACAAAAAAAGCATGAGCAAGGCGAAAATTTCCCACAAATTTATATATATATATATATATATATATTTTTCAACTTGACATTAACATGTCTTTCCAAATAACTAAGAAGTATACCAATGGATCTACTTAAAGTTGATTGACTCCCTCATTATGGACATCTTTTCCTATTATGTCTTTTCTCACCGCATAGTCCATAAGTTTAAGTCACAAGGCCCTTCCCAAATATCTAGATCATTCTAGAATCATTTCTCCTATGGCCTCCCTAAATTCCTAACCCTGTCTAAAGTTTGAGCTAGATGCCATACGGGAACGTCAAGATAAGGCTAATTGGCCTTATTGATACATGACATGAAAGAACACGCTTATACATTTAGCTGATTGTATAATGTGTACCAATGCCCAATAAATATAGTACAATCCATGCTCATTTTCCTCATAATAGTTATAGCATGGGAACATAGAATCTTGTTTATTTGCCATTTATTGCAAGTACACCAGTGAGTCCTAAGTGCGACCATGTGGCCATTTTTCCCTTTTGCCCATGTGTTGTAGGGTATGGCATAATTATGACCTCAAATATCTACTCATTGTAGTTGAAAATAACAACTCAATGATCGCTAGTTATTTTACACCACCTATCAAACTTTCTTCTTGCAAATTTAGTTAATACTTTGCCAATGTCCCATTACCTATGCTAATTTGATCTTTCGTTTGTTAAAGTAGTCATTATAGTTGTAGAAAGTTTTCTTTAATAGTACCATAATAGGCAAGTTCCTAAAATCTCGCAAAGCATTGTCGTAACTCTCGACAACATTAGTTATCCCATGACCATACTGAGCTTCATCATTGTATGCTAGTACCCACATCTTTAGATGTAGTCCTCTAAAGTAAACTTTAGTGTGGAGGCTCATTGTTGCCATTTTGTCCCTTAAAATCATACTCAACCGTTAGGGAGGCTATTAGTAGTGGGTTCACTTCATGAATTTCAACATACATTTCCATTGAACTATTGACTCCACCATGTCATTGTAAGGAAACCAATAGCTGTTGGATGTCATAGTCGTCACTGATAGGAACGAGACAAAACATGTCCCTACTCCCACCTATAAGGGGGCATCTGTGAGTCAACTTAACTTGATGAGTTGTCATGTTAACCCAAAGCCAATCACATATTAAGCCAACCAATTGGTCATATGTGGTTCCAATTGAAACTCTAACTACTGTTCTCCAGTGTTTATTATATTGTACTACATCCACTTCTTCCACAATATTTCCACCAGTATAACAAACTAATATCATATTATCTAGTTACACCTGTTTGCCACATCAACTTTGTAAACTTTAGAGTATGTAAATGAAAATATTAGCTTCTACTTATAGGCATACTCTATTGGATTTCACCAACACATCACCTAAATTGAATTCACTACCAAATTCCTATATCAGCATTAAATTGATTACTTACTATAATTGAAAAAAAAAATTAAACAATCTCCTCTAAATGATTCAACAATAGTTACTTGTACACATATCAACTAATACACATATACATATAAGATACAATAATGAGAACAAATTTATAGCTAGAAAAAATAAATAAATAAACAATCCTAATATACTATAATATTTTCAATAATAATTCATATCTCCATCTCCACAGTGTACTATTACATATTTAAGAATGATTAATCATACCTATATTGACATATATATGTATATATAAAATATACTAACAAACACAAATTTATGCAAAAAAAAAAATTAAATTTACTAATAATGGATAATAAAAAAAAAATTTAAGCTACATGTATATTAAAAGAAAAAACACAAAAGATTAATTTCATATAAAATTGGCTGTAGACAATAATATACCATAATGTTTTAAACAATAACACTAATTTTTGAATTTACATGTCCATAAAATGGATTAAAATGTGAAAAAATCATATCTTTTCAATATTGTTGTTTAAAGAGAGAAAGTGAGGAGATAGTGCGAATTGATTCCTGGTTTTGAAAAATCTTCCTACAATTGTGTTCTACACTACACTATCACTTTCAATCCATGATTGATCTGCAAAAAAGGGCTACAAATTAATGGACTTGAGGAAGGAGTCATGAATTGTTTTAGAGAGATAGAGAGAAAGATGTGTTTGAGTTGTGTAGAAATGAGTCATGTAGAGGAGATGATGGGTATTAGTGTAGTGGAAATCGTAGGCGATTTCAAGTGTTGTATTTTTAGGAATATTTTTCTAAGACCCATTTTTTTGTTATTATTATTATCTTTTTTTTTTTTTGCATTTTTTCCTTTTGCCTAGCATATTATATACTTATTATATATATATAATGTTATATGTATACAATATACATATATCCTATTATCATATATATCATATATTTACACAATGTACCTTATAATATGAAATGCAATATTTATAAGTTATATAGGTACATTATATACATTGTAATATAATATATATATAGTGTATTATAAAGTCTTCTTAAATTTCCTAATAAGAATAAAATAATAGAAAAATAGAGAAAAATAAAAATTTAAAAAGTTGGCTTACAATCTAGTTCAAGGGTCATGATTGGTAGGCCAAGGTGAACTAGCCCTAGCTAGGCCAATCACAATTTAATCTATTGGGGAATTGCGACTTAGTGGCTCTAAGTCAGTTCCTAATTAGTTTGGCTTGTTCCATAGATCTAGTTTTTTCTATCCATCCTCTCTTTGCATATTATAATGTACAAGTGAAAGGAAAGAGGGCAAATTGCAAATACATTTTCTTATATTTATTTTATATATATTTAGCCTCCTTATCTTTGATATTGTGTAGTTGTACTCCTAAATCTTTTACTATTTTGCCCATAGATAAAATGATAAAAAAAAAAAACACACTATAATTTAAATAAATACAATAAATTAGAGGTGAAATGGTCATGTAGAATTATAAATATACAGTTTTTAATTAATCAAATATCTAAACATATAGTTTTAGAGAAAAGTATGCTATAAAAAGCAACCACAAGAGGTATTTTTGCAACCTAAAAAAGGCAAAAAAGAAGAAAAAAGATGTAAAGATCCTTACACATGGATGGTACCATATAATTTGAGAATTGACTAGAGCAAAATCACTGTTTCAAGACACTAAAACTTGGTTCAGACGGTTGGATAAGTTGCAAAGAAGCATTAAACATTATAAGAAGCGCTATGCTATTGTAACTTGAGTTATCTTATTGTCACAACTTATAATGAATCCGTTGGGATTTCTCATGATCATAAGCGTGATAAATTCATTATGGCGTGATAACAAACAATTTATAAAGCAACAAACAAAATAATCAAAGTAGGTGATCAGCACACCTTCATTGTCTTAGCAATGAAGAAATAAAATTACATTGATCAACGAAAGACAAACAATTACATAAGAATAGAACTTTTGGTCTTATAGAATTAAACATCTACAAAAGCTATCTAATTGGAAAAGAACTAAAAATAAATACATTGGATCGAAAATTTCTCGCTGCCTTCAATAGAAAAGAAAAAAAAAAAAAATTCCTTTTGATTTGCCTCTCTCAACACACGGATAACAGATGCATTCAGTCGTTGCATAAGATCCTTCTAACTAACTGTAAAACATCATCTTCCAGTTGGCACGCGCTCATTTATCACGCCTGGACAAGGAGAGAGTTTGTCTTGTCTCTATGTCAATGTCTCCAAATCCATGCTTCAAGCAGGATGAGATTTCCATTTCCGACACCTTAAGCTCTGATGAATCAATAAATGAAAACTTAACCGAATGAATCCGCAAACACGAACTCCGGTAGACCCCGAGGGTTTCTCAAAATACTGCCCACTGCAGACGAACCATCACTCACCCTCGTTTCAATCCATTTGATGTAAGGTGGAATCCATTTGACAATAGGAGTTCTTATTTTCTGTTTTAAGAACGGCATTCAATTTCCCTATTGCATATCGCTGCTAGACAAAGAATGGAGACACGCAGACCTACAACCTTAGCTCAAACCAGAAAGCATATATTGACGCATCATCAACTGATAACACATTGTCATGCTTTGCCTGTAATCTAATCTTCCAAATATTCGATAAAATTTCCATCAACAGAAAAGGTCGGACATCTTCTTCGACTCGTACTGAGGACGAGTAACACTGAAGCAATTACCTAACATCATGGAATAATGAACAAAGCGGAAACGAAAACGCCTTCCTATTTGATTCCAAAAAACCAATGCCACGGAACAGTCTAAAAATATATGGTTGATTGAATCCAACTCTTTTTCAGAAAGGAAACATCTAGAACTAAGAGAAATATCTGTCGATTTGATAGAAAAATCTGTAGGAATGTCGTAATTATATAGCTTTCAAAGGAAAATCGAAATCTTTGAGGGAATTATTCTAGCATTCAAAGACTAGCATAGTTCACATGTTTGGCTTCCTTCTTCCCTAATATGATCCCGAGAGTGCTCTTGCTGCTGAAACAACGATCCAGAGAGAGTCTCCACAACATTACATTTTTCTGCTCAATATTTAAAGGAAGGATAAATGTCACATTTAATACCTAAACTTTATTAATTTCTACAATTAACTGCCTGAAGTTTAAGAGTGTTAATTTAGTAACTGAACTTTATTCATGTTTACAATTAACTATTTGAACATTGTTAATTTTTGCAATAAACTACTTGAACATTTTCTTTTTTACATTTATCTACCTAAGTCAAGTACTGTGTATGACCTTGAAAAGTTTGTAAGCTGGAAATTGACACTTTTTAACTTTAGATAATTAATTGGCAAAACTCATCAAATTCCACAGGTTGATATTAACCCTTAGGAATAGAAACTATTTACCAAGCTTTTTCTTTTGCTATAGAGTGTGCCAATTATTCCAATTATTCAAGTGCATATTTTTTAAAACATGTCGCGGAAAAGAGCATGTTAACAATTGGCATCCCAAATACACAAGTGGCAACTATTATCCTTTACTTGTTAGAACCAATACTACAATCAACTTATCTAAAAGTTTAAGCTAGTAGATGTAGTGTGTACTAATATTTTTATTACTTAACACTTCTCCTCACTTGTGAGCTGGACTTTGGATGAGGTCCAACAAGTGAATGACTTGATTTAATGAGGGCTAATTGATAATGCAAAGATTTGAACCTATGATCTCTTTCTCTGATACCATGTTAGAACTAGTACCATAACTAATTCATCTAAAAACTTAAGCTAATAGATATTGCATGAATCAATATGTTTGTTACTTAACGTTACTGAGTTTTGTGTAATGAGAAAGTCCATGACTCGAAGCTTGTTGAGCATCGTTTGCAGCATAGAAAGCAACCTTATATGAATATGTATATGCTGAGTAGAAATGTTTATATAGTGAGACATGAAATTCTTTAACTTGGGAAGTGATTTGATACTTCCATTTGGAAAAATTTTACAGTTGTATAATTTAAAGCAAGATGACAAATCATACTAAAACATCCTGACTTATATCTCGTAAAAGAATTTTCAATTTCATATGATTTAGTCCTCCGGACAAATAATCGGAGCAAAACACAAATAAAAGTGGATTCCGATGATATCCCTACCTTCCACCCTTTGAAGAATCTTATAATAATAATAATAATAAAAGAAAAGACGTAATTCTTATCATTTATGAAATAACGAAAACCAGCAGTCAAAGAATAAACTAGATATCATAAATCAGAAATTTTAGCCAAAACTATGACCAATCTCAGATTTTAATGGGAAACCCCAATCTACTCAATCACCACAGACTATACCATATCAAGCTTAATAACTACATTACCACCTCTTACTTTTTTCTTAGCAAAATGAGTGAGATCTTAGACTATGCAAATATTTTCTTGAAATATTCTTGCCCTTCACAAAGCCGGTTTGATTCTCAACCACAAACATTATAATGAATGAATTAAGCCTTGAAACTCAAATTTTGGAAAGAATTTTCTAAATGCTCCTTTTACTTCGACATCTGTTTTTATTATACTCCAACAGCTTTTATTAGAAATCGTTGTTGCAACCGTCAGTACAGCTACCGATGGTTCATTAATACTAGATATTGCTTCCCAAATTTGCCCTTCCAACGGCGAACTCTCCAGCAAACCGTTATTGGGGTTGAGAAATACAGTTACTTGTCCAGCATGGTCTGCTATCTGCAATATCTCCATGCAAAATAACCTCCAATAATACTCAACTGCTGAAAAATCAGGGGATCTAATTTGTCCACTCTATCATATTTACCCCGAGTGATCTTCCACTCGCAATGGTTATCTAATTCTCAAACTTTCATGGATTGCGATCCAGCTGAGACTATATAATGTAAAGCTTCATAATAGTATATTGTTGGATTTATTAACACCAAAGATGACTACGGATTATGAGGAACTCGAAACAGCTGTACACGTCCAAGTCTCTTACTAGAATTTATGTAGAGACGGTATTCGCTCTATATGGGTGAAGATTTATTGGTCAATGTATTTTGGATTAGATGTCTCTTATTAACGACATGAATAGTATCGATGCTAATCTAAGACTGAAGTGCCTTGTGCTCTCCATCATCTTCATTCGATGGGCTCAAGGAGGCTATGATTTGTGGTCAGAATAGTTTATTTATAAAATAAATCAACAGCAATACCTTAAGTAAGGATGGAAACTGAGGTTGTTAAGGATTTAATTGCTAGAGATCAATAGTTTCCTTACACACTACAACAAATTTATGGTAATGAGGCACATTAGTTAAAGTGGCTTAGCGAAAGGTGCTCTAATAAGTGCTTATTGGCGTGGGAACAAATTTTGAGGCGCCAAAACATTGTATAGGAACAAAGCTTATTTTGATTAAAAAATTAGTATTAAAAAGATAAGAAAGCAATGCCAATTCTAATTTAAAAAAAAAATCTAAAACAATAAAAAAAAATAAACATTTGCTCTCTCTCTTCACATTTACCTCACTACACACCCTCTCTCTCTCTCTCTTTTTATTATACATTCAACTTCACAATCTCTTTTCACAATGTGTTTAACTTACATCTCACGTTAACTTCTTGTTTTTACGGTGACAATTCCTCTCCACTTCCCATTCTCCCTCTCTCTATGCACGTTGATACATTCCTCACTAGTAACCATTTCTCTCTCTTCATTGTAACCTTCTCACTCCATTCTTAGTGCACTCACCACGCGAGAAGTATGTGATAACTTACACTAGTGAAGAGGATGACTTTCAAGTGATTTCAAGTAAAAATAAAATAGGAAAGGTGATCACTCAATAGAATTAGGGTTTTAATCAAAACTAAGGAATAGAAATTTGGGTTTCGTTATTTATCTTCACGATCCATGTTAATATAATGTCAATTTAGCATGAAAATGTTAAAACTAAAGATGTTTAAAAGTCAAAGATGCCTACAATTTCTAGCTAGTTTCCTTGGTTTTTCTTCATGTTTTGGGCTTTCCATTATATGAGAATTGAAAGGAATGTCTTTTTTTGGTTTCCTATTCATATGTATATTTATATATCTATGGCTGTTGAGTTTGAATTTTCAGTTTTCTTATTTTAATTTGATTTCCCATTTTTTTATTAATATTAAATCTTAACCCATTGAATATTAATCCTCGACTAAAGAAATTAAGATATTCTAGTTTTTATTATTTAGAAAAAGAGAAATCGTAATCAATTAAGTGGATTGATTATGATTTAGCTACCAATCTTTGATTTCAATTTAATACAAACTAGAGAATTTTGAATCCGAGGGTTAACCTATTAAACCTTAACAGATACTACTATCTATTTATCAAAATTAGGATTATTCTTCCAATTATCTTTTTCACGTTTTTAAGAAAAGAAAAAATATATTCAAAAGAAAAAAAACAAAAAGGAAAAAAAGTATTTAAGTTTCTACATATTTTATCGTCACCTTGAAAATACCTATATACCCGCTAACCAAGATCAAACAACTATAGTTCTTTTAAAAAATCCTTAATGTGTTGGTTTATTTTAATTTTAAAATCGACTAGATTTACATTCTTAATTGATTTTGTTTATTTAAAAAAAAAAATCTAAAGGGGGTCTTAACTCGTAGGTGGTCTTACAAAAAATATTTTCTAAAAGTCCTAAAATTTTTTTGAAAAGGATTTTTTATTATTAATTTTAATTTTAAAAGTTTTTTATGTGAAAAAATCCTAAAAAAACTTAATGGTAAAAAAAACCACCTAAATTAATATATATACATATGTTATTATTAAACAACTACCTATATATGAAAGACTAAAACCAAAAAATAAAATCTCCTAATCTAATATGTGCATATCCATTTATATTATGTTATCAATAATAACTGACTAACGAAATAATAATATAAAAATAAATAAACAAACAAACAGCTAAATAATAATATAAAAAAATAAGAATAAATAAAAAAAAGGAAAGAATCGAACCTTATTGTTTGGTAAAGGAATTGTGGCGTGGATGGCAACTCAGACGTTGCACGTGTGTGGATTGATCGAAGTACACGTGTGCTACTGTTTAGCAACCGCATTGTAGTAATGGCGTCGGCTAAAGCTTGGCTGGAATCTTGTTTGATCACTAGAGTTCAAGGCATGCGAGTCTTCAGTGAAGGGATTGTTGACTCATATTACACATCGGACTTCATTGCTAGGAATTATGGTATGACGCGTTCGTAAATGTTGTGGTCAACATGAAGTAATTGAATCGCGTATCCAATAATGGCTGTTTAGTGTTGGTTGCAAAACTTCTATGACTTGCTACTGGCAATCGATGAGTAAGTCACTGTTTAAATCGATTGGTCAGGGGCTATCGTCGTCGTCGTTCGTCCACTGGCCGATGGAGTGTGCTTATCGGTATGGTCGGTGGAGTGCAGTGGGCATTACGTGCTTATGGTTTAGTCGTGGAATGTCCAACGAATTAACAGTGGTCTAAATTGGGAATTGATGTTTTGTTCGAAGTGTATGGACGTCGATCCTAGAGACTATGAACTACTAGGCGAGAATAGTTTGGGAAGAGGATGGAAAATTACGACCCTGGACGTTGGAAGATCAGTGGCAATCTGTTGGCAAGCTGGTGACTAAACTTGCATAAATTCAAAACCAAGGCCGATGAACTATGAAGTTTTTTCTTTTCTCTCCTGAAGCCTATATGTGTGTTACAGTAAAGGATCCTTTTTTTTTTTTGGGAGTGTGTGTATTTATAAAATCCAAATCAAATTATATTGAATCGTATCAATTATATCTAATATGATAAAAATTAAATTAGATTCGAATTATTTATATTAATTCAAATCCGATTTAATAAAAATCAAATTAGATTTGAATATTCTCTAACAATTCAAATCTGAACGAAGAAGATTTAATTAGAAATGATCCCTCTTATTCTTCTTGCTTTTTTTTTTTGTAAAAAAAAAAGTAAAAATAAAAAGGATAGAAAAATAAAAAACATAAATGTCTAACGAGATTTGAACCTATGCCCTTAAATTAATTCCTTATCAAATACTTCAATACTTATCCATTAAGTCGTTGACTTATACATTAATTTTTAATACAATTGAATTATACTTAAAATACATGACTCTCTAACATAATTATTTGAACTAAGCTAAAACTAAAATTATTGATCTTAAAATAATTGACTTCCTAAAAAATCTAAAAAATCTTTGTAATTTTTTCTTTTCTCATATATTGGTATTTTTATCATTTTTCAAATTTTTATTATTTTTGACATAGGACCCTATTTTGAAAAAACTAAAAATAAAACTATAATTACTAAGGGCAAAAATCAAGTGTCTATAACAGCCTTTTAGATCCTCTATGTGTCTATGCTAATAAATGAATGGAGTGTTTATGTATTATGTCTTGAATGTATGTATTATTTGAGCCTTTATATGTTATGTTTTAATTCTCTTTTGTTTAAATAGAGATTTGGGATTAGTCGGGAACTAATCAATTTTTTGAGATTACTCATGATTTTAATTGTGTTCCAAATATTATGTTGCAGTAGAATTAAACCTCTAGAGAGCGTATTATGCTATTTGTGGAATCATGTCCCTAAGAAGTACTCTTGCCATAAATTTGTTTGATATTGGTAAGTATTATTCTATTATATTTAATTCCATTAAGTAAGCTTTTAATTGATTATGTAATTTTCTATTATGGAAGGGTATAACTTTGACTTGAATCAATGAACTTTTACTACAATGTAAATTGATAAAGACTTTTATCATGGGTTGAATTGGTTATTTTGTTTCCATATGGTTGCTCGAGATGTGTTGTTCTTGATAAGTCTATTTTTAATGTTGTTGGTGGTGTTATTGTGAATAGGGATAGCTTGAGAACACATCTTCTTTGACCTCCTTATTAACTTTAATCAACTCTCAGATTTCAACCTTTTTTGCCTCATGTCTCAAGATTCTATATAAGGATTAACCAAACAAGAAGCATAAATCAAAGTCTTTTGACCTATTACAATGCTATCTAGGTTACTATACTGTAGCTTTCGAAACAACTTTTTCTATTGTGACTTTGAATGCTTTCTTCTCAGTATGTTGCACTTCAAGCAAGTTATTTTGAACTATGGTTCCATATATGTGTATGTGTTTAGGCACTTTGCTACATAGTTCCGCATATAGATGTTATATCAAGGGATTAACTAATTATTGAACTATGGTTCCATATATGCATGTATACATAATATGTTATTTTGTTTCTATTTGCTTAGAAACATTACATAGTTTTGCCTTGAAGAGGAATAGGCAACAACTAAATATGACCATTTAAATTATCACCAAATACTATTTATAATTATTAATTCACTTGAATTTCATGTATTTCTTTCTTGCATATTATACGTTTTGTTTTTCTTTCTTTCTTTTTTTTCTCTCCAATAAATATTATACTTTAAACCTATGCATGGAAGTAATTTATTTTTCAACCTTTATTAAAGAAATGTTCTAAGTAGAAAATAAAAAAAAATTAAAATGAATATTTAGAAGACCTCCCCCCCCCGCCACCCCCCCCCCCCCCACCCCATTGAAGATCAATAAAATGCCTCCA
>JAMXBB010000003.1:95877684-95985183 GCA_024138015.1 Lumnitzera littorea
AATGATGCCACCCCAATAAACTTCAAAATGTTCACTCCAAGTTTAGGCTAAGAGTAGATTCTAGTAGATTAATGTTCTCTTCATTCTTTAGTTAAAATCTTTATATTCAGAGCAAAGTATTAAAATTGTTGAGTTGTATTCTAATTCTAATCTTCTAGTTATGTAATCAGTATTTCATAACAAGTTCTCTTGTTGTTGTTGTTTTACATGAGAAGTACACACAAATTTTCAATCAATGGCTCAAGTCTCTTATTTTATTTTATATTAGATTAAACTAAAGCCCCAAATATGAACCATGATGCATAACTAAAGAATTTTCTTTGTGAAAATCTAAAAACTAAAGTTTCATATTACTTTTTTAACAATAGAGTAGTTGAACTCATAGCTATAGCACTTAATGAGTTGATGGATAAAGAATTTTGATTGTTTGTTTAATGTCCAATGGTCCATTTTACTAGAGAGATAGCTCATATACATAGGACTCACATAATGCTTTTTGTCCTATCTTTATTGCTTGCAATCTTAAAGTCAATCATTTGCAATTTGGTTTTCATTAATGTATCGATCTACTTGTGAATAGGTGATATGGTAGGCTACAAAAGCATTGAGTAATTCTTTATACACAGGCCTTGTGTCCTACATGGGTGTGTTATGTTAAATCATCTACATTTAAATAGATTAATCGTTGTCAAAGAAGAAACAATATGGTTGTTACATTGATGAAGCTCTCATATAAATAAATTATCAATTGAAATGGTTTTAATGCTTAGATTAGTTTTATGTCAATGGAATGCATGGAAATGGGATGAATTTTTTCTAAAGTTATAACCTTTTTTATTATTATATGGATATAGAATTGCATTGAATTTATTTATAAGGGTGTTTTTGTTTCACTTATCCCCCTTTTTTTTTTCTCTCATTTCTTTTCCAATAAATTGCTATAATTGCTTTGCTTCTTGCTGGTACTATTGATCTGATATATAATTGTTTATTTGTAGGCAAAAATTGATGAAGATGTGGACTTTTCATTGAATATATGGATTTTTAATTGAAGATATATGTATCAATAAAATGATGGACGAGTGGAATCACTATTGTTGATATGAATTAGATCATGAGTTCTTTTTTTTTTTTTTTTTTTTTGAGGATTTTTAGGATGTTAAACTTGTGGGGATTGGTTTATGATACACAATATCACTAGCTATTTTGTTATTCTTGATTTCTTAATATTTGGGATACAAACCCTCGCAAAGACTACATGTAATGATTTCTATGTTTATCTTTATGGTATCGAATATTTTGCTAATCTCTCATATTCATTTAGATTATGTAATAATTTGCTTTTATTATAATTATCAAAACCACCATTTTAATTTCTCAAGGTGATTATTGGTGCTCTTATAATATACTATATAATTTATTATGGACTCACTTTTTACAGTAGTTGTTGCTATTTTAATATATACTTATTATGGAAGGAGCTATTGAGCTAGCTATTAATGCCCTTAAACATGCATCTTTTGTTGTTGAATGGTAGGCCTATTAGGATAGCTATCACTATCCTTATTTATGGTTGTTGTGGCGAGGGCCATAAGGTTAGCTATTGATACCGTTAAATTTACGTTCTTTGTTATTGATGAATGGATCTATTAGGATGGTGATCATTGTCTTTATATACTTTTATTATAGCTGGGGCTATTAAGGTACCAAAACACGCCCTTAAATGTTACTACAATGGCTACATGTTAGGCATACTAGATTCCCATCATAAGGGCCTCATCGCTTTATTAAATCATATATTAGGGCACTTTTTGTTGCCTTAATAGCATGAATATAGTATAGTGATAGTAGAAGCTTCGTAAAGAAATGTAGAAACTATATGTTATCATTATAAGTAAAAGGGCTATGAGAGATTGAGTATTTGAAGAAGCAAAAGCAAGGTCAAATACACGGTTATAGAGGTAAAGTTGATGTCATTGTGTCAGCTACTAAGTTAAAGGATGGTGAAATAATACTAACATATGGAAAATAAAGAAGATACATAGATTAGGTTTTAGACTCTTAAGGTACATAGATTGGGTCCTAGACTTTAGGATTGCTTTCTACATATGTTGCAAAAAATATTATTTCCATACTAATAGGTTTGTATAAAAAGGTTTTTGCAAATGAGTAATAGCTAAAGGCTAAATATTATTAATATAAGCAAAATTCAAGTTAAAGCACATAATGTGCTGATGTGTATCACAAGCTTTACCCCAAGCCCATTTTCTAATTTCTCCTTTTTGTCTATATAGGTCTATGGAATGTAAAGTTCGTAACTAAGGCTTAGTCTAGAATCTTCTAGAAGTGTCTAGATACAATAAGATTGTTGTTAAGTGTATTTATGATAGGGTAGGAAGGATTAGGTCTTAGCCATTGGATCAAATATATATAAGCTATCCATTGATAGAGGCCTCTTATATATAAGGGTATTCTCCCTTCATTTGTAAAGCATTAAATTAACTTTAATTTATTTCTATTTCTATGGAGTTTCTTTATCTAATGTTTCTCTCTCTAAATAATGCGAGCATAAGTAATTTAAAGGAAAAGATTACTTAGTCTCATTACGATATTTCTAAAGAGCAAAAGTACCTTACTTGTTAGTGTTGAGAAGATTTGTACATGACAAATAACATTAGAGTAAGCTTTTAATATGAGATGGAGGGGAAGATTGTATATAAAGATACTGGTGAGTATATTAGGTCTCCTATAACTCCTTTCACAATTGATGAGTAAGCTCTTTAAGGATGAACCAATAAAAGTAAAATGTAGAAGAAGCTAGAGTAGCTAAGGTAAAGTTAGCTACGTTGACATGATGGACCATCTCAACTTATAGAAGAAGGCTTACATAAGCTTGATGAAGAGCTCAACCTTAAAGCAAGTCATGGGTTCCTTAATGAAGGAGTTGAAGGATATGAGGGTTTGGATCTAATAGCATCTTGAGGCTATAGATGTAGGTTAGCTTAGACAGCAGCAATACAATGTGGATACGTTAAGGCCCAAGAACTTTGTAGAACTATGAACAATAAGAAATAGGCCATTTCCTCGATGGTATGGAACAATACTTGATGTGATTGGGGTAATGGATGAGACATCACTTTTAAAGGTAGCTCTTATGTTCTTGGACCATGCGGAAACACTTTCATGGAAAAGATGGTTTCACAAAACTAGGTTGGGAGCTAGGCAACCAAAGCATAAGGAGAATTTAACGTTAAGGTGTAGGCTCAATTATACTCAAGAAATGTTGAGAGGGAGGTTAAGCTAAGCTAAGGTAATTAAAGTGCAGGGCATCCATAAGCAACTATATATAGGAATTCCTAGAGCTACTATTAGAATTCTCAACATGAGTGATAGAGATGCTATGTTCACATTCTGTAATGACCTTTAGAGGTAGGCCTAGATAAATTAGAGAGATATACAATCTAAACTTTGGTTTAAGATATGGCTATAGTAAAAAGTTTAATAGAGTTCACATACACTAGATCACTCGATAAGGAAGCAAGGGAAGGTAGCCATTGGAACAATAAAGGACCTTAAGAAGAGTTTCATAAAGGATGGGAAAGAAATGGAAAAACAAAAAAAAAAAAAAACGATGGGAAGGATAAGGCTCCTATCCAAGAGAAGGTGTTATGCCTAAGAAGAAACTTTTTTGCTTTTTATGTACTTGAGGTCATAAAGATGGCAATCACATAATGTAAGATAGATTAAAGAAGAAGAAGCCTAATAGAGGTATACACTTAAGGTATTGAAATTATTTAGCGCAATTTAGAACAAGCTCCTAAAGAGTATATAGGCCTGGTATATGTAAAGGCATTTATGATAAGCTAGTGGATGAACACCTTAGTAAATATATGAGCCTTGTACCAAATCATCACTAAGGATGTAACAAAGAAGCTAGACTTTAAGATAGAACAAGTTAAAGAAAAGCTAGAGATAGTGAATTTAAAGGAAGTTTGCATTAGTAGATACCTAGAATGTAGAGTTCAAGGTGGGTCAATGAAGTGGCTAGTGAAATTTGAGATGATCCCCTTAGATGACAATGAACTAGTCATTGATATGAGCTCCCTTAACTAGATGAAAACAGCAATAGTCCTATCTTTAAATTACATAACGATAATAGATGAGAAGTAGCAATATGTAGTCCTAGTTTGTCTTAATCTTAGTTAAGCTCTTAGGTTTTGTGCTCTATAGGGGCTATTAAAGGAAGAAGACCTAAGAAAACCAATGCCCAAACATTAAAAGGAGTTGGTATTAAAGGCACAAGTGGTGCCTACAATGAAATAGAGGCTTAGATAAACAAGCCTTAAGAACTTCGCAAGCTTAAGTCATCTAAAGAAGAGGTACATAAAAGAAAGATCAATCCAACTTAGAAGTGAATATTTTGAGTTAAGAGGTAAAGGACCCAAAACTTAGTGAATATCAAGGTAGATTTAGCCTATGATCCTTATGCTAAATTAGCGCTAGAGCAAGAAGGCAAACTAAGAAGCATTGGATGAAGGATGGGTTGCTTTACAGAAATATTTGAAAGATATATGTTTAGAATCATCAGGATTTTTAAAGAAAAATTTTAGAGAAGTTCTTTGACTCATGTGAACCCAAACACCAAGGAGTTCACGAAACACTTGCTAAGGTAGAGGATAAGTTCCATTCAACAAAAATGTTGGAAGATATCAAAGCCTTTTGTGTAGATTTTTCTAGTGTACTAATGAGAAAAGAAGGAGACCCTAATAGCCATATAAAGAGGGATTATTTGGGGTATTGGACAAGATGGTAGGAAGAAGGCAAAGAAGATCCTCTAAAGACATCTAACATGAAGGTTAAGCCAATGATCATACATAAGGATCAAATATAGTGAGAGGTTTGACTCCATGGTGGATTGTGTGCCCTCAACTATTTGGTAGATTAGTTTTTTAAGAAGTATAACTTGGTTGATCATGCTAACTTAGATGGGGAAGAATGTTATAAGCTTTTCCCTATGCCTATTATTTCATTTCACTTTATATAGAGAGGTTCATTGAATGTAAAGTCTATGACTAAGGCTTGATCTATCTCCTAAAATCTTCTTGAAGTGTCAAGTAATGATGAACATTGGTTGGTAAAGGTGCTTAAGATAAGATTGGATTAGATATTAGCTGTTAGATTAAATAAATCTTAGTCATCCATTGATAGAGGCCTCTTGTATATAAGGGGTTCTCTCCTCATTTGTAATTAATCTAATTTTTTTGAGCTTATTTTGATTTATATAAAGGTTCTTTCTCTAAATAGTGTATGCTTAAATGAATTGAAGAAAAGGGTTGATTTAGCCTCTTTAGTGTTTTTAGAGGGTCTAAGTTTGATACATGCTAATGTTGATAATACTTCATACATGACATGTGCATGGTGCCAAATGTGTTGTAGAAGGTAGAGTTGTCTTAAAATGATTTATCTCTTAGCTTAATGGATCGAGTTGGTTTCCACATTAGTGTAAGATTTGGTAGTGTTGAGGTGTCTCAAGTGGTCAAAAGAGTTGGATTTGGTAAATGTTTTCATAACTATCTATTATTGTTAAGAAAATATCTTTTCTTTTAGACTCCCCATATAATTCCTTTAAATTCCCATGGTGGTCATTATCTCATCATTAAGTAAATACTTATATTTTTAGGCTCAATATTTTTTTTCATGAATTTCTTTTAAATATCTTGGTGGTCTTTAACTCACAAAAAAGAAACTACATATAGAGGTGTCATTATCTTACCGTGAAGAAGCTAAGTACACACATGTCAATATTCGTAAAACTAGTAAGAATATATACTATGAATCCAATCATGATTGTGAAACTTGATTTCGATTACAATACAAAATACATCTTAATTATTATTTCATTTATGGTTTTACTACCTAAGTTTCAATAAATAATTTAAACTTCATTTTAGAGTTATGGTTTTCACTTCCATCCATTTATGCTTGATAGAGCTTATATATATAAAGTTATTATTTTTTTTTTCATTTTATATTGCAATACTATTTTTTGGTTTTCAATATTTCATTTTTTGTGCAATTTTCTAAGAATAAGAAATTCACCATTGTATTGATCTACAACATGTTTAATGACTTATTATTAAGGTAATTTCATTTTATATTGAAAATCTTATTTTACTATATACACATTTCATCAATTGTTATAATTTGTTTTTACTGTTCATGTAGAAAAATGATAACTTCTTCAATAAAATAAATTATTCACGATTAGCATACCATAAATGTAGGGGTTCGACTAGAGTAGTCGTATACGTATTGCATGAGTGACGTACTATATGTAACTTAGAAGAAGCAAAGCAAGAATGACATCTAAAGAAATTATTAGGTGAGAACGAGGCTAAGAGGAGGAATAAATAATCTTAGTATCTCAAATGCCCAAGTAATAGACAAGGTTGCCTTAAGAGACCTTAAGTGTTCACCATGTAATTTAAGTGAATGAGATAATGTCTTTGCTAAAATCATTTGTTTGATCTTAGAAAGTGCAGGTTTGTAGAGCAATGTTGTCTTAGTTCTCTTTAAGATTCATAAATGAGGAGGAAAGACTAAGTATTTATAAGCTTTTAGGCATGATGGCATCCATCAAATCATCTAAGTGATCAATAGATGAGATGAAACTTGCTCAATTCATGATTATTCTAAATGAGCTAGTTAACGGGTAAAAGGCTAGTAGCCTTCCTCATGAGTACATGAGTCTACTTGAGAAAGGTTAGAGACGGATAAATTAGTCCAACAATGCTTATTTTGAGCCTATTAAGGTAATTCTTCCTAAATCATCCTAAATATAGACCAAACTCCTTGAGCCCTATCACCTAATCTAAGGAGTTAAGCTTAAATAAATAATAAGCTAAACCCAATAATTAATATGATAATTTTCAGCCCTTTACACATACTTCAAGTGTATTGCTTTGTTCCTTTTCATTTTTTAATTCTACATGCATTTTTCTATATTATTTATGTTTTAATTTTTTAAAATCATTATTAATTTGTATAGTTTAATGCAGTTATTTAGTATGTTATAAATGTTATTGATTACTTCATTTACTTTTTGTGCATTCATTGTTAGTGCATCATTGGCTAGTATATTATTAATGTGGCAGATGTTTCAATGTCTTTGTTGATTTAATATAATTTGTGCTAGTAACTAATTATGACAAAAATATATAACTGTAATATTTGTTATTACCAATTATGTATTAATTACATAACTACCTTGTAATTACATCATTGTGTCAAAATAAATATTCATTTACCATTAATTTTACCATTTATGTTAGTGATAATTAACTATATAATTAGCTACATAATTGTATAAATTTCCTCTTTCTCTTTCTTTACACCTACTCTTCCCCTCTTCACATACAACCTATCACCATTATATAAGAAAGTATTTTATTGTAGGGAAATTACTCTCCAAAAGAAAATTAAAAAAGAAAAAAAAAGAAAGAAGAAAACATGTCTCATATGAAAATTTACTTCAACTATTATCTCAAATGCTTCTAGTAATGTGTAAAGCAAATGATAAAAGCATAAGAAGAAAACTCTAAGCGTACTCTCAGCCTTTTCTTTAATTTTTAGTTAGTTGTTTCTTAATGCCTCTTAATCTTTATCTCTTTCTTTATGTTCAAATTTTAAGCATTTTGTTTTAGGTTTGTCCTTTTAGAAATATTTAGTTACACAAAACTTTTCTTTTATAAAGTCAAAAACTTAGATATGATATGCTTCTTCTTGATTAATTTGATTTCCTTCTTCTTCTTTTTTTATTTTGCTGCCAAAAAGCTTTCAAAGTGAAAACTATTATTTGTAATCATGGGTTCTATGATTCAATTTGATTTTCATTTGGAAATCAATTTGTTATGTTGTGGTGCTTTCTAGGAAAGGTATAGTTAAATGCAACATGGCAAAATGGTAAATGTGATAAGAACATGTCTTATCAATACTTTCAAAATTTTGATACTCTAGAGAAGAAAATCTAAGACAGTGCTTTATTTATGACTTAACAAACAATGCTTAATTTATTTGTTTTTTGAATTATATTATCAAGTAAGATTACCTCATTTTCCGTATTTACAATTTGATTAAAGTGGGATAAATACAACGGAAGCCCTCTATATTTATATTGAAATTTATTTAAATTTTCTATGCTATAAGCAAGTCATTTAAAATATTTTTGTGTGAGGCCCTGCAAATTAAGCAACTAAGTTCAAACATTTAATTTAGGGAAATGTAAGCTCGTACTATAACTATTAGGTTTTGAGTGGCCAATTTAAAGCGTTAGTGCAAATAGTTCAATTAAGCTAGGATTTTACAAGTTAAGAGATTTAGTATTATAACTTGGAAGGGTAGTCAAGTTGAGATAGTATCGCCGTATATGATAGGAAGCTTTAAGATTAAGCACCATTCTTGATCAAAGACCTTCGACTCACTATATAAGGCATCACACAATCTTGACTTCCACCTAGAGAGTAGTATTAAGTAATAATAGAGCATTTAATATAAGTTAAACAATAATATCCAAACCCAACATAAAGTAAAGATGAGGTTCAACGTTTCCCCTAACTTAAGTCATATAGTTCCTAAAATAAAATAGCACTTGTAGTTTACGCTACTCAACATACTAAAAGATGTAACTAAGCTTAGAGAGTCCAAATAACATATAAGTGACCACTCGTGATCTCTTTTTCTCACTAACAATCCTCATGCTGGTAATACTAACCTCAGGTATCTTATGTCCTAACTTTAACCAAAGATCTCACTACAGTAACAAACTATAAGGGGGTAAGCTTCAACAACATAGTGAGTATCCTTCCTATCCTACCAACAAACATGTTATAAGCAAATGAATTAACATGGATATGCAATGTAGACAAGCAAATGAAATGCAACATTGTACATAGTTTACCTATAATTGTGCAAAGTAGGGTGTTATGCCAACTATTGTTTAGGTTATGTAAACCCCTAAAATTATCAACCTAGTTTTTGTTAGAGACTCGACTATGTTAAATAATTTAGGAGTCGACAAAGCTAATGAAAGTGAAAACCCTAAAAGAATTACTCAATCGCGTAAAGAATTTTTCTACCCTAAATGTTTCTAAATGCTAAAGATTTATTCAAAAGTGATAGAAACCCTAAAAATGATTATTTTAAAGACACATGTGCACTAATCCAACATGATATACCCTAAAACCCTAATTGATAATATAATGCTTATCCTTTTGTCCAATTCACTAGTAAAGGGTTAGAGATGACCCTTATTCATACTTATATGCTTTGAATCCTTAGGTAATCCATTAGAAATTAAGATAATGAGTCATAGATTATATTCACTTCTTAAGTAAGTGATTAAGATAGTTTCACTTAGAGTTAGGGTAATAGTTGAAGATTAGGTTTATGTAGTGAACCTTAACACTTAAATTGGTACTTTTTGCATTTGTTATTCAAAGTAGTTTATCAAATGAGATATATAGGCTATAAAGACCTAAAGTAAGATCTCATTAACAATGTTTACAAATCAATTCATCAAATATCTCATTTCCCCTCATTTCCTTCATTTTTCCTCTAATTTCCCTTAATTACCACATTATGTGCACAAAATTAAACATACTTAAGGAATGTTGACTAAGGTAATGCATGTTGACCAAAGTCAAAGGGTTGACCAAGTCAACAAATGTTGACTAAAGTCAACATTTTGAAAAGTCAAAAGTCTTAAGAGATAAGGAAAATATCTTAGTTCTTAATGATGATTTTCTTTTCTTTTCCTTTTGATTTTTCTTTTCTCCTCTTTGCAATTGTTGCCGTCCACAATTTTCCATCTTGGCCCCACCATTTGGTTGTCTTCCATAATTGAAACAAAACAAAAGAAACAAAAACAAAACTCCCCATTTCATGCCGTGAACTCCCCCTTCACTTTCACTTTCATTCCTTTCCCTTTTGTCTCCTTAAACTTCAACAAATTAAAGGTATGTTCTTAAGTTGTTTTATGTTACTTTATGTTATTCATTAGTTAGTTAATTAAGTAGATTAGGTAAGTAGTTAGGTGTTTAGTGAAGTCTTGAAGAGAAGAAAACAAAGTCTCCATCTTTAAGTGTAGAAAGTGATGGATCATGAAGGAAATGGAAGAAATACATGTGTATGTACTCTTAGATGTGTATACATAAAGAAATACCAAAGGAATACAAGTATATGAACCTTTGTACATAAGTATGTATCATGTACATAACCTAATTTAAGACCATATCTAACTATATATATATATACTATACTAAATACATACATAGAAATGCAAAAGGATGAAAATTGAGAGGATTTTCTTAAGGGAAAATTTGGCATACGAAATTTTAGTATAAAAATACGTATTCAACCGTATAGGTATATGAGTAGAAATACATGTATAAATACGGTATAAGTATATGTAGATGTATAAGTATATGTATGTATAAGGTATATGTACATAAGTATAAGTATAAGACATATGTACATAAGTATAAGTATAAGGCATATGTATATAAGTATAAAGTAAGAAATAAATGTACATAAGACATGTACATGTGACATAAGCATGATGTAATGCTTATGTAATCAAATGATGAGGTAGATGATGACATAAGCATATGAGGACATAAAGAAAAGATGACATAAGCATATGATGACATAAAGAAAAGATGATGTAAGCAATGACATAAGCATAAGTTTAGAAAATGAGAAAAATAAGAAAATGTAGGTAATTAGATACTAAAATTAGTAAATCCTAATACACCTTGTAAACTAGATTATACCTAAATCAGTACATGAATTAGTAATGACAAAGTAAATCCCTTAATTATAAGAATTTAAGGAATAAAGGTTATAAATATAAGTAATAGCAATACTTAAGTATTATAGCTAAAAATTTCTATAAAATTAGTTCATAATATAAAATAGGGGTCTTAACGTCCAAAACAAACATTACCGTATGAATATACGTCCGAAAACGATGAAAAACGACTATAAATTCATAAATATCAGAAATAAAACGAAAAAGTTATATACGATTAATAATAAAGTCTAACCGGGTAAAAGTTGATAATAGTCTAAGTAGATTAGGTAATTAAATGTTTAGAAGTATTAGTTAAATTAGTTACTTACTAGTCTTATCAAATCGTAATGATCAGGTGACTCTGAGGAGCGTGAGGACCTCCCAATCGACTACTACGATTAGGGCAAATCACCATGGCCGAGTGAGTATTTACCCAATGATTCCATGCTTGTTTTGTGATTGTAGATAGTGGACTTAAATATTATTGTTAATTGATGATTGTGTGGGGTTTGGGAAAATGCCTGTGTATGTTGGTATGTCTTGAGTTGTGAACTTATCTTAAATATTGATAATGCTATGTTTGTTGCATGGTAGTATAGAAAATGATTGTGTGCACAATTGGATGGTCATAGCATAATTTGAACCTAATTATACTCGGCCTATAAAAAGAAATTGAGACATGCATTAACATGCATAGCATGGATACTATTCCGGCCGTCACATCACACGGAGGTAAAGAGAGGCCATTCGGGGGTTGATATTATTCATTTATTTGGTTCTGTACGGTGCACTCGTACAAAATGACCTTACCCTGGCCCGCGGGAATACTAGGCGTTGGAGGCGCCAACCGCCTGGCTAAGGGTCGAGTCTAGAGGCCTCCGTTTAGGGGTGAGTGTGGACTGCGGGGGCCCACTCACAATTATACTAGAACTTGGGTTTTCTGAAAATAAAAGAATTATTTGATATAAGTACGGAACGTGGGGTTCCGTAGTAAAGTAAGTTCTAGTATAATACCCGGATCTGATTGGTGCCGTGTATACTCCAACCCTGACTTCGGAGGGCGTTAAATCTGAGTTACGTATATGAACTAGTTAATTATACGTATTGTTTGGCATTCTGGTTGATCATTCATTCATATGCTTGAATATAATGTATTTATAACTTGCTTGTGGTGTGGCTGAGGGTTTTGCTCACTAAGCTTAGGCTTACACCCCTTTAGACTTTTGTTGCAGGATAGCCTGTTCGTAGAGACAGGACGAGGGATGCCACAGGTTAGCCTGGGGATTTGGGCAAGAGCGAGCTGCTATGTGTACTGAGAGAACAGTTTATGTAGACTTCTACTTATGTACTTTTGTTTATCTTATTATATTAGACCTAGACATACTTAAATGTTGTGTAATGTAAGCTTTGTAACTTAAATTTTATATAAATATATTTGTGTAATGATATCAAATGAGTCTGGATGTTCTTTGGAAACTAGTGGTTATAGAGCCTTGTATATTGTGTGAAGAGTTCTTGATTGGAAGGGTAACCAATCAGGGGTTCTTTGTACAGTATATGGCGTCTGCCACGACTAGGCCGTCCTCAGTTCGTGACAGGTTAGGAAGTATTTAGGCACATTAAGACTCGAGTCTTTACATCTATTATCTAAGCATATCCATCTTTTTTTATAGACCTAAGGCAATGGACATGGCTTAGCCTTAAGTAGAGGCCATCACTCTCTAAAGCTAAGTAGATCCCAAAGGTTGAGGCAAAAATATGTTGTATGAGTGCATCATATGAATCAACAACGCACATAATAATATTAATGGATCCAAAATGCATGATCTCCTACTTTACTACATAGTGCTAATGGCCTAAATAGTTAATGTATCAACGTGTAATACATGGTCAATTTTTATTATGTCGAGTAGTTATTATTCTAGTTTGTAGGTAATCGACCAAATATATATGATAGACAATCTAAGACCCTATTTACTAACACAGCATCTAATCCATGATTCAGATATATTATTGTCTAATAACAGGCAAGTACATATATATCAAGCACATGCATATAATCCTAGACCCAAGCATATTTATTTCTTACATATATATAACTAAATGGTGCTCTACATGTAAACCACAAGCAAGATAAGATAGGAATCGATATACTCACTCTATCATGGAATCTAATTGTATAAGTAATCATTAACTACGTCAAACTTAAGGTCCTCATCACCTAAAGAATACATTTAAAGTATATAAGTATACTATTTGTACTATCTATGCTTTCTTGCCTTAGATCCCCGTTTTAATTGTTTTCATTTTTTAGCGTATTTTCTTTGTTTTGAAACCCTTTTTGGTGATCTTATAGTCATTTTCATCATTTTCGAATGTTCTTTCATTTGTTTAAGTCATTTCTAGGCTTTTGGGTTAGTAAAATTTATGTTTATGCTTTATAAGTTTGTAGGCCCAAAGTGTAAGTTTGATTACTTTAAGGCTTAGGCCTAGTTTTAGGCTTTGAGATTAGTTTTTTATCTTAGGCCTTATACTTAATATTTTGAGATTTCTTTTAAGTATTTTAAGTAAACTCTTTCTACTAACATTGAAATTGCTATCTTGTGCTTTGATGTTACTCTTATGGGCCTATACTGGCTCTTTTCTTAAGTTTAAGGTTTTAACTCATTAAGGGGCCTACAGTGGATGTTTTAGATGGGCTTTAGGGTTTAGTGGGCCTCTTGTATATCATATTTTAAGCCTTTTAAAATTGGGTCCAGATTTGGTCACTCAACTATTTGGCCTTATTCTTAGGTCTTTTAGGGCTTTTTGGGTCTATCTTACACTTTAAAGCCTTAGGCCTAATCTTACTTGCCTTTTTAGGCTTAAACACTTCCTTAGCCCTAAGTTTAGTCCATTTTTCACAAGGTTACAGATATGGTTATAATCATTAAGATGGCTCTTAATACCATTGTTAAGTCTTTAATCACTAACTAAACTACTTTAGGGCCTTGACTTTTGTTACTCTACTTAACTTGGTTAATCAAGTCTTAAATCATACTTAGCACTAAATAATCATGTCATTAAGTTAATAAATAAAAAATTATAGGTTTAAAACTTCCATGAAAGTGGTGACCAACTTAGGGTTTCTAGGTTTTCCATTCATTTCTTCATTCAACATTTGTTTTAAGGTGTTTTTCTTTATCAAAACTACATTTTTACTTACTTATAGCCATTATTATAACATAATATGATGATGACAAGTGAAGTGAGGGCCAAAAGAAGGGGCAGCATGCTAAAGAAAATGGGAGTTTAAGGCTTTGTTTATCAATTCATTCATAAAACCATCAAAATACTAAGCTTCCTTTCCTATTAGTGCTAAAAGCTTAACTAAGGAGTCTTTTATATCATAAATCATGCTTGTTTTTCATTAAAACATTCTAAAATGTCTAAGAAATGGCTATACATAAAGTTGGAAGTGTCTTAGTTATAGGACACTAACATGAACCTAAGGAAAAACAATGAAAAACCTAGCTTGACCTCTTACTGGAACTAAGAGAGTTGTCCTCCCTTTATAAGGGTAGTCAAAGGGTTTGGAAAGTGAGGTTAGTGGTGGTGCTTATCAGTGGTAGAGTGGGATGTGTGAAGGTAACATGACACTTAGTGGTAGTGGATTTAGTGGAGTGGTGGTGGAGTTAAGAAAGGTGGCAATGGGTTGTGTAGTGTAAGGAGTGGGTGTTTTCTTAAGTGAAGCGTAAGGGATGTTTGAGAGAGATGTTAGAAAGTGCTTGAGTAAGTTAGTTGAGTTTGAAGAACAAGAGAAATGAGAGTGAAGGGGAGGGATGGCTAGTGTAATATTGAGGGAAAGAGGGGATAAAGTGTATGTATTTTAGGAAGTAAAGGACATGGCTCTTTTTTAGACCATGTACTTGGTTGCTTTATTACCTAAAGGGGAAAGATCTTATCCCCTACAAGTATATGATATTTTGATGCCCATTAATGCATTGTCCTTTAGTTATTACTTGTGTTTGACTTCTTGTTAATTAAAATGTAATGAATGTTGGTTGTGGATTAGGGTTTGCTTAGGGTAATTAATAGTGATTAGGTATATTTAGGCTAGTTAAGTGTAATTTAGGTAAGTTTAGGGTTTTGTCATGTTTTGTTTCTATACTATAGTTAGTTCAAGTAACTTATACATATGCCTAGGGTTTTCCTTAGGGTTTAGTGTCCATTTATGGTTATTAGATTATATACACACTTAAAACTTAAGGTTTTAGGTGATTGGTGAATTTAATTACTTTTAGCAATTGGTTTAACTAAGTAATTAGGGTTTCTTCATTATATCCAGTTGAGGCTTAACAATCTTTTTAAGGTTTTGTTATCATTCTAAGGTTTCTTAAGTATTAGGGTTTTTAAGGTTTTACTCATACAACTAGAGTTTCAAGGTCTTGTTGCCTCTAGGGTTTTGGCTTAACATTCGGGGTTTGATTCCCTTTTTAGGCATTGCATTATTATGTTTGAGTGGTTCTAGGGACTATCTAGTGACTTTCTTATTTGATTTCGCCAATTACTGGAAACTCTTAGGGTTTACATCCTTCCTCCGTTAAAATAAGTTTTGCCCTCAAAACTTTGAGAAGACTTACTTGGTGACTCAAACAACTCTTGGTACTTGTACTTCTCCTCCTCTTCGGTCTCCTAAGTAGCTTCCTCTTTTTTCTCATGATTCCTCCATAGTACCTCAACGTACATTTTCTCCTTGGTTCTCAATTTCCAAGTTTTTTTATCTAGGATGCAAATTGGGTGCTCCTTATATGTGATGTTCTCCTTTAACTACATTAGTTCGAATTTCACCAGTCTATTTGGGTTTAAAATGTGCTTGTGAAGCACTGATACATGGAAGGCATTATATAGTCCCAACAAAATTCAGTGGCAAGGCCATCCGGTAGGCTAAATTTCCAACTCAGTCTAGTACTTCAAAAGGTCTAATGTATTGAGGGCTTAGCTTCCCTTTTATTCTTGCTTAGTGTACACTCTTTATTGGTTTCACCATGAGGTACACATGATCACCCACCTAGAATTCCACTTATTGTCTCTTTAGGTCAACCCAACTTTTCTGGTGATCCTGAGCTTCTTTCATCTTTTGTTTAATGATAATGACTTTTTTCGCAACTTCTTGCACCAAGTTGGGTCCCAAAGCTAATGTTTCAACTTCATCGTAGAACAAAGGAGACCTATAATTGCATCCATACAAGGCTTTACAGGTAGCATTTGAATACTCGAATAGAAGCTATTGTTATATGCAAATTCGATAAGGGGTAAATGCATGTCCTAACTTCCCTTAAATTTTATAGCATAGGTCCTCATCATATCTTCTAAGGTTGGCATGAGCCTTTTAGATTGTCCATCTAACTAAGGGTTATAGGCAGTACTGAAGCTTAATCGAATGCTCAAATTCTTTTATTGACTCCCCTTAAACATTAACACAAATCATAGATCTCTATCAAAGACTATGCTTATAGGAACACCATAGAGCCTCAAAACTTCCTTCACATAGATCTATGCTAGTTTTTTAAAGAGTAGGTCATGTTGATTGGGAGAAAGTATATGCATTTAGTGAGTCTATCTACAATCACCCAAATGGCATCAAATCCGGCTTGGTTCTAGGTAATCTATTGACAAAATCTATGGTAATCCATTCCTACTTCCATTCAAGAATCATCAATAGCTGCAACAATCTTCTTAGCCTTTAATGCTCCATTTTAATGCTTTGGCATGTCTCATACTTTTGTACGCAATTGGTTATATCTTGCTTCATGCCATTCCACTAGAAATTTTTCTTGAGATCTTGGTGCATTTTTGTTCTACTAGGGTGTAATGAATAACTTAAATGGTAGGCTTCACCTCTGATATCTTTCTGGAGGGAGACATCTTCTAGTACGCATAATCTGCCTTTCATTCGAATAATCCCCTTTTCATCAATCCAAAATCTGAGTATCTTCCACTTGTTAGCCCTTCCTTTACTCAACGTTCCCTTTGGCCCAAGTAAACTCAATACTAAGCTTCTCAAATTCTTTAATCAACTCTTGCTACTAAGTGAGGAGTTAAGCAACTTCTGTATGATTCTTATGGCTTACAGCATCCACAATGGCATTTACTCTCTTAGGGTAGTAATTGATCCTAAGATCATAACCCTTGATCAACTCAAGCTATCTTTTTTTTTTCTCATGTTTAATTCTTTCTAGGTTAAGAAGTATTTGAGGTTCTTATGATTTGTGTAAATTTCACATCTTTAGCCATATAAGTAGTACCTCCAAATCTTGATAGAGAAGACCATGGCGATTAACTCTAGGATGTGTATAGGGTAGTTTTGCTCATGGGGTCTTAATTGACATGAAGCATAGGCTATCACCTTACCCCCTTACATCAATACACAACCAAGTCTATTACTTAAGCATCATTGTATACAGTAAAGGGCTCATAGTATTAGGCAATTCCAAAACCAGTGTGAACACTAGTCTGCACTTTAGTTCATAGAAGCTCTACTCTCTCTTAGTAGTCTATTCATACTTTACATTCTTTTGTGTCGGTTGAGTGAGCGATTAAGCTATAATGGAGAAATCTTTGACAAATTTCTTGTCACACCCTGACAATGCAAGGAAACTACATACCTTAGTGACTATCTCTAGCCTTTTCCATTTAACTATAGCCTTAACCTTCTCAGGGTCAACTATTATCCCATCACCTGATATTATGTGTTCAAGAAAAGAGATATCTTTCAGCCAAAAGTCGAACTTAGTCAACTTAGCATATAACTTATGTTCCCTCAAAATCTACAATACTGTCCTTAAATGTTCTCCATGCTACTCAAGAGAAGGAGAATACACAAGAATGTCATCAATAAAGATGATCATACATTTATTCAACAATGCTCAAAACACATGGTTCATCAAATCCATAAAGGCTAGTCAACTCTAAGGGCATCACCAAGAATTCATAATGCCCATATTGCATTCTAAAGACTATCTTGGGAACATCTTCCGACTTAATTCTTAAATCAATTTGAGGAAAGACCTTAGCATCCTTTAATTGATCAAACAAGTCATCCATTTGCGGTAAGGCATGCTTGTTCTTGATAGTTACCATGTTTAAATCTTAGTAATCTATGTACAACCTCATAGACCTATCTTTCTTCTTTACAATTAATATGGGTGCTCCTCATGGTGACATACTAGGTTTGATGAATCCTTGGTTGAGTAACTCTTACAACTGCTTTTTCAACTCTTTGAGCTTTATTGGAGCTATCCTATAAGGCACTTTAGATATAAGCTTAGTGCTTGGTAGCAAATTAATGACAAAATCAATTTCCCTCTTAGGCGGCAATCCTAAAAGTTCATCAAAAAAATATCAAGAAACTCATTAACCACTTGAATTTCCTCCAGTCGGGGTATTCCTTTGTTTACTTCAATTGCAATCAATCTAACCTCTATCCATGTCTAAAATCCTTTATCTGAAATCAACTCAAGTGAACACCTCTCCTAGCTTAACGATGGTCGCTTCCCCACCCCTACCCCTATCCCTACCCTAAAGGTAGGCTTTGTCCCATGTAATAACCCTTAAGTTTCAAAACCCCTAAATTTAGGGCATTAATCGACATTGACCGAACTAGGTGAAAATTCATAACTAAGCTATAAGATTTAGTAGAAGTTATTCTGTGAAGTTAGATCGTTAAAATAATTTATATGCAAGAATTTACTCAAAAAAGGAAAAAGTCAAAGACTAGGCATAGGAAATTATTTAAGAGGGAGTATATATATATATATATATATAATATAATATAATATAATGATAATAATAAAGTTGAATGCATAAGAAGAAGGAAAGAATATGGTCTAATAGTAAGCACCTTATAGAGGCTTGTGTTTATGAGGGAATAAAATACAATAATTAAGGAAATAAATAAATAAATAAAATATTCGAGGTGATTTTAACCAAAAACTAAGGCTATAAATGGTTTTGTAAACAAAAGGAAAAAAAACTATGGGCACCTATGGTATTAAATAGAAAACAAGGGGAGCATATAGGAAGAGAAGATGATTTTAGAGACATTGAAAGACACTTGGCAACTTTGTCTCCTACTTAAACCACTACAAAGCCTAAAATCCCTTAATTACTCTCTTTGGTCAGAATGGGAGCTTAGGAAAGATTCATAAAGGAAAATTATGGTTTTTGTAGAAATTAAGACAAATAATAAAAAATAGGTATGGGATCTGAGCATGTTCAAAACCCTAGGCAAACGAAGGGCCATTACTACTATACACCAAAAGTGACATCTAGGGCTACCAACACACCTTTGGTGGTGCTTGGCGGCCGAATCTTACGACATCAATAGGCCTCAATTTTCACCTAACGTTTAATAAATCATTAAAAATAGCAAATTAAGTTAAAATATCATGAAAATTTGTATTCTAAGGCTATTTTTAGTATGCTTTCATGGAAAAATGTCAGTTTATCAAAATATGCATGGCTCATATATTGCTCTTAAGAAATGGGTTGCTCTAAGCACATTTTTGATATGTTTTTCAAAAGGGCAAACAATATTGTTTCAAGTTGAAACATTTTCTATAAGCTCTTTATAATATTTATTTTTAAGCTATGTTAAAAGTTTCCCAAATTTTCTTGGTAGAATTTTGTTAATTTTGATTTACCAACAACTACCAAATCTTCAAGTATCTTTGGCTAAATCTAGTTTCTTTTCATAATTTTTGTAATGAAAGGGTGGTTTAAGGAGTTACATGCAATTGTAGGCCAAAAAGTGGTCATTCGAGATGTATATTCTTATTTTTGCAATTAAAACTGTCCTTTTTGTAAAATCAGAACAATAACATGCTAAAAAGGGGCATGTGCAAGTTTCTCTAGAATTTTTCCAAGTTTGGAATTCATCTTTAGAATTGGTCAATTTGCTGGTTTGAGTTCAAAGTCGCTAAGTTCTAATGGTTATGTGGAGTTTTAGTGAGTTTAGGCATTATTTGGCCTAAGTAGAAGCTTTTGTAGATGGTTTATGATAAAATATCAAGTAAGTAAACTAAAAATGGGTCTAAGTGGAGGCTTGAGTAGAAGATTTCTCGATAAAACATAAAGTAAAAATTGGAGATGGAATTTTAGTAGAAGTTTTAGTAAAAGCTTTATGACTAGAAATCCTAAGACTAACCGTAAGTAGAAGGTTGAGTAGAAGGTATGACAAATGAGGTAAGTAAAGACTTCACCATAGTAAAAGGTTAAGTAGAAGGTAAGGAACTTAATATAAAGATTATGTAGAAAGTTACATAGAAGGTCTTAGGTATGAAGATACTTTAGGATTAAATAAAACATTTAGAAGCTTAATCATAAACTAAAATATGAACCTTGATTATAGCTCATCAAGATAACTTGGAACCTAAAGACAAGACTTGGTGTAGGGAAGCTTTAGCTATAGGTAAGTAGATATTGTATGATCAAGAGTAGACTTTTGTCTACTCACTAGGTTTCAAGTTTATGTAGTTCTACTGCGACGTACTTGGTTGTCTAAGTTTGATGCTGAACCTTAGATGTGTTGCTTGCTAAGTAGGTGATGATTGTGTTCTTGGTTAATTAAGCTTAGTCATGTACTTTGTTGATTGAACTTAGTTGAACTTGGTTAAGAAATTTTATATGATTTGCTGGTTATGTAAGAAGTTACTAGGATATGGTCTGACCTTGGAAGATACTAGGAAAATGATTCGACCTTTAAGGTGTACTCTTAACCGAACTCGCTACAAGGTTTTAGTTCTTAATGATGAAGTACACCAAAGAAGGAATGGGATTATTTAAATAACATTTCCTACAAAACTAGGTTGTGTTGCTTAGTAACTATGCCTGATATTGTGCTAACTTATTTCTTGGTACATTCGGGGTATGTCATGGCACAAAAACGACCCACAGGTCAAGTTTTCTAAAATAAGATATTATTAGGCTAGGTTAGGCTTCTTTTAGCATATAAATTACATCAATAAATCTTTTGACCGCCACGTGGTGAAATAAGCTAATCTTTGGCTACTTATTGTAGCCCTAGGCTTGAATTATTTAAGGATCCTTTGACAACTTCTAGATGCCTTAGGTTAAACTAGAATATCAATACCGATGCATTTGTTCATGTGCATAAGTATGGTATGGAAGTATCACATGAAATCTATGGTTGGAAAATGTTGATATTTGCTTATAATGTCTAACCTTTTGTATGAATTATTATCTATTGGACTTGCTTGTGCTTTATGTGTTATTATCCACTCTCACTTAGTTTATAATGAATTGAGCAAATATGTGTTGTATCCATAGGTCAAGGCAAAGCATAAGAGGGGTGCCGCCACCATTGGGGAAGGAAGACTTTGTTTTCTTTTTTCTTAAGAGGGCTAGGTTAAAGTCAGCTAATTTGGAAGGATTTTTGTTAATTAAGGAAATGTCAATGTAAATATGTTGTAAATATAAAGAAGAACCTAAATGATGTAAATGAACTTATCGATGTTTAGACCTCTATTTTGAGAACTTTTTAGGGTGTAAAGCTAAAGCTGAACTCCAAATGTGATACAATTATGTTTAACTTTTGATGTGTAATAGCCTTGTTCTTTGTTCTATAAGCAGGTTAGTTACGGGTGTTGCATTTACGACTAAGTTGGGATGTGTCACCTATTTAGGTAGTAGTAAAGCATGTTTAAGGACCACAAACTAGATGCATGTGAGATGTGTGGCTAGCTAGGAATTTAGTTGTTTTAACCTTGTTTGGGGAAGATTATTGTATAAAAACTAATTAAGTTTGTTAAACTCAATTGTTAGGAAAGTAGTCTAAACGGGAGCAAGAGGAGATCCCGATACATCATCTACACTTGGGATTCAAATAATGGATGAACCTCACTGACCTCTATCTAACTTAGGTCAACCCTAAGGACCTTAACCCCAATAAGCTCAACCCCTACAAGCCATGGACATGGTGCAATAATTTGCAATGACATTAATAGGACTTGGTGGATTGAATGGGGATAAGTTAACTAAAGTACAGCGTATTATGAATCCATTTGATGGGTGTAATATTGACCCATTATAGTAAAAGAATGGATTGAATCATTAAAGAAATCGTTTGAAGTACACGAAGTCGAGGATAATGAGAAGGTGTAGATTACTACTATCTTACTTGATAGGGATGTGAATAACTAATGCAAAGGTAAGAAGCGAATGTTTATGGTACCTATCACTTAGGAGATATTTAGAATATTATTCTTAGAACAATACTTTCCCAAATGTATGAGAGAAGAAATGTGTGTGAAGTATTATAAACTGAAGAAATAAGGTAGGACAATTGAGGAATATGAAAGGGAGTTCAAAAGGCTACTAAAATTTGCCCCAAAGGCTGTACAAATTGAAAAAATCACTAAAGTTGGTAGGTTTAAGGTTAGATTGAGATTGGATCTTTATTTTGAAGCCAAGTTGAAAAGGAATAGATTGGTAAGAATTCTCGATACTATTAATGAGACTTCTTTAATTAAACAAGCGTGTAAGCTACGTCAAGAGGATAAAAAGGGAAGCAAGAAACAAAAGTTTAAAGGGAGCTCTAGCAGCAATAAACCTGTGAAAGGGAAGAAGCCCTATAACTATAAGAGTCAAAATTCTAGTCATGAGACACCAACTTATTGGAAATGCAATAGTAGATACTGAGTTATTGACTAACCTGAGCTGAAAGGGAAATGTTTTAGATGTGGAGAAGTAGGACATTTAGCTAGGTAATGCTAAAATCCAAACCCCATGAGAATATTTTGCTACAAGTGTAGAGGAACCAAACATCATGCCTCTAAGTGTACCATGGCCTAAAGGTAGCAGGTAAGACCAGAGCAAGCTTAGGCTAATAGACTTGCACCAACTAATAGAAATGATTGAACTAGTGGGGCAAGACAAAGGCCCAAGGCCCAAGGAAAAGTATATGTAGTTCAGTAAGAAGCTAGAAATGATAACGTGGTAGCAAGTACGACTTCTTAAACCTTTATAGAACCTTCTTTGACTTGATATGTAAAGAATAATGTTTAATAGAAGGTACAGTAGAAGTTCTTTTGGATGTAAGACTCTAATAGAGTTCCTATAGAAACTTTAGTAGAAGGCTACTTGCAACAAGTTGCTTGGATATGATGTTTATCTTATAGAAAGTTTAATAGAAGGTTGCTTGGACAAGAAACTTATTATATATGAGATTTTTTGTTGAATGTCTATCAATGTTGATGTTTAGTCATTGAGTATGGTGACATGATTGTAATTATTTATGATAGGATTAGTACATATGGTAGGTATGCTTATATATTGTTTGATATGGAAGCCACTCATTCCTATATATCAAAGGAGTATGTTGATAAAAATAGAATTCTAACCAAAATTCTCAAGTATGAGTTAGTGGTGTCAACTCCTTCCAAAGGAGAACAAGTTATGCAACAAAGGTTAAAGGATGGGAGCATGCATATTGATTTTAGGAGGTTAGAAATGAAGTTAATAGTATTGGAAATGATGAGATTTTATGTGATACTTGGGATGGATTGATTAATCGCACATTGTGCAAACATGGATTGTGAAGGAAAGGTAGTAATATTTAAGAAGCTGAATGAGGAATTTTATTTTAAGGGAAATTCCAAGGAGGCCACTCCTTAATTAATCTCAACAAATAAGGCATGAAAGTTGTTGAAAGATGGTAATGTGGGGTATTTAGCCACAATAGTGGATACACAAGTTAAGGATGTGAGTTTAGGACATATACTAGTGGTATGTGAGTACCTAGAAGTTTGCCCTAAGGAATTACCTGGATTACCATTAGATAGGGAGGTTAGATTCATAATAGACCTTATGCCAATACCAAATGATTGTGATGACCTTAAAGGGAGCCTAGTAGGATTAATTAAAATTTTCATATTACGTGTACACCCATAATATAAAAACCGTCTTGCAAGCTAAAGATTGCAAAACTTTAAACAATTAACCATTAAAGTTTCGATTCTTAATTTAGTTAACTTACTACAATATATATATGACTATAGATATCTAATATTCTACAATCTATCAGAATCATAAAGAATCGGTATCTCCTACCAAATAATAAAATTAGATAATAATGTTTTAAAACTTAAACTTATGAAAGTTATAAAATCTAAATATACAAGTAGTGTTTACATTTGAAGTTGTAAATGAACTAGATAATCTTTCTAATTCTAGCCTCTAAAACATCGCAATACTTACAATCAATGCTTGAGAAATTATAGAAGAATAAGCTACAAGAGCTTAGTGAGTCATCTCTCATACTATACTAGTAAGCAGATTATCAAACAGTTCATTAACAGATATATGAATGCATGAACAAGCAATATGTCAAATAATATATATGCAATTGATTGGTGCTGCATAAAACATTGGATTTAACACTCTACGAAGTAAAGGTTAGAGATTTATCGGCATTAATCACAACCGAGCTCTAACACCTGGGTTTTTAGCCATATATAAATATATATAGAAATTCTCTATTTCACGAAATGGGTTTTTATTTCCAACAATTAACAGTATATAAATATCTAGGTCTAATGGTGAGGTAACTCCCGCAGTCCACATTCATACCCTACAGCAGTAGTCTCTAGATACGACCCCCAATCACCCATGGTTAGAGTCTTCGATGCCAAGTCAACCTATTAACTAAGGGTAAGGTCTTGTTATACCAATGCTCTTATACTGTAATAATCAAATTAAGTAGGAATCCATCCCTCCAACGTCCTTCATTACTAACTACGTAAAATGACAGTCGGAACATTATATGCAATGTTTGTGCTTTATGCATGATCCATTTAATTTAAGTTGAGTTGAATATGATTAAGTTAATTTATGAAGTGATCAAACATTATCGACAAATCATTCAAATTATGCAGCAATCAATCATATAACTAAATCTTCAATTATTACATTTAACATTATTTTGTATAGTAATCAATCAATATTAGACACATGCATAACTCGAACCCCCAAGCATCAAGTAATTAATATTTAATTTATGTATACTAACTACAAGCACAAAACAAGTATAAAGTCATCGAGAGTACTCACTTGGTCATGAATGATGTTAGGGATTATAGTAATCCAAAGGTAAGTCGGTCTCAATCTTAGGATCACCTAACATTTAGGAAATACCAAAAGTAGTGAGTTTGTGAATTAAATAACTAAACTAGTACTGTAATTTGTACTATTTACTTAATTTAGCTATTGGTCTACGTGAAATTATCAATTCAAGCTTTTTATCGAATCGCGTATAACCTTTTCAATTTGACTCAGATCTCTATGAACTTATAGTTCATTTTAATCGTTTTCGAGCATATTTTCTCGTAACGAGGTCCGTTTTAGACGTTGTAACTTATAGTTTAGACTATGTTGTAAAAATATTACAAAGTTCATTATTTTAACTTAAGAAACTATAAAATATCAATTTAAGTTGTTCTTATTATTTTTATGATTAATAATTGTTTATATCGTATAAATGATAATTTTCTTATTTTGAGTTTATTTTACTATATTTACTTGTTTTTACTTATTTTTGAGATTTTAGAATTATTAATTTAAATTTTTCTACTTTATTATTTTTCTAATTAATTAAGTATATTATTATTATTAATTACGAAAATTAATTTATTTATAATAAATGGTGACGTGACAACATATGGAAGTGCTACGTGTCACTTTTGTACTTTTTCCAAAATTTTCCATGATTTTCCTANTTTATATACTTATGTATATATACAGTTATACTATACATATATACATATGTACAAAAATACAAAATACAATTAATAATATACATATATACTTACATATCCAATACATCCAACTATATATATATATACAAATATACTAAAATTCTTATACTTTGAAAATACTAAGTATATATACATATATATTTACTATATACATATACATATATATACCTCATATAAAAATAAATAAATAATAAGTACATATATATACATAATCATGCATATGTATATAATTAATTAAATAAAATACTAAATATATATACACATCTATAGAGGAAATACCTAGTACATATACATATACATATACTATACGTATATACCTACAATAATTATATAATAAAATACTAAATATACATTCATATATAATACATATGCATACATATGTACAAAAATGCACGTGTAGGAAAAATACATATTATATGTACATATGTATCATATATGTATATTTATATGTATATTTCATATTAAATAATTATCATGTACATATATACATATATGATATATCAAAAAAATACTATGTACATACTTTATACTATATACATCTATAATTACACATATATAAATGTCATACATAAAATAAAAAAGAAAATTAACAAATACTCACTATACATGTACATACTATATGATATACATATGCATAAGTAAAATAAATAACCTTACCTAAGTATTTTAGTAATATAATTGATAAATTTTCCTTAGCTTTCTTCTTCTTCTTCTTCTCCTAAATGCTTTTACTATTTTTGGTTTTTTTTTTTTTTCTAGTTGTGTGTATGTGTTTGCTTTGGTTTTTCTTTTTCTTTTATTGCTTGTTCTCGTGTTTTGAACTTCCAAGTTTTGGTTTGCTTCCTAGGACATGTAGAAGACAAGAAAAAGGCTAAATACAACTAATAAAGTAAAGAAACAAATCTCATTAGATAATTGTATTTACGATGATGGGACAACCTAAATCGCTGCCATTGCTTTTTGGTTATAAAGATAACAACCAGAGGAATCACAAATCACATGGGCTGCTAAATGTTTTCCAGAATTGGAACGTAGCAAAAGAAATTAAAAGGAAGAAAAGAAAAGAAAGAAAAAGGAAGAAAAATAAAAATAAAAATAATTATATGCAATTTTTCAAAACGTAAAAATAACAGTTATAAATTATTTTTGGAATTTTATGAAAATTTATCAATTTAATTGGTACCCATTACAATTATAATTTTTATAAGTTATTTTAATATTTTTGTTAAAAGTTTTACATGATTTAATCGATAATTGTAATTGACTACGATTATATCACTATTAAGTAATAGTTATTCATTTTATAAACTTAAAGTTATAGTTTTAGGGTTTTGATTAAGTTCAGGTTTGGGTTTGATTTTAAGTATTTGCATGTATATCAAATTTAGGATTTTTGTATGTGATTAAGGTTTCGATCAAAACTTGAAGGTTCTTATTACTTATAATATATTTAAATTTATAACTTAATAAAATTTTTATTTTACTTAGCCTTATCGACTCCTAAAGTTATTTACAATATTCAAGTTTAATCTTACACTCAAGTGGCTAAATTTGTAGGGTTTACAATGACTCAATCAAAATTAGTTGAGCTTAAGAAGCAATTACAAGAGTTATTGGACAAGGGATTCATTAGGCTTGGTACATCACCATAGGGCTTTCCTGTGCTCTTTGTGAAGAAGAAAGATGGGAGTTTAAGATTATGTATAGATTATCGAGAATTGAACAAAGTGATGATTAAGAATATGTATCTAGTCCCTCGAATTGATGAGTTAATTAACCAATTGAAAGGAGCTACAGTGTTCTTGAAAATAAACCTACAATCTAGATATTACCAACTAAAGATTAAAGCAAATGATGTACCTAAGACTGTGTTTAGGTTAAGATATGGAAACTGCAAGTTTTTAGTCATGTTGTTTAGATTGACTAATGCCCTAACTACATTCATAGATTTAATGAACCGTATGTTTAGGAAAGATCTAGATGAATTTGTAGTTGTGTTTATTGATGACATATTAATATATTCGAGAGATGTGGAAGAGCATGCAAAACATTTAAGGATTGTGCTTCAAACCCTTAAAGAAAATCAATTGTACACGAAGCTTAAGAAATATGAGTTTTTGGTTAGAATAAGTTGGATTTCTTAGACACATAGTGTTGGGTGTAAGAATAGCAGTTGACCCCATGAAGGTGAAGGTAGCAACAAAGTAGGTAAGACCAACTACAATTATAGAAGCGAGGAGCTTCTTGGGAATGGCTAGATATTATCGCAGATTTATACAAGATTTTTCGAAGATAGCCTTACCTTTAACTCAATTGATAAGAAAAGGTGTTAAGTTTGAATAGAATGATAAACATGAGGAAAGTTTTCAAGAACTCAAGAGAAGATTAGTAATGACTCCAATGTTGACTTTACCTGATGAATTTGGAGAGTATGCTATATATTATGATGCCTTAATGAATGGATTAGGGTGTGTACTAATGCAAAAAGATAGGGTGATTGCTTATGCATTAAGACAACTCAAACTGTACGAGCGAAACTACCTGACTCATGATCTAGAACTTGCAGCTGTGATATTTTCTTTGAAGATCTGGAGACATTATCTATATAGTGAAAAGTGTAAGACATATACTAATCACAAGAGTCTTAATAATATTTTTAGATAGGAAGAGTTGAATTTAAGGCAAAGATGATGGTTGGAATTATTGAACGATTGTGATCCTTCGATTCATTATCATCCTAGCAAGGCTAGTGCTATAGTTGATGCATTGAGTAAAAAGAAGTATGGTGGTATGGCTACACTCATCACAAATAAATCAAAATTGATTAAGGAAATGGAGAAGTTAAACTTAGAGATTGTGGTTATGAGAAGCGATCACATGATAGCTAGCTTAAACGCAAAGCCAACTTTCGTAGAATGTATCAAGGAAGCATAAGATCACGACACTCAGCTACAAAAGATTAAAAATAACATTGATAAGATTCCTGACTTTAGGACTAATGATAAAGGAGTGTTAAGGTTTAAAAATCAAATTTGTATGCTAAAAGAATCGAAAATCAAGAAGATAATTTTAGAAGAGGCACATGTTACGAGATATTCCATACATCTAGGAAATAATAAGATGTATAAGGACTTGAAGCAACAGTTTTGGTAGACAGGAATGAAGGAAGATGTAGCATAACATGTATCATGGTGTGTGACTTGTCAAAGGTCGAGTGGATTACTACAACCTTTAGCTATACCTGAATGGAACTGAGAGCATATAACAATAGATTTTATAAGCAATTTGCTAAAAACAAGAAAGCAAAATGGCATGATATGGGTTGTAGTTGATCGATTAAGAAAGTCGACACATTTCCTAGTGGTGAAACAAAATGCAACATTCTTATAGTTAGCTAAAGTGTATGTTAAGGAGATAGTTCGATTACATGGAGTACCAGTGTCAATAGTTTCCAATCGTGACTCTCGATTTGTATTTAAGTTTTGGCAATCATTACAAGAGACAATGGGGACTAAACTACTTTAGTACAACATATCATCCATAGAGTGATGGGCAATTCAAACAAACAATATAGACCTTAGAGGATATGTTAAGGGCTTGTATATTAGACTTTAGAGGAAGTTGGGATGATCACCTACCATTAGCAAAATTTACTTACAATAATAGTTATCATAATTCCATTTAGATGGCACCGTACAAAGTGTTATACTGGTGAAAGTGTAGATCCCCAATTTATTGGGATGAAGTAGAAAATAAGCAAATTATTTGGCCAGCCATGATGCAAGATCTCAAGGATAAAGTAGAAGTTATAAAAGAACGATTGCAAGTTGCCCAAAGTTGACAAAGGAATTATGTGGATGTTAGAAGGAAGCCAATGGAATTTAAAAAGGGCGATTGGGTATTTCTAAAAATTTCTCTAATGAAAGGAGTAAAGTAATTTGGGGTAAAAGGGAAGCTAAGTCTTAGGTATATCGAACCTTATCAGATCAAGAAGAAGATAGAAAAAGTGGCATATGAGTTAGAGTTACTTGATGAAATGACAAGAGTACACAATGTGCTTCATATATCAAATCTAAGGAAGTTTGTAGGAGATCTAATGACAATCTTGGATGTGCCACTAGTAGAGTTAAAGAAAGTCGTGATGTATGTGGAGTGTCTAATTTGGATATTGGATAGGAAAGTTCAAAAATTGAGAAATCAAGACATTGAGTATGTTAAAGTGCTGTGGGACAGACACATTATAGACAAGGTGACTTGGTAGTTTGTAGATCAAATGAAAGTGAAGCATCCTAAATTGTTTGTAGAAGGTTAGTCATTTTTTTGCTAGTAAGTAAACCATTAAAATAAGCTTTTTACAACTTGGTTAAGTTTCGAGGAAAAAACTTTTTGTAGTGGGGTAAAATGTGATAACCAACAAGCTCTAAAGCCCTTAAATTTAGGGCATCAATCAACATTGACTGAACTAGGTGAAAATTCATAACTAGGCTATAAGATTTAGGAGAAGTTACTCCATGAAGTCAAATCATTAAAATAATTTATATATGAGAATTTACTAAAAAAAATGTCAAAGATTAAGCTTAGGAAATTATTTAAGAGGGAGTATATATATATAATGATAATGTTGAATGCATATGAAGAAGGAAGGAATATGGTTTAATAGTAAACCTTTGTATGAACTTTGTAAGCACCTTATGAGGCTTCTGTTTATGAGGGAATAACATAGACTAATTAAAGAGATAAATAAATAAAATATTTAAGGTGATTTTAACCTAAGACTAAGGTTGCAAATGGTTTTTATAAACAAAAGGAAAACAAATTATGGGCACCTATGATAGTGAATAGAAAACGAGAGGAGCACATGAGAAGAGAACATGGTTTTGGAGACATTAAAGGCAACTAAGCAACTTTGTCTCCTACCTAAACCACTGTAAAAAGCCCTAAACTCTCTTAACTACACTCTTTGGTCAAAATCAGAGCTTAGGAAAAATTCATGAAGGAAAATTTTGGTTTTTATAGAAATTAGGACAAAAAATCAAAAATTGGTATAGGATTTGAGCATGCATGAAACTCCAGGCAAACGACCACTTGCAAATGAGTGGCCATAACCACTATACAACAAAACAACGTTTAGGGCTACTGACACACCCTTGGTAGTGCTTAGTAGCCGAATCTTGCAGATCAATAAGTCCCAATTTTCACTTGATTTTTAATAAATCATTAAAAATAGTAAATCAAGTTTAAAAAATCATGAAAATTTGTATTCCTTGGTTATTTTTAGTATACATTCATGGAAAATTGTCAATGTGTCAAAATATGTATGGCTCATATATCACTTTTAAGAAACAAAATATTTTGAGCATATTTTCAATTTTATTTTCAAAAGGACGAACAATGTTGTTTCAACTTGAACTTTTCCTATAGGCTCTTCACAATATTTATTTTTAAGCTATGTCAAAAGTTTCCCAATTTTTTTTGGCTGAATTTTGTTAATTTTAATTTACCAAAAACTACTAAATCTAGAAATTTCAGATAAACGATTGATCTTCTAGTATCTTTGGCCAAATTTAGCTTCTGTTTACATTTTTTATAATGAAATGATATTTCATGAACTTGCATGTGATTTTAGGCCAAAAAGTGGTCATGCAATAGATGTATCATCATTTTTACAGGCTTAAAAAATGTCCTTTTTGTAAAACTAGAAAGATAACATGTTAAAAATAGGCATGTGTGAGATTTTATAAAATTTTTCCAAATATGGAATTCATCTTTGGAATTGGTCATTTTGCTGGTTTAAGTTTACAGTCGCTAAGTTCTGATAGTTATGTGGAGTTTTAGTGAGCTTTGACATTATTTGACTAAAGTAAAAGCTTTTGTAGAAGGTTTATAGTAATATATCAAATAAGTAAACTAAAAATGGGTCTAAGTGGAGGCTTGAGTAGAAGGCTTCTTAGCAAAACATAAAGTAAAAGCTAAAGGTGGAATTTAGTTTAAGTTTCAATAAAAGCTTCCTGTCCAAGAATCTTAAGATCAACCTTTAGTAGAAGGTTGAGAAGAAGGTACGGCTAATGAGGTAAGCAAAGACTCCTCCTTAACAGAAGGTTATGTAAAAGGTAAGGAACTTAATATAAAGATCATGTAGAATGTTGTGTAGAATGTCCTAACTACTAATGAAGTGTTTTTATCTAAACACATAAGGTACTGATAAATATGCAAAATTGCATAATCATCCCTACATAAAGCACATATTCATGCTTTCATATGCACTTTTGCCATGGATTCTACTCAAAATTTACTAAAATCATGTTAGTGGATTGATTGTTAACAATTCTGATGAAAAAGCATCAAAACATGTCTCAAAAAGCAAATATGTGCTTACAAGCTTTTATTTCAACATCAGCAGCTAGATGTAGCCTAACTAGTTGAACATTAGTTGCAAGTTGATGAATTTTTCATCTAAATTAATAGAAGACCAACTACTTCTTATATCTATAGCACATAAGTTTGGACAGCAGCTGAGATGCTTTTGGACTTCAACTCTTGATAGCTAAAACAGAGAAACATTGATGTAGCAGCACTCCAAATTCTAACCTGTGATAGCAGTTGAACTTGTAACTACTAAGCAATTGTTGAACTTGGGCTATAATCACTTAATGAACTTGGTAACACTAAGCCAATCTGAGCAACTTCTAGCCGAACCAATGAGTAGTTACAATTTTCAACATCAACTTTTCCATTTCTAAAGAAGAACTGAGCATTGACTAAGAAGCAAACCCGAGCTAAGATGAATTGAATGGTTGAAGCTAATTTCTTTTGTATGTGAACTTAGCTTTAATTCCATAGCCATGAACTCTACCGAATAGCAAAAGGCGCAATTCTAAACAATAGCTACAATCGTAGACTTTAAAATATGGTAGATTAGCAACTTGTATAGCTATGGTAGAAGTTTTTAAAACTACGCACTCAGCCAAAAAAGAGACCATTTGGACTTATGTTAGAGGCCCATGTATCGAGTACTTTGTCCGAAGATGTACTGTAATGAAAATAATAAGCACAACCCATTAAGAGAAGATAAGTTCATCACATCATGAAATGGAAATAGCATTACATTAAATCTTTTCTCTAAGTTGACTATGTGAAAAGCGACTTAAAGTTGTCATTGAGGGATGATGTGTAGGCTAAGTCCAATCCATTAGATAACTAATGTCTTAAAAGGAGGCCCATATGTGAGTACAGAGAAAAGAAAAAAGCAGCATCCGTATAGAGAAAAGGAGGTGGTAGCCAGAAAAATGAAGAGAGTAGAGATGAGGAGAAGAGTAGAAGAGAGTCAAAAACAGGGAGGAAAACATACTGTAGATTAGGGATTTTAGATTTTTTTTTTTTTTATAGTGAAGAACATAATTTTCTTATTAGTTTGGATATGTTTGATTTAATTTCAAGACTCTAAATCATTTTGTTCTAACTCATTAGAGAATTACCCCGAGTTTCAAATGAATCGGGATATACTGATTTTCGTATCATATTTTAGGATTAAATATACTGATCGAGGTGTTTTCTTTTTCTTGTTATTTCAGTTTAGATATATCTTGATTCATTGGGATTTTGTGATAAAATCAAGTACCTAATTTATTTGGGTTTTATATTGATGGATTTGATAAATTGATATGTTCGTTTATTATTCCGATATCGATATTGAGTATGCAGATATTTTTCTATTGTGTTCATCATCTAATTATTTAGTACTTAGCAATTACTTTCTAGCTAGATAGAGGTACAGAATATCCGGGAAGGTTTCGATAACTCGTATTGAACATAACTTGAATTTTTGAAAAAGCTCGTCATAGGGATATGTAGGTTTTAATTAAATTTATGAACTCACGCACTTAATACGGTTGGAAGTATGGTTCAGGTCATAGGGACATGCTTAAACCATATTTCTAACTAGAATAATAATTTTGGTGTCAGCGGATTATTATTCACCCAATGATTATAGATAAAATGCCTTAAAGGGTGAATTTATGTTATAATTAGAATTTCGCTACTTCAGGAGGTAAGCGAGTTCTAGTGAGTTTAGTTAAATCCCTTTTAGTTAATTTCGAATATTGATTTAAGAAAACACATCGATTCAAATGAGAATAGATTTGCAAATCCTAGTTTGACCTTTTTTATTTCCTAAACCCAAGACCCTCATAGTGTAGCTAAAACATTTGGTTTAGTGTTCATCTTGTTATTTAGTTTTCACTTACTTTTAATTCAATTATCGATAGCTTAGCTTAAGGAAAAACTTAGATAATTTAGTACTTAGCACTTAGCACCTATCTCCTAGTGGAATATGAGCTTGACTCACCATTTGTACTACTTCCATGACCCGATACACTTATCGATTCACATATTCACATTTTTATCGAGTCAAGTTTTTGGCATCGTTTCCATGGAGCTTCGGCTTTACTAATATTAGATTGGTGATTTATTTAAACTATATATATTTATATATAAATTAAATCACGAATACTCCAGCAAGTATACTAGGTCGGAATTAAGTAATTTAGAGCAAGTAAGGTTATCGATCTCTCGAGGACTAAGAAATTACTAATCTTATACTAGTTCTTATCAATATTCAAGCAATCAAAAGTAAATTAACTAATCTAATAATTATATGAAAATTATCGAAAAGAAAATAACTATAACATATCTAAAACTAAGCAATCAATTGAGAATTGTAGGAAAATAGAATTTACCATAGATTATGCAAATCAAATTGTATCATGTATATAGATTAATAGCTATATGGTCATTCAAGTAAAATTATTATGCCTTAAAACTTAAATTTTTAAACCTCTAATTAATCAGTCAGCTCCCGCATCTCTAATTAATAGTGGTACAATCATATCTCTCCCGATATTATGATTGTCTAATGTCATAAATCAATTATCCCTAATGTCTTAGTGAATAATCAATCACTAAACATCGCATTAATCTCTAAATAATTTCTAATTAATTCAATTAATGCTGCTTCTACATTAGTCAATCAAATTAATTAAGAATTTCTAACTAACCTTATATCAACTCCCGTATTACTAAGGTTTCTATCAATTATAATCAATTAGATAACTATAATTGAAACCATAGAAATTGCAATCATGAATAATCCATATATCTATCAATCCTATAACATGAATACAATTCTCATCTTTACTACCTAAGGTTTTATCAATTCCTATAAATAAAATTAGCCAACCATAGAATTTGAAATGAAAGCACAATTACTAATTGAAACTGCAAAGACGTTCATAATTGAAAGTAAGAATAAATTACAGAATTGCATAAATATAAATAAAATAGATCTCACCAATTTTGTAATCTAAAAGAGTAAACTTCAATTATAACTGCAGCAAAAGTGAAATCTTCTCAACAATCTAAGCAATTCTACAAAAGAATTCTTCAAGAACAATCTACTAACTGTTCTAAGACTCTCTAAATCTAAAGAAGACGTAAAAAAATTTTAAATTCTGAAACTCATGACTATTTAGAAAGAAAACTAAGGTTGGCTTTTTAAAGGCAATTTTTTTCATAAAGGCCGGGGGTATAGCTTCCATGGTCGATGACGTAGACTCCAAAGCCACTGATGTTCAATGTAGGCCGGTGGATAGGCTAGCTGTCTTCAATTCCAATCGTTCTTTAGCTCACTTCAGCTTCTTCATTTGTGTAAAATTCCTCTAAATTAACCGCATTTCCACTCTAAATCCTCTAATACCTGAAATTTCCAAATGAAAATACTTAATTACCAATTCTTAATGATTTCTATAAAATCAATAATAATTCTCTCTAATTCGCTCATTAAAATATGAATAAAATATGCCTTTATCAACTCCCCTACACTCGAACTTTTACTTATCCTTAAGAAAAATAAATAGAATTAAAGAAATCTATCATTGAAAATACAAATTTTCCAATTACAAATCGAAAACATATGATATTTCACACTTTCAAACTCACTAATTTATAATGCCCATCGCTTAAACCATATCGAAATATGTGATCAAAGTACTACAATTAAAATTGATCAGCCACTTTAGTGAAAACAAATTTTAATCCAAGCATTTAGCCTAAGATTCTTATTTCAAAAGTAGATATTCAGTCCTAGAAAGAAAAACACCCTTCTAATTATCTTGACAAACAAGTTAACAAAGTAGTGAAAGCATATGGTATTTGCTCTATCCCTAGGTTTTCTTCCTTTTTATTACAAGCCTTAATTCATTTCTTAAATTGCATTCAAAATTTCCATTTTCCATTCCCTTCCACCCCTACCCCCACCCCACCCTTTTTTTTTTTTTTGGCTTTTCTTTAGTTTAGATACTGAACTTTTCCTTTTCACCCTTCTCGTTATAGTGAGTACATTGAGTCGATACATCCTAAGCTCATCACCCAAGTGACTAGGTTTTAAAGGAACCCCTACAAACTCTTCCTTACTCTAACATTCAAGTTAAGATACTGTTAACTCAATTTCTTAAGTTATTGGAGTAAAGGCTCTCATTTCATATCTTTTTCTTTTAAATGCTCACTAAAATTTTTTAGACTTCTTTTATAGGAATCTTTAAGTATAAAGCTTTACTTACCTCTTTCACTAAGTGTTAAAAAGCTGTTAAAATAACTAAAAAGAACATATACTAACTAACCTTGTATAGAAGTGAACCTATTTACTTTTCATTGAAGGACTCAATTGACTCTTAAACTTCAAATTCCAAAGCTAAAAAAAAAAAAACCTAACAGCAAAATAAAAGAAAAGAATTAAAAAAACCCCATACAAAAAATCAAAAAGGCGCGCATAACTCTAACTATCGCAGTTGGTACTACTATTCTCTATACTGGAAGCTTGTAATGTAGCTGTTCTGCAGTTGCTGGCTAGAAACACAAGATAGCAGACTTCAGTATATTGAACATAGTAGTTCAGAACTTCTTATTCTTCTTCCTTTCTTTCCTAATTTCATTCCAAACTTCTCTAATTTCGAGACTCAACTACTCATAGCTACCAGTTGGAGGATGATATGAAGTAGATGCCCTAGTAGTAGGAGGATTTTTAAGAATATTCTCCTTATCAATTGGATTGGGCCTATTGTTTATCTGAACCAATCCTCAACCCCTAAAAGTTACAACAGAAATAGGTTTACAAGGAATACCCCTGTTCCCCTCCAATTCTTAAAAAAGCCCCATACCCTTCAATAATGCCCAATATAACCACCATAAAATATAACCTTAGTCTTACTATCATTTATCTATCTATAAATAAAATTTACTATCTCTACTCCCAGATTAATCTAATACCTAGAAATCATGCTATACAGATAAAACATGTTAAAACTAGTTACTTTGCTATGGCTAGTCTTCTTACAGTTAAGAGTATGAGTAAGAATATGGTAAAGTAACCTATGCTTCACTGCTAAGAAAGTCGTGGCGAGCGACTTTGAAGGTACAAAAGCATCCCACCTACGGTGAATCAACTAGAACCAGAATCGCTCAACAGTCATATCACTAGGCTAAGAGTTGGGCAAATTGACTTCCTCCTCATCATATAAACCCAAAAAGTAACCAATCTAACTCAACTTAATCACATGAATCTCACCATAAGCCTAAAATGTGAACATGGACATTCGTCTACCTCTCTCTAACTACAAAGTAGATAAAAGCTCGATGGCAATATTTCTAAAAGTAGGTTCTTTTACCTCAAACAATTATAACCAAGTTTTATCAATAACTATCTACTAGATCCTGTCGTCCATCCCATACTCTTGCAGAAGAGTCTAATCTAAATATTATTGGTTTATGAATGTCATTCATTGTAACTTCTTCCTTTTCTCCTTAGCATAATCCTAATGTGAAAGAAGATCGCTACTTGAACTTCTAGAGGATGAAGCGGCTATTGTCTTTTATTTCTTTCACTGAGGTTGAAGTTTCTTGGGTGGCATGGTGAAGCTAAGAAGCACAGATTTGAAATGAAAAGTGAAAATGTGTATGAAAAAAGTGAAGAGAGTGAGTGAATGTAAGATGGAGTGATGAAGAGAGTATGTATAGGAGATAGAGTGATGGAGAGGGAGAGAATCTAGAGAGAAAACAAGAGAGAAGGAGAAGGTAGAGAGAGAAATTAGGAAGAAAATGAGTGAGGAGAAAGAGAGAAAACCGACGATCGTGCTTTATAAATGCATTGTATGCTAGCTCCTCCCTCTGTACACTGATGGCGTACATTGCCAACGTATATTAGGAGGTCGATTGATAGGCCAACGGCCTTAAGTTCAAAATTTCTCTCTTTTTCCTTCTTCTTTTGTTTTTTTTTTTTCCTTTTTAAGCCGATATCCTTGAGTGCAAATGGCCAGCCTAATTTTTTTTTTATGAAAGTAAATATTAATAAAAGAAATAAATAAATAAAGAATAAATAAAAAATTAGTTTAGTTAGACATGAGTTGCCTCCCATGAAGCACTTAATTTATAGTCGCTAGCTAGACTTTTCTAGTCTTCCTATGGGTTCGCGCTTACCATCATAGTGGCGTCATAGTCTAAGTTTTCCCCTTTAAAATAGTGCTTGAGGAGATGACCATTCACCTTAAAAGTGCAATTGTCACCTACCTTTAACTCAATTGTACTATAAGGAAAAATGTTAGCTATTTCAAATGGTCCAGACAATCAAGATTTTAACTTACCTAAGAATAGTTTCAACCAAGAGTTATATAATTATACTTTTTAACTAGGCACTAACTCCCGTTGTTGAATGCTCCTATCATGCCATTGCTTGGCTCTCTCTTTGTATATCCTAGCATTTTTATAAGCTTCTTCTCTAATCTCATCCAGTTGGTTCAATTGGAGTAGTCTCTTTTCACCTACAGCTTGTAAATCAAAGTTAAGGTATTTTATGGCCCAGTAGGTCTTATGCTTAAGCTTTACAGGTAAGTGACATGATTTACCAAAAATGATTTTATATGGGGACATTCCTATAAGAGTTTTAAAAGTTGTCCTATAAGCCCACAATGCATCATCAAGTTTTAAAGACCAATCCTTGCTAGATGCACTGACAGTCTTCTCTAGGAAATGCTTTATTTCCCTATTGGACAACTGAACCTGTCTACATGTCTGCAGATGATACGGGTAGTAAGTTTATGAGTGACTCCATATTTTATTAACAATTTTTAAAACTGCCAATTGCAAAAATGCAACCCCTTGTCACTTATAATAGCCCTGCTACCTCAAACTTGGAAAAAATATTCTTTTTCAAAAATTTAATTACTACTCTGGTATCATTAGTTTGTAGAGCAATTGCTTATACCCATTTCAACACATAATCTACTGCTAGAAGTAAATATTTGTTTGAAAAAGATACGGTAAAAGGACCCATGAAGTTTATTCTCCATACATCAAAAAGCTTAATTACTAGTATACTATTTTGTGGTAATTCATGTCTCTTAGAAATATTCCCGGTCCTTGGCATTGAGCACAAGACTTAATATAGTTCCTACAATCACTAAATAAACTAGGCTAGTAAAATCCATAAGATGAAATTTTAGTTGCAATTCTTTCCATACCAAAGTAGCCTCCTGATTCCTTAGAATGACATTGCTAAATTATGTTCAACTGTTTAGTTTCAATCACACAACGTCTAGTTACGTAGTTAGCATAACATTTAAACAGATACAATTCATCCCAGAAAGAAAAGTTCACATCATGTAAAAACTTTTTTTTCTTTTGAAATGAGAGATCATATGGCATGATTTTACTAATCAGGTAATTAACTATATTAGCATACTAAGGTAACCCTTAGATCTCTATTACATACAATTGTTCATCAAGGAACTTCTCATTAGTGGATGGCTCTAAACAATTAAGTTGTAAACGAGATAAATGATCAACAATTACGTTTTCAATTCCCTTTTTATCTCTGATTTCAAGGTCAAATTCTTGCAGTAATAAGATCTAATGAATTAACATAGGTTTGGCATCCTCTTTAGCAAACAAATATTTTAGAGCAGTATGGTCTATGTATACTATGATCTTAGAACCTATTAGATAGGCCTAAACTTGTCACATGCAAATATAACCACTAAAAGTTTTGTCTTTATCATGGCATAGTTTCTCTATGCCTCATTCATGGTTTTATTCACATAGTATATAACATGAAATGACTTACCTCTCCTTTGCCTAAGTACTACTCCTATAGCATAGTTGTTGGCATCACACATCATCTCAAAAGGAACCTCCCAATCAAGTGCAACGATCACTAGAGCCGAAATAAGCTTCTCCTTCAATAGCTTAAATGCCTATAAACAACTATCATAAAAAACAAAGGCAAAATCTTTTTCAAGTAAATTACAAAGAGGTTTAGAGATTTTAGAGAAGTCCCTAATAAATCTCCTGTAAAAGCCAATATGGCTTAAGAAGCTTATGATTCCTTTTACTGAAGCAGGTGGTGGCAACTTCTCTATTATCTCCACTTTGGCTCTATCAACTTCAATCCCTTTTTTCAACACCTTGTGGCCTAAGACTATTCCCTTTCTTATCATAAAATAGCATTTTTGCTAGTTTAGAAGCAAATTAGTCTCTTTGCACCATTTAAGCACACAGCCTAAATTAGTTAGATATGAATCAAATGACTTCCCAAAGACAGAAAAGTCATCCATAAATACTTAAATAAAATCTTCTAACATGTTAGAAAATATAGACATTATGCGTCTTTGAAAAGTAGTGGGTGCATTATAGAGACTAAAGGGGATTCTCCTAAAGGCAAAAGTGCCATAAGGACATGTAAAGGTGGTTTTCTCCTAGTCCTCGAGTGCTATATGAATTTGATTGTAACCAGAATAGCCATCTAAGAAATAATAATAATCATGCTCTAAAAGTTTTTCTAACGTCTGATCTATGAAAAGTAGGGGGAAGTGGTCTTTACAGGTAGCATCATTCAGTTTTCTATAATCTATGCAGAGTCTCCACTCGATCATAGTGTGAGTAAGACTTAACTCATTAACCTTATTTTTAACTACAGTCATATCACCCTTTTTTGGCACTACCTAAACGGGACTAACCCACTTACTATCTAAGATACGATAGATAATACTTACATCCAACAATGTAAGTACCTATTTCTTCACTACCTCCTTGAGAGTTGGGTTAAGTCATCTCTATAGTTGTACTATATGTTTGTACTCAGCCTCTAGTAATATCTTGTGAGTGCAAATTAAGGGACGGACCCCCTTGATATCAACAATGATCCACCTATGGCTTCTTTATGCTCTCTCAAAAACTCCTAAAAGTTTTTTCTCATAATCACCTGTCAAAGAAGAGGAGATAATTATTGGCAAATTATCATTTATTCTAAGATAAGCATATTTTAAATGACTAGGTAAAGGTTTAAGTTCAAGCACCGAGGGTTATATCAATGATGGGACTGGCTTCTTCTCACTAGTGCCTAACTCTTCATAGTATCAAGCTTTGTTTTCTAATACCTGTTTCTTGCCTTCTTCTTCTTCAGGCTCATCATTATCGCTCCAATCATCCAGATCCCCAAGATCTTATTCCATGGTATCCAATCCTACTTTCTCTTCTATAAACTCATAGGTAATCTCTTTAAAAACATCAATATTGTAATAAGATTTGTAATCATCAAAATGTTTTATGGCTTCATAAACATTAAAAGTTACTTGATCATCCATAGCTCTTAGAGTAAGCTTACGTTGTTCCATGTCTATCAATACCTTACCAATTGCAAGAAACGGTCTTCCAAGGATCATAGGTACTTCTCTATCCTCTTCCATCTCTAAGATTATAAAGTCGACTAGGAAAATAAATTTATTTACCTTCACTAAGACATTCTTGACAATACCCCTTAGGTATTTGATACTCTTGTCAGCAAGTTGTAAGGTAACATGAGTCTCCTTGCAATCTCTAAGTCTTAACTTCCAAAAAATAGAAAAAGGTATTAAATTTATACTTGCACTTGAATCAATAAGAACTTTATCAAAATGAAAATTTCCTATAGTGCAAGTAATAGTAAAACTCCCTTAAACTCTTTATTTTCTAGGTAGGGTGGATAGATTTTTCTAAAGGATCATGGAGTACTCCCCTGTAAGCATCATCAGTTCGTTTCCATCAATCTTTCTCTTCTTAGTGAGCAAATCCTTCATGAATATCGCATATAAAGGCATCTACTGAAGTGCCTTTGCAAAAGGAATGTTGATCTGCAGCTTCTTAAAGACATCTAGGAATTTAGCGAATCGGGCATCTAGCTGCTATTGCTTCAATCTTCCTGGAAAAAGAACTTGAGGAACATACGGTTTCACTTCTAGTGACTTCTGCTTTGGTTCCTCTTCCATATACTTCCCTTTTCCTTTCTTTGAATTCTCCTCTTTTTCTTCAACTCACTTGTCAATTGTTTCAACTTCCTTTCCTTTCCTCAACATAATAGCGTTGACACCTTTAGGATTCTCTTCAGTATTGTTAGGTAAAGACCTTAATGGTCTATTACTCAATTATTAAGAGATCTGACTAATCTGATTCTCTAAATTCCGAATAGTCGCCTATTGATTCTGTAACATAATGTTAATCTTTTGTATATAGCTCAACATGAGCTCATCCATTCTAAACTGATTCTATTGAGGTGAGTATTCTGAGCAGGACCTTCCTTCTAGAATCCAGGTGGTGGTTGAAATGCATTATTCTCATTTCTCCATGAAAATTTTGGATGATTATGCCACCTAAGATTGTATATATTCGAATGTGGTCCTTGATTACCGCATTGAAAATTGTTGACAAAGTTCACATGTTCTCCATAAGTTAGAGCTGAGGGATTCCCAGTTAAGCACTCAAGAGTCAAATGTGGTCCTGAACATAACTTACAAAAAACAATAGGATTAGCATTAAAAGACTGTACTGAGGTGAGTTTACTTCCCTAGGTAGTAAGAGCTGCAATCTGAGCTGTTAATTGATACATAGTGTTATTGTCAATAATTGCTATCACTCCTAACTTGTTTCTCTCGTTTTGCCAGTTATGTGCACTAGAGGCCATCTCTTCTATTAGTACACTTGCTTCATCATAGGTCTTTCCCATCAGAGCACCTTTAGCTTTGCATCAATTGAAGACCTTAATATCTCATCCAAACTGAGATAGAAAATCTCAATTAGGAGATTATCTAGCAAGCCATGATGTAGGCATTTTCTGATCACCTCCTTGAATCTCTCCTGTCTTGGCTGGTGGGAAAAATCTCCTTAAGAACTTCAATGAAAGATCAACCCAAGTAGTAATCAATTCTTGTGGTAGTGAATGAAACCAAGCTCTAACTTTATCCCTTAGCGAAGGAAAGAGCTGTAATCTAATAACCTCGTCTGTCACATTGTTCATCTTAACTGTATTGTAGTATTGGAGAAATCCTATAATATGCTCGTCAGGACTTTCATTAGGGTATCCTCTAAATTGATTTATCTGAACCATTTGAATGAGAGACAGCTTCAACTCAAAGTTGTTAGCCTGAATGATAGGCCTCCTTATAGCAGAACCTATAACCATGGGTACTATATAGTCTTGCAATGCTCATAGAACTCCTTATATCTGATTATTATCCTCGTTACTTACCATTTCATCTCTCATTCTTCTATTCTCTTGTGTTAACTAAGGCAAAGTGTACTCTATTTCAGAATCTAGTGGTAGAATTTCAATACTTATACTCTTGTGCATAAAACACTTGCAAAGAGAACAAAAATAACATACTTTGTCAAGTGTACCTAAATTACCAACAGAACTAAAAGGTTTAATATTTCCAATCTCTGACAACGGCTCCAAAAACTTGATTCACTTAAACTATATATATAAAAAAAATAAATCGTAAATACTCTAGTAAGTATACTGGATCGAAATCAAGTAATACAAAGCAAGTAAGGTTGTCGATCCCTCGAGGACTAAGAAATTACTAATCCTATGCTAGTGTTTATCAATATTCAGGTAATCAAAAGTAAATTAACTAATCTAATAATTATACTAAAACTATTGAAAAGAAAATAACTATAAGATATCCAAAACTAAGCAATCAATTGAGAACTATGGGAAAACAGAATCCACTCTAGATTATGCAAATTAAATTGTTATCATGTATATATATTAATAGCTATATGGTCATTCAAGTGAAATTATTATGCCTTCAAACTTACGGACTTAAACCACTAATTAATCAGTCAGCTCCCACATCTCCAATTAACAGTGGACTTTAAATTACAATCATATATCTCCCGATACTATGATTGTCTAATGTCATAAATCAATTATTCCTAATGTCTTAGTGAATAATCAATTACTGGACATCGTATTAATCTCTAGATAATTTCTAATTAATTCAATTAACGCTGCTTTCACATTAATCAAGAATTTTTAACAAACCTTATGTCAACTCCCATATCACTAGGGTTTTTAACAATAATAATCAATTAAACAACTATAATCGAAATTATAGAAATTGCAATCATGAGTCATCCATATATCTATCAATCCTATAACATGAATACAATTCTCATCTTTGCTACCTAGGGTTTTATCAATTCCTACAAATAAAATTAGCCAGCCATATAATTTGAAACAAAAGCACAATTAGTAATTGAAATTGCAAAGACATTCATAATTGAAAGTAAGAATAAATTATATAATTGCATAAATATAAATAAAATAGATGTCACCAATTCTGTAATCTAAAAGAGTATAATAAATTACAAAATTGCATGAATATAAGTAAAATAGATGTCACCAATTCTGTAATCTAAAAGCGTAAACTTCAATTGCAACTTCAGACTATATCTCCACAGCAAAAGTGAAATCTTCCCTACGATCTAAGCAATTCTACAAAAGAATTCTTTAAGAACTATCTACTAACTATTCTAAAACTCTAATTGTAAAGAAGACGTAAAAATTTTTTAAATTCTGAAACTCATGACTATTTATAGAGAAAACTAAGGTTAGCTTTTGAAAGGCAATTTTTTTCATAAAGGCCAGCCATGAAGGACAACGGTGTAGCTTCTAAGGCTAACGATATAGACTTTAAAGCTATCGGTGTTCAGTATAGGCCTATAGATAGGCCAACTGTCTTCAATTCCAATCATGCCATGGCTCACTTTGGCTTCTTTGTTTGTATAAAATTCCTCTAAATTAACCTTATTTCCACTCTGAATCCTTTAATACCTTAAATGTCCAAATGAAAATACTTAAGTACTAATTCTTAATGATTTTTATAAAATCAATAATAATTCTCTCTAATTCACTTATTAAAATATGAATAAAATATGCCTTTATCAATTGGTAGTTAATCCCTTAGACTAAGCACCTTTTTATTTTCATTTGCTCCCTTACCTTTTGGTAGTTTAGCTTAGTAGTAACTCCATTTGTTTCATTAATCTACTAATTCTTATTTAATAGCTTTCGTGTTAGTGGTTAATTTAGTGAAATCTCAGTGCATTTCCTTTTATTTTTAGCTTCTTGTTGCTAATTTTCTTTAGTTGCTTTTTGGATAGACCTTTCTTCTTACTAGTGTATTTTATAGTGAAAAAAAAATTACAGCTTTGTTTCTATTTCTTAGTATTAATTATCGTAGCTTGTTGCTTTGTAGCTTAACAGTGTCATGCTTAGTTTACCTCTTAGTTAGGTTGTGCTTCAATATTTGTTAGATTTTTACTTGATTGATCATTTTTCCCATAATTTTCAGTTTTATGTCATTATGTTGTTCTTTGTATTTTATGCATTTTTCATAGTGGAATCATTGTTAGAATTGTTTACCAAAGTTTGTTCCTCTAAATTTCAATTAAATCAGGCTTAATTTAGCTTCTTGATAGCTTGGGCATTTGATTTTGCACTGATCTTGCTATTTGTGTGATTTTCTAATTTTATATTTTGCATTTCTTTAAGAAAAACAAAAATTCCAACCTTGTCTCATCATAGTTTTTCTTGAGTTTTATATGCCTTTTCTTATGGATGTTATGTTTTCGCTTGTCACTTTTGATATTAAAATAGTGGTAGTTTACTTTAGTGCATAAAGTTTCAATCTTTTTACATTTTAGGAGGCATCTTTTGGAGATTTTACTTAGTTTAGCTTCTAAAGATCTAAATTTAAAAAAAAAAAAAATCCGTAAAAAGTTGAAAAATTTCTAAGAAAAATAAAAAGATTCTACTGTTAGGCTTAGTTAATGTATGTCTGGTGAAAGAATACCTGATTTGACCTTTCTATTTGATCCTGAAATTGAGTGAACCTTTCACTAACATTTGAGAGAATGAAGAGCAAATTTTTAGCAATTAAGAGTCATAGAAGGTAATGGAAACAAAGATGATCATAATGGGCAAAATGCACAAATTGTGGGTAGAAATGAGAATGCAAGACTATTGTGGGAGTACTTTAAGCCCACCATTGAGGGAGCTACATTGGTTATTGCATGGCCTACAATTCAAGAAAACAATTTTAAATTAAAGCCTGCATTGATTCAAATGGTGCAGGTAAATCAATTTGGTGGTGGACCTTTGGAAGTCCCACATGATCACTTGATAAATTTCTTGTAGATTTATGCTACGCTTAAGAGCAATGGAGTTTCAGATGATGCAATTTACTTGCACCTATTCCCTTTTCCCCTTAGGGATGAGGCATGAAGCTGGCTAAACTCTTTGCTGACACAATCAATTACAACTTAGGATCAATTAGCACAAAAGTTCTTGGAAAAATTCTTTCCACCTAATAAGACTTCCCAATTTAGAAATGAAATCAATTCCTTTTATTAGTTTAAAGGAGAGACATTCTATGAAGCGTAGGAAAGATTCAAGGAGTTACTTAGGTGTTGTCCTCATTATGGTATACCCATGCACCAATTGATTCACACTTTCTATAATTCATTGGGTGATCAATTAAGGATGATGATAGATGTAGCCTCTAAAGGTGGTTTAATGAGGAAGAATGTGAAACAAGCATATAAACTCTTTAAGGAAAATGCCTTCAATTCTTTCGACTGGCATAGTGAGAGAGCAAGGCCAAGGCAAGTAGCTGTTGTGCATGAATCAAATATCGTTGCTAAGCTTCAAGCTCAAGTAGTAGCTCTTACAGCTTAAATGAGTCATATGCAACCTATACAGGGGGAAAGCTCGAGTTTTGGTCCATTTGAGAGTAGTATGCCTTTTGGGGGTCCTCCTATAGGCTTTCCAAATTGTTCAATAGGGGATTTGTACCCTCCATGTTCAAGTTTAGGTATGGAACAAGCAAATTTTGTGAATAAGTTTAACAAAGGAGTAGAGAATTGGAATCCTTACTCAAATACATATAATCTAGGATGGAGAGATCACCCAAATTTTGGTTGGAGAGATAGAAATGCTCCTAGAGCACTACCTATGGCTCAACAAAGGACATTTCAGCCTAAGAAAAAAGAAAAAGAGGACACCTTAGTAGAGATGCTAAAAACCTTGTTACAAGAGTCAAAAACAGAAAGCCATCATCCATGACTTGCAAAAACTTTTGGCCCGACACTCCCAATCATTTAGTAGCCGTCCTCAAGGCATCCTTCCTAGCAATACTGAAAAGAATCCTAAGGAGGAGGTGAAAGCAATTACATTGAGAAGTGGGAAGGAGCTAGAAAAGAAAAATGAAGATCAAGTTGAGATGAGCAAAGAAAATGAGACAGTTGAGCAAGAGTCAATTGGCCAAAAAGGAAGGAATGTTGATAAAGGAGGAGAAAAGGAAGTTTAGGAGAAAAAGGATGAGGATCTTAGAGCAGAGAGAAAGCAAATAGAAAGAAAGTCATCAAGAAGTGGAGATATAAGGCAAGGTAAGATGGAAGACTTTGAGAAGAAGAAATCAAAAGTAAAGCCATATGTCCCATACATCCTATTCCTCAGGAGATTGAAGCAGCAGCAATTGGACCATCAATTTTCTAAGTTTTTGGAAGTTTTTAAGAAGTTGCATATCAATATCCCATTCATGGATGCACTTGAGCAAATGCCTTCTTATGCAAAGTTTATGAAGGACATCCTCACCAACAAAAGGAAGCTAGCCAATCATGAGACTATAATGTTAACCTAAGAGTGTATAGTAATTCTTCAAAACAAGTTGCCTCCTAAGTTGAAAGATCCAAGCAGCTTCACTATCCTATGTATTATTAGAGACTTCTATTTGGATAAGGCCTTGTGCGATGTTGGTGTGAGTATCAATCTTATGCCCCTCTCAATCTTCAAGAAATTAGGGCTTGGAGAATGTAAATTAACCATAATTTCTTTGCAATTGGCTGATAGGAGTATCAAGCATCCAAGGGGGATAGTAGAAGATGTACTAGTGAAAATGGACAAGTTTATCTTCTCAGCGGATTTGATTGTTCTGGACATGGAGGAGGATCAGGTGATACCTTTGATCTTAGGTAGGCCGTTCTTGGCCACCGGTAAGGCCTTGATCGATGTGGAAGAAGGAAAATTGACACTTAAGGTCATAGATGAGCAATTCACATTTAGCATATTTTGAGCCTTTAAATACCTAGCCAAGAGTGATTCTTGCCTCCATATAGACATAGTTGATCGGCTAGTAGAGGAGTTTAGAGATGAGCACTTTCATATGAGTGAATATGATAAGCATGTGTTAGCGGATGATTGGAGTGATGATGTGGATGAGCTTGATTTCACACATGATACAACTAATGGTTAAGAGAGAGTTGAGATGGAAGAAGACAAGATTATGACAGAATGAAGTCGTGAATATTGCTGAGCATGATTTGATTAAGAGTGATGATGAGAGAGCAATGATCATAGAAGAGGATAGTGAAGATGAGGTTGTTGTAAGTTTACCGGTAGTTAGAGTTACAAGAGTTTGGTTGAAGCCATCTAGATTTGAGGAATTAAGAGTTAATATTGAGAGGCTGGTTCTTTCCATAGTTGAGCCCCCTAAACTTGAGTTGAAACAGTTACCTATTCATCTCAAGTATGCTTACCTTAGAGAGAATGAGATACTACCAGTCATCATTTTAGCAAATTTATCCAAAGAACAAGAGAATCAATTGATTAGAGTGCTTAAAGATCATAAGGAGGCCATTGGTTGTACTATTGCTAACATTCATGGGATCCATCTATCGGTTTGTATGCATCAGATTCTTATAGAAGTCGAATGCAAACCAAAGGTTCAACCACAAAGATGACTCAACCGTACTTTGAAGGAAGTGGTGAAAGAGGAAGTTTTGAAGCTTCTTAATGCTGGGATTATTTATCCCACATCAAATAGTAAGTGAGTGAGTCCTATCTAAGTGGTGCCAAAGAAAGGGGGTATAATGATGATTCAGAATGAGAAAAATGAATTGATACCTACTCGGACTGTTACTAGATAGAGGGTGTGATATCAGGCAAGTACACCTATCAGTTTTAATATAGCGGATGTGAGTCCGAGTTGATCCCTTAAAGATTTTGAGTACTAATATTAACCTTAGCTCTATTATCTAATTGGAAAATCGTGTTGAGTTGAATGAATTAAAAATACTAAAATTAACAAACTAACTTAATTATGAGAGTTGATTAAGCAATTTAGAAAGCAATAAAACTAAGAATGACTTCAAGAATGCAATAACGTATTTAGGAATTATTTCCCCTAGTGTTTAACATGTGACCACTTAAAATATATTCAATTCAATTTCTATTATTCTTAACCAGAGGGATTCACAATTAAAGTTAATACCTTTCTCAAGTATATTAACCCTAATCCTAAATTATTTACTGGAATCTCTTCACTTAGTAATATAACTTAGAATTGCATTAATATATAATGAATTCCCACACAACCAATCAACTTTCCAGAAGACACATGTATCTTATCTCTAAGTACACATGTAATTCTCTCCAATTATGTCAAGATCTAATTACACATGTAATTTCTCAATCATCATGCATAATATCATAAATTGATACTCTAGAAATATCAATCAACAATTAAACAACATAATTGAATCAAGAAAAGATAGAAACTTTATTAAAAATTATAAATCAACCCAAGAGTCACATGAAACCCTAGGTTCCATAATCCTAAATACATGACTTCTAAGTCATCATAATGAAACTAAAAATGAATTCCAACAAAAGCATGAAATAAAACATGAAAAACCCCTTTGGTTGATGAAAAATCTCTCCAATCTTGAAGTTAGTATTGTTTTCACCTTTTTCCTCTCCTTCTCTTCAAGTCTCTTCACTTCTCCAGTGTCCAATCCCTTTTCGAAACCCTAGTATGTCCTTTTATAATGTATTGTAAGGTTTCTGTTTTCGTCACCAGACACGGCTTGGGACACAGTCGTGTCCCCAGGTCATGTAACTTTCTGACCTTGGCAAATTTTTCTGGATGGACACGGCTTAGGGATACGATTGTATCCTAGACTATGTAACTTCAAAACTTCATAACTCATTCATTTGAACTCCAAATTGAGTGAAACTTGATTCCTTTTCTTTGTTTTCAATCTAAGAACATGTTTAATCCTTGAAATCAAAATTTTACTCAATTAAGTATCAATTTCCTTAAAGAAAACCAAATATGTAAGGGAAATACTATAAAATCACCATGTGAAATATATTTAAAATCAGAGTTATCAAACTTTCCCACACTTAAGCAATTGCTTGTCCTCAAGCAAATAAATCAAAACAAAACTTTCGAGACAAGAAACGCTAAACAAAATTTATCACTATTTAGGAAACCAGTGAATGAATACACTTGACTCGTAGAAAAGTAAGAAAATCACTTTCAATTAACTTGCAATAATAAAGTCAATCAATTTCACCCTTAATAATGTCATAATTTCACCTGACCATATTCGAATGCTCCAACAATACTTAATACTAGAGTTCATTAGTTAATTTATGAAAGTCGAAGTTTACCCGAGTCATTTAACTAAGGATTCTTAGACTAAAAATTAGATTTAACATCTCGCCAACTAGGAAAAAGTCATAAAAATTTTGTCCATTTGACTAAAGTGTATACAATTCTCTCTTTAATCTCACCAAGCGCCATAATCTAAAACAAACATATTTTACATCCACTCATCCTCTAATCATCCCCTTAGTTCATGCTTTTGTTGGGAGGTCTTTTAAATTTACTTTATTTAAGCATAATTGTGTTGGTAGAGGGAAAGAATATCGCTCTTCTGATGAACCAAGACCGATCCATATCAACTTATTTCTTATATTGATAGCGGGAAAGAACCTTACTCTTCTGACAGACCAAGGTCGATCCATACCAATTTTTTCATTAGAATTGGCATTGGGACTCAATCTCTCTCTTTTGATGGACCAAGATGAATCCTTACCAATTTTTTCTATTCCTATACTTGTTATTACTTTTGACCTCCAATCATTGTGATTTTTCAGGGGTTTTGACCTTCAATCATTGTGATTTTTCAGGGGTTTCTCAAAAGAAGAATTTCATTTGTTTGTTTACTAGAAATTATAGGGCTCTAAAAATTTATAAGAGAAAGGTATATATAAAAGTAAATTTAAAAATAACCATGACTAACTCTCAATTAGTGATGTTGCTCCAATCTCAAGTCATAGAGTCCCAAGCTAAATAACTCGTAACTTTGCCCTCCACAGATTAAACTAATCAATTCTAGTAAAGTATAATAAGATCAATAATGATCAAGATGACACAATTAATTTAGCTCAACACTTGTTAATCACCTTATTGCAAGTTAATTTAAAAATTAATTGGGTCAAATGTGAATAATTAGTCTCCTAAACAATAACAAATTCATATATATCCCTTCCCCACACTTAATAACTTACATTGTCCTCAATGTACAACTAAAGAAAAAAACATAGCAACAAGAAATCAAACAAGAAAAATTAGCATAGGGAAAAAGGAAATATATGTACTGAAAAAGAAACTAATACTTCCCTACCAATTGAAAATAAGGTGAAGAAGTTCAAAACGAGGAAGCATCATCATTACATGTCTGATTTCACATGCCTTGGCCAACGAAAAACAAAAAAAAAAAAAAAAAAAAATAGGAACTAAGAAGAGGGATTAGAATCCGTCTCTTCATCCTCCTCATCAGATGGTGCCTCCACCATGGTAGCATCATCGTCGACGTCATTGCCCTCAACATCCTCTTCACTACCTCGAGCAGCCTCTTCCTCACCATCCTCATCATCCTCTTCCTTACCACCCTCATCATCCTCTTCCTCACTCTCACTATCCTCATCATGTGCATCCGACTTTTTCATTTTGAGAAATTTTTCCATTTTGTCTTAGTGGATATGAAGTTTATCCACACTTTCTTGGATATAACGAACCTCAAACATCAACATATCAAATTTGTCTTCAAAGCTTGCTGAAGACGTCTGGCCTCGAGATGTGCTGCGTAATTGTCGACCCTGACGTCTTGTTGGTAATAGGTTCATGAGTCGGAATGAATTAAGTCGCATAGGAGTGACTTGATTGACTAAGGTAAGTGAGGGCCAAACGACAACCTTAATCCGCATGGCCTGCACAAGTAAGGTGATATAGGGGCCACAATAAATATGCCCTTTCTTCCGTGTAGTGGTGGTTTGGTGGCTAAAAAGTTCAGTGAGCTCGTTGGCAAGATTGATGGGATGTTTATGAATAACACTGTACAGATAGAGGCAATCCTTGTTAAAAACCACATTGGTGCTGAGGCCTCTACCAGTCAATGTATGCGCAAAGAGCCAATGAAGAACCTGATATTCAGGCTTAACCAATTGAGAAGCCTTGCTCTTTGCTGGATCATACGCATCACCAACAGTAATTTCATTCCAAAACATCCCTAGTGTTACTCCACGAGGAAAACAACATGAGAGACGTTGGAACTCTTCTATCCGTGTATATCTATCTTCATAGAGACGACCGAGATATCTGCCCAATTGAGCTATGGTCATGTGGAATGGGTGGCCACTCGATGTGAAATGGAGTTTGCATTTGGGGCCCATGCTAATAGCACTCTCTTTATCAAGTTTGTAAGTACATAAGAACTCCAAGGTCAGCTCTTTATAAACTAGAGCTTCAAGAGATAAAAAGCGCTCCTAAATGGTTCCGTCCAAGACCTCCTTCATTTCTATTGTGAGCTCCACTTGAGCGAGAACATCCCAATCCAGACGAAGGGTATCGCTGAAAGGCTTATTCTTAAGTAAACTATACCGTTGCGACTGGTAGTCTTCCCTGAATTAAAGCATTAGGTGCTCCATCGGAGGGAGAGTGGCTAATGGTTCAATAATTGCACCTTCTTGCGATGAAGAGGATGCTGCATATTTAGATTTCTGTCGAACGATAAGCTTTGCGCGATTCGCCATTGAATACTTGAAAAGAAACAACAAACCAAATAAAAAATGCATAGCCTTGCCACACGTAGTTCAAACGAAGACAGAGGGAGAAAGGATTAACAGTGAAGAATATTGACAGAATTCTCATTGGGACATTTAAACAAACATGTAGAGTGCATCTGGAAAACTAGTTGGTGTAAAAAAAATGGCTTGCAAATGCATCTAACTTATTCTACAATAGACCCACTACATTACAATTAGCTTGAAACGCAGGCGTCCTAATACATCAAAGATGCTAAATGACCCAGAATTTTTCTCATAATGCTAACCCTAACTGGCATAATTGAATAATGATTAGCAAATTAGCAAACAAAATTCAGAATTGAGAGATCATACATGAATATCTAACCAAAAGAGGCATCATAAAGGCATTAAAATCAAGCAACACAAGGCAATGGTGTATGTCCTTTATGAAAGAACGAAACAAATTCTCAGACCAAATGCAAGTACCAATTCATACAAGACCGAAATGTCTAGTAGCTAAACCTACCTAAACCATGAGGAAGATAAAGCAAAAGCAATGAGGAGAACTTAGATCAAGAATCGTGATGTTAGGAATCGTGATGTGAAGATGGAGAGAAGAGAGAATATGAAATGGATATGTGTTGGTTTGTAAGTGTTTAAGAGAGTGTGTGTGTGTTTTAATAAATTACAGGTCGTGTGGTGAGTCGTGTGGGTGCTGGGCGGACACGGGCTAGGACACGACCGTGTAACTTCCTGTGTTGGCAGTGTCTTACCTGGGCGGACATGGGCTGAGACATAATCATATCCTATGCTAGTGTAACTTCCTGTTTTCAGTCGTGAATTCTGGATGCATATGGGCTAGGACACAACCGTATCCCATGCCCGTATAACTTTCTATTTACGTAGAATATGGCTGGGTAGACACGGGCTGGGACACGACCGTGTCCCATGTCCGTGTAATTGTCTATGGTGACACTTTGAAGTTAGGTGTACATGGGCTGAGACACAACCATGTCCCACGCTCGTATAATTTTCTGTGGTGACGAATTAAAGGGGCCTGGATAGATACGGGCTAGGACACGACTGTGTCCCATACCCTTGTAACTTTTTGTTCCCTTTTTTTTTTTTAGCCTAAATTTATGAATTTAATTTAAAAATAAAGGAAACTTAAAGAAATAAAAGTACTTAAACTAGAAAAATAAGACAAAGAAAACTAAAGAGAAGAAAAAATGAAACTAAAAGGGAAAAGCCTACGACTAAAATTGAAACAAATAAAAAAATAAAAAAGCAAAGCAAAGTTAGATAAAAGAAAAATAAAATGGAATAAACTTAAAGAACTAAAGTGTAAGAAAAATTAGACATGGGTTGCCTCCTAAGAAGCGCTATAGTTAACGTCGATAGCTCGACAGGATACGTCTTCTCATGATAGTTCTGTCGGGTGGAGATAAAACTCCTTTCATCCAACATGCTCCAAGTTTCCACTCAAGTATAACTTCAACTGTTGCCCATTTACTTTAAATGTGCCTTTTTCCGGGTATGTAACTTCAACAGTCCTATACGGGAAAACTTGTGTAATTGTAAATGGTCCAGACCACCTAGATTTCAACTTACCTGGAAATAAACAAAGGCAAGAATTATACAAAAGAACATGATCGCCTTCTTTAAATTGTCGAACTTGTTTGATCCGTTAATCTTGGTACTTTTTGGCCCTTTCTTTGTATAATTTGGACTTCTGATATGCATTCGCTCGCCATTCCTCTAGCTCATTCAATTGAAGTTTCCTGTGAGAACCTGTACGCTCAAAATCAACATTAGCACTCTTAATTGCCCAATAAGCCTTATGTTTAATCTCTACCGGTAAATGACAAGCCTTGCCATATACAAGTCGGTAGGGTATGGTCCTTAGTGGTGTTTTGTAAGCGGTTTTGTATGCCCATAGAGCATCATCTAACTTTTCTGACCAATCTCTCCTATGATACTCTACGGTTTTTTTAAGAATTCGCTTAAGATCGCGATTGGCAACTTCCACTTGGCCACTACTTTGGGGGTGGTACGGGGTGGCTATTCTATGTGTAACACCATAACGTTTCAACGCTTGGTTGAGTTGGGCATTACAAAAGTGTGTTCCCCTATCACTTATAATTGTCCTAGGGGTGCTAAATCGAGAAAATAGGCCTTTCAAGAATTTTTTTACTACCCTAGCATCATTAGTAGGTAGGGCTTTAGCTTCCACCCACTTAAAGATGTAGTCAATAGCTACTAGGATATATTTATTTCCATTAGAGTTCGGGAAATGACCTATGAAATCAATCCCCCACACATCGAATACCTCGACCTTGATGATGGGGTTTTGTAGCATTTCATCCCTGCGAGATATATTCCCCACTCGTTGACAACGATCACAACCTCAACGTATTTCTGGGCATCCTTGAATAAGGTAGGCCAATAAAATGCAGCCTTTAGGACCTTATGAGCTGTCCTATTGGCATTATGATGCCCACTCGTATGCCCCAAATGACAGTGGCTCAAAATTCTCCATCCTTCAAGGTGTGGTACACACCTTCGAATAACATGATCTGCACATACTTTAAACAGGTAAGGATCATCCCAAAAATAATGTTTCACATCAGAAAAATATTTTTTCTTTTGCTGGTGTGGAAGTCCCTTCGGTATAATCCTTGTAGCTAAAAAATTAGCGATATCCGTGAACTAAGGAATTTCCATATCACTTACCTGTGCGATGGCATAGAGTCACTCCTTAGGGAATTCATCTTTGATCTCATTCTCGTTGAGCATTTCCAAGTTTAGATTCTCCAATCGAGATAAGTGGTCTACTGCTAAATTCTCAACACCGTTTTTATCTTTGATCTCCACATCAAACTCTTGTAGCAACAAGATCCACCTAATCAATCTTGGCTTTGTATCTGGTTTTGCTAACAAGTACCTAAGGGCAGAATGATCAGTGTAAACAATCACTTTAGATAGAAGCAAATAAGAGCGAAACTTATCAAAGGCAAAAACAACTGTTAGCAACTCTTTTTCTGTAGTAGTGTAGTTCTCCTAAGCATTAGTAAGAGTTTTGCTAGCATAGTGAATTGGTTGAAAGTGCTTGTCCTGCCTTTGCCCCAATACTGCCCTAACTGCGTGATCACTGACATCACACATAAGTTCAAAGGGAAGTGCCCAATCAAGTACTACCATGATTGGAGCATTGATAAGTTTCTCTTTAAGGATATTGAAAGCTTTCAAATACTCCTAAGAGAAAACATAAGGCACATCCTTCTCTAATAACTTAGTTAAAGGGCGGGCAATTTTCGAGAAATCCTTGATAAATTGCCTATAAAAACCTACATGTCCTAAAAAGCTTCTTATGGCCTTAATTGAAGTTGGAGATGGGAGTCTTGCAATCACATCCACTTTGGTAGTATCTACCTCAATTCCTTGATATGAGATCTTATGGCCCAATACAATACCCTCTTGTACCATGAAGTGGCACTTCTCCCAATTGAGGACAAGATTGGTCTCTTCACACCTGGTAAGTACCCTATCCAAATTATTCAAACAAAGGTCAAATGAGTTGCCAAAAACTGAAAAATCATCCATAAATACCTCCATTATGTCCTCAATCAAATCATAAAAAATAGCTAACATGCATCACTGGAATGTAGCAGGTGTATTGCAAAGACCAAAAGGCTTTCTATGGTAAGCAAAGGTGCCATAAGGACAAATGAAAGTGGTCTTCTCTTGATCTTCCGGTGCAATAGGCATCTGAAAATAACCAGATAAGCCATCTAGAAAACAATAAAACATATGTCCAGCTAATCGTTCTATCATTTGATCAATAAAAGGTAAGGGGAAATGGTCCTTACGTGTACCATCGTTTAACTTTCGATAATCGATACATACACGCCAACCTGTTACCATTCTCATTGAGATCAATTCATTCTTCTCATTAGGATCAATTCATTCTTTTGGGAACTACTATCATCCCACCTTTTTTCGAAACTACTTGCACTAGACTCACCCATGAACTATCAGAGATAGGATATATCATACCTGCATCAAGGATTTTGATAACTTCCTTTTTTACTACCTCTTTCATATTTGGATTCAAGTGTCTTTGGGGCTGCACAACCAGCTTATGGTTTTCTTCCATTAAAATCTTATGAGTACAAAAGGAGGGATTGATACCTCGAATATCGGATATTTTCCAAGCAATGGCCCTCTTATGCTCCTTGAGTACTTTCAGCAACCTTTCTCTCTGTTCTTCTTCCAAATTGGATGCTATAATTACCAGTAATTTGGAGTCCTTCTCTAAGAAGGCATATTCCAAGTAGTCAGGTAATTGCTTCAGCTCCAATACTAGTGGCTCCTCAATCGAAGGTTTTAACTATGCTTCCTTCCTCTTTTCAAACTCTTCAAACCCTTTCTCAATAGAGATAGCTTTATTTGCCTCTAGTTGGGCTACTACCTCGGATTTGGCAGGATCTTCCAAAGGTTCTTCTATGCTTAATTGCAAGTAACTCTCTAACAGACCCTTAAGAAGAACTTCCTGCATATAGCTTGAAACAAAAGTGTCAGTAACATTCAAAAGGTAGCAAGTATCATCTTAATCAACAGACTTTTTTATAGCCTTTGAAATTTTAAACATGATCTCTTCATCTCTTACTCGAAGAATGAGCTTGCCATCACTAACATCAATGATAGCCTTAGCGGTGGCTAAGAATAATCTAGCTAGGATAAGGGGCAACTCAAAATCTTTATCTATATCCAATATCACAAAATTAACTGGAAAAATAAATTTACCCACTTGGACTAATACATCCTCAATAATGCCTCTAGGATATGTCACAGATCTATCAGCTAATTGCAAGCTCATGCGTGTGGGTTTAGGTTCCCCTAATCCTGGTTTCTTGAAAAATTTATAAGGCATTAAATTGATGCTAGCACCCAAATCAACTAAAGCTTTGTCAATTAACAAATTACCAATATGACAAGGAATTGTAAAACTTCCTAGGACTTTTAGCTTCTTGGGCAACTTGTTTTGCATGATCGTTGAACACTCTTCACCCAACATGATTGTAGAAAGCTCTCCAAGCTTCCTCTTGTTGGATAACAAATCTTTCAAGAACTTAGCATACTTCGGCATCTGTGATAGGGCATCAACGAGAGGTAAGTTAATATGCAGTTGTTTAAAGAGGTCAAGGAACTTACTAAATTTTTAGTCATTGCGATCTTGCTTGAGTCTTTAGGGATATGGGATAGGTGGTTAATATTTCTTCGCCTTTGATGACTCTACGTCTTCTATTGCTTTCATCCCCTCCTTGCTCTTACTAGTCTCCTCGCTAACCTTCCTCTGATCATTTAACTCCTTCCCACTTCAAAGTGTCACTACCTTGACATGTACCTTTGGATTAGGTTTTGTATTCCCCGGTAGCATTCCCTGTAGTCTTTCAGAGATTAGCTTCGCAAGTTGACCAATTTGGTTCTCAAGGTTGCGATTTGAAGCCTCTTAATTCCTCAGCGATGATTCAATGTTGGATAAGCGAGCTTTATTACCTTGAATATATTTTGTGAGAAGTTCTTCCACACTAGACTTCTTTTCTTGAGGAAGAGGAGGTAGGAATGATCTCTAAAATCCAAGTGGGCCAAAGTTAGTATTCTGCTGGCCTTGATTTTGATTTCCCTATGACAAATTGGGGTGATTCCTCCAACCTGGATTATAAGTGTTGCTGCAGGGGTTATTTTGTTTCTTAGGTGGATTTCCTAGATAATCTACCTGTTTCAGTTGTTCTTGTGCTCCATACCCCCACATACTAAAGTCACTTACATTCGATTGCACTTGTTGAGGGCCAATAGAGAGTGCATCAATCTTCTTACTCAATAGGTCCACCTTGGCTGCCAGAGCAGTGGTCAAGTCCACATCATAAATTCCCATAGCCTTTTGCTTGGCTCTAGTGCTTTCCCACTGATAATTGTTCATTGCTATTCCTTCAATCAGGTTTTATGCTTACTCAGGTGTCTTTGTGTTCAAAGTACCTCTTGCGAATGCATCAATCGTCTGTCTCATAGATAAATTGAGACTATTATAGAAGGTCTGAATCTATATCCATAGTACGAGGCCATGATGTGGGCACCTCCTGAACAAGTCCTTAAACCGCTCCCAAGTATCATATAGCGTCTCTGCTTCCAATTGAGCAAAACAAGAAATGTCGTTTCAAAGTTTAGCGGTTTTCGCAAGTAGGAAATACTTCTCCAAAAATTTCTCTACCAATTCATTCCAAGTTATAATTGAATTTCGTGATAGAGAGTTCAACCACTGTTTTGCTCTACCACTCAAGGAAAAAGGAAATAGCCGCGGTCGGATGGCATCATCCGTGGCTCCATTGATTTTAAATGTATCACAAATCTCTAGAAAGCTAGAGATGTAGGCATTAGGATCTTCATCTTTGAGACCATCAAACTGAACATAATATTGCACCATTTGTATAATGTTAGGTGCAATTTGGAAGTTATTAACCGCAACAGTTGGCCTTGCGATACTAGAGTCAGCTCCAATAAGTGTAGGCCTTGAATAGTCGGACATGGTTCGATTTGCTTCATTACCATTGTTAGCCATGTGTGGTGGATCTTCTTGCTCGATGAATTGAGTGTTGGCCTCTTCACCCTCTTCCTTAATCTCAACGATTGACTCGTCGTCTATGGTAGCCACAATTTGTCTAAGTCACGATCTCAAATTTTGAAGGACAGTTCTCTCAATTTCAAGATCGAGTTCCACCAAATCTTTTGGGTTGCTTCGAGTCATGCACTATAAGGGCAAGAAATATAGAATCAATTGTAGCTCTAGGTACAAAAATAAATAATGAAAAGAAAAGAAAAGAAAGAAAAAAATTGATCAAAGTAACAAAGCAACTAGTGTTCTTAATATCAAAAATCCTTGGCAACGACACCAAAAACTTGATATTAGGCAAGTGCACCTATCAGTTTTAATATAGCGAATGTGAGTCCAAGTTGATCCCTTAGAGATTTTGAGTACTAATATTAACCTTAGCTCTATTATCTAATTGGAAAATCGTGTTGAGTTGAATGAATTAAAAATACTAAAATTAACAAACTAACCTAATTATAAGAGTTGATTAAGCAATTTAGAAAGCAATAAAACTAAGAACGACTTAATAACGTATTTAGGAATTATTTCCCCTAGTGTTTAACATGTGATCGCTTAAAATATATTCAATTCAATTTCTATTATTCTTAACCAGAGGGATTCACAATTAAAGTTAATACCTTTCTCAAGTATATTAACCCTAATCCTAAATTATTTACTGGAATCTCTTCACTTAGTAATATAACTTAGAATTGCATTAATATATAATGAATTCCCACATAACCAATCAACTTTCCAGAAGACACATGTATCTTATCTCTAAGTACACATGTAATTCTCTCCAATTATGTCAAGATCTAATTACACATGTAATTTCTAAATCATCATGCATAATATCATAAATTGATACTCTAGAAATATCAATCAACAATTTAACAACATAATTGAATTAAGAAAAGATAGAAACTTTATTGAAAATTATAAATCAACCCAAGAGTCACATGAAACCCTAGGTTCCATAATCCTAAATACACGACTTCTAAGTAATCATAATGAAACTAAAAATGAATTCCAACAAAAGAATGAAATAAAACACGAAAAACCCCTTTGGTTGATGAAAAATCTCTCCAATCTTGAAATTGGTATTGCTTTCGCTTTTTTCCTCTCCTTTTCTTCAAGTCTCTTCACTTCTCCATTGTTCAATCCCTTTTCGAAACCCTAATATGTCCTTTCATAATGTATTATAAGGTTTCTGTTTTCATCACTAGACACGACCTAGGACACAATTGTGTCCCCAGGTCGTGTAACTTTCTAACCTTGGCAAATTTTTCTCGATGGACATAGCTTGGGGACACGACTGTGTCCCAGACTATGTAACTTCAAAACTTCATAACTCATTCATTTGAACTCCAAATTGAGTGAAACTTGATTCCTTTTCTTCGTTTTCAATCCAAGAACACGTTCAAACCTTGAAATCAAAATTTTACTCAATTAAGTATCAATTTCCTTAAAGAAAACCAAATATGTAAGGGAAATACTATAAAATCACCATCTGAAATGTGTTTAAAATCAGAGTTATCAAGGTATGTATTGACTATTGCAAATTAAATTATGCCACTCATAAAGACCATTTCCCATTACCCTTCATAGACTAAATGCTTGAGTGGTTAGCAGGGCATGAGCATTATTACTTTCTTGATGAATATTCTAGTTACAATCAGATACCCATTGCCCTAAAGAATCAAGAGAAGACTACATCCACCTGTCCTTAGGGTACTTTTGCATTCATGCACATGCCTTTTGGCCTTTGTAACACACCTGCTATGTTCTAGAGATGTATGATGACATTATTCTCTAATATGATTGAGAAGTGCATTGAAGTCTTCATGGATGACTTCGCTGTATTTGGAGCTTCTTTTGATAGTTGCTTAGAGAACTTATCATCCGTGCTTAAGAGGTGTAAGGATATTTACCTAGTGTTAAATTAAGAGAAGTGTCACTTCATGGTGCAAGAAGAGATAGTGCTCAGCTATAAAATCTCAAGAAAGGGAATCAAAGTGGATAAGGCCAAAGTGGAAGTCATTGCAAAGTTACCACTACCAGTGAATGTTAAGGGAATTCAGAGTTTTCTTGGTCATGCTGAGTTTTATAGGAGGTTCATCAAGGATTTCTCTAAGATTACTAAACGTCTATGTACTTTGTTAGAGAAGGATATTTCATTTTCATTTGACGAGGCATGCCTTCAGGCATTTGTGTTGTTGAAGGGGAAACTGACCACAGCACCTGTGATTGTAGCACCAACTAGAGCTTGCCATTTGCGCTTATGTATGATGCCAGTAACATTGTAGTTGGTGTTGTACTTAGTTAGTAGAGAAATCAAGTCTTTCAAGCGATCTACTATGCTAGCAAGATGCTTAATGGAGCTCAACACAACTATGCTACTATAGAGAAGGAGTTGCTAGCTATAGTTTTCACTTGTGACAAATTTAGATCATATCTCATAGGCTCTAAGGACACAGTCTACACAACCCACTCTACACTCAAGTACTTGTTAACAAAATCAGATGCAAAACTTAAGCTTATAAAGTGGATCCATCTACTACAGGAGTTTGATATTGAGATTCATGACAAAAAGGGGACCGAAAATGTAGTAGCTAACCATCTTTCAAGTATTGTAAATGAGAAAGATGAGTTACCAATCAATGAGATCTTTCCTAATGAGCACCTGTATGTAGCTTCAATTAAGGTTCTACTTTAGTATGTAGTTATCGTAAATTATTTGGTTAGTGGCATTTTACCATACAAGATATCTCATCACCAAAAGAGGAAGTTCTTATCTGAGGCAAAAAGGTACTTCTAGGATGAATCATACCTATTTAGGAGTTATACTGACCAGGTGATTAGGCGATGTGTACCAGCATCTGAATTTGCTGATATACTTCACCATTGCCATAGTCATGAAGCTGGTGGTCATTTTGGTGCTAAGAAGATGGCTGCTAAGGTAATTCAATGTAGATTTTATTGGCCCACCTTATTTAAGGATTGTCATGCTTTTGTGCTAGCCTGTGATCAATGCCAGCATTCAGGAAACTTCATAAGGAGGCATGAGATGCTACAACATGGGATACTAATGATTGAGATCATTGATGTTTAGGAGATTGACTTTATGGGATGATTTCGGTCATCCCTCAACAATAAGTACATCTTTGTTGCTGTTGATTATGTATCTAAGTAGGTTTAAGCAATGGCTTTCCCAACTAATGATGCAAGAGGAGTACTTCACTTTTTAAACAGAAACATCTTCACTAGGTATGGGATACGATGAGCAATCTTTAGTGATGGGTGCTCTCACTTTTCTAATAAGCAGTTTGATAATTTACTTGCAAAATATGGAGTGAGACATAAGGTAGCCACACCTTACCAGCCTTAAACAAGCGGTCAAGTGGAGTTGTCAAATTGAGAGCTAAAGTGAATCTTAGAGAAAACTATCAATGCATCAAGGAAAGATTGGTCACTTAAGCTTAATGATCCACTTTAAGCTTATCGAACTGCTTATAAGAACCTAATTGGTATGTCCTCATATCACATGCTCTTTGGCAAGGCTTGCCATCTCCTAGTAGAGTTAGAGCACAAAGCATATCGGCAATAAAATTCCTTAATTTTGGTAAGCAAGTTATTGGGAACCATAGGTTACTCCAATTAAATGAGCTAGATGAGTTTAGGAATAAGGCTTTTGTGAATGCTCATATCAATAAGGAGAAAATCAAGATGTGGCATGACAAGTAAGTCCTCAATCAAGAGTTCAAGGAGGGATAAAAAGTGTTGTTGTATAGCTCCTATATGAGATTATTTCCAAGCAAGCTAAGGTCTAGGTGGTCAAGACCCTTTATGGTCACTAAAATCTTCTCCTATGGAGTTATGGAGGTCAAAATGGATGGTGAGGAACCTTTTCAGGTTAATGGTCACTAGCTTAAGCACTTTTGGGAAGGGGAAACTTTGGACAAGAGTGAGAGGAGGTTGGATCTTCATGATCTAGGATAAGCATAAGACAAAAAAAAAAAAAACAAAACAAAAGTTTGGCTAAAGACTTTAAACCAAGTGTCAAGTAAGAGGCAACCCACTATTGCATCTCTTTTGTTTTGTTTATGTTTGCTTTCCTTTCATTTCCCATGTTTGTGTTCATTTTAGTTTTTCTTTTGTTTCTTTTCGAATGTTTTCTCATGTTCATGTTTTTCTTTATCCTCCTTAGGTTACTTCCTCTTAGACTAGTCTACTGTGATTTCTCTTATTCCCTCTTGTGCAAGATTGCTTGATTAGAGTTTTGGTACATATAAGAGATGACTATGTTGCTAGCTTTGAGCATTTATAGAGTGATTTAGGTGATATCTAAGAGCTTTAGAACATGGATATGGCTAGAAACTTGTACAGATGTAGCCAACTCATCAACCAACACCATAGGGAAGTCCCATTCTTTGCTTCCCTCTTGTTCATCCATATATGTTGTGCTAAACAATGAGGACATTGTTTATCCTAAGAGTTAGGGGTAGATTTTGTGCTAAACTGTAGTTGGGGATTGTGTTGGCTGATGTTTGACAAAGTAGCTAGTAGATTTATGTTAATCTGTAGTGTGCTGAGTTGATTATCCATAGGTTCTTATATGCTAGGTACATATTGTGCTTGTGTTGATTGCATTTTGATCCTTATGCTTATTGTGTGAAAATGACAATCGGTCCATGCTATTGCTGACGTTTGCTTCATAGGCACCAAAATTTTTCAAAAGTTTAGAACTTTAGTTGCATTTTTCATAAAAGAGCAATTTTTGACCCAATTTTTTCCATTCTTTACCATTTTCAACTTGATCTTGAGTTAGACACTCTTCACTTTTCTAGAGTTAAGACATGAAATTGTTGCTTTATTTAGTTACACCGTGTTTAGATTAAGATTTGACAACTTGGGATTAAGGCAATGTCCTTGATTAGGGATTAGGTCTTTGTATTTTTAAGTTGACTAGTATGTATGCATACCCTTTGAAGTTCCAAGAGCTAGATATGATAGTGTAAATCATGAAAAACTTGAGTTTGCCTTGAATGTTTCTTCTCAAATACAAAAAAGAACCTAAGTTAGGGGTAAAATAAACCCCAACCAAATGATAAATCAAAGAAAAAAGAGAAAAAGAAGAGTAAAAGCAAAAGAGAGTATAAGTGGACATCTAAGGGTGCCCAATAAGCGCATGGCACATCTCTTTGAATGAATAATTCTTAGAAGGGTTCATGAGCCCTTGGTTTTCAACTTGTGGAAAAGGTAAGGAACAAAAAGCTCCCCAATGTAAATCAATCAAATAGGGGATGCATGTGTGCTTAAAAGCAAAAAAAGAATGGAAAAAAAAAAAGGGAATAGCAAAGTAAAGGAAGAGCTTATAGTTTTAATCATTTTGTTGATGGTATTGTGCTTGTGATATGAATTAGGAGTGTACACATGTATGTCTAGTGTACAAAATGTGAGGATCTCCTCTTTAGTTGATGGATGTTATATTTGATCTTTAGTAAGAGAATCTTTGTCTAAACATGGTGATTCAATGCTATTGAGCAAGTAATTAGCACCTTAAGTCTATTTCTAGTGATTTGTGTACGTATTGATTGATTTAGTAGCTAAGGGACAACAAAAAGTTACTTGAACTTGATTTAGAGTAGGGAGAATGCAACTAGTTCAAATAAGCCATATGGTTTTGTAAACACTTAATTCCACCCCCCTTTTTTTATTTTTCAGATTAAGTTATAGGGTCCTAAATTAGAAAAAATATTAAAAAAAAATAGGAAATTAAAGAACACCCCAAAAATTAAGAAATTTAGAAAAAATAAAAATTATAGAAAAATATAAAAAATTCAAAATTAAGAAAAAGCACAAAAAATAAGAAATTTTAGAAAGAAACCATAAAAGATAAAAAGTTTAGAAAATTGAAAAATCACAAAAAATTGAAAAAAAATAAAATATTTTAGAAACTAACTTTAAATTAAGGTAGTTTTTTTATTTTTTTAATTAGATTTAGAAATTGAGTCGTTGAACATGTACTTAGATTTAAATCTAGCTCAAGCTAAACGAGTCCATATGTGCAATTTAATTGTACATATAGATAAGGCACAAGCCAATAACCTAATAGTTAAACACATGAACTTGGTTTGGGTATTGAGTGAGAGGTCTTGGGTTCGAATCTTGAGCAAGGTTGGGGGGCCTTTTTTATTTTTTGTTAACTAGCACATTGCCATGTGTCAAGATTTGGTTGCGCCATGTATCTTGACACATGGCATCATCAGATTAGATGGCCTAACTAACGTAGCATCTACGTGCTATGCCACGTCAGCGCCACATGTCACGTGATGATACATGGCATGTCAGGAGTGGTTGGTACAACTGACGTGGTGCTACATCAGCCCATTTTTTCTTCCCCTTCTTTCATTTTCCTCTCTTTCCCTCGTTTTTCTCCAAGATTCCAATACTTTCCACCTCGGATAGCCAATTTCAATGCGATTTTTTAACCTCTTCTTATTGTAATTTCACCAAATCAATGGCGAAATTGCAAACTAGACATAGGCTATCGTGAATTGAACCCATTAACACGTCCAAATACAATCAAAGGAGCATTCAATTTGAGCTCCAAAAATTGAAAAAAAAAACTAATTTTCTAGGCATTCTTCATTAAATCCGAATTCAAGCTTTCCATGTTTCTAAGATCGATTCAAGTATAAAAAGGTGTTAAAGGAGCTCATACGAAGACACATAACCATTCACGAGCAATTCCCAAGCTCTCTCTCTCTCTCTCTCGATTTTTTCTCTCTCTAATCCACACACTCTCTCTCTCCACTCCAACTTAAGCCTAACCACCACCATGGCTGTGACCTCCACTCCATCAGTTCTCAAACTTGACTACTTTTGACCTCTACCGTAGCTTGCGACATCGCCACCAACTTGCTACCAACTAAACCTTAGCCACTGTGAAACCCCATTTCTGAAACCACTATATCCAATCCCCTTTGATCCTAATTGACCCTATGACCACTCACCTTGCATCCTTAAACCCCATACCACACTCCCCCTTCAACTCCAGCAACCCTCGACAACACCACCACTAACTGCCACTCACTAACACCACCCAAAACACCCCCAAACGCCAAGGTAACCTCCCTACCCCCTATAATCCCAATTGAAAATACACAAAAATCCCTTTTCCCAATCGTTTCAGTGGCTAGATCAAGCCGAATTGTGCCTCGCTGTTGCTGTTGAAGAGCAACCCAAGATCCAACTCGACTTAGAGATTTGACCCCCAACCCAATTCGCGATTTGATCCAGCACCTAAACCGACCTGCATCCAACCCGACCTAAATGTCCAAAAGCCTTTCCTAATCTAATTCTTTTTTGGATTATTTTTTATTTATTTATTTACTTGTTTACAATGTAAATGTAATAAAAAAAAGAAAAAGAAATAAAGAAAGAGAGAGAAAGAAAAGGAAAAATAAAAGGAACAAAGTAAAGAAAAAGTAGTTTAATTAGTTATTTATTTTTAGTTTAATAAAAATAAATAAATAATAGAAATGAAAAATATAAAAATAAAAATAAGTGAATAAGGAGATAAGTAATAAAATTGTTTTATCACTTAAAAGATTGATTTTCAAAAGATAAAAACAAAAATAAATCAACCCTTTTTGTATTTAGAATTTGCAAAAAAATAAAATCCAATTTAGAGTCCTTTAGGAAATTTTTTTAAATAAATCAAAATAAGTAAAAACATAAACTTGGTTGTTTCAAAAATTAAAATCAACTGAACTTGCTAAAGTTTTTTTATAAAATAACTACATACGTATAATCTCGAATAACAGGTATGTAAACACCTACGAAACGATAATAAAACTTTTAAAAAAAATCTAATTTCCCTTTTTCTTTAATTTAGATTATTTTATCTAATTATAATAACTAATAACCAAGTTTTGTGTTTAAAAATTAAAAGGTGATTTTTAGGTTTAATTCTAATTTTGAAAAGTCAATAGTACCTATAAAGGCTTAAAATTCCTAACTCCTAGACCTATATCCCTGCTTTTCCAAAATCAGGTTTTCTTACTAGACTAGCGGCTAAGTTATGATCAATCTACTCAATTAGTTATAACTTAACTGTTTTTCCCGACTTCGGTCGAGTGGGGACTCTAAAGTTGTTTTCAAAACAAAAAAAAAAATGATTTTTCTTTAAACCCTTATTGAGGATTAGTGTTAAACAGGTAGGGTTTAGTATTGATCAGTTTAAAAAAGGCCTATTTTATAAAAAGAACCAGGAGGGTGAAAAACCGGGCTCAAGAGGTTTTGGTGCAATTATGAAGTAGGTATTGATGATGGTTGAATGTGCTTGCTTTCCTTCTAAGTATTTTGTTTTGAGATTGACATTTAGAATAGCTTGAGGACAAACAACATCTTAAGTTAGGGGTATTTGATAAACATGCGAAATTGCACAATCATCCCTACATAAAGCACATATTCATGCTTTCATATGCACTTTTGCCATGGATTCTACTCAAAATTTACTTAAATCATGTTAGTGGATCAATTATTAACAATTCTAATGAAAAAGGATCAAAACATGTCTCAAAAAGCAAATATGTTCTCACAAGCTTTTATTTCAACATCAGCAACTAGATGTGGCTTAACTAGTTGAACACTAGTTGTAAGTTGATGAATTTCTCAACTAAATTGATAGAAGACCAACTACTTATATCTGCAGCACAAAAGTTTGGACAACTGCTATAAATTTTGAGAAGAAAATTTCTGTGTGATTTTATTCATATCACAGGCCAAAGAGAGCCAATATATATACAACATAGACGCACTAATCAAGCTTTTAAACATAAAAAACAAATATCCTAAATATACTCTTTACATAAATGACAGATATTTACAGATCCTAAAATATTCTAATACCCCCCCTCAAGTTGGTGCGTGAAGATTGCAAACCCCTAACTTGCGTAGAAGATACCCAAACTGCTATGTCCCTAATGCCTTAGTAAAAATATCAGCGAGTTGCTTAGACCTACATACATAAGTAGTCTGAACATGTCCATGTTGAATCTCATCATGAATAAAATGACAATCAATTTCAATATGCTTTATTCGCTCATGAAATACGGGATTTGCACTAATGTGTAAAGCTACTTGACTATCACAATACAACAACATAAGATGAGAGTGTACAACACCGAAAGATAGCAAAAGACCCTTTAACCATTTCAGTTCACACACAGTGGTAGCCATAGAACAATATTCTGCTTCAGTAGAGGATCTCGACACTATATGTTGCTTTTTAGTCTTCTAAGAAATGGGAGAAGTCCTTAACATAACAAAATATCTAGTAAGAGATCGTCGAGTTAAAGGACAACTCCTCCAATCAGAATCACAATAAGCATACAACCGAAGATCACTATCAGCTCGTAAAAGTATTCCTTGTTTAGGACTGCCCTTCAAATAATGAACCACGCACAAAGTTGCTTCCCAATGAGCTTCCCTTGGTTGATGCATAAATTGTGCCAAAATATGAACACTGTAGGACAACTTAGGTTGAGTAAGAGTTAAATAAATCAGTCTTCCTCCCAATCTCCGATACTTCTCTAAATCTGCCAACAATGCATTTTCTACTAAGGCTAAATGATGATTTTGTTTAATGGGAAAACCATATGGTTTAGCACCCAATAATCCACCTTCACTGATAATATCCAAAGCATATTTGCGTTGGTAAAGAAAAATTCCTTCTTGATTCCAAGCCACCTCTATGCCTAAAAAATACTTCAATGTTCCTAAATATTTCATGTAGAAGTAGTGGCATAAATAATCTTTAAACTTCTGAATGGCAACTCCATTATTCCCCGCAATGACAAGATCATCAACATACACCAGTATACTCAAATGTATCTTGTATCGATTTAAAGTAAACAATGAATAATCAGATTGAGATTGAAGAAATCCATACCGCTTTAATGCAGTTGTCAATTTGGAAATCCAACATCAGGGGGCCTTTCATAACCCATAAAGTGATTTACGTAATCGACAAACTTTGCCAGGTTGTTGAGTAGAGAACCCAGGTGGCATCTTCATGTACACCTCTTCTTCTAAATCTCCATGCAAGAATGCATTATGAACATCCATTTGATGGAGTTCCCATCCTTTTGTTGCTGCCACTAAAAGAAAAGTACGTACAGTAACCATTTTTGCAGTAGGAGCGAAGGTCTCATTGTAGTCAATTCCTTCCATCTGATTATTGCCAAGAATCACTAATCGAGCTTTATAATGTTCAACCGAACCATCTAAGTTATATTTGATCTTGTAAACCCATTTACTACCTATAGCTTGCTTTCCCTGTGGCAAATCTTCCACAGTCCATGTCCTATTAGCCTTAAGTGCCTCAATTTCTTTCATCATGGCTTCTTTCCATCGAATGTCTTTGATGGCCTGAATATAAAAAATAGGCTACTTTTCGGCTGTCATAGCTACTAAGAAAGAACGATGTTGTGGAGAAAATTTGTCACAATTTACATAATGTGCTATAGGATAGGAGGTACTTGTGGACGGAATTAGATTGGAGGAACATGCAAAGGGACTTATTTGTTATGCAGTATATGTCACAAAATCTCGCAACCGAGTAGAAGCTTCTTTTGTTCTATGACTCCGTCCAAGTTGTTCTGGAACAGATTCACCTAAGATTTCAATGACATACCCCCCCCCTCTCTCCCCCCCTGTCGTTATTATCACTTTGAGTGACAATCGAATTATCAAGTACCTCACTTTCGTCTTCCTCATTCAATTCACCATTAAAATGATTGGTGATATCGAAAGAAGCACCTTATACAAGGTCTGGTTGCATACCTTCCTTATCAGCATATGGAAATTCAAATTCAGAGAACACAACATCTCTAGATACAAAATATTTTCCTGTATCAAGATCATAAACTTTCCACCCTTTTTTTCTGAAAGGATATCCTACAAATAAACAACGTTGACTCCTGTTAGCAAACTTATCTTTTTCCCTATTTAAGTTCCTAGCATAACACAGGTACCCAAAAGTTCGAATGTGATTATAACTAGAAGGTTTACCAAACAATATCTCATAAGGAGTCTTTCCTCCTAATAACTTAGAAGGAGTCCAATTGATCAAATATACAGTCGTCAGAACACATTCTCCCCAAAATTTGATGGGAAGATTGGCCTGAAATCTTAAAGCTCTGGCCACATTTAAAATATGATGATGTTTCCTCTCAACATGTCCATTCTATTGTGGTGTTCCTACACATAAGGTCTGATGTAAAATTCCATTTTCAGAAAAATAGTTATGCAAGCAAGCAAATTCAGTCCCATTATCACTTCTAACTATTTTCACATCTTTTTGAAATTGTCTTTTAGTCATGGCAAAGAAATTACGCATGACAAGTTCCACTTCTGTTTTTCTAGTTAACAAATATATCCATACACCCCTAGAAAAATCATCAACAATGGTAAAGAAATATGAGGCTCTACAAGAAGCATTAACACGATAAGGTCCCCACAAATCACAATGAATTAATTCAAAAATTTCGTTTGCTTTAGTGTCACTAGAAACAAAAACTTCTCTTATTTATTTAGCTCTTAAACAAATGTCACATGGTTTATTCTTTACAGAACTATTACTAAATTCAACTTGAGGAAGAGATTCCACAATTTTTGCAGATGGATGCCCCATCCTCCTATGCCATAATTCAAAAGAATCTATATGGCTTGTCTTGCATGCTTGGATTGATACTACTGACTTCAAATAATAAAGTCCCTTGCACTGTTCACCCGCTCCAATCACCATCCTTGAGGTGCAGTCCTGTATAACACAAATTTTATCAGTAAATTGGACATTACAATTAGAGCTATCAAGCAATTGTGACAAAGATATCAAATTACAATTCAAATTTAGAACATAGAAAACATTGTCTAGTTTGATATGTTTTCCCAAGCAAATTGATCCCTCCTTCAATGCCATCACCTGCTCTCCATTAGGTAATCCAATTGAACATGCCATAATTTTTTTCAAATTTATTAAACATTCTAAAGTATCTATCATATGTTGTGAAGCACCGGAATCAATAATCCAATTCAGATTATCCTTACCATTCATCTTCTCACTAGTACCCGGTTTGCACGTGTTCAATAAATTGAGAAAAAATTACCATTGTTCTACTGTCAAGGTCCCAGAAGCTGTATTTTCTTCCGTTGTTGCCATTGATGATGATGGCTGCCCAATTACATGGGATGTATTCACCTTTGGTATATTACTTTGTCCACGCCCTGCACTCTATCCCCCTCGTCCACGTCCAGCCCCTTTAGGTTGGTCACCCCACCATTCTAGATATCCAATGAGCTGAAAACAAGTTTTAGAATCATGTCCCTCTCGTTTGCAGTGTGAGTAAATGGCAAATTTGTCTTTCACTTCTATTTTATACTTTCGCCCTCCTCTATTGGTCAGCACTGCAAAGCTTATAACTTCTCCATGTTCCTCCTTCCCTCGTGAGATGTTTCTAACACGTTCTTGGCACACCAATGAGTATGCCTTATTCAAGTTTGGCAATGGTTCTATGCTCAAAATATTGGAACAAACTACTCCATATAATGCATCTTCCAACCCCATCAAAAACTGATGAAGCCTCTCTTCTTCTCGTTTCTTGTCAAGTTCAACTGCAATATTACAATTGCATCTTCCACAACGACAGATGGGAATTTGCTCATAATTCGTAAGCTCTTCCTAGAGTTGTTTCAATTTCTCATAATAAGTCACAATTGACAGACCTCTCTGTTTGCAGTTGGCAAGTTCTACCTTGATCTGCTGAACACAAGGTCCATTAGCAATAGAGAATCACTCTTTGATATCTTCCCATAAATCCTTTGCAATCTCTATATATGTTATGGTAGATTGCAGTGTTAGCTCGATTGTGTTGAGCATCCATGAAACCAACATTGAATTCATAGTCCACCAATCCTCTAATTCATTGGAATCATTAGCAGGTTGATTAATCGTTCCATCAATAAATCCGAATTTCTTCTTGGCCCTCAACAACGTTCGCATCGCTCGAGCCCATTTATCATAATTGTCTCCTTTTAATTATACCTAAGTAATTATATTACCAGGATTATCACTCAAACTCAACAGGTAAGGGGAGGCTAGTTTCTTTCCCTCGCTAGTCATAGCGTTTTTTTTTTTTTTTTAACCAAGCTTTGATACCATATAAATTTTGAGAAGAAAATTTCTATGTGATTTTATTCATATCATAGGCCAAAGAAGGCCAATATATATACAATATAAACGCACTAACCAAGCTTCTAAACATAGAAAACAAATATCCTAAATATACTTTTTACATAATTGACAGATATTTACAAATCCTAAAATATTTTAATACCTTCTAAACATAGAAAACAAATATTCTAAATATACTCTTTACATAATTGATAGATATTTACAGATCCTAAAATATTTTAATAACTGCTGAGATGCTTTTGGGCTTCAACTCTTGATAGCTGAAACAAAGAAACTCTGATGCACCAACACTCCAAATTCTAACCTATGACAGCAGTTGAACTTGTAACTACAAAGCAACTGTTGAACCTAAGCAATAACCACTTGATAAGGCCAAATGATCTTTACACCAACGATTTGTAAGAATCCTCATCCGAGCAATATAGCTGTAGTTGGGAACTACATGTTGAGATGCTAATTCCAATAGCTATCGTTGTCAAATTAATAATAGTACACTTAAGCTCGTAGAAGAACCAAGCCCTGGACTCAATTTAAGGAAAAAAAAAATCTGCATTTCATTTCTATGTTGAGTTGAGATTGTAGAATTTCATTTTTATTGGTTTTATTGCAAGTCAAGCAATTGAATTCTTCTAATTGAGCATGTCACAATGACAATAAAGGCCAAGCACTGACCAAGAATCAAATGCCGTGCTGCTATCTACATATCGAGTAAAGGTTGCACTATAACCACTTAGAGTAGAGCATGCCAATAGCTACAAAACAAACCCCTTATGAACACAAGACAATAGCAAACTAAGCTGCTGATTTTTAATAGCAGCTAAACTAACAGCAGTAATCAATTGACGCCGATGAAGAACAACCAAGGATCACAATAGCAAGGCAGTCCACACAAGCCAACCAAGCGCACCAGCTTATGAGTGATGTTTTGAGTAGCAAATGAGCAGTTTGTGATGACCAAATCAAGTGGAACTCCAACTGAGAGCGACCAAGCAAGTAGCAGGGCATTTCATGCAACCAACAAGTCATCAGTAGCTCCCTAAACCAACAGCACATGATAGCATACCGAAATATAGAAAATTCTACAGCAATTCCTTGCCTTGTACCAAAGCGAGAGATAGTTGCAATTCGTTACATTAGAACAAAGGCCAATATTCAAGCAGACTTGTAAGCTGCAATTTTCAAGAACAAATAGTAGCTACAACGAACAGAGAAGTGCAGTAACTGGCCAAGAGCTCCTCAACAGCAACAACCGAACAGCCCCTATGCCAAGCCATCTACGCATGCGCCGGTGAGATTTCAACAGCTACGGCACTTCAACATCAGCAACAGTTTGCGACAACCACACAACCAACAACAGGCCGAGAGCTAATTAACCACTGCTGTCTACACCAAAGCAACAGTAGAAACTGAACAGCAACAGCATCCTTTGCAGCACTCCAGACAACCAACAAGTCAGTAGCTAAGGCACACGACTCGACAGCAGTAGAGGACTTTAACAGCTGTAGCAAGTTCATGCAACCAGCAAGCCAGTAGTTGCTCCATTTGAAGTCGACAGCAATTTGAGCACCAACTTGAATAGATGCTGCGTCCCAAACTCGAGCAGCCCTTAGCAAACACATTGCAAGCTCCAAACCGAGTAATAGCGCACTCCAGGCATGGAACAGCAGTGACTTTAGCAGTCCATATCAGTCGAAACAACAACAGTAGCACTTGGTAACTCCAAACCAATCCGACCAACTTCTAGCCAAACCAACGAGCAGTTACAGTTTTCAGCATCAACTCTTCCATTTCTAAATAAGAACTAAGCATTGACCAAGAAGCAAACCCGAGCTGAGATGAACCGAATGGCTGAAGCTAATTTCTTTTTACATGTGAACTTAGCTTCAATTCCATAGCCATGAACTCTACGGAACAGCAGCAGGCGCAATTCCAAACAAGAGTTGTAGTCGTGGACTTTAAAATACAATAGATCAGCAACTCATGTACCTATGGCAAAAGTTTTTAAAACTACGCACTCGGCCGAAAAAGAGACCATTTGGACTTATTTAGAGGCCCACGTACAGAGTACTTTGTCCTAACTGTAATGAAAAAAACAAGCACAACCCATTAAGAGTAGATGAGCTCATCACATGATGAAAAGGAAATAGCATTATATTAAATCTTTTCTCTAAGTTCACTACGAGAAAAGAGACTTAAAGTTGTAATTGAGGGATGCTGTGTAGGTTAAGTCCAATCCATTGGACAGCTGACGTCTTAAAAGGAAGCCCATATGTGAGCACGGAGAAAAGAAAAAAGCAGCAGCTGTATAAAGAAAAGGAGGGGGCAGCCAGAAAAACGAAGAGAGCAGAGACGAGGAGAGGAATAGAAGAGAGCCGAAAACAGGGAGGAAAACATACTGTAGATTAGGGATTTTAAAGTTATTTTTTTTTTTTATAGTTTAGAACAGAATTTTCTTATTAATTTGAATATGTTTGATTTAATTTCAGGACTTTAAATCATTTTGTTTTAGTTCATTAGAGGACTACTCTAAATTCTAAATGAATCGTGATATGTTGAGTTTTATATCAAATCTCAGGATGGAATATAACGATTGAGATGTTTTCTTTTCCTTGTTATTTCAATTTAGATATATCTTGATTTATTTGGATTTTACAATCTAATCTAGTACCTAATTTATTTGGGTTTTATATTGATAGATATGATGAATTGATGTGTTCATGTATTATTCCAATATCAATATTGAGTATTTGAGTATTTTTCTATTATGTTCATCCTCTATTTATTTAGTATTTGGCCATTACTTTCTAGCTAGATAAAGTTATAAGATATCCAGGAGGGTTTCAAAAACTCGTGTTGAATATAACTTGAATTTTTTAGGGATATACGAGTTTTAATTAAATTTATGAATTCACGTATTTAAGACAGTTGGAAATACAATTCGAGTTATGGAGACATGCTTAAACCATATTTCTAACTAGAATAATAATTTCAATGTAAGCAAATTATTATTTACTCGATAATTATAGATAAATTTCCTTAATGGGTGAATTTATGCTATAATTAAAATCTTGCTATTCCTGGAGGTGGGCGGATTCTAGCGAGTTTAGTTAAATCCCTTTTAGTTAATTTCAAATATCAATTTAAAACATCACATCAATTTAAATGAGAATAGATTTACAAATCTCAATTTAACATTTTTTATTTTCTAGGCCCGAGACCTTTATAGTACAGCTAGAACATTTGCTTTAGTGTTCATCTTGTTCTTTAGTTTTCACTTACTTTTAATTCAATTATCAATAGCCTAACTTAGGGAAAAACTCAAATAAATTAGTACTTAATACTTAGCACCTAGCTCCTTGTGGAATACGACCTTGACTCACCGTTTATACTACTTCCACAACTCAATACACTTATCAGTTCACACACTCACATTTTCAACGAGTCAGGTGCATACCTTTAACTTGCAAAGATACTTCAAGATTAAATAAAACACTTAGAAGCTCAATCATAAAATAAAATATGAACCTTGATTATAGGTCAAGATAACTTAGAACTTGAAGCTGATACTCAATGTGAGGAAGCTTTAGTTGCAAGTAAGTGGATATTGTATGATTAGGAGAAAACTATTGTCTGCTCACTAGGTTTCAAGTTTATGTAGTTCTACTATAACGTACTTAGTTGTCTGATTTTGATGTTGAACCTTAGATGTGTCACTTGCTAAATATGAGATGATTGTGTTCTTGGTTAATTAAGCTTAGTACTGTACTTTGTTAATTGAACTCGGCTAAACTTAGTTAACAAATTAAATTCCATGATTTGCTAATTGTGTAAGAGGTTACTTAGATATGCTCTAACCTTGGAAAATACTAAGAAAATGATTCGACCTTCATGGTTTATGCTTAAGCAAACTGATACAAGGTTTTAGTTCTTAATGATGAAGTACACCAAAGAAGGACTAGGATTATTTAAATAACATATGTAATAAAATTGGGATGTGTTTCTTAGTAACCACGCTTGGTAGCATGCTAACTTATTTCATGGTGCGGCACGATATGGCATGGCATGAAAATGACCCATGCATCAAGTTTTCTAAAATAAGATATTGTTAGGCTAAGTTGGGCTTCTTTTAGCATATAGATTACATGAATAAATCTTCTAACTACTATGTATTTAGCTAGGCTTATCTTTGGTTACTTATTGTAGACCTAAGCTTAAATTACGTAAGGATCCCATGGTAGCTTCTAGTTACCTTAAGCTAGGCTAGTATATTGATATTGATGCATCTGTCCATGTGCATAAGCATGGCATGGAAGTCTCGCATCAAATCTTTGGCTGGAAAATGTTGATATTTGCTTGTAGTGTCTAACCTTTGTATGAATTATTATCTATTGGACCTACTCATGCTTTATGCATTATTATCCACTCTCACTTAGTTCAAAGTAAACTGAGTGAATATGTGTGATATCCATAGGCCAAGGCGAAGCATAAGAAGGGTACTGCCACCATTAGGGAAGGAAGACTTTTTTTTTTTAGAGCACTAGGTTAGAGTCAACTACATTGGAAGGATTTTTGTTAATCAAGGAAATGTCAATGTAAACATGTTTCAAATAAAAGGACCTAGATGATGTAAATGAACTTGTTGACATTTAGACCTCTATTTTGAGAAATTTTTAAGGTGTGAAGCTTAATTTGAACTCCAAATGTGATACTATTATGTATAATTTTTTATGTGCAAATAGCCTAATTCTTTGTTCTATAAGCAAGTTAGTTGCGGCTATTGCATTCACAGCCAAGTTGGGATGTGACACCCCATTCAAAGTTTCACATTCTACTTCCATGCTTCAACAATATACTTTGGCTCTCACAGTTGACATCCCACTCATGCTTAGAATAATTTCATGCTTATTCATCTCGATCACTATCATGTCAGCATAAGATTCACCATTCTGAATTCTTAAAGGACACTTCTTTATCATCTCTCGAGTTACCACTACACTTTCGGTGAGTGTTTAGAACCAAAAGTTGGTCTCTATAGTCACCACCTCTAATCTTGCTTGCTTAGCAACCCTAGGCATGATAAAGGAGTGGATCACTCCCATTCAAACAAGGAATATTCGAGAAAGCTGAAGACATGGATATTCCCTAAACCATCATGGCTTTCATATTTTAGTTGGCTAGTTATAAGGCATCTTTTAACTCTTTTAAACTCTCTTTACTATCTTTCTCATTGTCTTATATCTTGTAACTAGTGTTGTTCTCATTAAGAGGAAAACATAATTTAATTTACATACCTGCAACAAGTCTAGTCTCTATAGCATCTCCTTTCTTAAAGGCAATAGCATCCTGCTCATGTCCCTTGTTTACATAGTCCCACTCACCTTCCAAGTTATAGATCCTAATATGTGTAGGTACTCTTAGTCTAGTTTGCATAGGTCTTGGGCCTCTTGCCTGCTTGTGAACTGCTAGGCGACTGGGAAAAGCCATAAGGCAAGCTGGCTGAACAGCTGGTGCGGTCCTCCTTTGTAGGCAATTTGAGGCAATATATCATGTCTGCTTACATACAAAGCAAGTCATGATAGCTCTCTTAGAACACTCGACTATGCGATGACTGTCATCTTTATGTAAGAAACACTTGTGTTAAAGTCGGGGGCAATATCTAAGGTAATGTCCTCCTCTACACTTCCAACATCTAGCTACACCAATTCCTAATCCAAAACTTGACATAGATGGCCTCAGCTGATAGCCATGACTTTACATGATCTTCTTTCCTTTCTTAGTGAAACTGGATCCCTTAAAAGGTCTCTTCCTAAAAATGTTCACTCTTAGTCTCTCCATCTTATCCTTAGAACTTCTAGCACTCTTAATTGTTCGAGCCATCTCAACAGCCTCTCTGAAGTCTCAAGGTTGAAACTCGTACACTTGGTGTCTAGTGTTAGAGTCCAACCCTCTAATAAAGACCTACATCCTCAATTTGTCATTAACTTAGAAATCCTCACTAGCAAACTATAGCAACCTATTAAACTATGCCTTGTACTGATCTACAATACAATTTCCCTTCTAAATAGAGAGAAAAGCATCACTGTATTGTAGCTTCAATGTCTCAAGAAAGTAATTGGCAATAAACTACCTCCTAAACACCTCCTAAGTAATTGGTCCCTTAACTGACCTCCTCGCTAACTTCTACCAAGTTCTAGTATGGAGTCTCAACATATAAGTACCATAAGTAACTCATAGGTGGTGAAGAATATCAAATGCCTCAAAAGTCCCCTCAATTTGTATGAGCCAATCCTCTGCTTCCTTAGGGCAGTTAGCTATCCCATCAAAGTACCTAGTATACTTAATGAATGTTGACATTAAAGACCTCTGACACTTAGGATTTGGAGGTACTATAAGGGCCAAATGAACTTACTCAATTAGAGGTAGCAGTGGTGATACCTTCTTTACTGTTACAGGAGGTAGAACAGGAGTTAAAGGTGTCCTAACCCTCTTACAAAGTGTTCTCAACCTCTCCTATACAGCAACTAGCACCTCCTCTATACGATCTATTGGAAGATCCTACATTGATGGATCTATTGGAAGATCTTATAATGATGGATCTATTGGAAGATCCCACCTTAATAGGGGTCTACCTCTACCTTTCCTATTCCTAAAGGCAAAAACAATTCATGTAAGCTTTAAGTATAGAAAACTTCCCAAATTTTTGGATTTACATCTACAACACAAGATAACACATCACAGCTTAAGTAAAGTAAAACATTCCATTTCATTAATTCTGATAACAATGAGGTTACATCAAGTGGTGGTCACTTCCAATGAGTAGGTCTCCACCTATACTATGTCTAAATACAGTTAAAAGCTCCATCAAAGTTTCATAAATATAACTCAAGGCACAAAATAAAGACAAATACATCCAAAATATGGTGACCTCATGCAATAGTACATCAACATCTAATGCATTAGTAGGCTAGTGGCCAATCCAGCCTTGACACTCTTAACCTCAGTAAAAGCATCAAAACTTATGGATCTAAACTTGTCTCAATTGTTTGAGTCATCCCTATTAGAACCTATATTGGAGTAGTAATAACTCTTATTTTAAATACATTTTTATAGCATTTCCCTTACATCTTTAGTTTTCTTTAAAGAAATGGATACTTAATTGAGTAAAATTTTGATTTCAAGGTTTGAACGCGTTCTTGAATTGAAAATGAAGAAAAGGAATCAAGTTTCACTTAATTTAGAGTTCAAATGAATGAGTTATGAAGTTTTGAAGTTACATAAACAATAGAAATTTTGGTTAGAAAGTTACAGTCTGGGACACAACTGTATCCCCAGGCTGTGTCCATCTAGGAAGATTTGTCAAGGTCAAAAAGTTACACGACCTAGGGATACAATTGTGTCCCAGGCTGTGTCTAGTGATGAAAAAAGAAACTTTACAATACATTATAAAAGGACATTATAGGGTTTCGCATAGGGGATTGGACATTTAAAAGAGAAAAGACATAAAGAGAAGGAGGAGCAAAAGGCAAAAGCAACACCTAACTTCAAGATTGAAGAGATTTATCATCAACAAAAAGGAGTTTTCATGTTTTATTTCTTGATTTTGTTGCAAGTCGTTTTTAGTTTCATTATGATAGCTTCAAATTCTTGTATTTAGGATTATGGAACCTAGGGTTTCATGTGATTATTAGATTGATTGATAATTTTCAATAAAGTTTCTATCTTTTCTTGATTCAATTATGTTATTTAATTGTTAATTGATATTTCTAGGATATCAATCTATAATATTATACATGATGATTGAGAAATCACATATGTAATGAGATCTTGACATAATTGGAGAGAATTACATGTATACTTAAAATTAAGATACATGTTTCTTCCGAAAAATTGTTCTTTTGTGTGGGAATTCACTATACATTAATGTGATTCTAAATTATATTACTAAGTCAAGAGATTTTGGTAAATAATTTAGGATTAAGGTTAATATGCTTAAGAAAAGTGTTAACTTTAATTGTGAATCCCTCCGATCAAGAATAATAGAGATTGAATTGGATACATTTTAAGCGGTCACATGTTAAACAATAGAGGAAATAATTCCTAAATACGTTATTTGCTTTCTTGAAGTTGTTCATAATTTTATCGCTTTCTAAATTACTTAATCAAGTCTCATAATTAGGTTAGTTTGTTAATTTTAGTATTTTTAATTCATTCAACCCATCACAATTTTTTATTGGATAATAAAGCTAAGGTTAATATTAGTACTCGAAGTCTCTAAGGGATCGACTCGGACTCACATCCGCTATATTAAAACTGATAGGTGCACTTGCCTGATATCAAGTTTTTGGCACCGTTGCTGGGAACTTTCGATATTAAGAACACTGGTTGCTTTATTACTTTTACCATTTTTTTTTTCTTTCTCTTTTGTTTTCATTGTTTATTTTTATTACCTAAAGCTACAATTGATTCTATATTTCTTACCCTTGTAGTGCATGACCGAAAGCAACTTGGAAGATTTGGTAGAACTTGATCCTGAAATTGAGAGAACTATTCTTCAAAATTTGAGATTACGACCTAGACAAATTGTAGCTACCATAGAAGATGAGTCAATCATTGAGATTGAGGAAGAGGGTGAAGAGGCCAACACTCAATTCATCAATCAAGAAGATCCACCTCACATGGCTAACAACGGTAATGAAGCAAATTGGACTATGTTTGACTATTCAAGGCCTACACTTATCGGAGCTGACTCTAGTATCACAAGGCCAACAGTTGCAGCTAATAACTTCCAAATTGCACCCAACATCATAAAAATGGTGCAACAATATGTTCAGTTTGACGATCTCTAAGATGAAGATCCTAATGCCCACATATCTAGCTTTCTAGAGATTTGTGATACATTTAAAATCAATGGAGCTACGGATGATGCCATCCGACTACGGCTATTTTCTTTTTCCTTGAGGGGTAGAGAAAAGCAGTGGTTGAACTCTCTACCACAAAATTCAATCACAACTTGGAATGAATTGGTAGAGAAATTTTTGGAGAAGTATTTCCCACCTGTAAAGGTCGCTAAATTTCGAAACGACATTTCCTATTTTGTCCAATTGGAAGCGAAGACTCTATATGATACTTGGGAGTATTCAAGGACTTGCTCAAGAGGTGCCCACATCATGGCCTCCCACTATGGATGTAGATTCAGACCTTCTATAATGGTCTCAATTTATCTACGAGACAAATGATTGACGCATCCGCAGGAGGTACTTTGAACACAAAGACACTCGAGCAAGCACAAAACCTAATTAAAGGAATAGCGATAAACAATTATCAATGGGAAAGCACTAGAGCCAAGCAAAAGGTTATGGGAATTTATGATGTGGACTTGACCACTACTCTGGCAACCAAGGTGGATCTATTGAGTAAGAAGATTGGTGCATTCTTTGTTGGCCCTCAACAAGTACAATCGGATGTAAGTGACTTTGGTATGTAGGGTTATGGAGCACAAGAACAACTGGAACAGGTAAAGTATCTAGGAAATCTACCCAAGCAACACTTATAATCCCAGATGGAGGAATCACCCTAATTTCTCATGGGGAAACCAAGACCAAGGCCAGCAGAAGACCAACTTTAATGCACTTGGATTTCAAAGACCATTACCACCTCCTCTTTCTTAAGAAAAGAAGTCTAGTGTAGAAGAACTTCTCACTAAATATATTCAAGGCAATGAGGCTTGGCTATCTAACATTGAATCATTGTTGAGAAATCAAAAGGCTTCCAATCGCAATCTTGAGAATCAAATTGGTCAACTTGCAAAAATGATCTCTGAGAGGCAATAAGGGATACTCCTAAGGAATATCGAGGTCAATCCTAGGGAACATGTTAATGCAGTAACCTTGAGAAGTGGTAGAAAACTGCAAGTGGAGAAGAAGGATGGTGAGGAAGTAGTTGAGAAAGAAATAGAAGTCAACCGTAAGGAAGATGCAAAGCCACTAAAATTAAAAGAAAGTATGCAATCACCGAAAGTGAAGGAGTACAAGCCTCCTATCCCTTACCCACAACGCCTTAAGCAAAGTTACATTGATTAGAATAAGGAATTTGGTAAATTGCTTGATATTTTCAAACAATTACACATTAACTTACCTCTTGTTGATGTCATCTTGTAGATGCCAAAGTATGCGAAATTTCTAAAAGATCTTCTATTGAATAAGAGGAAGTTGGAGGAGCTTACAACTGTCACATTGAACGAAGAATGCTCGGCACTTCTCCAGAAAAAGCTGCCACAAAAATTAAAAGATCCAGGGAGTTTCACTATTTCTTGTATGCTTGGCAATTTGTTAGTAAATAATGCTTTGGTAGACTTGGGAGCTAGTATAAATTTGATGCCGTATAAATTGTTCAAAAAGCTAGGGTTAGGAGAACCTAAACTAATGTACATGAGTCTTCAATTAGCTTATAGGTCTATCACATACCCAAGAGGCATCATAAAGGATGTTTTAGTGCAAGTAGATAAATTCATCTTTCCCGTGGATTTTGTCATACTTGATATAGATGAAGATATTGAGGCGCCAATCATTTTAGGTCAACCCTTCCTAGCCACCGCTAGGGCTGTTTTTGATGTTAGTGAGCATAAGTTGATATTATGGATCGAGAATGATGAAATGGTTTTTAAAACTCCAGGGGCAACGAATAAATTTCCTGACCCAGAGGACATATGTCACAATGTTAATGCCACTAATGTCATTACATCTACATGTGTGCAGGAAATGCTTGCCAATGATTCCTTAAGCTATTACTTGCAAAAGGGAGATGAAAATTTGTTGACCAAACCTAATTGTGCAGGAGTGGCAGCTCAAATAGAAGTTCATGAATCCATTGTGGACGAGAAGAGAGTTGATCCACTCCATAAGCCAAAGGATCTTAAGTTAAGATCCTTTAAAGAGAAGCCACCAATTTTGGAACCAAAACTGTCAAGAAATCATTTGTAACATGTCTTTGTGGTGAAAAGTTCAAAACTCCCAATGACAACCGGATCTAAGCTAACAACAAACAAAATGAAGAAGCTTAGACTACATGAATTTGATAAGTGGCATGATAAGGAGACAAACTATAGAAGTTATGCACTAATGAAATGGAATGGCAAGGTTGATGGCCTAAGGGTAAATTTACACTCGTATGGAGAGTACGAAAGCGAGATACAAGAGGAGTCTTATCTCCACCTGGATGAAGAATCATGAATGAGAAGACGTATCCTATCGAGTTATTGACGTTAACTATAGCACTTCTTAGTAGGTAAACCATGTCTAACTTTACTTATACTGTAGTTCTTTCAGTTTATTCCATTTTATTTTTCTTTTATCTAACTTTGCTTTGCTTCTTTTATTTGTTTCAATTTTAGTCATAGGCTTTTCTTTTTAGTTTAATTTTTTTCTTTAGTTTTCTTTGTCTTATTTTTCTAGTTTAAGTACTTTTATTTCTTTAAGTTTCTTTTATTTTTAAATTCATGAATTTAGGCTAAAAAAAACAGAACAGAAAGTTACACAGGCATGGGATTAGGTATTATTATCATGTTCGAGGTAGTTCTAGGGACAATCTAGGGGCTCCTTCATCTGATTCTACTTTTAGGTTATCAAACTTTCATGGGGTTTACATCCTCCCCCCCTTAAAGTAAGTTTTATCCTCAAAACTTAAAGAAGAGTTACCTATTGTCTCAAACAAGTTTGGGTATCTATGCCTTATTTCCTCCTCAACTTCCTATGTAGCCTCCTCCTCCTTTTCATGATTCCTCCATAGCACCTTGACATTCTTGATCTCCTTGGTCCGCAACTTTTGAGTCTTGCTATCCAGAATGTGAACAGGGTGCTCCTCATAGGGAAGGTTTTCTTTTAACTACATTAGCTCTAACTCCACTACTCTGTCTGGATCCAGAATGCACTTCTATAGCATTGACACATGGAAGGCATTATGTAACCCTAATAAGTTTGGTGGTAGGGCCAGTTAGTAAGCCAGGCTTCCTACTCAATCCAACACCTCAAATGGTCTAATATATCAAGGGCTCAGTTTTCCCTACATCCTTACCCTATGTATACTTTTTATCGGCTTCACCTTGAGGTATACATGATCAGCCATTTGAAGTTCTACCTCTCGTCTTTTCAAATCGGCCTAACTTTTCTAACGGTCCTGAGCTTTTTTCATCTTCTACTTAATGATAGGCACTTTCTTTGTAGCCTCTTGTATCAAGTCATTTCTAGGGGCTAACTTCTTAATATTATCCCAAAAAAAGGTAGCATCTATATGTTTGAATGGGAGTTGTTGTTGTAGGCAAATTTGACTAAGGATAAGTGCACATCCTAGCTTCCTTTAAAATCTATTACGCAAGCTCTCAACATATCTTCCAGGGTTTGAATGGTCCTTTTAGATTGTCCATCCAATTAGGGGTGGTAAGTAGTGCTGAAGTTCAAATAAGTGCCTAAGTACTTTTATAGACTTCCCTAGAACATCGATACAAATCTTGGGTCTCGATTTGAAACTATGTTCATAAGAACACCATAGAGTCTCACAATTTCCCTTATGTAGATTAGCGCTAACTTTCCCAAAGAGTATGTCATACTAATGGGGAGAAAATGTGCTAACTTGGTAAGTCTGTCCACAATCACCTATATGGCTTCAAATCCTGCTTAGGTCCGAGGTAACCTACTGACAAAGTCCATAGTAATCTATTACCACTTCCATTCGGGGATTAGTAATAGTTGCAGCAATCCTCCTAGCCTTTGATGTTCTGCCTTAACCCTTTGGCATATCTCACATTTTTGTACATATTCGGCTATATCCTATCTCATGCCGTTCCACCAAAAACTCTTCTTGAGATCTTGGTACATCTTTGCTCCTCCAAGGTGTACCGAATCACCTGAGTGGTGAGCTTCACTCATGATCCCTTTCCGAAGGGAAGTATCTTCCAGTACACATAACCTTCCTTTCATGCAACCTTAGTTATCGTGAGGCATAAGCTATGACCTTTCCATTTTGCATTAGCACACAACCCAAACCGTTTCTTAAGGCATCACTATATACTATAAAAGGCTCATCAAATTTAGGTAGGACTAGAATGGGTGCAAACACTAATTTACGCTTCAATTCTTGAAAGCACTGCTTCCTTTCGTCAGTCCACTCATATTTCACATTCTTTTATGTCAACTAAGTAAGTGGTCGACCTAGTGTGGAGAAGTCCTTAACAAATTTCTGGTAGTATCGGGTTAATCCTAGGAAACCACGCACTTCAATAACTATCTCTGGCCTTTTCCAATTGACTATGGCTTATACCTTCTTAAGATCGACTGTTATTCCATCACTTAATATTATGTGTCTGAGAAAAGAGATTTCTTTTAGCCAAAAATCACACTTAGATAGCTTGGCATATAACTTATGCTCTCTTAGAATTTGCAACACCATTCTTAAATGTTCTTCATGCTAATTAGAAGAGGAAGAATATACTAGAATGTTGTCAATGAAGACAATCATGCACTTGTCCAGCAGTGCTCAAAATACATGATTCATCAAGTCCATAAAGGTAGTAAGGGGCATTAGTCAAACCGAAAGGCATTACTAAAAACTCGTAATGCCTATACCTCATTCTGAATGTGGTCTTAGAAACATCATCTGGCTTGATTCTCAACTAGTGGAATCTGGATCTCAAATCAATTTGTGAAAAGACTTTAGCATCCTTCAATTGATCAAATAAGTCGTCTATCCTTAGTAGGGGGTACTTATTTTTGATAGTTACCTTATTCAAATCTTAGTAATCTATGCATAGTCTCATCGACCTGTCTTTCTTCTTTACAAACAACATAGGTACTCCCTAAGGCAATACACTGGGTCAGATGAATCCTTGGTCCAGTAATTTTTGCAACTGCTTTTCAACTCCTTTAATTCCACTAGTGCCATTCGATAAGGGGCTTTAGATATAAGCTTGATGCCTAGTAGTAAGTCGATAACAAAGTCGACTTATCTCTTAGGTAGCAACCTTGGAAATTCATGTGGAAAACATTCGGGAATTCATTAACCACTTGAATTTCTTCCAATTAGGCCTTCTCTTTATCAGCCCCAGTTGTGTTTAAACTAACATCTACCTAAGCTCAAAAATCGTCATCTAGTATTAACCCAAGTGAATAGACTTCACCCGGTTTACTGATCACCGACTATCCCTCAAAAGTGGCCTACATCTCATCCATAGTTTCAAATTCTACTTCTTTGCTTTAGCAATCTACCTTGGCTCTTATTGCTAACATCCAGTTCATGCCTAAGATGACTTCATACTTACCCAACTCAAGCACTATCATGTTAGTACAAGTTTCTCCACCTTAAATTTTTAAAGGACAATTTTTCACCATTTCTTAAGTTACCATCACACTCCCAGTAGGAGTCTTAATCCCAAAGCATGACTGTACAACCATAATTTGCAATCTTACTTGCTTAGTAACTTTAGGTGTGATAAAGGAGTGAGTTTCTCCCATGTTAAACAAAGCATACATGGGCAAGCTGGAGAACCATCATAGTTTTCATTATTGTAGCTAGTTAGATTTCAAAAAATCTTTTGATTCTCCTAATTTCTTTATTTTCAACTTTCCACATTTCTCATGCTTATATCTACTTATTGATATAGAAAAGAAAGTATGAGTTAAGTTACATACCTACAACAAGTCCAATATCTACAGCGTCTCCCTCCTCGTAGACAACCGTATCCTCATCCAGTCTATCATCCACATAGTCCCACTTACCCTCCAAGTTGTAAACTCTAGCATGTACAGGTGCTCTTGGTCTAACTTGCATAGGTTTAAGACCTCCTGCCTATCAGTGTGCTACCGAGCAACCGGGAAAGGCCATAGGGTGAGCTAGCTGGGGAGCTGGTGTGACTCTCCTCTATGGGTAATTAGAAGCAATATGTCTTACTTCCTCACATATGAAGCATGTCATGGTATCCTTCTTAGGGCACTCAGCTATGTGATGATTTCCATCTCCACATAAGAAGCACTTATGCAACAGCTAGGGGCACTCTCTCAGATAATGTCCTCCCTTACACTTCCAACATTTGACTATACCAATCCTTGATCCTGACCCTGCCATACTTAACCTCAGTTGATGGCCATAACTCATCATGATCTTCCTCCCTTTCTTAGCAAAGCTAGGTCCTTCAAATGGTCTTTTCCTAAAAATTCACCTTAGGCCTCTGCATCCTATCCTCTGAACTCTTGGCGTTCTCAACAGTTCGGGCTATCTCAACAGCCTCACAGAAATCTTAGGGTCGGAACTTACGAACATGGCACTTGGTGTCAAGATCTAATCCCTTAACAAATACCTACATCCTTAACCTATCATTGACATTAAAATCCTCATTAGCAAACTGTAACAAGTAATTAACCTCTTCCTCATACTAGTTAATGGTATGACTCCCTTTCTAAATAAAGAGGAAGGCATTACTATACTGCAACTTCAATGACTCAGGAAAATAATTTGAAATGAACTCCCTCCTGAATGCCTTCCAAGTAATCAAATCCTTGGTAGTCTTCCACTTTGACTCCCACCATGTCCTAACATGGAGTCTTAGTATGTAAGTACCATAGGTGACTCGTTGGTGGTAAGGGATCTCAAATGCCTCAAATGTCCACTCAATTTGCATAAGCCAATCCTCTGCCTCCTTTAGGCAGTTAGCTATCCCATCAAAATACCTAATGCACTTGATAAACTCCAGCATCAAAGACCTTTAAGGCTGAGGATTTAGGGGTGCTATAGGGGCTAAGTGCACTTGCTCAGCTAAAGGCGGTGGTGGTGGGGGTACCTCATCTACTAGTATAGGGGTTGGAATGGGTGTTGGCGGGGTCCTATCCCTCTCACAAAAAGCCCTTAGCATCTCCTATACTACAATCAGCACCTCCTCTACACAATCCTTAAGGGGATTAGGTGATCCTGCCTCAATGGTGGCCTACTACGTCCTTACCTATTCTTATGGACAACACAATTCAACAAGTTGCTTAAGCTCAAGAAATTTCAAAATCTTGCAATTCATATTTATAACATAAGGGAACACATCACAAGTTAGACATAATAAACATTTCATTTCATTAATTCCATCAATAATGAGGTTACACCAAGCGATGGTCACTTCCAGAGAGTAAGTCTCCACCAGTGCTATGTCTAAACATAACTCTAACATGGCATCTAAAACATAACGACATAGTTTAGAGTACAAAATCAAGACAAGTACATTCTAAAATCTAGCGACCTCATACAAAAGCATATAAGCATCTCTTACATCTAAAGGTTAGTGGTCGAACACATCTCGACCTCTACAAACTTTGCATATGCATCGGCATCCATGAAACCTGACTCATCTGAATCATCAGAACTGTATCCATTAAAATCTACACTAGAATAAGTTGAAAAATCTAGCCAATCCTCCTCTTCAAGATCTTGAATTGCAAGGGTAGGGGGCTCAAGGATAGGCTCCCCAATCTCTATCTCATCTTCTCCATCTAACAACTCTATAGGATGATCGGGGTCATCGCTCGGTGCTACAGCCTCTTATGGAACCTCCTTCTAATGTAACTCTTGCCCGGCTTTATCCATCCCATCATGTTTAGAGTGAGGTCCTCTAGCATCAGCTCCTCCAATATCTTAGTCTCATCATCTGATGACTTAGGCATACCATACTCCAACTCCATCTCCTCCTACAAGGCATCTATAGCCCACTAGATATCAATCTAGAGTAATGCTGGATGGTTACCCTTATGGTCCTTAGCAAATATAACCCCATGTCCAACCTGCCACCACTCACCAAAAGTTGGGGCTAAGGGTTTGTAAGAGTCACTGAATAGGAATGCGACCTCCAAAGGTAGTCCAGTGAGTCCATCAACCCAAGACTCGTGCTCAAAAACATGAATAAACTCGGTATCTGTATAAATTGGTACATCTAAATCCATAAGTATCTCTTCGTATTGGAACCTCCACTGATCTGTGAGCCTGCTCCTCCACTATGACAATATAGTACTCATACTGTAAGGCACTCTCACCAAGGCTAGGTCCTCACAAAGCAAATGGAGACAACATCAGTAATCCAGAAGCATCTCACCTTCCTCCATTTGGAACTTGAGCCATCGATGTATAAGAATCAAAAAGTCCTCCTAGAATCACAAGGGTTTTATTATAGTTAAGGTTTTATTTCAAATCAAAGTCTTTTACATAAATGATATCCTAACCTGGTTCTACCCTTCTCTACTCACCAAGTAGGCTTTTCCTGGGCATCTAGGGTCAAGTTTTATCTTATTAAACTTGAGCGCTCTAATACCACTTAAATACTGTCACAACCTGGTGGGGGAGTTGAGTCATGGCAATACTGCCATGTAATACGTGAAGATCCAAGATCAAGCATCATCCTTGATTAGGGGCCTTCATCATACTATAGAAGGTATTCACAACTACAACCTTTTCTTAGTAACTAGCATTAAGTAATAACAGAACATATAAATTAAAGTTGACCTATCTAAATGATCATTAATAAAACATAGATAAGCGAGAATATCAGGTTTCTCCTAAATTAGTCATATAGTACTAAGATAAATCACCATAAGTAGTCTATGCTACTTAACAAACTAAAGATACTTAATAATTGAAAATTAAAGAGAGTTCATATATATATAAACGAATGGTTCACTTAAGCTCTTAACTTCTTTACATCCTAATTCCAACTGGAGCTACTGACCTCTAACATCCCGCAGCTCGACTTTAGCTACAATTCTTGCTGCAACAATAAACTATAGGGGGGGTAAGCTCAACTGTTTAGTGAATTAACTACCTACTCTACAACAGGCAATATCAAGCAAGTTATTTAACAAGTATATGAATGCATGGTCAAACATATGCAATGCAATAGTATATACAGTCTATCGGTAACTGTATATAGCACAGTTTTAAAGCCCACCATTGCCCGGGTTATGAAGTATTTTGGTTCGTCGAGATCTAGGTATCCATATCCAATTTAAAGTCTCTTGTCATCAATATCACCCTCAATAGTAGACATGGTACAACCTCAAGCAAAAGGTGGCACTCCCTAGAGCCAAATAGTTCCCAAAGGTCAAGGTAGGAACATGCACATCGTACAATAACAACTTTCAACACACAAGAGAAGTTGTTACTTGCAATCATACATTGTCTAAGGACTTGGAAACACTATTTGTAGAGGTTAAAGTTTCTAGTAAAGATAGACATATCTACTACTAGCCATATATTGACTCAACCTAAGCTCTTAGCCAAGTAAGCTGAATGAAAATAGTTCTTTACAAAGTTTGATATGGAGATTGAGTACTGCAGTAAGTGAACTAATTAAGTGGTAGATGCTTTGAGTAGGCGAGCTTATTTAGCTTACTTAGCTCAAATTATACACTAACCAGTGAGTCAAATCTCGACTTCAATTCAAGAGTAGATTAAGTAGCATATAGGTCAAGACCTATTGGCTTAAAATCTCAAGTGGCTGGTTGAGGAAGGGAAGACTCAAAGATTTTGGGTAAAGAGTGACCTCATCTATACAAAGGGGCACCAGTTGTATGTCCTGAAGATAGGTAACTTGAGAAGAGCACTTATGAGAGAGTACCTTGATACTTTATGGGTTGGATATCCCAGTTAGTAGAGGATATTGAGCTTGCTCAAGTAATGGTATTATTAGCTGAATATGAAGGAGGATGTGATAAGTTATACAAAGAATTACTTAACCTACCAATGAGACAAAGTTGAGAGGCAAAAAACTGTAAGGCTATTCGAGCCACTTCTATTGCCATCTTGCCTATAGGAGAGTGTCTCCATGGACTTTATTACTTCCTTACCAAAAGTTAGGGAGCACTCATCCATTTTTGTTGTAGTTGACAAGTTCTCTAAGTATATCACCTTCATTCCCACTATAAAGAGTTCAAGCGTAGAAGAGATAACCTAGCTTTTCTTCAAACATGTCACAAAGTTCTAGAGAGTACCCTAGAATATTGTGAGTAATAGGGACGCCAAGTTCACAGGGAATTTTTGGACAAAGTTGTTCCACCTACTAGGTTTCAAGCTAAGCATGACCTCCAACCACCATTCGTAGAGTGATGGGTAAATAAAGAGATTCAACAGTTTACTCGAAGAATACCTTTGCTACATTATAAGTACTAACTAGAAGAGTTAGGTAAATTTATTAGATATCTCCCAGTTTTATTTTAACATCCAGTAGAGCTCTTCCTCCTACAAGAGCCCTATAGACATCAAGTTTTAGCAACCACTGTTACCTACACAGTGGCTACATCATTTCTAAGAGATGCCTAAGAGCTTATTAGTTCATTAAGGATTTGAAGTATAGTTTAGAAGTAGTGAAGGCATATCTAGAGAAGGCTCCCAAGAGGATGAAGAAATGGGTAGATTAGAACTGCCGACCTAGAGAGTACAATGTTGGAGATCAGGTCCTCATAAAGCATCTTCTAGAACGGGTCAAATCATTGAGAACCAAGGACAGAAGATTGATCCAAAAATACATTAGTTTAGTTCCTATTGTAGACACCTCATTTTTTTCCTCCTTTTTATTTTTCAAAATAGGTTATAAGGCCCTAAATTAGGAAAAATACAAAAAAAAATAGAAATTTAAAAAAACCCTAAAAATAAGACAATTAGGAAGAAATACAAAAAATTAAAAAAAAAATAAGAAACACAAAAATATGAATTTCATGAAAATACAAATAATAGGAAAATAGGAAAAACCACAAAAAAAATAAGAAATTTAGAAAAGAATGGAAAATTTTAGAAAAATATATAATTTTTTTTTTTGAAAAGTCACAAAAAATAGAAAAAATTGAAAAAAATAGAAGATTCTAGAGAATTTAGAAAATAACAATTTAATAGGATAATTTTTTTTAAAATTTCAAATAAGTTTAAAAGTAAGACTGTTAGGCTTTGGGCTTAAATTTGAATCTAATCTAAGCTGACCTAGTCTATATGCACAATTTAATTGTGCATATAGACAAGGCACTAGCCAATAGGCTAACGGATAAATGCTTAGACTTGCATTGGAGTTTAGGTTGAGGTCTTAGGTTCAAAACTCGCTAGAGGTATAAAAATGCCTTTTGTCTTTTTTTTTTTAAAACCCCATATGTGGCCACATGTCAAGCCATCACTAGGCTACGTGTCTAATTGTAACACATAACATTTTGTAATTTGCCATGACAACAAATATTCTTTCCCCCTTTTTCTTCTACCCTTTCCGTTTTTCTCTTTCTTTTCTTATAAAATAAGGACACACACAAGCAAAGGGGTATGATTCATTTTTTAAAACACATACACACAATGTACAGGGGGGAATTCATTTTCTCGAATAGACATAGTGACTCTCTCTCTCTTAGACCTGATCTCTCTCTACTCTCTTTCTTCCTCAACCAAAAAAAAAAAAAAAAACACATACATACAATATACACAAGGGGGGAGGGGAGGCAGGACACTCCATCCGCTACCTCTCTCTCACGAATTCGAAAATCAAACACCCACACACAAAGATTCGGCTCTCTCTCCACAATCTCTCTCTCTCAAACTGATACTCTCTCTCTTGAACCCTCTTTCCCCCCATTGTCTCCCTCTCTCAAAAAAACACAGCTCACCCTTAATCCATCCCTAACCATTCAACTCCTTCTCTCTTGGCTACCGCAACCAGGCAAATTCTCTCTCTCCCTAAAACTGTACCCACATATAATCGAACCGCACGTACGTACACATCGAACCATGCTACGCCACCAACATCATAACCCACCTTCATAACCACTTCCAAAACCAAACCTTATGTGACCTTTCTATTATCTACGGTAGCCACGAATCACAACCGTAACGAACCACTAAGGCTACATACCAAAGCACTTATGCATGCGGCTTACTACCCTTTCATACACTACTCCCTCTACTGTCTCTCTTGGACCCATATACTTTCGACTCTCTCTCTAGACTCACTCTCTTATACACACCTCGAGCACTTGCATTCCCAACCCCACCTATGACAATGGCGGCACTATACTCCACAACCACTGCCCATTGTCCAAGCACAGTAGACCATGATCTACTATCCCCCACTTACAAATAACTCAAACACAGTCGCTACCACCTAACCAAACGGCCTAAATCCACCACCCTCACACATGGGCACTCCTCAGGTGACCTACCATCACGACTATCACCAATAGCCACCAACAGCCACCAAACGTAGTAACATCGAAACAAACCCCCAATTCATAATAGAATAGCCACGAAAGTGGCTTATCCCCTTCAATTTGATGCTTAGAACATCCCCTTTAGAGCTATTTCTCTCTCACTCACATGACTAGACCTGTGACCCGTATCCGACTCGCTTCGACTTGTCTGAGCCAATCCATCTTGTCCCTTACTAACCCAATCTAAGGCTCTCTTATCCATTAGGGTGTTTTTGTAATTTTTTTAATTATGTATTTATTTATTTATTTCAATACATAATTGTAACTAAAAAAAAGGAAAAGAAGAAAAGAAAAAGAAAAAAGGAGATAGACTAGTTAACTTTGTTTTATTTACTCATTTTCTATTAAAGCTTAAATAAGAAAAATAAATAAAAGTAATAAGAAATAATAATAAAAACAAAAAAATAGTAAAAATGAGTAGATTAGAAAATAAAGTTATTTTATCATTTAAAAAATCTATTTTCCAAAATAAATAAAAGTAAATGGACTTTTTTCCAAAATTAGGACTATTTTAGACTTTTCAAAAATAAGACCCTAATTAAGACCATCAACAACCTACTATGCTTTTAGTAAACGAACTATAAAAGTCTGATCCCAAATAGTGGGTACGTGGCACCCATACATAAGTATGAAGTGACTTAAAATATGGAAATTTTTATTTTTTTCCATCTTTGTAGATATTTGTGTAAGTTAATTAATTTATTCACATACAATATGATTAGTCGTTTAGAAATTAAAAGGGGTATATTTGAAAAGCGAAGTTAAATTTTGAAAATTAAAAAGTGGTACTCATTTAGTGTTTAATGAATCGGCTCTCGGATCTAGATCTTTGGTTTTCAAAAAACCATTTCATAAAATGGTTTAATCAATAGACCAGTAGCTAAGTTATAATCAATCCACTCAATTAGTTATAACTTAACTCTTTTTACCGACTTCCGTTGGCTGGTAACTCTAAAGTACTTTCAAAAATTCAAAAAGAATTAGTTTTCTCTAAACCCTAATCGAGGATTAGTACTAAATGGGTAAGGGTTTAATATTGATTGGTTTAGAAAAGACCTAATTTAAAAAGAACTGAAAGGGTGAAAAACCAGGCTTGACAGCCTAACGACTCTACTGGAGAAGTCAAGAGGGCTAACTACTTAAAAACATCCTAAAATTAAAATCGCGTTTCAAATTACCCATGTTGTTTAGTTATTTGTTTATTTATTTGTATATTCATTTGTTTATTTGTTATTAAATTCATGAACATATTTGTTTTAATTAACATATTTATTTTGCAAATAACATATACTGGGGCATAAGGGTTTCATCTGTTGCATCAAAGATACAGGGTAGATGTAGTCAAACCTAAGCCATCTTAGGACGCTAAGAGGGGGACCATTGTGTAAGTTCCATGAGTAGTGATGTAGTTATTGTTTGGGGCCGATTAGGCCACCCCACTTTAGCTCATTGTGACTAATGAAAGTGTTTTCTAAAAACAAGTGAGGTCATAGAGTTTAAGGACCTTTTAGAACCCACCCTAATTGTATATACTCCATTTCGAGCATGAGTTAATACACTACTCTTAATAAATTGCAACCTTACTAATTGTTCAAGAGTTTTTGCAATCAAGTTTTTACAAATTAAAGTTAGAGTTGAACTTAAGGAGTAATGTATTAACCCAAACGATCCTAACATCTGCATTTTGCCATTTTTTTTTTCTTTTGTTCTATTGATGACTGATTATCTTCCATAAAATGTGTAGACTTAGGATGGTAGACAACCAAGCAAATGATTAGGCAAACAATAAGCCACTAGACATCTTTAGGATTCGTGAGCAAATGCTGAGAGATGAAATTGCCTATTTGAAGGAAAAGCTTGAGTGTTCTAAAGCTCACAACCTAGCCTGGCATAAATCATTGGGGATACTTATAAGATAATAGAGGACCTTAAGGCATGTATATGAGACTTAATGTAAGGTTTTTCCAATTCAAATCTAAAGAGCCTAGAATAAAGTTTTAGAATAAACGTTAGGTTCTTTGTCTTTAATTTTGTATTCTACTCTTTTTTCAAAATAATAAAGCTCTCTTTAGTTCATTATTTAACATTCCCATCTTTGTAAATAGTCTTTCAATAAACATTTATCTAACCACTATTTGTTCTCATTTAGGGAACTGCAAATAAAATCCATAGACTTGTAAATAACACCCTAAAAAATAACTACCCTTATTTGTAAATAATTTTTCTTTTTTTTTTTTTAAATAAAACTTTTTCCTTTCTCTCTCTTAAAAAAATGAAAAAAAAATGAAAAAGAAAAAAATATATAAAAATGAAAAGAAAAGTTGCCAACAACAATAAATCCTAATGGGCTTAAGGAGCCAACATAAGTTAAGCCTTTAGCCTACTCAAGTAACCCACCCAAACACTTAGTTTCCAAACCACACGAGGCCCCTTGACCTATTAAGGAAGCCAAACATGAGCCCATTAGCCCATTTAACCCAAACACAAGCCCTTTAGCCCATTCAACCCAAACATCAATCCCTTGGCCCATTTAATCTAAAACACCAACCTTAGGCCCATTCAGCCATTCAACCCAAACATGAGACCCTTTGGCTCATTTGGTTAGACATTCAATTTAAAAGTGACCTAGCCAAACACAAGCCACTAGGTTAGGTAGCCAATTCGAACATGAACCATGGCCCATTGAGGCAACCGACTCGAACACAATCCTTAGCCCCTAAAAGTAACCAAGCTAAGCCAGAACCCCTAATCTGTTTAGAAAGCCAACCCCAATCATGAACCGACAAAACACAAAGTCAAATACCAAGGCATGATTTGAGAAACCAAGGGGCAAAACCAATCCTCATCTTGGGCAAATAAAAAATAGGCTCCTCCTTAAGAAATCGATGACTCACTTAAAAAAAAAAAAAAAAGAGTTTAGAATGGGAAGACGCAAACTATATCCTATACACCAACCTGAAACACTTCAAGAATTGAGCAATATAATAGTAAGGATACTTTGGTCTCATTCCTTAAAGGAGGTCTACTTTGAATGTGATAGATAGATTAAAATGAAGTTAAGCATTCATTTTCAAATCACAAACACGATTACCCTTTGTTAACCTTGTTGGACCAATTTAGAGAATTTTCAAATTCAAACCCAATTAAGAACCATCCCATAATGGGGCAATTTGGAGGTTAGGGTCATTGATTAGAAGATAAGGGTAAGATTGGTTTATGCTTGTGTAAGTAATATTAATTAAAAAATAACTTTTATTTCTAATAAATTATTTTTCCTTTGAAATGAAGAAGAGCTAATTTCCTTTTCAAACACTTCAAGCCCATACACTAGAAATCTATGGATTTAGGGCCCTGAATCACTTAAAAAGCAAATAATCAACAATAATCACTCTTGGAGTCAAAAGGAAAGAAAAGAATAACAAGAGATAATAGAGAAAAGTAAAGAGAAGATGGAGAAAAAAAAAGACCAAAGAATTGGGCCCAAGTGTAAGACAAAAACCCCAAGAGATATGTCATATCCTAATAGGGGTAGCAAACTGAATCAAAAGGCAAGGAACTCAAGCCTAAAAAGCCCTAAGAAACATAATGCTCTAAATCATTCTCCAAAGCCTGGAAACCTAAATCTCCATATCCACTCTAATACTCTAAATCCTCTCTTACCTGTACTAAATCACATGAGGCCTCCTTACCCACAATACCACTCTTACATAAGTAAAAGCTCTTCCAATCTTAAAAAATAATTTATCTTTAATAAAAATTGTTTTTGAAACTAGGGTAAGCATACTCCTAATTTTTTCCTAAAGTTCTTGACTTGTACACCCGAGACAACAAAATATTTCTTTCAACATAGGCCTCTTAATTAGTCTTTTCTAAAACCCTTGGTCCAAAAGCCTAAATTCAGAAGGTTAAACCAAAAAGACCTAACAGATTAATCAATGTGTATCACTTGCAATATAGACTGTAATTTTTAGAACTATAATCGAAAGCGAAATCTAGACCAAAAGCTAGCAAGGAAGATCTCTTTGACTCACTAATCTTAGGTTACCTTTTTCTTAAGAAAAGAATGTCTTGAAATCACAAGAGCCCTATGAGAAAGCCTTAAAGTGAAGGGCATAGAGAAACTCCACACGATTACCAAGGATAGGGGGTTATAAGATTGTTCCTTAAATAAGAATTTATACTCGTTGGCAAAATTTCCAACTTTCAAAAAAAAAAAAAGAAAAAGAAAAAAGAGAAGAGAGAGAAAGTAAAGGCTCATCACAAAATTCTTGTCCAATCCATGTTCACTCAAGTAGCTAAGCTTTCAATCCATGTCATCCGTTTCCTTTCTAAGGTGGCCACTTTTTTAATTAACCTTAATAGTTTAGATCTTTTTTCCTTGTTGCAGTTTCTCAACTCTTTTTCAAATCAAGGAGCCTATCCCTAATGCATTTTTTTTTTTTCATAAATGGTTTTTTAACAATCATCCTGTAAATACTTTTCCAAGTCAAGAAGTCTTTTAAAACTGGTTGCTTTCCTTCCTTTAATTCTTCAATCCATCATCAATTTCCTCTTAGGGTTCAAGTTAACTCTTAGAGCGTTGTCCCCTATTATATTCCTTTTAGGGTTTTAGCTAGTCTTTAAGGCATTATCCCATCTTTCTAAGGTGTTAACTAGCTCTTAAAGCACTGACCCTTCTTTTATTCTTTTTAGGGTTCTAGCCAGCCATTAGGGTATTGTCTTGTCTTTCTAAGGTACTAGACAACTCTTAGAGTGTTGACCCTTATTTTATTCTTTTTAGTGTTCCAACTAGCCTTTAAGATGCTGTCCTATCTTTCTAAAATTATAGCCAGCTCTTAGAGCACTAACCTACTCATTTATTCATTTTAGGGATCCGATTAGCCTTTTGGGTATCGTCTCATCTTTCTTTCTAGGCTCCTAGCCAGCTTTCAACCCCTCTTTCATCATCTTCCTTTAAGGTCATTAGTGAGCCCGAAAGGTACTTCCTTTATGAACTTTCTCTTAGAAAGCCCACTGGGCAGGTCTCTCATCAACTTTGTCTTAGCAAGCTTGTTGGGCACTCTCTCTCATCAAATCCTTTCAAGCGAGCCTACATGGTGCGTCTCCTCATCGGCTTTCTCATAGCGAGCCTGTGAGGTGCTTTTATTCTTTTAGTGAGCCTATAAGGCACTTTTGTTCCTTTAGCAAGCCCATAAGCTGCTTTCTTTCACCAATTTTTCTCAAGTGAGCCCATAGGGTGCTTCTCTTCATCAGGTTTCAATTTAGGGTCTCAGCTAGCTCTAGGAGCACTTTACCCATTTCACCTAGGATAGTCAACTTAAAGGAGCACTACCAAGTTTATCTTGAATCGATTCCAAAAGTTAAGATTGCTAGTCCCCAAGAGACGCTCCCACCTAGGATAGTTAACTCAGAGGAGCACTACCAGCTTTATCTTGCATCGATTCCAAAAGTTAAGGTTACTAATCCCCGAAGGATGCTCCCACCTAGGATAGTCATCTTAAAGGAGCACTACCAAGTTTATCTTGAATTGATTCCAAAAGGTAGGGTTGCTAGTCTTCGAAAGATGCTCTCGCCTAGGATAGTCAACTCAGAGGAGTACTACTAGGTTTATCTTGCATCTATTCCAAAAGTTAGGATTACTAATCCCCGAAAGATGCTCCTGCCTAAGATAGTCATCTTAAAGGAGCACTACCAGGTTTATCTTGAATCGATTCCAAAAGTTAAGGTTGCTAGTCTTCGAGAGACGCTCCCGCTTAGGATAGTCAATTTAGAGGAGCACTTCTAGGTTTATCTTGAATCGTTTCCAAAACTTAAGGATTGGTAGTCCCTGAGAGATGCTCCTACCTAGGATAGTCAGATCAAATGAGCACTACCAAGTTTATCTTGAATCGATTCCAAAAGTTTGGGTTATTAGTCCTCGAGAGATACTTCCGCTTAGGATAGTCAGCTCAAAAGAGCATTACTAGGTTTATCTTAAATCAATTCTAAAAGTTAAGGTTGCTAGTCCCCGAAAGACGCTCCTGCCTAGGTTAGTGAGCCTAATAAGGCACGACACCAGGTCCTTTAGATCGATCCCAACTTAGGGTTTCTAGTTCCCGAGAGACACTCCTACCTAAGTTAGCTAGCTCAATAAAGCATTACCAAGTCTTAATTTGGGGTCTTAGTAAGCTTTTAGAGCGCTTTACCCACCTTGGTTAGTCAATATATTAGGGTACAACCAACTTTTTTCATTCAGTTTAGGGTCTTAGCCAACTTTAGGAATATTTTGCCTACCTTGATTAGTCAACTCATTAAAGCGTGACTAAGTTTACTCGTTTAATTTATGGTCTTAGCCAGCTCTTAAAGTATCATCCCTTTCTTCACCAAATCCCCAATAGACCGAACCTAAGATAGATAGCCAGCTGTAGTGCTTCTTAGGATAAAATCCACCTTTGGGGCAAAAATAATGTCTCTTTTATCTTTGTGGCAAAATTTTATTCAAACTTTACCATAAAGAGGAGCAGTTGTAGACACCTCATTCTTTCCTCTTTTTTATTTTTCAAAATAGGTTATAGAGTCCTAAATTAGGAAAAATAAAAAAAATTTAAGAAAACCCCAAAAATAAGAGATTTAGGAAAAAATACAAAAAAATAGAAAAAATCAAAAAACCAAAAAATATGAATTTGAAGAAAATACAAAAAAAAAAGGAAAATAGGAAAAAAAACATAAAAAATAAGAAATTTAGACAAAATACAAAAATGGAAAATTTTAGAAAAATATATAAATTTTTTTTTAAAATTCACAAATAGAAATAAAATAAAAGATTCTAGGGAATTTAGAAAATAACAATTTAATATGATAGATTTTTTTAATTTAAAATAAATTTATAAACGGGACCGTTGGGCTTAAGTTTAGATTTGAATCTAACTCAAGCTAGTCTAGTTCAATTGCACATATGAATAAAACATAGGCCAATGGCCTAATGGATATACGTGTGGACTTGTATTAAGGTTTAGGTTGAGGTCTTGAGTTTGAAACTCGCTAGAGGCATAAAAATGCCTTTTGTCCTTTTCTTTTTCAAACTCTAAGTGTGGCCACATGTCCAGCCATCATTGGGCCATGTGTCTAGTTATGACACATAACCCTTTGTGATTTGCTGTAATAACAAGTATTCTTTCCCCCTTTTTCTTCTCTCCTTTCCTTTTTTCTCTTTCTTTTCTTAAATAAAAAGGACATACACATGCAAAGGAGGCGAGGGGCAAGGGGGATTCATTTTTTAAGATACATACACACAACGCATAAGGGGGAATTCGTTTTCTTAAATAAACACACTGACTCTCTCTCTCTCAGACCTAATCTCTCTCCATTCTCTTTCTCCCTCAACCAAAAAAAAAAAATACACAATACATGTAAAGGGGGAGGAGGAGGCTCAGTCTATTATCTCTCTCTCATGAATTCGAAAATCAGACACACACATATAAAGATTTTGCTCTCTCTCCATGATCTCTCTCTCTCAAACTAACCTTCTCTCTCTCGAACCTTCTCTCCCCTTATTGTCTCCCTCTTTCGAGAAAATATAGCTTACCCTCAATCTATCCCCGACAACTCAACTCCTTCTCTCTCGGCTACCGCAACCTAAGCCAATTCTCTCTCTCCTTAAAACTGCACCCACATACAATCGAATTGTACCTACACACACATTGAACTACGCTATGCCACCATCATCACAACCGTCGTTCATAACTACTTCAAAAACCAAACCCCACACGACCTTGCTATTATCAATAGTAGCCCATGAACCACAATCGCGACAAACCACCAAGGCCACATATCGTAGCACCTGTGCACACGGCCTACTCCCTTCACACACACTACTCCCTCCACTGTCTCCCTTAAACCCATACACTTTCGACTCTCTCTCTAGGCTCACTCTCCCACTTACACCTCGTCCATTCGCAATCTCAAACCTATGTACGACAGTGATGACACCATACACCATAGCTACTACCCATTATCTAAGCATAGCACACCCTCATCTACTCTCCCTCACTCACAAACAACCCAAACATAGCCACTACCACCCAACCAATGGCCTAAATCCACCACCCTCGCACACAGCCACTCCTTACGTAACCTACCATCACCATCGTCACTAATAACCACCAAACATAGTGGCATCAAATAGCCACGAAAGTGGCTTCTCCCCTTCAATTCGGTGCTTAGAACATCCCTTCTAGAGATGTTTCTCTCTCACTCACATGACCCAACCCACAACTCGCATCCAACCTACTCCAACTCGAATATCCGACCCATCTAACCCAATCCAACCCATCCCTTACTCACCCGGTTCGAGGCTTTCTTATCCATTGGGTTGTTGTTTTGTAATTTTTTTTATTTATTTATTATTTCAATATGTAATTGTAACTAAAAAAAATAGAAAAAAAAGGGAATGGAAGAAAAAAAAAAGAGAAAAGAAAAGGAAAAAAAAAGCAATATAATAGTTAGCTTTGTTTTACTCACTCATTTTGGATTAAAGCTTAAATAAGAAAAATAAATAAAAGTAATAAGAAATAATAATAAAAAAAAGAAAAGTAAAAATGAGTAGATTAGAAAACAAAGTTATTTCATCATATAGAAAATCAATTTTCCAAAATAAATAAAAGTAAATAGACTTTTTTCCAAAATTAGGACTACTTTAGACTTTCCAAAAATAAGACCCTAATTAAGACCCCTAGAAAATTTCTTTAAATAAATTAAAATGGGTAAAAATGTAAATCTAGCCTCCTTTCAAAAATTAAAATCAACAACCCACTATGTTTTCAATGAACGAACTACGAAAGTCTGATTCAGAATCGCGGGTATGCAGGCATCCGTATGTGAGTACAAGGTGACTTAAAATATAAAAATTTTTAATTTTTCCATCTTTATAGATATTTGTGTAAGTTAATTTAATCACGTGTAATATGATTAGTTGTTTAGAAATTAAAAAAGAGTATATTTGAAAAGCTAAGTAAAATTCAAAAAGTTAAAAGGTGATACCCATTTAGGGTTTAATAAATTAAGCCCCGAATCTAGATCTCTGGTTTTTAAAAAACTATTTTATAAAATGGTTTAATTAATAAACCAGTAACTAAGTCATAACTAATCCACTCAATCTCAACTCTGGTCAGGTGGCGACTCCAAAGTACTTTAAAAAATGTAAAAAGAATTGGTTTTCTTTAAAGTCTAGTCGATAATCAATATTAAACGGGTAATGGTTTAGTACTGGTCAGTTTAAAGAAGACCTAATTTAAAAAGAACTAGGAAGATAAAAAACCAGGCTCGACATCTATCATCTCTAAGATTAGAAGAGCAGCCTATAAAGTCGAACCTCCTACGTAGTTGAAGGCCCATCTAGTTTTTCATGTCAATGTCTTTAAGCCAAATTATCTTCACATGGAAAACCCATCTCATAATGTATCCAAGTGGTCGCATGTCATGATTAAGTTCAACCTAAGTTAGGCCATAGAAGACATCCTGGTAGAGCGAAGAGTCAAAGATCTTGCCACTAAAGAAGAATATATAAAGTATCTAGTTAAGTAGAGAGATCAAGGAGAAGAAGATACCAGCTAGGAGACTAAAGAAAACCTCAAGCCCTTATCTAAGAGAAAGTCAACCTTGCCAGCTAGAAGACCTCCAGCACCAGATCCAAGCTCTAGTACATATTGTAGAGGACATCAATAGAAATAAGTAAGGGAGGATGTCAGGGTCCCATTTTTGTAATATACTTGTACTAGCGGGAGCCTATTCTTTTGTACATATTGTAATATAGAGGGGGACTTTTTTCATTTTAAGTGAGGCCTTGCTATTTTTAGAAATTTCCACTTTTACAAAGTGATACCATTTCCTCTTACTAAGTCCAAGAATACCCGTAAAACTCTTTACGGGAATATGAATACTCATCTAGATTGAAGCTCTTACTCACCATGTTAGTTGATCACAACTAAAGGCACCTATTATGTACATATAATCTCATGCACACACTTTGTAGCCTTATAATACAGTTGAAATTAGTAAAACCATGCTATTCATTTTACGATTCTTGCCTCATGTCCCTTATTATTATTGTTGGCTTTCTATCTTGTTCGTGTTGCTTATAAGTTTAGGCCGTATTAACCAGTGTTACATATGAGTTAAGCTTACTTACTATTACAGAGATAGGAAAGTAAGCATTACACGATTCTTTTGTGTGCTAGAAGAACCCCCAAACCATGAGACCCTCTATAATTAATGCATAAATGTGCAATGCATGGCCAGTTTTTGTTATGATCAAGTGGTTATTATTCCAATTTGCAAGTGACCAACCAAACATATATAATAGACAATCTAAGACCCTATTTGCAAATGCAGCATCCAAGTTATGATTGAGATATATTATTGTCTCTTAAAAAGCAAGTACATCCAACTCAAGCACATGCATATAATCCCAGCTCTAAGCATATTCATTTCTTGCATATATATAATTAAATTGTGCTTTACACTATAACCACAAGTAAGATAAGATAAGAATCAGTATACTCACTCTGCCATGGGATCAAACAATCTAAGTAATCCTTGACTGCGTCAAACTTAGGGACCTCATCACTTAAAGAGTACATTTAAAGTATATAAGTAGTCTACTTGTACTAACTATCTATGTTTTCTTGCCCTAGATTCCTTATTTTAGCTATTTTTGTATTTTAGGTGTAGTTTCTTTGTTTTAAATCCATTTTTTTGTGATCTTATAATTGTTTTCAAGTGTTCTTTCATTTGGTGAAGTCATTTCTAAGATTTTGCATCAATGAGGTTTTGGTTTGGGCCTTGCAAAATCATGAGCCCAAAGTGTAAGTTTGGTTACTTTAGGGCTTAGGCCTAGTTTTGGGTTTTAGGATTAGTGTCTCATCTTAGGCCTTGTACTTAATATTTTGAGCTTCCTTTTAAGTGTTTTAAGTGAAATTTTTCTACTAAACACTTTAGATTTCTATCTTGTCCTTTAATGTTGCTCTTGTAGACCTAAACATGCTCTTTCGTTAAGTTTAAGGCTTCAACCTATTCAGGGGCCCATAGTAGATGTTTTAGATAGACCTTAGGGTTTAGTAGGCCTCTTGAATATCTTATTTTGAGCCTTTTAAGATTGGGTCCAGATCTAGTCACTCAACTATTAAGCCATAATCTTAGGTCTTTTGGGGCTTTTTGTGTCCATCTTGCAATATATGTCCTTAAGCCTAATTCTACTTGTCTTTTAGAGCTTAAAAACATGCTTGGCGCTAAGTTTAACCTATTTTTCACATGGTTACAAATCTAGTCATGATCATTAAGATGGCTCTTAATACCATTTTTAAGTCTATAATCACTAACTAAGCTAGTTTAGCACCTTAATTCTTTATTAACCCACCTAACTTAGTTAATTAGGCCCTAAATCATACTTAGCACTAAATAATCATATCATTGAGTTAATAAATAAAAAATTATAGATTCAAAACTTCCATAAATGTGACAACCAACTTAAGGTTTCTAGGTTTTCCATTTATTTCTTCATTCGGCACTTGTTTTAAGGAGATTTTCTTGATCAAAACTGTATTTTTACTTACTTATGGTGTAAACCCCGCAAATTTAGCTATTTAAGAGAAGAATTGAACCCTAAGACTATAGATGACTTGAAGAGTAATCAAAGCTGAGTAAGATAACAATTTAATAAATCATAAATCTAAATGTATTATAAATAGTAAAAACCTTAGAAATTAATCAAAACCTTAAATTGTATACTAAAACCCTAAAACCACTTTAAGCACCATTAACCAAAATTGAACCCGAATTTGATCGAAACCTTAAAATTATAAATATAAACCTATAAAATAATTAAATATTACTCAATAGTGATAAAATTAAAGTCGATTGCAATTTTCGACTAAATACCTTATTCGTATGAAATTATAACGAAATCGCTATAATAACTGGTAAAAATTATAGTTGTATAGGGTACTAATTAAATTGATAAAATTTCACAAAAATTTGAAAATTAATTTACGAAGAGAATCATATTAATTTGTATTATTCGAAAAATTACATATATTTGTTAATAATTTTTATTTTCCTTCTCTTCTATTTCCAATTTATCTCTTTTTCTTCTTTTCACTTCCACTTCAATGCACATCCTGCACATAAAACGTAGAAACAACAATTAGAAGAAAAAAAAAATAAAGAAGCAGCCCACGTAAAGGAAAGAAAATTGCTAAGTGTTGAATGGAAAATAAAAGAAAAATAAAAATAAATTTCGATAATTAGTTAGCTTAAATTTTAAGCTAACATACGTATATAAAAGGAGGAAAGAACACAAGGAAAAAAAAAAATCTGCACACAAACACAAAAGTCTGGACAAAACCATGAGAGAAAAGAAAAGAGAAAGAAGGAAGAAAAATAAAAATTAATAGGTAAGTAATTTATTTTAGTAAGTAGAGATGTATATTATAGTATATACATGTTGAAATATAGTATTTGTATGGTATTTTGTACATATAACATTACTAAGTCCATGTATATGTGCACAAACGCATAAATTGAGTTATATATGCATATATTAGGCTATGTATGTATACATATATGTACATAGGTATATAGAAGAGTATGTATCATGTATTTTTTTAAGAATACATATAATTAGTATTATGGATTTCAACAAATAATTATAAGTATATCTATGTATATGTGTGTACCGTAAATATATATGTATATGTATATCCATGTATAATTACTTTATAATACATACATATATATATATATAATCATATGGTATATATGTATATATATATAGAAGTATACCTCCATGAGTGGTAAGTATATGTGTATACCGAATATATATGTATGTGTTTAAATGTATGTACATATGTAAGACTTCTATATAAATAAATACAAATACATAAATACATGAATAGGTATATAGGAGTATGTTTATTTTCAACAAATACATATACATATATAATACGTATAATGTAAAATATAAGTACCAAATATGTATTAGCACACATAATATATTTACTAAATTTGTAAATATGTAAGGTGTATATGTATATATATATATATATGATATCGTAATTAAAGATTTTTTCCAATAAAATAAATTATAAAATATATATTATATGTATAAATCATGAAGGACATCAATACTAAGAAAATGAAAAATAATAAAAATAATAACGGTCATAAAAATAATAATTATCATAATAAAGTTAAAAATCTCAAAAATAGGGAATTATACTCAAAATAATAAAATATCAAATATATGATTTAAATACTTATTAAATCATAAATATGTTAAGAAAAAGCTAAAATTGGTATTTTATAATTTTTAAACTAAAATAATAAATTTTATGATATTTTTATTTCA
>JAMXBB010000003.1:95987997-96070360 GCA_024138015.1 Lumnitzera littorea
ATTTAAGATTGGAAAAACGTTTATCAAAAATACTTTTCTTAAGAATCTGTAAAGTTAGTACACTCCATCAATATACCATTTGGGTCATAGACATATAACAGGTATTACTAGTTATTTTAGTCAAATAGTTATATTTACTAATTAAAGAAAGTGATCATACAGATGATAACACATAAAGCAATCAATCATTCAATTAAACAATCAGTATCAACCAATAAGCAGTAGACAAATAACAAACAATAAGCAAATAGCAGATCATAAGAACTCTCTCAATTGGGTTAATGCTCACTTTCCGGGCCTTTGAGAATTCTAAGACTTGATAATCGAATACCTAAAAGATAAGAAAGCTTATAAGTATTCAAAAAAAAAAAAAAAATTAAATTCCCAAGTCAATTAAATATCTATCATTAGTTGCTTAGTTTTCCACTATACCCTAAGTATAATATAAATATAGTTTAACTTAAATCTTTTACTCAATTTATTTTAAATTTTCAATTACGTATAACTTTTTCAATTTAATTCCAATTCTTATGAATTTATAGTTCATTTTGATCATTTTTGGGTGTACTTTCTTATGGCAAGGTCCGTTTTAAATGTTATAACCCACAGTTTTGACTATGATAGAAAAATATCACAAATTTCATTATTTGGACTTAAATAGTTAAAAATATCAATTTAAACTTTTCTTAGTATAATTATGATTTAATAATTATTTGTATAAAATATTTTTGTAACTTTCTTATTTTAAGCCTATTTTACTGCAATTACTTATTTTTACCTATTTTTATGGTTTAAGATCTATTAATTCAATTTTTTTTTACTTTATTATTTTTCTAATTAATTAATTATTTTATTATTATTAATTACCAAAATTACTTAATTTATATATAAGTGATGACATGGCAGTATGTGAGAGTGCCACGTGTCACACCTATATTTTCCATAATTTGTATTATTTTCCTATTTCTTGTATTTTAAGATATAAGTATATATAAATACTTATTATCATATTTTATTAAATTTTATAATTTACTTATTTATTATATTTCTCCTAAATTATGGTACACTTAATTATTTATATATATATTTATTGAATTACTTTATTTATTAAATTAATATTATAGTATATCATATATGTATTATTTAAGTATACTCATATTTTTACGTATACGATTCTATTCATATACGTATATTTATACATTTACTATACTTTATGTAATAAATTATTTTAACCCTAATTATACGTTATGTATAAGTATAATATACATGTATTTATACTTTATATACATATGTACATATACGGTTGTATTATATATATGTATATATACAAAAATACAAAATACAATTAATAATATATATACATATATATACCTAAATATCATGTCTAACCACTACATGTAAAATTAAACAATTAAATAAAATACTCAGTATACATATACCTACTATTATACACATATACATATATATATATATCATATAATATAAAATATCATGTATAAATATACATATACATAATCACGCCTACACACACACATATATATACATAAGGAAAATACTAAATACATACATATGTACCTAAATATGAAAATACATATTTCATGTATATATATATCATATACGTATATTTACATCTATACATCATATACTAAAATAAATACTATGTATATATGCATATATATATATATATATATATATACATAAGGAAATACATAGTATATATATATACATTATATACACATACATATACATACTATATACTATGTATAATATACATATATATTCATGCATACATACATAATAAATAAAAAAAAATAATACCCAATATGCATTTACATGTTATAGAGTATATATGTACAAAAATAAATAAATATACCTACCTAAATTCTTTAATTGATTTGAATAATAAACTTCCCTTAATTTCTTCTTCTTCTCCTTCTTCTTCTTAATATTTGCTTAGCTTATGTGTATGTGTGTGTTTATCTTTGGTTTTCTTTTCTCTTTTTGGTATGCAAATTTCCTAAGTTTCTAAATGTATTGAACATGGTAGGAGGAGATAAATAACAAATGAAAAAGAGAAGAAACAAATCAAATGAGATTAAGGCACTAATGGAGACAAGAGAAAGTAATCATTTCCTTTGATTTTGTTTTAAAAACACAACACTTGGAGCAGAATAAAACAAAATGTAGGTCGTTGGATTCCAGGTGGAGTAAAGGGAAAAAAAATGGGAAGAAGAAAAAAAAAGGAAAGAAAAAGGGAAAAATAAAAATAAATATATGTAATTTTTCTTAACATTAAAATCATAAAATTAGTATTCATAAATTAATTTTGAAATTTTATGAAAATTTATTAATTTAATTGGTATCTGTTACGTTGATGTTATTTACAAGTTATTTCAGTGTTTTCGTTAGGGTTTATATACGATTTAGTCGATAATTGTAATCAACTACGGTTATATTACTATTAAGTTATATTTATTCGTTTTACAAGCTTAAAGTTATAGTTTTTGGGTTTTCGTCAAGTTCGGGTTCGATTTTAAATATTTACACGTACATCGATTTTAAGGTTTTTGTATGTGATTTAAATTTCGAGCAAAATTTTAGGGTTTTTTTTTTTTACCCTTCGTATTATATTTAAGTTTAAAATTTTAATTAGTTTTATATTTGTTGACTTTGTTGAGTTAAGGTAATCACTTATAATATTTAAATTGATTTGTTACCTAAAATGCTAAATTTGCAAGGTTTACAAAAATAATTTGAGTTTTAAATTAGAAATTTTGAGTTTTAAATTGATGATTTTGTACATAAATCTAAGTTTAAGGCCAAAACAACATGGCTTTGACCTATTCTTTTAGCTATAATTAAGAAACTTAAGCATATGAAGACTTGTCATGAGAATTTAAACAAATTCTACAGAGATTGGAAGGTTACAAGGTTGAAATGGAGAGTTTCATATGATTCTCTAACTGGAAGTGAAATGAATTGATGGATAAATTAGTAGAATATGGAAGTTGGAGCAAGGTTAGAGGCTAAGTCCAAGGGTAGTTTGATGGAAGAAACTTAACATTTAACTATAATAAGAGTTAAAAGCCAAGTCAGAAGGAAGTCTGGTGTAAAATACTTAACTATAATAGAAATCTGATAATGACTCAAAAGGTCACTCTATTTTAAAAATCTAAAAGAAATACTAAGTTAGAACCTAGGTCGAAGACTTCTATGATCAAGATCTTGTATTAAACATGAAGTTAGAACCTAAGTCAAAACTTACACTCTATAAGCCTTACTTTATAAATAGCTTAAAAATTACATTGGACTTAAATGAATGACACCTAATTCTTAGACTAAACTCTTAATTCATAGTTCTAATAAAAAATAAGATCATGTATTGAATGTTTAGGGATAACCAAGGTGGACAAAGTCAACACACAAGGTTAACAAGTATGGACATTAATGTAAGTAAGACCGATTCTTACAATATTTCAAAGTATTATTTCAGAATAAGTTGAGGTTTTAGTATGTTTCTTTACTTGTAGTTATAGTTAGCTATTTATTCGGGTGCTATACATGTGCTTGAAATTTGATTTATTGTGGTGGAAGCTAAGATCCATATTATGCTTATTCTACATATATTGTTTTTATTTTATTGACTAAAAATCAGTTGATCATCTTAAAAACTAACTTAAACTCAGCTTAATTTCTAACCCGATATGTATTACAACTTACTAAGGTGTAAAGTTGGATATAGTATGAAGTAGATATACCAAGTATGTGATCTTTTAAGCTATAGTTGTATTCTCTAATTCCAACATAAATGTATATTGAAATCAGTTCAAGCAAATCAACTATAGGGAGAAAGGGGAGCATAGACATTGTATTATGATAGGTGACAATTGATTATGATTGTAATGGTGAATCTAGGAGACTTTATCATATGTTTAATAGGGGATATCATGCTACTATTATTTACTCAAAAGATATTATGTTAGAATTACATACATAAGTGATATCATAGGTGGTATTTCACCACTAATATCTGTATGGGGAAAGGATGATTATAAGCCAAATGTGGATATAGACAAATAGATTAGGAGACTTTTGCCAAATATTATGTTGATATTGTATGAGTAGGGATTGCCAACTTATAAAACACATTCAAGAATTAACTTCACATTACTGTAATGAAAGGTTATGAATAGGTAAAACTTATATTGTATGAGTAGGGATTTCCAACTTATAAAATACATTCAATAATTAGCTTAGTATTACTGTAATGAGGGGTTATGAATAGGTAGAACTAATCAAAACTTATGATTATAGCTATCCCCTATTTATGTAGAATTAATCCAAGACGGAAGTCACCCCTATATTCATAGAGTCAATTCAAGATAGAAATTGATTAGTAACTTACCTATAGCAAATAACCTTATCTAAACTTAGATATTATTCTTTGAGGTACTCTTTTTATTTATCAACATTCATATTTAACAATATGTTAATATAGAAAGTTTTATAATGAAGCAAAAAAGCAATATATTGTAATGCCCCAGAACTGAAGAGCGTTACAACCCGCCATGTGTCCCTGCTATTCAGGAGCACGTTAAGACTCTAAAACCAACTACATTCTCCAAAATCATTGGTAATAATTGCTTACCAAGTACAAAATAATAATTCTCCAAATATATCCATTCGAGTAGCTCACAGGCGAATCACTTTAGCCCCAAACAAACTAAATAACTAGATCTTGATCTTCTATAACATACAGAGCTAACCACCTCTCTTTCCTAACTCGATGACAACAAATCCCATACTTGTCACAAAATTATCAAATCAACTTACAACTATAAAAATAGAAGAGCAAGTCGAAGCCTAGTACGGGTACATAATCACACACGGATGCCAAGCCTAGAACACATGCTTATAATGCAACTATAACAAATATAAGTAACAACAGTTTAATTATCTTTAACTTAGGCCAGCAAACAATATAGGGGTTCTCATGAACCCATTGTACTATGGTCCTCGTCTACATATATAAGTGAATATAAATATATACTTTCCTTTAAGTCTTTTATGCCTAGAGTCTAGAGACCAAAAGCCTAATATTATAGCTACGTCATCCCATATACAAGTCAACTAGGGAATCCTTATATATGATTAGGGATTGCTTCTCTAGGGAACTATTACTATGAGCCCCTAGAGTAAATGGGTCAATCATAACCAAAAGTCAAGGTCAATTAAGTTGAATATAGATTATTCCAATTATATACAATGTCCTATCAAGCACATCCATACAAACAAGCACCGCATACTTGGAAAGCCAAATTTGAACCAAAAACAAAGTCCAAACCAACCATGGAATCTAAATCTAACAACTTAACAGTTAATTGGAATTCACAACTTTAAGTCCCATACCGATTAGTTCTAACCACCCATTTAAGGAGAACTCAAACTTAAACTTGATAATCAGCACTAATCTATATGAAAAACAAGCATACATGTTAACCTTCATTATTCAGTAACTGAGTTCTACCTAAGTTTACTTGTGAACCTGTTCATCTATTATTTGGTAATACCTTAACTTGTCACTTTAAAGGTTCTGATAGAAAATAACAAAATCAAATCATAAATCAAGAATAGAAATTAGAGATAATATAAATACGTAACATGATAAAGCCAAAAGTTGACATATTTATATATAATATTATTCATTTACTTTAAATCATAAGATACAATATATATATTTATAAAAGAAAATATAAAATGGACACATGATTAGAGTGTCAAAATATATTATTTAACGAGTCAATATAGTAATAAGATAATATGTACTTAATTGGATAACATCATGATTTCTAGAAGTACAAAAGGAAGGACATATCAATAATCGAAATTTAAAACAGACATACTTTACAAATAATATAATATACTATATATTCATAATAACTATCATTATAGAAATAACATTAATAGCAAGGCATAACTATAATAAGATAGCATCTTCGTAAACCAAATCGACACTCGAAACTTACATATAAAATACGAGCATTAATATAACTCTATAATTAGCTAAAACAAAAATAATAATGACCCAACATTGAATACAATGGAAAACAAAAATCTAGCCCCAAACACATATGCCTATATTCATTACTTCGAAATACAATAAAATATTTAACAGTAACTTCTATGTAATTTAATACTATACAATATGGCAATTAAATAATTTATCAATAGAAATTGGATACTAATACTTAATTATTTTCACAATAATAATGGAAAATAGAATAAAAATATTACACTACGTATATAGTATCGGATAGGAAATCAAAATGGCTCACGAAAATAAATTGAGACGAAAACACCAAATGGGTATGCTTTGACGTTGAATGAGAACCTACCACACATAAAAATACAAAAATTATATTTCATAAAATAATATACTCAAATAACTAATTAATAATATTTACCGGAGTGACTCAGAATGCGTGGAAGCGAGGAAGATTGCAACATACAATAAGGAAATTGGTTTCGGGGCTTTACTGTAAAGAATTTGATCCTAGAGGGTTGGGGGTGTAGCGAATAAGGATTTGAAATTAAAGAAAACTTGTAAAGAAAATGGGATTAGGGAAGGAATGAGAAATGGATAAGAGACGCCGTGAGGGTTCTAATGTTAGAAGCATGGTTTAGGGAAAGAATTAAGGGATGCATTTAAAGACATAGGTGTAGGTCCAACAATTAAAAAAGAAAGGGGAGTGGGTTTAGGGAATTTTAAGATGAGAGGAGCAATGATTAGAGGGTAGGGAGAATTAAAAGGGGTGAATGAAAGCTAGGGGTTTAGGGAGATGAGAATGAATGACGATGGTCAGGAATTTAATGGGTATGGTTCGATGGTGAAAAGACAATGAGAGTGAGTGCTTAGGGGAAGAGAGGTCTAGTAGAGAAGAAAATAAAATGAATGAGAGAGAAAAAGGAAAAGGATTACAGTGGGGAGGAAATCAAATAGAGTTTTAAGGTAGTATTCTAGATCATTCTAGAATATTCTAGAATGTAAGATGGGTTTATATTTGAAATAGAAAATTACAGAATTTATTAAAATAAGAATATATGGTTTTTAGGAAAATATGTCATATGTAAAAATATTGTAATATATATAGTACTAATAAAATATTTAATCCTTATCTATAAAATAAAATTTAATCTATTTAGTATGTACATAATATACAAGCTTTAGAAAAAAAAAAAGAATTATAACCTTAATTTAAACTTCTTTACTATAGAGTATACTTTAGAATAAATCTGAAATTACTTGAAGTTTATTAAATTGAGAAATTTTTTTATTAAGAAGCGGTTTCAAGCAGTAGGAGTTAAAACAATTTTATGACTTAAACAATTTACTATGTTAGGTTGATTGCGCTGTTTCATATATGGTTTCACAATCATTATTTCATGCATTTGATATATAAATTTGCATTTACTAGTGTGTGTGTAGTGTGTATGTGTACATATGTATGTATCCATAAATAAATAAATAAATAAAAACATATATATATATAAAGAGAGAGAGAGAGAGAGCATTAATTGATTAGAAACCCTTTTTACATGTTAGCTTGAATTTGTTAGATTTCCATTATATTCACTAACTATATTATAATAATTAACGATATTTTTATTTGTTGTATTTCATTATATTTACTAAGTTCAATTATAATTAATATCAATATTTTACAAGTATATTTAATTTGATGCGCAGAAGACTTTTGAAAAAAACAAATTCTAGATATGATTGTTCTTATCTTTTATATTAATAGATTCAATTTTTTATCTTTAGTTAGATAAGTACCTTATTTGTAAGATACTAAATTTTCTTACTCCTTGATAGTGTAAGATCATTAAAATCTCATCAGTGGTATGAGGCTACCAAATAAGTCATCAATAGTGTAGGGGTATCATGGTTACTAAATACATCTTTATTTCTATTCATAAGAAATAAAAAAGAAATATATATTTTAGTTATTTCTTAGCACTTTAACATATTTATTATTTAGAATAGTTTTTCTTCCCATTGATTTCTGTACTTTCCATAATTTTCCATTGTTTTATAATTTTCATTTCTACTTCTGCTATCTTACATCAAATTTCATATCAGAGCTTATTATTATGTTATTTCTTAAAGCCTAGATTTAGTGTTCGTTTTTTGACATAAAAAACAAAAAAAAAAAGCACTTAGTTGTACAACTTTTAAAGAAGACTTAAATGTGGAAACTTAAAATATTTAGATGCTTAAGCAACTAAATTCTAAGTTGGACAAATTAGCTGCAATGGCACACAATTTTAGTCCTCAACTTGCATACATTGACTGATGTTTTGATGAGCTAGGAATTCCTAAATTACCTATTAAGCAAGAGTAACATATCACAACTTAAGTCTCACATATTTCAAAAAAACATTAGCATACTGCACAATTTCTCTAAAATTAAACAATATCAAGAAAACAATCAAAGTAGTATAATTAAGGAATTAGAGGAAGAAGTTTTTAAGTCATTTGATTTTGTTCCTAAAGAGAATCTTGTTGAGGAACTAAATGTATAAATTTGTGAATTGTTTGGTCACAAACATGAAAAAACTAGTGAGATTATTAAACCTTCATCTATATCTTACACTTTAAGCATTGTTGAGTTAGTTCTTGCCCAAATTCAAGAAAAAAGTCTACAGAGATTTGAAAGAAAAATTAATCTATACAATGAGTTACGAGAGTTTTCTTGAGAAGTTCATTAGTGCAATATCTAGATTAAAACGTGATGGTTTTGAACAAACAAGTAGAAGAGATTGTTGGTTTTGTCAAAGACTAAAATAACAATATTATAGTGAACATAAACTATGTTTGCAACTATTTATTGGAGCTAAAAATTTTTGTATAAAAAAAAGTTGATGGGAAACATGAAAAGCTACTCAATCATGAATTCAAAATTGATTTCTGCAAATTGTTGTTTGATCCAAGAGGATTTATAGAAAATCTTTGAGATTCGAGAATAAATCTTTTTAAGAGATAGGGAATTATATGATGCTGATAAAAAGATTTTCGAAGAGAATAATACTAGATATGATTTTTCTTATATTATATAAATAGATTAAGTTTTTTTATCTTTAATTAGATAGGTATCTTATTTTTAAGATATTCAATCTCTTATGTTTTAGGTTAGTTAAGATTTAGTTTCTTAAAATGTTAAGTCTTATTTTGCCTATAAATAAGTAAATCTTGTGATCACTTCATAATAGAGCAATTCTATTGAATAAAATTATTTTCTAAATTAGTACGATAACTTTTCTTATTTGTTGATAGTGTGAGGCTAGAGATGTGCAAATGGGCTTTGGCTTGTGAGCTGGCCCATTTAACCTGCTTTCAAAACGAGTTAGGGCTAAGATTTTTTAGCCCATTTGAAAATAGGCCAAATTAGCCCAACCCATTTAACCCGTAGGTCAAAGTAGGCTGGTTTGGGTCAACCCATTTAATAAATTTATGCCTTTACCCCGTAGGCCGACCCTTTTAACCCCCTTTTTAAGCAGGTTAGGGCTAATATTTTTTAGCTTGTTTAAAAACGGGCCAAATGAACCTGGCCCATTTAACCCGCGGGCCAAAGTGGGCTGGGCTGGGTTGGCCCGTTTAACCCGTTTGCACACCTTACAGTGAGGCCATCAACATCTAATTAGTGGTGTAAGGCTACCATAACAATCATTAGTGGTCTAAGGCCATCAATCCCTTGTTTTTTATATTTCAATATTTATCATAATCATGTTCATATTAATTTCTTCATCTTCATATTTTTCAAAGCACATCTATAGAAACTTGCACAAATTCCACAATTGCTTTACCATCAATAATATTTGTTAAAGACCATCAAAATCAAATTCCAAAGGTTACAAACAATCAAAGACTTGCAATTAAAATATTAAGCCCTTAATATTTGATTCAATCATCCTTGAGTTAGTCTTATCAACCATATTCCATAAGCTTATTTCAAGTTCTTTGTTTCCTTATTAATCAAGGCTTAATTGGTGAGTAACAGTAATTCAAGAGAAAAAATAAAAGAAAAAAAGAGACAGGTTCTATATCTTCTATTTCTTTATCATTTATCATGAATTTCCTAACATGCTTCATTATAATTATTGTTTAATTTAATTTTCTAATTTACTTTCCACATCCCATACATTATTATTGTTTCTTTATATTAACTTGTTTCTGTTGTATTGCATCAATTTAGTTGTGTAATACTATTAGATATAGCTTTCTAGATTCATTATTTCTTTTTTAAAAAAAACGAAACAAAAACTTATTTTATTTATTTTGCAATACCTTAATATATTTATTGATTTCCATGGTTTCCATAATTTTCGATTGTTCTATAATTTTGAAATTTTGCCATTCCACATCAATGTAGCTCCTTGTATAAAAGAAACTACACATTCTATGTACAAGTCGAAACTTATGATTTGGAACCAATAGTATATGAGGATTTGTTGTTCATATTCTAAGGTTGGCAAGTGATTTATACCTATTCTATACCTAATGGAGGTAGCTTGTTCTAAAAGATGTACAACAAAATTTACTTGTGAAATCTAATTCCCACTATAAAGTCTTCCCGACCATGTATGATGCAAACTATACTTAGTCTTCTAAATTGGGGAAGGAAAAAAAATTTGAAGTTTCAACAAAGCCAATTTGTGATCAAATACATTTTGGAATATCTTTAGGTAAGCTTCAAATATGTGATTCTCTTTATAAAATTATGAAACTCCTTTCTCCAACAATTCCTTACCTACTTAATTTCTCAAATGGGGGTTTAAATATGTCACTTATGATTTGGTTGTCATATTTTTATGGTACAGTATTGGATAAAATTTATAAATGTTGTAATTTTTATAGATCACCTCTAGATTCAAACCCGACTGCCATAAATATTTCCTAGAGTCAATAAGGCCAAATAATTTTAAATACAATTCAATTTTAAATTCAAAACTATAAAACGAATATGAAACCCTAATGTATAGTTCGAGAACTTCAATCGCATAAGAAACCCCTAAACCCTAAATATGTATACTTAAAAAATTGAAACTCGAACTTAATAAAAACTGTAAGCCTTAAACCCTATAATTGTAAAACCATAAAATTTGACCCCCTAATATTAGTAAAACCCTAATCCAATAAAATTATCATGGAATATATGAAATCGCATAAAATCGATAATGGATAATTAGAGATAATTTTAAATAATAATAATTAATTAGATTAAGCCAATTAAAATATCACTTAACAAAATTTAAAAAATTTCCCTATATATATGAATGTAGCACAACATTTAAGGACTTATACTAAATTATTATTTCATTAAGTATGTAATATTACATGCATTACCATATCTTTTATAAATGCATTTTACTAAAAATAAAATGAATGTAATGTAACAAACAAGACTAACTAAACTAGTTAAATTTTTAACCTTGAAACCCTTTCACTAAATAAATGGGCCTACCCAATCATGTCTAATGCCTAGACCTCCCTTATGTGATTGGTAGTGGTAGGCAAAAAAACTGACTAGACCAAACCTAAACTATCTACAACTGGATTAAACTAAATCAAAATGATGTAATCTTTTGCAATTTGGGTCAAAAAAATTCTAAACCGATCTAAAATATTAATTTATAGTTGGTTTGAAAGACTAGACCAAACCAGATCATAAAATCGAACCAAATTGTTTTATAAAAAAATATAATAATATTTTACTTACTACTAAAGTAGTTCTTTATTGTAATACAATACTTAAAAGTATTTTTAGTTTACTTTTATTGAAATGTATATTTATTAAATTTGTATTACCATAAATTTATATATATATATATATATATTGACTCAAAATTATACTATATGCTTTTTTCTTTATAAATAAAATTAGCTATTAATAAATGTTTGGTTTCATTAACCTTAAATATGGTATCAATGCTTATTATCCTTAAAGAAATCCAATACTTTTATATAAGAATGCATGTTACGCAAATATACCTTCCTATATTAAAAAATATGGTCTAATCCATAAATCAAATTGAATCAAATCAAAATTTTATGGCTTGGAAAAATTTACAATCTGAACCATCCGGCTTAGTTCAAAGTTATTATAAAAAATGGAACCGCATTTTTATGGTTTAGATTAGTTTAGAGAGAAAACCAAATCAATCCGAACGACATCTACCCTTAGTGATTAGACAAAAGACAATAAATCCCCTTTTCTTTTCTTTTTTTTTTCCTTAACAAGTTCAGCTATAAAAGGAAAGGGGATATATCACCCATGCTTACAAATCTAACAAGTACAAATAAGAGTCAAATCATCACTTCCTTTTCCCTTCTTTCTTGTTAATGAAGAGCTCCAAAAGACGCACACTTTCTTCTCTTTCATTTCAAAATTTCCATCATACAAAACCTCCTCCATATTTCCCCTTCTACCCTATGCAACACACCTACTTATGCTACCATTTCAATTTAAATTTAGCTTACACACACACTTTACCACCACTCCCTCATGCCACCAATGCCCTACCCCCTTCTAATCCTCTCATTTTCTTACATTTCGAGCATTATCTACACTCCATCACCCCACTTATCCTAATGTACATTAAACTCTAACCTTCCGACAAGAGTCAAACCAACAAAAAGGAGTATCTAGAATTGCTAAAAAGGAGTAAACAAAGAGTTGAACCTACCAAGAAGCTACAAAATACCCCTTAGAAGTTTTCCTTCAAGAGTAATCTTAGTATTTTTCATCTTTTATTACATTTTTCTTCTATGTATTTTCTTGATTTCCTTATATTTCAACTTTCACATGTCCTTTCCTTTATTTCTTAGTCTATTAGGAAAAGTAAACGCATGTACATTATCAAGTGTTAAATTTTCCATTTTTTTACTTTCCTTAATTTGATTTAAACTAAACCGTATGCCCATTTAGCTCAAACCCTCGACTGAAATTGAGGAAACTCGATTTTTTATTATTTTCTTTTAAAAAAACTTAGAGTCGTTATTAGTAAAACTAAGAAAAAGTGATTAAATTAGAGCCAATTAAGTGGATTGATTCTAATTAAGCCAATTAAGTGGGGCTAATATTTTGAAAAAATTAAAAAAAAATCTAAGAAACCAAATTTTCTTAGATTCGGGAGATATCCTATTAAACTCAAATGAGCACCATTTTAACTTTTCGAATTTAAATTTATTTTTCATGTTACCCATCTAAAAACAAAATTTATTTAAAAATAACATATGAAATTACATTTAATTACAAAATAGAAAAAAATATGAAAAATTATTTATAGAAGGGGGAAAATATTCTCTTTTTCATATTTTAAGGTGCCTTGTAAATACTTACGTGCCAAGTAGCCAAGATCAAACTATTGTAGTTCACTTTTAAAAAATTTTAATAGGTTGGTTTATTTTATTTTGAAAAGCATTCTACATTGAGTATTTACATATTGATTAGCTCATAAAAATATATTTCCTTTTCTAACCAAATTTTTTTTTTTTAGAAAAGGAAAAATCCTAAGTTCTTTTAAGAGCAAGTCCATTTAAATTTTTATTTGAAAAAACATTTTTTTAAGGTGGCAAAAAATTTTATTTTATTTTTAAATAAAAACACTTTTTATAAAAAAGAAACCCATTAAAGATACATATGTTAAATAAGCCATATAAAGTACTTAAATAAAAATTTATACAATATTCATATAATCACAAATGTGGCATGTTTAATATTTATATACCAAAATTTGTTTATGATGACAATAAAATTTTGAATCAAGACATCAATTCTATATTATATAAACATAATTCATCAAAATAACTAATTTCATAATTATACGTTAAACATCTATTCAATAATTTGCATGTTTACACATCTATTATATAATTTATGTATTCAGACATTTATTCTATATTGTATAACCATGATTTATGGAAAATACTTTATGGTTTATTAATTGAAACATCTAGTTTGATTAAAATAATCAAGAACAACCCCATAATCACATATTCAAACATGATTTATGATAAATAGTCAAATACTTAAATTTAAACAATAATGAACTATGAACACTATATGGTCATTATATTATAAAAACAACAAATCCTATTAGTTATACTACAAAAATTGCATCAAACAAGTGTTTTACATTCCTAAAAACATTATTTCTCAATTATTTAGTACACAATGTGCATCAACCATATAAAGAAAATAAGAACAAGCGAGGATTTTAAGAGTTTACCTTACGTTGTAACAAAGCAATAACCGATTTAGTGAGTTTTTAGGCAGCTTCTAGCAACGTGGTGTTAGACTTAGGCAAGGGTTAGTTCTAAACTGTAAATGGCCCAAAAGTGGTCGGGTTAAATCACCTTGAGAAACCGTCAAGCATTAAGGTCTTAAGTAGTTCACTTGGGAGAAACCACCCGAACCGATGGTCTTTGAACCCTTGAAGAAAAAAAATGTAGGTCGGTTCTTTTGACTAACACACAGCTACCTACCCACCACCCCCCCCTACCCCCCTAGGATCCCTTTTCCCTTTTTAACTAAAGCCCTTACTCCCCTACCCCTGCTACCCCAAGCCCCTAGCCCCTACCCCTTACCCCTTAGTTTCCTACCTTTTGAATTAAAAAAATCAAACAATTTAAAATATTTGGTTACTTGCGATGCAAGCAATTTGAGATTTGAAGTGAAAAATTCAAAAATTACAACATCAAAATGTTTAAAAATTCAAATTTTCAAAATTCAAATAATGCGTTCACATACTCCTCACTCCTTATAAATTGAATGGTGCCGATATGCAGTAGTTATTACTTTACCAACAAGTTATAACACTCCAACTCTAACCATTCTATCTTCGAATTTTTTCAATTGTGAAACACTGCCATAGAAATATTTCCTTCTATTAACCACCAATGCTGAGCATAGTTTTTTATTCTACTGTATTGAACCAATTGTATTAGTAAATAACATTGACATACATATACCTACTTTGTTTTATTTTACATATTATTTCTATATTTCATTCATTACATCATTAATCTTTGTTGTAGTAAATAAGAGAAAAAAAAATTTAGCATCCATGGAAAGATTTGTGTATTGTACCTTCTTTGGTAAGAAGTACGGTTTCTTACCTAGTAGAAAAGTAAGAGTAAGAGCAAGAGCAAGAGCAAGAGCACTAGACTGGTACGTTGTTTGAGCCACAACGGTTCAACAACATTTAAGCATACCCAGATAACGAATACAAGCTGAATGAGCAAAGGGCATATGATGTAGTTAAGAACATGAAAGAATAAGTTACACCACCTCTTAGGTTCAATCTAGAACCTCATCACACGAGTAATTGCGGCACACTACCTCTTGACATTGACGTTGATGTTGAACCTGAATGCATGACCTACCGAGGAACACCACCTCCCAGTTTTAAACCTCTATACATGAGTATCCCTAAATGTCTTATTAGATTTGAACCTTCTCGTATGAGTATCCCTATATGACCTGCAGGATTTAAACCCCCATGGATGAGTTATCCTACAAGCATGTTTGAGGATGAGGAAGACAAGATAGAAATTATTCTCGAAACAGAAGAGTAACATACGGGACAGCATGGACCTACAATTCGAGACCTTCAAGATCAAGTAAGCTCCTTAAATTCGATAAGTCTAATATTTTTACTATACATTTCGGTAAAGGAACAAATGAAAGGGGGAACTCGAAGGCATTCTGCAACTATTGTAACACGAGTTACTCATAGAAAATGGAAGAGGGATATGGTACTCTTAACAAGCACTTGCAGTCGAACCATCCCGGGGAAGTGAGAATAGATAGTACGCATCAACAAATTGCCCAAGGCGGTGGTTCATCTGGTCAACTGCTAATGAGGTATGATAAAGAGAGGTACAAATACAACCTAATACAGTACCTAACAATCATGTACCTATCATTCAATGCTAGTGCATCAGAGTGGCAGAGTCGATACGAGTAGGAGAAGTTCAACCTCAGCTTGTAACAGCTTAGCCGCAGAATATTAGCTTGAGCCACGTAGGAGCTCTACCGCATAGTTAAGAAGCAGCTCATAGGTAAGTTCACTTCCCTCGATACATATGTGTCCATATGTACAAACATATGGAAAAATCCTTTTCATAATAATTCTTATATGGGTGTTGCTATTCACTGGATAGAAGATAATTAGCAACTTAATAAACGACTATTGCTTTAAAGGTATGTATCGAGTGACACACGATGCAAAACATCTATAAAATTATTAGAGAAATCCTAAATGAGCATAGATTAGTGAGGAAAAATTTTTCTATTGGTTTTAACAATGTAAGTGCCAATATTGCCTCAATATCTAATCTGTAAAATTACTATCAACTAGCATTAGGGGGAGGGGGGGAAGGGGGTAGGGGTGCAATACGTTATGCATATCATATTCTAAACTCGCTTGTTAAGGATGGCATTATAGTTTTGTAGGACAGTACAGCTCTAATCAAGAACATCGTCAAAACAATAACAGAGAAGCCATCCCTTTACAAAAAGTGGAGGAACTTCTACATAAAGCACAGGAAGAGGCCTTGGAAGTTTAAGATGGTTGTACAATACCACTAGAACTTGACTTACAAGTTGTTGCATAGCATTGTTTCTTACAGAGAACTACTACAATGTGTAGGAAGTTGACATTTTCCCTAGTAACTAAGATATATGTATCCAATTGTTAAAAGTTTTGAAAGTTTTTCATGATGCTACTAAGACTTTCTCATAAGTTTACAAGCTTAATGTACACTTGTTTGTTAGGTCAGCCGTTAGTATACTTAGCATACTACTTCGGGCCCATAAGGACCTAAACCTGTACGCATGCATAAATGATATGATGTTGAAGTGGTTAACCTATTATAAAGATATTTTTCATATTTATCTTATAACAACTATTTTATATCCTCGTTATAAAGAAAAATTATTACTAACGTATTTGAAAACTTATTACGGTTACATTCAAGATTTAGCAGATTCTCAAGACATTTACAGCTTGGAAGGACGGTAGGAAGTGTTAGCAACGATGGTCGACATAGAGGAGATACTCAACTATTACTAAAGTCAATATGGTGGCTAATCATAAATCTCTCCCTCGGCACCCACCAAGGAGCGACATTACTCATTTATTGGTGAGTAGTTACTAATGTAAAAATTGAAGAGGTAATGGTTTGGTGGTCCAATGTCTGAGACATAGCACTACACCAATGCAAATTTCGAGTTTTCTAAGAATATCTCTATCAAGGACTTTGATATTTTAAAGTGGTGGCAAAGGCACACAATGGACTACCTACTCTTATCTTGCATCGCCCGCGAAGTACTCGTTGCTCCGACTTCGACAATCACTGTTGAGCAAGCATTTAATATAGTAAGCCTAATCGTCAACGAACACCAACCTTCCCTATCTGTTGTCAATGTTGAGGCAAGTGCTTACATAAAATATTGGTACAAGGTGGCTTGCAAACAACAAGAACCATGTAGGACATCAAGCGAGGAGAATAATTACTTCAATGATTGGAACAGATCTAATGGAAGCTTAAGCTCAACCGCAGGGTTCACTCTTGGTCACAAACATGAATAGCTACCTCAAGAGTAGACATAGTAAATTTTCTTTTCATCCTGGTCAAAAAAAGTTTCATTATGTAGAAAAATCCTTTTTCCCAATTATTTAAAAAAAAAAAGTAAATGCATGGTTTTCCCAAAAGTAATGATCTAGCATTAGGGTTTTTCAAACTATGATCGAATGAAATTATTTTCCTTCAAAAAATTTAATTTGCATACTCACATACACTTGGATTCTTTTCACAAAACGTAAAATTAACCAATAAACTAAAAGTTTTCTAAAAATCTAAACCAAACTACAGTGGTTTGATTTCGATTAACGGATACATAGGTACCTTTTAGGCAACCATAAAATATAGTAAAAAATATTTTCCCACTGACCACTTCAATCTACTTGATCAGATTGGTTCTTTGTATTGTTAAAACTTCTCTATATTTTAATTTTTTTCCATTTGTAATGTATGCTTTATAGAAGGAGGAAAGAAAAAAAAAAAAAAAGGTTGACTTAAAACAACCAACTTACGGGCGGTCATGATTCACCATGTTCCTGACCCATGAACTTAAGGTTTAGGGCTAGTTCGACTCTTTACCCAAGTCTAGGTGGTGCTATCTTTTGTGAGAGAAAACTCATCCTTAGTGAAAGCTTGGTTTGAGTGTGTTTGATTGAGTTTTAAATCATACACTATGCTTAATGTGAAGTGTAGCACCATATTTATATTATGGAGCTTGGATTTAATCTCAAAAAGTGAAAAAATGAAATATCACGGTTTTGGAGGCCTAAGATGTTATTGCCTAATCCGTCTCCAAATTTTGAAGAAAGCATTTGTTTAAGTGATGAAAATAGGCAAGAACACATTAAAAAACAAGGCTTACACTTTGGATTCGGAGGAAATTGCCTAAAGAATACAATTTTGCAAAATTCATTCAAGTGTGTTAATATTTTTTTTTCCTTTTTCAAGTCCAAATTAACCTCGCAAAATAGGAAAATTAGGATGTGTTTTTTTGTCTCAATTTGAAGTATGATATATGTAGTTTCCAAAAACATAAAATTTAGATGAATATCCCAAGATATAGTGTTGGAACACGGGTTAGAATTGAGGGGTTTGAATAGGGAAACTTTCCTTTTATTTTTTGAAAATCATAAAGTTGTAGGCATGAAATTAAAAAAAAAAAGAAGGAGAAGGAGAAAAGTGGCGTATGTCACGTTGTGGAAATGTGACTCACACGCCATACCCATGCTTATGTTACATGTAGGGATTGAAAAAAAAAAAAGGCAAGCACAAAACGTACCTACCTACTTAGGGCTCAAACCCTTATTAAGGCTTTGACCTTAATTCATTTTGAAGCATATGGACCAGGTCTTATACCTAGTCCAATTTAATTTTTTTAAGAAAAATAAAATAAAATAATGCTAGGCCTAAGTTTAACTAAAAATTATGTACGTGTTAAGAAAATAAATAATTTTGAAAACGCACTTAAATCAAAAGAGAGAAAAAAAAAAAAAAACTTGCTCTAAAATTACGAGGGCTAAAAATGGTGTGTCTACAATTGCCCCTTTTTATAGTGGAGTTTGAGTAAAATTTCATCACAAAGACAAAATGACACCATTTTGCCTTAATGGTGAATTTGTCTTAAGAAATGTTACAACTAACTAACTATCCTAGGTCTGATCTATAAGAGAATCGGTGAAGGAAGATAACGCTCCAAGGGTTGGCAAGAATCCTAAAGTAATACTAGGATGGTGGGTAAAGCCCCTATGGGCTAGTAGGAACTTTAAAATTGGTAGTTCCCTTTAAGCTAGCTAACTTAAATGGGAAAGTGTCCAAAGGACTAACAACCTTAAATAAAACTCAGCAATACTCCCTTGAGCTAACTTACCTAGGCAAGAGTATCTCCAAGGAACTAGGAACCTTAAATGGAAGATCAACTTGGACCCTAGTCATGCTCCTCTAAACTAACTAACTCAGGCAGAGCATATCTAAGGGACTAGTAACCCTAAGTAAGAATCGATTTGAAAGACCTTATAGTAGGGACGGATTTAAGGGGGGGTTTATAAAGGCCCTAACCCCTCTAAGCTTGGAAAAATTAATTTTAATATCTTTTAAAAAAGAAAAAATATATATGTATATTAAATATATATATTAAAGAGCAAAATGCAACATGAAATTAGGTATAACTTAGTGGTTTAACACTCAATCTTACAAACATGAGGTCTTAGGTTCAATTCTCATGTTTAATATTTTACTTTTCCTATATGTATTTATTGCATCCTTTTACATTTTTTATATGAATTTATTGCATCCTTTTACTTTTCCTATATACATTTATTACATCTTTTCACTTTTTTATATGTATTTATTACTTAAAAGACATTAGTCCTCCTACATTTATTTTATTTTATTTTTTTGTAATTTTGACTAGTAATGCACAATAGATAATAATTATATTTTTCATATTATAAATATTATAGTCTTATCACATAAACTATTGTAAATAATACCAATTGTATGATTTCATTTAGTTAATTTATTTTTACAATTAATGTTATGAAAATGAATGTAGATGACTAAATAATTGATTAGGTAATAATTTATTTTCAAAAGGATATTCCCTTTTTTTTTAGCATTGCTAATGAGACATTTAGATAAAGTTATCATAAAAAAGGATAGTATAATACTTATATCTATGTTAATTTGCGTTTTTGATATACTAGTAATTATTAACAAGATTCTCTAACATATATAAGATGCAATATATTTATGATGACAATCAAATATTTTCCCAATGATAATTTTAATACTGATTTAATTAAGATAAGTTTAACCTCCCCAATTATATCATCCTAGGTTCGTCACTATCTAGTAGTGCTCCTACAAGCTAACTAAGGCAAAGGTCAAGCACCCCATGAGATGGATAAGACCCAAAAAGGGTTGTGTGCCTTACGAAATGGCTACCACTCTAGAGATACCGTCCTGGATTGATAATAAAATATGATTTTTTTAGAAAAAACAAAATAAATCTTAAATGGCCATCTTAGATGGATGGTTTTTGTAACGCCCTAGAGGGAGGCTTATAGTTTTATTTAAAATTTTCATATCACGTGTGTACTCATAATATAAAGACCACTTTATAAGTTAGAGATTACAAGACTCTAACTAATAAGTTTCTGAGGGTGCTTATTCAATTTACATACATCTACTTAACTATATATATATATCTACAAGTGATTCAATAATCTATAGCCACTAGAATCGTAAGGAGTCGGATTCACCTACCAAACAATAAGAAAGGATATCTATATCCTAATAATCATAAAGCCACTAAATACCATGAAAATTTAATTCGACTATACTACTTACTTTCTTAAACTTATAATCTACTTTCTAAGCTCAATGGAGCACTCTGCACTCGAATTCTAACCTAACCTCAACTTTAGCTTTGTAAAACCTACAAAAGAAACTATTGAAGGGTAAGCTACATCTAGCTTAATGAGTAATCTTCCTATCTTACCATCAGACAATAACAAGTAAGTTGTTTATCAAACATATGAATGCATGTACAAGCATATGCAATGCAAATAGTGTATACAATCAGTCGGTAACTACATATAGTACGGTTTTACGCCTATTGTTGCTCAAGTTAAGAAGTATTTAGATATGCTAGGACTTAGGTATCCATATCCAATACTAGTTCTCTCATCAATATAAGCACCCTTAGTAGTAGATATGGCTTAACCTCAAGTAAAAGGCAATACTCTTTAAAGCCAAGTAGATCTCAAAGGTTGAGGTAAGAACATGTCGCACAATACGTCATACGATAAACAATCATAACATACAATATCAATATAGATCCATCTATGCATGATCTCTTGCTCTACTACGCAGTGCCAATGCCCTTTAACTTATGCAATAGGATGCAATGAATGTCCAATTTGATTAAAAGCCAAATATTTATTAATCCTAATTCATAGGGTGACCAAGTAAATATGTTCCAAACACTCCAATACCTTGAGTTCTAATGCAACAAACAACAAACAAGGGTATTCAAAATATCTTAAGGTATTTTACAAGCAAGAGTAAACCAAAGCAAGCACATATAAGTTCCCATTTACCCCAATATGCGACAAATCTAATTATCAAATATAATTAGATGGTATACTAACTACAAGCACAAAGTAGAGTAAAATAAGAGGCGATATACTTACTCAACCTTGAATTCAAGTATTCCTAATAGTCTTTGGTAGTCTTAAACTTGGTATCCCAAATCACCTAAGTAAAATAACAAAAGTAAATAAGACTCATCTTAAACTTAATCTATTCATTGGCCTTGCTATAATTTTCCTATTTTCGCTTATTTCTCATTTAAGTCGTAACTTTCTCATTTTAAGCTTGAATTTCATGTTCTTATAGTCATTTTTCATTGTTTTTTAGTGCTCTTTCATTTGTTGAGGTCCTTTTTAGGGTTTTGGACTTGTAATAACTTAGTTTAGGTCAAACAAGTTTGTTGGTCAATGGTGTTCGTTTAACTATTTTAGGGTTTAGGCCTAGTTTTGGGCTTTAGACTTACTTTTAGGTGTTGGGCCTTAGAATTGACCTTTTGAGTATTTATTTATGTATTTTAAGTTTAAATTTCTATCTAAATTCCATAACTTTCAATTTGGACTTTTAATGTTACTCTAGTGTGCTTTTAGACTTAATGGGCCTTTTATAGATTATTTTATGAGGTTTTCAATTTAAGGTTCAAATCTGGTCACTAAGTTATTGGGCTTTATTATTAGTTTTTTTAATGGCTTTTGGGCTTATCTTACATTTTAGAACCTTAAGCCTAACTCCACTTATTATTTTGTGTTTAAACTAACTAAAGGCCTTAAGATAAGTCCATTTTCTATTAGGATTTAGACCTGGTTCTTTTCATTTATTGGGCTCCTAATTATATTTTTAAGGCTTTAATAACTAACTAGGCTAGTTTATGCCAATTTGCATTCTAAGACCCTAAGCTTAATTCTAACATATTCTAATGGGACAAATATCCTAATGGGTCTACTAAATAAACCATTTTACTAAGTGTTTCAGATCTAGTTCATTTCATTAGTGGGGTTTCTAACAGTATTCCTAATGCCTTAATCACTAACTTAACTAGTTTCAGCCATTAACTCATCATTACCTCTACTTAACTTGGTTAATTAAGTCCTAGACCATACTTAACACTAAATAATCATGTTATTAAGCTAATAAATCAAAATTTATAGATTTGAAACTTCAATAAAAATGGTGGCCAAGTAGGGTTCTTTTAGGCTTTCCTTTAACTTTTTCATTCCAACACTTATTATAGTGCATTTCCTTATTTTAATTACATTTTTTCTTATTTTAAGCTAATAATATCACATAACATGGTGAAAACAAGATGGATACATATCAAGGAGGGGGCGACATGGATGGAACCTAGAGTTTCATGGAGTTTTATTAACATCTTTTCAAATTATCTATATAGAATTATCTCCAATACCACTATAATATAAATAGCAAACTAGCTAAGTACATGAATGCATGTGTAATTATAAGGCTCTAAAATGATATGTACATGACTAGAACATTTTTATATAGTATTTATAATCTTAAACTCTCAAGATATCATACAAAAAATTAGTATAAATAGAAAACTTAAGTTGAGTGAGTTTTACCTTAAGCTAGTCTACATGAGCTCCAATTTTTCCACTAAAAAACGAAAACAAAATGTGCTTCTTTGGGTGCACAAGTTTGTCAACAATATAACTACAATGTACGTATGACATTTTGGTGATGGTGGTTTGTGATTTGGTGGTGTATGGTGGTAGTAGTGCTAAAAGGTACTAATGTGCATAGGAGAATCTAAGAACACTTCTTGGTTTTCCATCCTTCTTTCCTTGATTTTTATTTAGGTTTGTGGAGAGAGTTTCCTAGGGTTTTCTATGCATGAAGAATGGTATCAAAAGAAGGTTTTGGAAGGGTGAAATGGCAGATATTGAAGGTAGATTAAAGGGGATAAGAGATGGCTATTTTGGGATAAGGGTACATGGTCTCCTCTTAGCGCTATTGTATCTTATTTGCTTTTTACCAAATGAAGGAGGATTTTATCTTGTAAAGGACAAGTATCCTTTAATTCCCAATTAATCCCTTGTTCTTTGTTCTTAATTGAGTTTGACTTGTTACTAACTAAGACATAATGAGAGTTGGTAGATGGATTAAATGGTAATTAAACTGATTAATCACGATTGTACTTAATTAAGAAATTTAGGCATAATTAGGGTGTAATTAGGGTCTTGCCATATTTTATCACTTTAATTAAGTTCATTTACCTATATTACTTTGTTTATTCGAGTCCTTTATTATTTGAGATAGATTAGGGTTTTTGAATCATATACATGGTTGCAATTTAGGGTTTTCTAATTATTAGAGAAATTATTTGCGATTAGCAAACAGTTTATAGATATAATTAGGGTTGATTAATTGAAATAAGGTTTTGGACTTCCAATTAAAGTTTTACTCAATCTTATTTAGAGTTTGTAACTTATGATTTAGGGTTCAATCATTTTATTTGGGGGTTTTATTATAATAACTTGAGCGGTTCTAACGATTCCCTATTAACGCTTGTATTCGACTCCGAATTTGAATTTGAAAGTTTACAAGGTTCATATAATCTCCCTAAGTATAACTTTGGCATTCTTAAGGAGATATATTCATATTATTACTTTGGTTTCATATAATTAATCGTTCTTAACTTATACCTAATTATGATGTAAAACCTGATTAGTAGATTAAGGTGTAATTAGGTTCTTCATCTTAATTACTAGTGCACTTGACATTAATTAGGTATAGTTTAGGGCTTAATGTGCCAAATTAAGTCAGTTAAGCCCATTAGGTCATCTTGTCTAATGAGTTTAAGGAATTAAGACAATTATTACTGTTCTAGTATATTTTAGAGGGTAGATTAAGGTTTTAAGACAATTACGCAATTAATCTGCAATTAATGAATAGTTTTACTATTTAATTAGAGTACAATAGTTGGATTAGGGTTTTAACTTTAGATTAGGATTTTACAATCATTTTAAAGGTTCTAACATATTAGGGTTCTAATCAGGATTTTAGTATTCGAATATTCATTTAAAGGCTGCAATATTTATTTTAAGGTTTTAAGTTCATTGTTAGGGCCATCTATACCAATATTCATTTTCTATTTAACTTACCCTTTATCGATTTTAGAGAGCTCTCATGGGCATCGACTATCAGTCTCTTTCCTATTGGGGTTCAGGGTTGGTTTCGTCTGGTTAGATTAACCTTAGGAGTTAATATTAGTTATTTACATTTGTTTCTAAGATTTTAGGGCTTTTGAGTGTAAGGGTCAATTAGGGCTTAGACTACCATTTAGGGTTTTATGAGTTTGAGTTCGAGTTTTTGAGAGTAGTCTTTTAGGTTTAAGGTTAGTTATCTTGCCAACACTAAAGGTATTTTTTGGAAATCTTATTAACTTCCAACTCCTTATTTAGGAAATTTATGGGGTTTATAGTTTTCCAATTTATTAAATTTAACACCAATGTGAGCACCATCTTAGATTGATTGGTTTAGGCATATGGTCTTTGATTGATGGATCTTGGAAAATCGATACCATCTTGGATTGATGGATATTGAAAAATTTATCAACATCTTGGATTGATTGATAAAGTAATATTTGAACACCGTCTTATATTGATGAGCTCAATACCATATTGGATTGATGGGTATAACACCACCTTAGATTGATGGCCTTCATTGTCTTAGATTGATAGGCTTGGAAGCTTCAATACTATCTTGGATTGATGGATTTTTAATTCAATCTGGTTTTTTAAAAAATTTTCTTGGTTGTGCAATTTTTTTAAATTTATCAAAATTAACCTCAAGGGTTGATTTAAGAGAGATACTAAGTAATATGGTTACTTGATTTGGTTATTAAGGGCTAGGTCCTACTAAATTGACAAAAGAGATCTTAGATTAGATACTAGGGACTAGGTCCATTTATTTGAATTTGGGTAAAACTTTAGAAACTTGATGAAAATGGTTGCAGGACTTAGCATTAAGGCCAAACATAGTCGAATTTGGGTAAAAAGACTAATTTAAAATCAACTTAAAGAAAACTTATCATTTTCTCTTCTCTTATTATTTTTTCTTTTTCTTATAGAAATGCTAATAGGTTTGGGTTCTTCATAAGTTTCAATGTCACAAACAAGTACTAGTTTTTAACAACCTGCTCCTTGCTTAAATAGCTTGGCAATCTTGTCTTTAAGGGATTCTCTATTCTTGGGTTACTCTACTTTCCTTTTTAAGGCACTAACTTTCAATCACAAGGCAAATGATCTTTTCATGTCACCTAGGGTGATCATAAAGGCAGTAGCTCTTCTTTAAAGATTTGTCACATAAATGATATCTCATAATTAATTAGTTTAGTCTAAGTGGACTTTCTTACCTTCTCTCGATTCAAAATTTCACTCTTGACTATAATTCCAAAAATTATGGTCTATCTTGCAAGTAATACACTTTGATCAATCTGTTAGGTCTTTTTTGGACTACAATGTAATATAGGATTTTGGTCCATAGTTTCAAAAATGGACACTAATGAAATAGTTTTGAAAGAATCACTCTTCAACCCTAGTTTACAAGTCAAGAACCTTATTGTAAAACTAAAATGGTACTTACCCCATTTCAAAATTAATTTTCACTAAAGATAAGTCATTTTCTCCAATCAAAAGGGCCTTTAAGGAGGGGTGAAGGAATGAGAAGGCTTTGAACTACTTTTTAGCTATAATCACTTTGAGGATCATGAGTTCTAAGGGAACTTCGGTACTTATCCCTACTTTTTCAATTTTAAGGTGTAGGCCTTACTTTAGGAATAGGCTTTTTGAGGTATATACCCCTAATCTTTTCAAGCTTTAGGGCTTTTGACTTAATCATATAAATTTTCTTTTTCTTGTTCTTCTACTTCTTCTTTTTTGGACAAATTTTTCATTCAACTTTTTTTTTTTCACTTTTTCCCTTTTCCTTCTCTTTCTTTATTTCTTCTTTTCCCCTTTTTCTCAAATTTCCCCAAATACAAAGGTGATAACACCCCCCTTTCTTTCTTTGTATGACTGAAAGTGTATTGTGAATAGTGTTCAGGATGGGAACCCTTCTTCATCTTGAAGAAAATAAGTTATCAAAGGTAATAATTACCATTGAATTGATGCAACCAAAGTAAGCACAAATTAGTTATAACCTTTTCTCTTGATTAATGCCCCTAATCTCTTATTTGCTCTATTGTGGGTTGGTTCTTGATAGGGCTTAATTTTGAAAACAGTCCATTTAAAGGTTTAACGAGGTTGACAAGGGATTTTGTATTTAAGATATTGAAAATGAATGCCTAACTTCATTTTAATTTGCATATCAAATTCAAGATGAACCTCCTTTAAGGAATAAGTCCAACAGCCTCACTATGATGGCATGCAACCCTCAAGTGTTCTTAAGGTTGGTGTTTAAGATTTGGTTTGCCTCTTTTCATTCTAAGCTTTCAAAATGAGATACCAAAAAGTGCATTCATTTTCCCTCATAGAAAACTTCTAACATTACAAATCACAAAGTACTTTGGACTTCCTTAATAATTGCCCCTCATTCTTTAGTTTCTATTGAATTACCTTAGCTTCCATTGACTTAAACTACTACCTCTTTTTTGTATAGAGGTTCCTATAATGTTGATGCATAACCTATCATATCGCGAACGAACATTTATCTTAACCTATAGTTTATTAGGGTTGGTAAAGTCTATTTGAAGTAACCTAATGTCAATTAGGTCTTAAATCAAGTGCTTCAGTTTCTAGAATTCTTCTATAGAATGGCCCATCAGGTGCATGTGATATTCACATGGTGGGACAAGATCCGATCTTTAGAGCTTATGTCCAGGTGGAGGAGGTACACAACTTTGCATTCCTACCTCTCTCAAGTGATGAAGGAGTTGAGCTATTGAGACTGAAATTGGAGTAAGATGCTTTCTAAGCACCCTTGTTTCAAAGTTTGTTGAATTTATAGCCATTTGAGGACTTATTGAGATAATTTTTTTTTAGCCAATTTCCCTATCTTTATTGCATCCTCCATGCAACTACATGCTAAAACTATAACTGCAGCTAGTGACTAATTGCCTTAGGAGACAATTAAAATATAGCCCATTAAATGTTTGTATAAATGCCTCAGTCAGTTCTTTCTCTAATAAAGGGGAGCTAATGGCTGCTATGACGCTTCATCTCTAGGCATATTCTTTAAAGGACTCATTATCATCTTTCCTCATGTTACTCAAGTCCTAAATAGATGGTGTTATCTCCACATTAAATTTGTAATGTTTAGAGAATGCTCGAGCTAACTTGTCATGTATCAACTTGCCTTAAGCCTAATTAGGTGTACCGAGACAAAGTTGGCCTAGTGAGGTTGTCTTGAAACATATGATCCCAACATATGTTTAATTACGAGCCATCTTGCATAAATGTAGCCTAATATGGAGCTTAAGGCATCTAATCCCAACATATTTATCAAATTCTGGTACTTTGAATTTCTCAAGATAGGCTTCAATATCATATATAGAAAAGTTGATGATGCCAATATGGTCAAATCCATCATGACTTCTAAATGCCTTCTTTCTGTCATCAATTTATTGGGTCAACTTCCTTTCTTACTCTTTGAAACTGTCATGATTGGGCCCTAAGTTGATTAGCCTTGACTTGACAATTCCTGTATCAACTTCTAAAGAATTAGGATCCAACACTGGATTGACTTCTAGGAATTTAATAGTTTTCGTCTCATGTTGATGCTCTTTATTTACTAGTGCTATGGCTTTGAGCAAAGCTATGTTGTTAACCATGAAGTTCATCCATTCAATCACTTTTGCCATGATTTTCTCTAATGAACAGAACCTCACTTCTATGAGATTGGTGCCATCAAGGTTATTCTTATTTCCATTGTTGGCCACTACCCCTAATAGGAATCCCTACCCATTAGCAACTCTTTGATTTTTTTTTTTTTTTTTTGAGAGAGAAAAGGACTTACTAAAAATAAACAGATTGTAGAATATAAGGATAAGGCTTATTAGCATGGTTTACAAGTTGTGAGAGAGGAGTAAACATTCCTTAGAGTAGAAAAAACATTTCTAAGAGAACTAAAGGCTAAAAACTAAATATTTATAATTAAACAATGATAATTTATGAGTATTTAAAAGGTTACCTACAAGAAGTATAAGATGTATAACTGAGAATTGAAATGAAAGGAATTGAGAAAAGAACCAATAAAAGAAATCGAGAATTTATAAATGGAAGCCTAAAGACACGAGTTTTAGAGATCTAGTAAGAAAAATTCCCCCTTAGCTCCTCGGTCCCATTTTTATTTCACTTTTAAATTATTGAAACATAAGCTAACAAAGCCAACAACAAATATTCAAAAATAAATATAAGAGAAATTAGAAATGCAATATGAGAGCATGTAGAGGCAAAGAGGGGAGCTAACAAATTGACTATGATGTGGCAAGAAAAGGATTTTTGTTGCATCTTTAAAGTTTTTAATACATTATTCAAAATTTATTACAAACAACCCTTAAAGTCTATATCTTCTTCTTCTTTTAGTGTCTTGGCTCCTCTTCTATCCTCTTTCTCTTCTTCAGTTTAGCTATCTCGACCCATCTAGCAACTTAGGAGATATCTTCGATATGGAATTTCTCGAAAGCTCTAACCCAATAATAGGTAACAACGTTTTTAGATAATTCAATGATAACATCAAACACCTCAATAGGTTTCATTGTTTGGATACCTTTTCTATGAAAGAAGTCAAGTTTATGGTTCTAAGCATGGCTGATGAACCAAACCATTAGTAAGCCTATATTGATCATCAAGTCTCCATTGTTTTCCTCTTAGAGACAACTAAGTGACCTAACTTGTTCAACTAGTAGCATTAAGATGAAGACCTTCCTTCTAAAAATTGGGTTACTAACTTAGGAATCCTGTAGTGTATCGAGCTTGATTTTTCAGTTTCTTTTATTTAAAATTGATTTCTCCATTTCCGATTAATACTAAACCCTAACTCATTTAATATTAATCCTCGACTAAAAAAATTGAGAAATTTTGGTTTTTTATTGAAAATAATTTTTGAAGTCGCCACTTGACCGAAGTCGGGAAAAGAAAAGAAACCGTAATCAATTAGGTGGATTGATTACGATTTGGCTACCGGTCTTTGATTTCAATTTGAATAAAGAACCAGAGGGTTCTAAGTTCAGGGGCTAACCTATTAAACCCTAACGGGTACCACTATATATTTACCGAAATTAGGATTATTCTTCTAATTATAATATTTAAAAATAAATAAATAAATAAAAATCACAAAAAAAGAACCTAAGTTTCTACATATTTTATCGTCGCCCCGAAAGTACCTACGTACCCGTTGGCCGGGATCAGACGATCGTAGTTCTTTCAAAAAATCTTTAATGTGTTGATTGATTTTAATTTTGAAAACTGCTCAAGTTTACGTTTTTAATTTATTCGGTTTATTTTAAAAAAAAATTAAAGGGACCTAACACTTGAGTGTTGTTATTTTAAAAAAATGCTCTAACAATCCTATTTTTTAAAATGGTGTTTTGTTAATTTTCATTTAAAGAAAAAAAAAACTTTATATATGATCAATCCTAACAACTTAATGCTAAAAGGCCCTAAACTAATATATAGACATATATATGAATATATCATGTTATGAACCTAACTGGCTAACTAATAGAATAATAGTATGACAATAAAGACAACAATAACTAAATATAGAAATAAAAACTTAAAGAAAACCATACTTGAACTCGGTTTCGACTATAGCGTGGATCCGGTGCTGATTGGAAACTGGATAATAGCTCTAAAGTCCATATACAAATCAAGCTCCAATAAGTAATAAACCTGAGCCTCTAGCAATTTTAATAGTTGATGCCTAACAGCTCCTAAACATGAAGACCAAATCATCCCCAACCAAATTCATGCAACTCATTGAAGAATTGAGCTTCTAATTTGAATGCAACATCAACTCCTGGAATACGATCAGTAGCTACCACCAAGCCAAGTATAAGTAAACAACAGCTTGTTTAGACAAATTGTAGGAGCTATGGCACATCAAAATTTTAGCAACTTGTACAACAAAGTAACCAAGTTGAGCTTCTTGTATAAGCGGTGACCATCAACGTAGTAAGAGAACCAAATCTGTGCAGTTCAGTTGGCGAACCGTGGAGTTGGGAGAGTGTGGGTTGCTATGGTACTGCGGTCCGAAATTGTCGTGCTACTATGCTATGAACTTGTGCGAGGCGTATGTATCGGGATTCAATGGAGTGCTCAGAGGTGCTTTCGGCCAGCGTAGTATGCGGTCGATTGATGATTGCAACTGGGAGGTGATGTTCGTAAGTGGGGGTGCGAGTGATTTGTCTGTGTGTTTGGAGTTTGCTGTTAATGCTGTAGGGAGTGGATGTGGCAAGAGAGAGATCAGGTATCGATGGACAGTGGCGTTAGGGCTATTCAATGACAAGGGCTCTGGTGATGCCGTGCTTAACAGGGAGTAGTAATAAATTGACAATAGCGTGCGTTGTGTATCTTAGTTGCGGCAGTGACTGTCACATTGTGTTTGGCGTATGGGTTGTCATGTTTGGTTGAGGGTGAACATGCTATCGGTTGGGACTACGCTACTGCGACGCTTTTGCCGTCGTCCTGTACAGAGGTGCTTTCGACCATTTGTGTAGCAGTGGATGTGTAGGGAAGAAGGGTTATGGCTTACGTACGATTGGAAAGGATAAGGGCTTATGGCATTGCAGTTTTTGTTTGTGTGAATTAGTGGCTGATAATTAAGAATGGGATGATGGTATTTGCTGGTTGGTGTGCTCATGTGCAGGAGTAACACGTTCGCTACTGCTGTTCGGTGTTAGGGAGGTTACTATTGATGGAGGATTGTCCAGGCGTGTTATGCATGTGGATGGTGGAGCGAGTGAAGCGTGTGTGCAGTGGGTGTGGTGTAAATGTGGACAGAGGCTGTCTTGTGTCAATCAGTGTGCGACGTAAAGGTTGTCTTTTACAGTTGGGGATTTGGGTTCTTAAAAGAAGAAGGATAAGTGGTGGTGATGGCTTCCCTATATATTTGCCTCCAACGCGTCTTAAAACAACAAGTATATTGAACAACTCTTAAAAGCAGTAGTGAACACACAAGTGCTAATAACTTCAACCTAGATTCGGTAGAGGTGGCGACTCAATATACCCAGTGAAGACTGAACCAATACGTCCAGATCAAGACAAGTTTTGATTTAATTGAACCTAAAGTCTTGGTTTTTTTTTTTTTAATCTTTAAAGGTCTAGGATTCCATTAATATAACTATTGTCTTTCAATTTTTCTTGTGAAACGAGAAATAATAGAGAGAAAGTGAGATGGCTATGGTGAAAATCTAGTGAGGGAAAGTAGTTTTAGAAATTTGATTGCAGAATCAGTGGATGAAAATAAAGGCGTTGGGTTTCTCAATGGTGATTGAAAGTAAAGTATATATGTTCGTGAAAGATGAAATTGACTTCCCTTTGTTTTTCAGGCGAGTGTGTAATTTTATATAAGCCAAACCATATCATATTTATTGTATCTATTGTATCTAATTTGATAATAATTAAACTAGATTCAAATTAATTCAAATCTGATTTAATAAAATCAAATTAGATTCAAATGTTTTTAATTAGATATGAATCCTATTTATTTCTCTCGCTCTTGTAAAATATAGAAAAACAAAAGACATAAGTGCCTAGTGAGACTCAAACCCAAAACTTCAAACTACATCCATTCCAAATACTCCAACACTAATCCATTAGGCCGTTAACTTGTGCCTTGATATTCAGTACAATTAAATTGCACTAAAACCATGCAATTCCCTAAAATAATTTTTGAACTAAGCTAAAACTAAAACGAATTACTCTAAAATAATTTACTTCCTAAAAATATACAAAACTCTTTATAATAATTTTTTTTTCTTTTCTTATTTTTTTGGTATTTTCATCATTTGTTAAATTTTATTATTTTTATCCTTTATTAATTTTTTTGTTATTTTTATTTTTGAATTAAAACCCTTTTTGTAAAAATAAAAATTAAGACTATAGAAGGGCAAAAATTAGGTGTCTACAGCTACCCCTCTTTGTGGTGAAGTTTGAGCAAAACTTTGCTACAAGGACAAAAGAGACACCATTTTTGCCTCAGGACGACTCTATCTTAAGGAGCATTAAGACACTTGACGACGATTAGTTTGAAACAATGAATAGTGAGGGGTAGCACCTATTGTAAGTTGGCAAAAATCCCTAAAAAGAATAATGAGAACTTGGTCGTGCCCTAATAAGCTAACTAACCAAGGCGGTCAAAGCACCCTTTGAGCTAGCTAAGACTTAAAAAATGAAGAAACTTGGTCGTGCCCTAATGAGCTGACTAACCAAGGCGGTCAAAGCACCCTTTGAGCTGACTAAGACTTGAAGAATGAGGAAAACTTGATCATGCCCTGATAAGCTGACTAACCAAGGCAATCAAAGCGCCCTTTGAGTTGGCTAAGACCTAAAGAATGAAGAAACTTGGTCGTGTCCTAATGAGCTGACTAACTAAGGCAATCGAAGCACCCTTTGAGCTGGCTAAGACTTGAAGAATGAAGGAACTTGGTCGTGCCCTAATGAGCTGACTAACCTAGGCGGTCAAAGCACCCTTTAAGCTGACTAAGACCTGAAGAATGAGGAAAACTTGATCGTGCCTTGATAAGCTGACTAACCAAGGCAATCAAAGCGCCCTTTGAGTTGGCTAAGATCTAAAGAATGAAGAAACTTGGTCGTGCTCTAATGAGCTGACTAACCAAGGCGATCGAAGCACCCTCTGAGCTGGCTAAGACTTGAAGAATGAAGGAACTTGGTCGTGCCCTAATGAGCTGACTAACGAAGGCAGTCAAAGCGCTCTTTGAGCTAGCTAAGACCTAAAAATAAAAAAACACTTGGTCATGCCCTAATAGCAAGTCCATTTAAATTTTTATTTAAGAAAAATGTTTTCTTAAGGTGGCAAAACATTTTATTTTTTATTTAAAAAACACTTTTATAAGAAAAAAAGACACCCATTGAAGATATATATGTTAAATAAGTCACATAAAACACTTAAATAAAAATTCATACAATATTCTTATAATCATAAATATGGTATGTTTATTAATTAAATACAAAAAATTATTTGTGATGACAATGAAATTTTAAATCAAGACATCTATTCAATATTACATCAACATGATTCATCAAAATAACAAATTTCATAATTACATGTTAGGCATCTATTCAATAATTTACATATTTAGACATCTAATCTATAATTTACATGTTCAGACATTTATTATATATTGAGCAAACATGATTTATGGCAACTATTTTAGGTTTTATTAATCAAAACGTCTAGTTCAATTAAGATAATCAAGAATAATAACATAATCACATATTCAAACATGATTCATGATAAACAGTCAAACTATTAAATTTAAACAATCATGAACTATGAACACTATATGGTCATTGTATTATAGAAACAACAAATCCTATTAGTTATACTACAAAAATCACATCAAAGAAGTATTTCACATTCCTAAAAACATGATTTCTCAATTATTTAGTACACAATATGCATCAAACACACAAAGAAAATAAGAATAAGCAAGGATTCTAAGAGTTTACCTTACACATTAACGAACCAATGGCTAGTTTAGTGAGTTTTTGGTGGCTTTTGGCAAAGTGGTACTAACTTTAGAGAGAGAAAATTTTTGCCTTAGAGAAATCTTGGTTTAAGTATGTTTGAGTAAGTTTTGAATTACAATCTATGCTCAATGTGAAGTGTAACACCTTATTTATACTAATGGAGCTTCAATTTAATCCCAAAAAATGTAAAAATGGAAGATCAGGCCTAGGATGTTCTTACTTGATCCGTCTCCGAATTTTAGAAAAAGTGTTGGTTTGAGTGATGAAAATAGGTAAGAACATAATAATAAAGAATGCTCACACCTTAAATTCAAAGGAAATTGCCTAAAGAATAGGATTTTGCAAATTTCATTTAAGTGTGTCAATGTTTTTTTTTTTTTTTCCATTTTCAAGTTTGAATTAACTTACAATTTAGGAAAACTAGGATGTGTTTTTTTGTCTCAATTTGAAGTATACTATGTTTAGTATCAAGAAACAAAAAATTCAGGTAAATATCCTAAGATATGGAGTTGGAACACAGGTTGGAATTAAGGGGTTCGAATAGGGAAACTTCACTTTTAATTTCCAGAAATCACAAAGTTATAGGCATGAAATTAAAAAAGGAAGGGGAAGGAGAAAAGGGGCGTGTATCATGTTGTGGGCATGTGAGTCATGGACCCCACTCGCGCATGTGTTATATGCACGAGATTGAAAATAAAATGCAAGCATAAAGAGCACTTACCAGCTTATATTTTAAACCCTTATCAAGGCTTCAACCCTGATTCATTTTAAAGCACATAGATTGGCTCTTGTATCGATCCAATTTAATACATATTTTTCTCTTTCTTTTTTTTTTTAACAAAAATAAAATAAAATGAAATAATATGAAGTCTAGATTCAACAAAATATTATGTACACACTAAGAAAATAAATAATTTTCAAAACATACTTAAATCAAAAGAGAGAGAGAAAGAAAGAAACATTTGCTCTAAAATTATAAAGGGCAAAAATAGGGTGTTTGCATGCATTAGGAGTATGTATGTATACATAAACATTATTATATGTACATGACCATAAATTTAATATATATATATATATATATATATTATGAGTAATGCATTTTCTTAGAAATTTAACAAAAAATTGTTTAATATACATGAATTTAGGGTTGGACTAAAATATGTACATGGTGATTCTTAGATATATTTTGATTTTCTACTCAAAATAATAACATGCAATGTAAAATATATTATATATATTGCAAAAAATATAAGTATATATATATACACATTTTCTTTAAAATCTAACAATAAGATGTAAAATAAATATGTACATATTTATATGTATATGGGCCAAAATACATGTATATTTATTCTTGAGATATTTTCCTTTATTTAGTTGTTTTTACAAAAATATTAACATATTATGTAATATCATTACACTATAATTTGGGAAATACATAAATTCAACAAAATTTATAGAAAAATCAGTTGGAACCAACCTTTCAACCTTCCAACATAAGAGAAGAATTTAGACCATGGTTTTATTTTTCATGTAAAGTAATATTTAGAATTTAATTTAGGTTGATTACAATACAGCTATTTGATTTAACTACTAAATTAGGGCTTAAACTAGCAAATTAATAGAATTGGGCTAAAATTTCAACATGGACTCCCATAGAGGCCCATTGGTCAAATCTGCAACATAGAGGAAAAATAAACATACAAAAAAAAAAAGTTGATCTAAGTAAATTTTAGGTAAAAGCTTACAAATAAGTTAAGCCCATTAACTATTAAATTGGAGATATATAAGAAAAAGTATATTTAGGGGAAAGTGGTGAAATCTTAGCCCTTAGGAAGAAGAACTAGAAAATTGAAAATTTAATAAATATTTTAAACCTAACTAAAATTTAGGAAGGCCCGTTAGTCACAAAGAAGACCTAATATAGGTTTAATTGTAAATTGGACATAAAAAGGCCCAATAGAAAACTCTAAATTTAAAAATTACCCCAATAAGAATAAAACTTATAAAAGTTAGGCCAACACAAATTTTATGCCCATTAACAAATTTACATAAAGCTTGAATAAGAAAATTTTTAAGAGAAGCCATTATTGAAGAATATGAAGTAATTGGGTCCAAATTAACAAAAATTTGAATCTAGTTAAGACCATATAAAAAAATGCAAGTCCCATCTCCAAAAACAAACTTTACCAAATGAAAGTACATCAAAAAATGATTAAAGTTCACTATAAGAGTATAAAAATCGAAATTAAAACAAAAAAATTATACGTAATTAAAAAAAAAGCTTAAAATAGGGAAATTTAAGTAAGTTAGATAGGTAATTAAGTAGTTTACTAGGTAGTTATTTAGATAGTTTAGCCTTATAATTAGATACTTACTAAACTTCCCTTTTATTTTGTTTATCAAGTGATATCAATTTGAATACTGACCTCCTCACTGATTATTATGACCCTTTAGTACTTACATCCAAGTGAACACTATTGATGTTTCTATATTTGCTCATGTTTATAGCTAGATGCACCTAAATTTTCTTATGAAATTGATTGATATTTGGGGATTCAAGTTTTGCATGTGATTAATATTAGTTATCCATTATGCAAGACATCTTAACTTATCATAATTGACTATTTTGCTATGTAATAGACAACTATAGGATTTTCAATGTTTGTGATATTAATTGGTCACTGGATAAATAAACTAAATTATACTTGACTTAATTAAACTAAATAGATCATGCATAACCATTCTTTACACTATAATTATTTCGATTATCACATTACATGGAGGTGAAAAGAGGTTGTGCAAAGGTTGTTTATGTATATTGGAATTAAAGTATTCTAATATAATGTATACTTAAGCATAACCTTACCTTAACCTACGAGCTTACTAAGTGTCAGAAACACTAACCGTTTGGTTAAAAGTTGAGTCTTGAGACCTCTGTTTAGAGATAAGTATGAACTATGCAAAGCCACCTACACTTAGGACTTGGTTTTGAAAATTTAGAAATCTTGCAACTATTTTCTAGTGAAACAAAACACAAAGCTTCATAAATTATGTATAAGTTCAGGTGTAGTACATAGATCTTATTAGTATCGAGGAATCTCCAACCCTTACTTAATAAGATATTAAATCTGAGTTGTATATAGTACACGGTTAATTTTATGTATTTTTTAGCATTCTATATGTTCATGCATGTATATGCTTGTAATTAAGTGCTTAATATCCTAGTTGATAGTATGATTGTGGGATATCCACTAAGCTTATAACTTACACCCCTACAGCCTTTTGATATTGTAGGAGAATATTTTTGTTGTCATGAGTCAAGGCATACCCATGATTAGTTTTGGACACTTGGGGATGTGTATGTGGAAGGATGAGAGCCATAGGGAATTTCACTATATCAATTGGACTTTGGATGTTGTATTTTGATAATTGTGATATGTGTATTGGTATTCAATAGCCATATAAGACTACTATCTTGATTATCAATTGCTATACTATTGCTATTTTGAGGATTGGAGTCTTGTGCTCTTATCACTTATGTTATAGTATGAAAAACTCATATTATTAATCCATACAAATCCTAAGTAAGCCTTTTATATTATATATAAGGTTGTTGAGTGGTAAGGGAGCCAACCTAAAGTCTTTGTACAGTATACAATGATTTGCTATGACTAGGCTACATTCAGTCACGATAAAATTTTCAATTTATTGTTTAGTTTACATATTGGATCAAGTTACTAGATAAAAAGACCCCTAAGATATTAGATTAAAACTAAAAAATTGTACCATATTTTAATGATATAGAAATATTTCAATAGGAACAATATATATATACATATATATGTATATATATTTCTCTTCAAAATTTCAAAAATCACTCCACACTAAATTTTGAAATCTTAGCATTAAACTTTGTTGGAATCTATGATATGAATAATTAATTTATTATTGTTTATTTTTCTAATAACAAAATTTCGTATTTAGTATTCAACATGCCAAAGTGGTAAAGAAAATATCTTATTGTATTTTTTTTTTTTTATGTTGTGCTGTCTGATTCTTATTATAATATTTGGTTTTGTCAACTAAATGCTAAATGCTAGTATAATTAAAACATCGTTGTTTTACAATGCTTTACTCATTTAAAATATCAGTAATGTGTTTCAGCGTGATTGGGTATATGATCTTCTTAGGTTTTGGAATATTTATCCCCAATGAAATTGATGGAAAACTATGAAGGGCAAATTGGCACCATGCTAAATTTGAGGTACATTTCCAAGCTTAGAATTCCTAAATAAACAAAAGCGAATATTGCTGAGTTGTCACGGTTATACCGCCAAACACGGTGCCCGGGAGCCAATCCAAAAGTTGCACGAAATCGAACTGGTGCCAAAACCCAAATCCCTATTTCACTTTCCTTTTCTTCCTGCTGGCGCCCCAATTATATTGACCATTTTGACTCAATCAAACAGCCGGGAACAAACCATAATTTTATTTCACTTTCGCCACCACATTTAAAAACCCCGCGCTTTCCCTCCTCCAATTATTGGCAAAGAAACCATACAAACCATGAAATGAATCAAGTAAATAAATGGCAGACAATTGATGTACAATTCATGTTTTTATTTCAAAGTCCCTCCATTTTAATCCAAAGGCAAAAATTTCAACCTGACAAAATTTGAAACACTTAAAAACAAAACACCAACATTTGCGGTTGTTTTTTAAACTTTTCTGTACCACCCCTCCAAAAACCAAATTAAAAACATACTCAAGTTCAAGTACTTAACCTCAACCCAACATTATATAAACTTGTCTCTCGCAAGACTTTCACATCGTGTCAAGATCTCACCTTGTTCTTCTCACATTACACCCATCGAAATTACCAAATGGAGAGCATTGCAATAATGAACCATGACAACAAAGAGAACATTCCACCATTTTTATTTTCTCGGAAGCAGCACGACAACAACAACAACTACAACAGTGAATTGGATCTGAAGAAGAAGGAGAATGTGAATTTCGAATTGAGGTCAAGAAAGCCTCTTGAAGACATTACTCGTCCCTTCCTCAACAACAACAAAATCAAAAACAACAACAACAACCCGATCCGAAGTTCCTCATTTACACCACGTGGATCGGTCCCTTCGATGTTATCAAATTCAAGGAAGAGGAGAGCATTGGATGATACTGATTTATTACAAGCAACCAAGTCGAAATCATTGAGGATGGGTTTTAGATAATCTGTTTAATTTGGTTCTTAGATTTCGACATTTCCATAATTTTTACATGGTTAAACGTTCATTAACCAATTACGATATGTTTACATGTTAAAGATAGAGATATATATTCCAACGCATGATCTATTTCTTTGAACAACAGCTTCTCATATTACCATTATCGGAGTGCACTTGGATATAGCACTGCTATATTATACAGCAACGAATACGATTAAAATAAGTTTTGATTTCAAAAAATACAATGCACAGAAATGACTAAACTGATGCAGTTCCGTCAACTTTATTTGTGTTCCATTCCATGTAAAATGAAATCCACACTTACATTCCCGTTTACTATTTGTGTTCGGAGTAAGTCCTAGGCATCAGCGCCAACTCGCCGGCCTTCAACCTTTCCTCAATGGTTGGCTATTAGCTTCCCACTTAGTGGTTTGCGCATTGGTTTTCTCTTGTTCTTTTTGATGATGCAAAATGCTGCTAGCTTCGTTCTGGTCTGGCTTTGAACTTCACAAACCTACATGGACCGTTGCCCTTTGTACTCAACTCTAATTATGGGTGCGCAAAGTGTGGTTATGTCCGATTTGAACTAAATTTTTTTTTCTTTTAATTTAATCATACTATTTATTTTATAATTTCATTAAGATATATCTTACTTCTACTTGCACTTAAATTGAATTTACTTCACCGCCATGCTTTATTGTGAAGAAATGTAAGTAGTTTTCATTCATATGGGAAATAGCTATATGTCAATACGTATAAATGTTGAAGTTTGTATGGTTTGGAATAATTTGAATTCAATGGCAGTAATGCAAAATAAATTAACCAAGATAAACAAATACAGTAGAAAATAGAATGAAAATCTCCTACATAATTTTTTTTTTTTCCTTTATCTTTTTAGTTGTGCTGATTGCTTTGGGTTAAAATGGTTTGGCTAATTCCAAATGCCACGATTCAGGGATTGAAACCAAACCACAAGCCAAATTGCATTGCAAAAAAGCGCCACAGTCTGTCAATTTGATTCTAATTAGTTTAATTTGGTTCTTGAACGCGTCTGGTTCATGAACAACCTTGAATCTAATTCAGTCTTCTAGTCTAATGGTCTAACAAATGGAAAAAAAACTTATGTGAACAAGGTTTATAAAGACGTGGCTATAAACGATTCAACATGTGGCATTCCATTGGCACATAATAAAACGAAGTATTGACAGACTGGAGTGACAATACAGTTGATCCAATTAAGATGGTTATAAATAGATCGATTATTTTTAATACTGATCAATTTCATTAATTTAACGTTGACTTAAATTTCACGTGAAGTAAGATCTTTTTATAACTTGGGACAATATCTCTAACACTACTTAAACTTTAGTAGAGAGTGCAATTGGTCACATTAACTTTTAATTTATTAAAATTGGCACCTAATTGAAACTTAGTATTTCAATTACTACTTGCTTAGTTTAGTAACCAATTAAAATGAGACATGTATCATATATATGCAAAGTAAGTAACAATGATGATACCAAAAATTTCAATTGAAAGTATTGAAATTACTAATTTAAAAGTTTAAGTAATAAATTAAATTTTTTTATAATAGTTTAGGTATTAATTGCAACATTGTCCCTATATCACCTAAAACTCAAATTGACATACCTAAAGAAAAGCGGTGGTATAATGGCACACATGGGAATTTTAGTTTTATCATAGTCAGATTTTGAGCATGTGATGTGGGATACAAAAACCTACGGGACTTGTGGTATGTGTAGCTGTGGCAGTTGGATTGCCACCTTACTTGCAGTACCTTTACCCATTAGAAACATGATGGATCATATGAGACAAGTAATCTATGGTCACTAGTGTCCAACGCCATGTAAGTGGGGGTTTGTTGATGTGTGCACATAGTTGTATCAAGACACCAAATTAAGGATCTTGAGAGTTCAACCATGATGGAATATTTATTATCATGTATGTTTCTGCCGTTACTAATCTATAACACATTGAAGTCATATTGGATTAATATGTGACATTGGTATTGGTGTAAGTTTGGTCATCAGTAAGCATTTTCCTAACATTAGGAAAACTTTTGTGATCAAGTGAGTTCTTCAAGCGAATATAGGCATGAGTTCATCACGTTTGTTGATACAGGTAATACTCACTGATCGAGGAAATCATACTCAGGAAAGATTCAAGTGAAGAGTTAAATGGGTTATTAGACATCGTTTGCAACAAGGGGTGAGTAATTTCTCACTTATTTCACTAACTCGGATATGAAACCACGCCATGATTGTTAACTAGTTTGCATTTGCAAACATTGTACCACTAATAAAGGGGTTGGATCTAATTGAACTCGCTTATAAATATGGCTTGGGTCCAATACTCAAATCCATTTACAAACTCGTTCAACAAACTTTAATTCTTAACTTTTGGTTTTCTTCCACTCTAATTTCTAACATTTTAGAAACAAAAGAACACTATACTTATATATTATATGTAGGTAAATATGTATGCATGTATATATAATATATATATTTGTGTGTATATATGTATATGTGTGCAATTTCAAGATTCATTTTTGTATACAACACCCTTTATGAGTTATAGCTTATTTAACCCTCCAAACTAATTTGTAAAACCACTTAATATTGTTAATAAAGATCAAATTGGATGTAAGATATTCTCCACATGTTGTACATCATCCCACTAAATCTTGTTCAAAGTTTGAATTAATAGTTAGATTCTTGAACTATTATGTATTCATCGGATTTATACATGAATTCAGGGTTGAAAAGGATACCTATCTTTATAAATATTTTCATAAATTTTAGTAAATAATTTTCTTTATAAGCATTTAGCAAATGAAAGGAAAATACTAAAATAATGTTTTCCATGCATAATTGATTTCTTTGATATATATATATATACATAAATATTATTTTTTATGTAATAAAAAGGTTGAATTAGCACTTTATAAATGGTTTGGGTTGTGAATTTATATTTTCAAATAAACGGATTGTGTTACTCATTAATGTTTTCAAATAGGACCCTACGTAGGCTTGGAATTGAAACTCATCTTGTCAACATGAATTTCTAGCCTTATTTTGACTTGATTGCATCATGTACTCAATATGAAAACTTACATGCTTTGATGCTAGGAAAACACGACTTATTTCAAGTTCATTATCAAGTTGGTTACTACATGACTTGAAGCAATCGTAGGTAGTGATAAGAGTAAGAGGGTTTCCTTTATCTCATAATCGGAGATTCCATGTCCTATTCATGGAAGAACCCTGTCGAGTCCAAATGCTTCGATAGACCAAGCGAAGGATCAAAATTCACGATGATGCATTTGTATACGAATTAATTTACGATATCAAAACGAAAAGATACAATCATGTGTGTGCGTGTTATATATATATATTATTGCTTGGTTATGGAAATCCTTCCTAGAGTGTTAAGTTTCTCCACAGCACAAACGAAAAATTTCCATTACCCTAAGTGATGGTTATGATGCATCTAATCAAAACTCTTATAGAGTAGCCTCCTTTATGGAAAATGAGGTAACTATCGTTGTTTATCCACAACTTAATGGAAATAGAAGAAAAAAATGTTCCATTTTCACTACAACAATTTATATTTTTAGTGGCTACTTTATAATACCAACAGCAGCAACTTCAACTAGTATAATGAGTATCACTAGTAGTTTAAAAAAGATGGCGATGCAAGAGTAGCAACATAGATACAATGGCCTAGAATAGGTATAGATAAACCTATAACAATAGCTTTAAAAAGTGAAGGTATATATAGCATACAACAACATTTTGGGAAAGCTACTATTTTAAACATTTATAAGCAACTCAAAATTATCACTAAATAGCATAAGTAGCATCTATTTTAAAATGTTGGTGCTTCTTTCTTGTATTGCCAATTTAAAACCACCATTAATTCTTTCACCATTTATTAAATAAAATATAAAATAAAATAAACAAAAGCTTAGCTACTAGCTAGCATTCTTTATGATTTTGAATATAACATTAATATTTTACTTAACTAGAGTAAAAGCTACTTGATAATACAAAGACACATTGTAAAATTTAGTATTGTATAGAAAATAGGAGAATGCAAGTTATAGGATAGCAAAAGATTCTTAGACATATCCATATTGTCTTTTACTTAAATCTGCAATAGCAAATAGAAAATTTTTTGAATCCTCGCCCTATTCCAAAAACATGATCTATATTATAGTGACTTTATAATTTATGCTAAGAAAGGAATAAGCTTATGTCTTTCATTGAATCTCTACCATCTTGAATAAAACAACCAACTTCTGGTAAACAAGCTTTAGCATTTAGTGAGGAAAATGAGGACTACCTTCCAATGTGTAGTGTTTCATGAAGACACATGACTATCATGAAAATAGCAAATAGGATGTTATTTCCTTTTATTGAGGACAATTCAGAAACAACCTTTTTCGAGGTCTTAGTGAACTGTTGCACTCTATCAAATGTGAATATCAATTCTTTATCAAAATTTGATTGACCACATAACTGTAGGCCCAAAGTACAAGACTTAATGTTTTGATGCACTACAATATAAAAGCATAAAGCAAACATAAATGCACCAAGTGAAATGAGATTTTGCAAGTGTAATGCTCCAAAACATAGAGCATCACAAATTGCTATAAACCGCCACGTGTTCTTAGTCCTCTAATAACACGTCAAGTTTTAAATATCATAATGAATATTTCAAATTTGATATTTAAAACCACCAACATCAGTATAAAAAAAAAAAAAAAAAAACTCCCATTTCATAAAATTCAAACTCTATAATTCATACTCCACAAGTATCACTAAGATTAAAGAACTCTTTTGTCTTTTACAACGGAAATAACATAGATGAAATCAAACAACTAGTATAAAAAGAAATTAAAAGATAGAACAAGTCTCAACCATAGTTTCATTTTAATCCTTATTACTACTCTTAGTATTGTTGGTTATCATCATGATAATAGTCTCCAAAATTGACATCTGGGTAGTAATAATTATCATTCCAATCTTTAACTCCAACATTCTCATAACTAGCATATTCTTCATAACTACAATCTTCATATACATCATTCTAACTTGTAACTGGGAAAAAGAAATAATATGATAAGTCAAAGCCCAGTACGTAACATATAATCACATGAGAGTGATCAAATGATACATATTCATATGCGTAGAAATGCAAAATAAGTAAATCATACAATTCTTTTAATTATCATTGTTTTTAAGTGAAATACACAACACATGATAATGATCCCCATGACCCAATTATATCACAACTCATATCACACTCTAGCGTTTGGGCGTGCTTCTTTAAGCCCCTCTATAACCTAACGTTGGGTACGTTTCTTTGAACCCCTCTACAACAACCTAGATCTACGCCAAATCATTTCCATGTAATACTCCATAAGAGACAACATGTCACACAAATCATTGGGATTGCCCTTTAGGGATCTGTCACTATAGGCCCCTAGAACGAACCAAATATAAGTGACAAAATGATATATAAACCGGATATACATTTAATTTATTTTAATTTTTGCTATCTAAACACTCACATACAAGAAGCAAGTGTTACATACCTTGATATTTGAAATCCGTTACCAATGAATCAAGCGTAGCTTTAAATCTTAGAAATAATAAATACTCATCAAACTCGTTTAAATATTGAATAAACATTGTCTCTTAGCTAAAACTCACTTTTAGACCATTTAAATCTCCTTAAATTAACTTAATGATATATTAAAGGGATTTACTTTAGAGGTAACAAAGGAATAAAACAAAAAGAAAAGGAAGAACTCAACTCTCAAGGATACGATCGTGTCTTTTTTGTCATGTAACTTTCTAGTCTAGTAGCCCACGTTGCCTATTGCAAGGAATGCGACCAGAGACACATTCGTGTCATTTGGTCATATAACCTACTGCTTGAATTTTTTTTTTCTCTCACCTAAACTCCTTTCTAAACCCATATGACAACACTACATAACTCCACATTACAAATCCTTGATTCAAAATCAACAAAACCCTCACAAAATCTATTTCTATAATTAATTAAGAAGGTAAAACCAAAACTTGTCAAAGAATCAAGAATTTTAGGGATTTTAAGAAATGTACAATAATTACCTTAATCTTGACGATCCTTTAGAGTTTCTCACTTTTCCTTAACCAATTACTCCTAACCTTAAATGATTAAAATAAAATATTAGTTTCTAAAAGAAAGAAAACTCAAAATTGCAAATCAATCTTTGCTTATTAAGGTCCTCTAGGGTTGCATTCTTCACACAAACTACTCTTGCTCTTGAGGGCTTCCGATAATTGTAGGAGAGAAGTCTAAACTTGTAGTGTGCAAAGAGTCTAATTGTGTACTAGTTAGGTTAAGGTTTTGTTTTAACTTTTTTCTTAAATTTCTAATATTATCCTTCATTGAACCATGACTTAAGACCTTAATACCATTTTCCTCAAAACTTAATTACCCTTTTGATTTTATTAGGAATTTTATTATTTAATGACTCCCTTTTTCTCTTTTTTATTATTCTTATTTTTTTTCTCCTAGGTATTACATTCTCCCTCCCTTAGAAGACTTTCTTCCTTGAAAGTTAGCTAATTCTTAGAATAGTCGGGGTACTTCTTTCTTATCTCTTCCTCTAACTCCTAAGTAGCTTCTTGTTTAGGTTGGTTTGACTACTATACTTTGACATAAGGGATTTTTCTTCTCCTCAATACTTAATTCTTGGTATCCACAATCTTTACAGGTCGTTCCTTTGAGGTTAGATTAGGTTGTAACTCAAACGACTCCAACCTAACCATCTATTTAGGTAACTGTTTGGACTCTTGCTTGAGATTTTCCACAAACTTCCTCAACATTGAAACATAGAAAACATCATGAACTCCTTCTAGACTTAGGGATAGAATCAATCTATAAGTTGTTTTGCTAATCCTTTACCGCACTACATATGGTCCCACATATCTTGGAATTAACTTCCCTTTCAATCCGAACTTGCTAATTCCTTTAGCTGGAGAAACTCTCAACAGTACTTTATCCTAAACTTGAAATTCCAAAGGTTGTCACCACTTGTTTGCGTAACTTTTTTGGAGACTCTAAGTTGCTTGCATTCTTTTCCTAATAATTCTAACCTTCTCTATCACCTCTTGCACCAACTTTGGCCTTAAAGTTGCCTTTCTCCTATCTTATCCCAATGAACAAGTGATCTATGCTTTCTTCCATATAGAGTTTTATATGTAGCTATTTATATAGTTGTTTGATAGCTATTGTTGTAAGCAAACTTAGCTAATGGAAGATGCTTGCTCCAACTACCACTAAAGTCTAAAGCACAAGCTCGTAGCATATCCTCTAATATCTATATTGTTCACTCGAACTGTTCATCAGTCTAAGGATGGAATGCTGTACTAAATTGTACTTTAGTACTTAAAGACTTTTGCAAACTTTTCCAAAACTTGCTTACAAATCACGTATCTTTGTTAAAAGTTATTATGACTGAAGTCCCACATAGTCTTACTATCTCTTGCACATACAACTTAGTTAACCCCTCTAATTTGTAATCCAACCTTATTGGAATAAAGTGAGTTGTTTTCATTAACCAATCCACTATTACCCATACTGTATTATGCTTTTCCTTAGTCCTAGGAAGATGTGTGACAAAATCCATGGTCCTATGGTCACATGCTCTTACTTCCACTCTAGTGTAGGTAACGGTTGCAATTCATTAGCTAACCTCTTATGTTCAATTTTTACTATCTGGCACATAGCACACTTAATGACATACTCTGTAATTTCTCACTTCATGTTGTTTTACTATTAGTGCTTCTTTAAGTCCTTATACATCTTGGTGCTCCTAGGATGAATAGAGTACCTAGATTAATGAGCTTCTTGCAAGATTTCTTACTTCAACTCTTCCTATTTTGGCATACACAATTTATTCCCATACCTCAAGATACCTTTAGCATCACTATTAAATTCAATTACTTTAACTTGTTCTACTTTACTCTTGGTTTCCTAAATACCTACATCCTTAAATTGTGTAGCTTTTATTCTATCCACAAGAGTCAGTTAAATACGTAAATTTGCCAGTTTGGCCCCTACCTATTGCGTCACTATTTCTAACTCTAGTTTACGCATGTCTTCTAGTAAAGGTTTTTGTAATGTGATTAGTGCTGCTATGTTACCTTTTATCTTCCTACTAAGAGCATTTGCTACCACATTAGCTTTACTTAGATGATACTGAAAATTTATGTCATAGTCTTTAATTAACTCCAACCACTTCCTCTATCTGAAATTTAGTTCCTTTTGCATGAAAACATACTTTAAATTTTTATGATCTATAAGCACTTGACACCTTTCTCCATATAAGTAATTTCTCCAAAGTTCTAAGGCTAAGACAATTGCTGTTAACTCCAAGTCATGAGTAGAATAATTCTTTTCATATGGTTTCAGTTACCATGATGCATAAGCAATTACTCTATCTTCTTGCATTAAAACACACCCTAATCCCTAATTAGAAGCATCACTATAAATAACATACTCCTTGCTGCTTTGGGGCAATGCCAATATAGGGGTTTTCACCAATTTCTCTTTCAGTTTCACAAAACTTGTCACATACTTATCATCCTAAACAAACTTTACTCCCTTCTAAGTCAATCTAGTAAGACGTATCTCTATCTTAGAAAAACCTTCAACAAATTGTTTGTAATAACTTGCCAACTCAAGAAAGCTTCTAATTTTAGTCACCATCTAAGGTCTTGGCTAATCCTCAACTACTTTAACTTTTTCTAAGTCAATAGAAATACCTTCTTTATTTACAATATGCCTAAGAAAAGACACTTACTTAAGCTAGAACTCACACTTCTTGAATTTAGTATATAATTTCTCCATCTATAACTTGCTCAACACAATCCTTAAATGCTCTTCATGATCTTCTTAACTTTTAGAATATATTAAGATGTCATCTATAAAGACAACTACAAACTTATCTAGGTAGTCTAAGAAGACCCTATTCATTAGATCTATGAATGATGCTGGTGCATTTGTAAGGCCAAACGGCATTACTAAAAACTCATATAAACCATAGCGAGTTCCGAATGGTGTCTTTTGAACATCCTCTTCTTTGATCCTCAATTGATGGTATCTTGATCAAAGATTAATTTTAGAGAATACCTAAGCTCCTTGCAACTAGTCGAACAAGACATCAATTCTAGGAAAATGATGCTTGTTTTTTTATAGTTGATTTATTCAGCTTTCTATAATCTATACATAATCTCATGCTTCCATTCTTTTTCTTAACGAAAAGCACTGGTGCTCCCTATGGCAACATGCTAGGCCTAATGAAACCTTTCTCTTGTAATTCTTTTAACTGAGTTTTTAATTCAACCAATTCCATTAGTGCCATTCTATATGCAGACTTTGAAATCGACTTTGTACCTAATACTAAATCGATACTGAACTCAATCTCTTTGGGTGGTGGTAAACCAAGTAAGTCATCTAAAAACACCTTTATAAACTCATTCACTATTGAAACTTCTTCGATTTTCTTATCATCCGTTGACTCTACAGTCATGGTAGCCAACCTATCCTTACCCCATAATTCAAATGTAGGGATACCTATTAGCCTTTGAACTTCTAACTTTAAGAAGAATCGCTCTTATCCTAAGGAATCGAAATACACCACCATGTTATGGTTATCTATGTTGCATGATACTTAGATAGCCAATTTAATCTAAGTATTACATCGAAATCCATCATGTCTAAAACCCATAAATCTATAGATAACACTTGACCATGAACTTCTATGTGCACTTCTCTACAAAGTCTATCTAACATTACCCCCACTCCTAAAAGAGTACCGATACTCAAGGGTTCACAAAACAATTTAGGTTTTAAGTCACATGCACGCATAAACACATCATATATGCATGAATGTGCGATACCTATGTCAAACAACACAAAAGTAATAGTAGAGTGTACAAGGAGCATACCTACCACGGTGTCTTGTTCGATATACTCTTGGTGTTGTTGCTATCGAAGGGAAAACACTTAAGTTGGAGCACTCTATCTTGGCCCTTAAGGTCTAACAGTTGGTGCCTTAACCTATGCCCTTACTAGGCATAGCACTGGAGTCTACTATGGAACTATAGTCACTTATCCCCCTACTATCCCACAATCAACTACTTTATGGCCTCTCTACTTACAAATGTTGCAAAAGATCTATAGGATGGATTTCTCATTACATATTCTACTTGAATGGCTAATCTTACCATAAGAGAAATAAGCCCCTTTAGGCTAACTGCATTGGCACAATTCATGAGGCCCCATACATCGTAAACACCTTTGCATTAGGGCTATCATTAGGGGCAAAGGTAGAGGCAAGAATGGATAAGTCAACCTAAGTTAGAAAAGCCTAACTAAAATGGCCATAGGTTTAATTGGTAATATTAGGTACATGGGTCTCTTACCCTAGTTCAAATGAGTGACACTTGGCCCTGATCTCTTACCAAGAACCATGCTTGCCCAACAAGACTTTTGTTCTTCTCTTCTTCTTATATACTGCTCTAACCATTTCACTCTCTCTGTAACATTCGCATAAGCCATCAATTGAAAAGAACTTACTTCATATTGTAATTATGCCTCTAACCTTCTTAAGAAATGATAGGCTCATGATTAATCATCAACTCAAATAATTTCCGGTAAGAACTAGCTTAGGTGGTTCAACTCCACCTCATACTCCATGATAGACTGCTTCCTTGTTGACAATTATAATATGCATTCTCCATACCATCCCTTATACTGTTTGGAAAATACTTCTCATAAAATAGGTCCTTGAATCTTTAATAATTAACCAACCCTCAAACCAATCTGCTCTCACCAGTCTACCACAAAGCTGCTATACCCCTCAACATATAAGTAGCATAACTAACCTTTCTCTCTTCTAGTACTCTAAAAGCAGCAAAGACCTTCTCTACTTCTTCTATCCAATGGTACGCTTCAATTGCACTCTCCTTCTTAGGGTTAAAAAGGTTGATTTGTCTAGCAAACTTGTCCAAAGTGAACTGTTTATGTTATCGCCCTGCAAGTACCCTTAACATGTTGTTCATTGTATAGACTAGCTGAACACTATTCACTACATCCTGACATTGACCTCCTTAGGGCAATTGTCTATCTTATAGTATCTAACCACCTTATATGGTAGCATCAATTGGTGGAAATTGGCCATCTTACTGTTGCCATCCTACATTTCTCTCCACCAAAGCATCTTGCTTGGTTCTAACATTGTTGTTAAGCACATGGGTTCTCTTATGTGACATTTTATAGGAGGTATAAGTATAATAGGAGATAAATAACTAAATTCTAAGAAAAGAATTAGAGAAAATCTTATCAGACAAGAAGTAAAGCAAATACTTAGTATAACACAAGCACTAAATAAGGCAAAAGAACTTAAGTTGAATTACTACTACTTCAGTCCAAAAATTTTACCCGTTCCTAGATTCTTTCACTCCTTTATACATCTATCATTTACATATTTTATAGATCCTTTAACCTAGGCTCTGATAGTACTTAATTTGTAACGCTTTAGAACTTGGAACGCCATAAACCGCTACGTATCCTTAATCCTCTAATGACACGTTAGGTTTTAAAAACCATGATGAATATTTCAAACATGATATTTAAAACCACCAAGATTGGTGTAAAAAAAAAAAACTCGCATTTCATAAAATTAAAACTCCATAGTTCATACTCTACAAGTACCAATAAGATTAAAGAATTCTTTTGTCTTTCACATTAGAAATAATGTAAACGAAATCAAACAACTAGTATAAAAAGAAATTAAATGATAGAACAAGTCTCAACCATAATTCCATTTTGATCCTTATTACTACTCCTAATACTGTTGGCTATCATCATGATAATAGTCTCCAAAACCGACATTCAAGTAGTAATAATTATCATTCCGATCTTCAACTCCAGCATTCTCATAACAAGCATATTCTCTATAACTATAATCTTCATAAACATCATTTTGACCTGTAACTGGGGAAAAGAAATAATACGATGAGTCAAAGCCCAGTATGTAACATACAACCACATAAGCATGATCAAATCAAAAAAGAGTAAATCACACGATTCATTTAATCATCTTTGTTTTTAAATCAAACATATAACACATAATAATGGTCGTTATGACTTAATCACATCACAACTTATATCATAACCTAACGTTTTGACATGCCTCTTAGAGCCGTTCTACAACAACCTAGGTCATTTCCATGCGAGAATCCATAAGGGACAATGCATCACATAGATCATTAGGGTTATCCCTTAGGGATCTACCACTATAGGCCTCTATGATGAGCCAAACACAAGCAACAAAATGATACATAAACTAGATGTATATTTAATTCATTTTAATTTTTGCTATCCTAATACTCACATACAACAAGCAAGTATCACGTACCTTGATATTCGTAATCCGTTACTAACAAATCAAGCCTAGCTTTAAATTCTAGAAACAATAAATACTCATCAAACTCCTTTACATATTGAATAAACGTGACCATTTAAATCTCCTTAAATTCACTTAATGATACATTAAAGAGGTTTACTTTAGATGTAACAAAGGAATAAAACAAAAAGAAAAGGAAAAAATTAACTTAAAGGAGCAAAGCCAATGATAGGGTTAGGGATAAGATCGCGTCTTTTTAGCTGTGTAACTTATTGAGTTACACTTCACTACTACAAGGGATACGACTAGGGATACGGTTTGACTTTTTGGTCTATCAACCCATGTTGCCTACTGCAAGAGACACTACCAGAGATACGATTGTGTCTCTTGGTCGTATAACCTATTGCTCAATTTTTTTTTCTCTCACCTAAACACCTTTCTAAACCCAAACAACAACTTTCCATAACTTCACATCACAAACCCTCGATTCAAAATCAACAAAATCCTCACAAAATCCATTTCTATAATTAATTAAGAAGGCAAAATCAAAACTTGTCAAAGAATCAAGAATTTTAGGGATTCTAAAGAATATACAATAATTACCTTAATGTCAACGATCCTTTAGAGTTTCTCACTTTTCCTTAACCAATTACTCGTAACCTTAAATGATGAAAATAAAATCTTAATTTCTTAAAAAAAAAAAAAAGAAAACTCAAAATTGCAAATCAATCTTCGCTTACCAAGTTCCTTTAAGGTTGCGTTCTTCATACCAACTACTCTTGCTCTTAAGGGCTTCTGATAATTGCAAGAGATGAAGTCTAAACTTGCAGTATGCAAAGAGTCCAATTGTGCACTAGTTAGGTTAGGGTTTTGTTTTAACTCTTTTCTTGAATTTTCGATATCCCTTCATTAAACCATGACTTAAGACTTTAATACCCTTTTCCTCAAAACTTAATTACCATTTTGATTTTATTAAGAGTTTTATTATTTAATGACTCCCTTGTTCTCTCTTTTATTATTTTTTTTTCTCCCAGGTATTACAATAAGTTAAGAAGTAACCACATTAGAAGATCAATGGAAAGCATTAGAACACCTAAAACCAAATTTTGCAAATTATCATTTTGACATTATTACTTGTCAAATGAATATAGAGGAGAGGCAAATAAATGAGTGATCATTTAGTAATGAACCTCCAATTCTTACTAAACAATTACAAGCTATAGTCCATCTTTACCTCCAATTCACATCCTTCCTATTTCATCTTCCCTTATAAGATAACCTTTAATTATGCTACATGCATGTTAATTATTTTGATAGCTTCTCCATGTCTAATCTATACAATGGAGAGTTTAAAACTATGAAATATTTCCTATCGATATTTATAAACACCCAATTTTTCTCCCCTTTATTTTATTTTTATTTTATTTCCTCAATAGGTCTTAAGTTAGGAAAAAAAAAAAAAAGGAAATTAAAGAAAACCCATAAAAATAAAGAACTTTAGAAAATAAGAATTTTAGAAAAATACAAAAATAAGAAAAAGCACAAAAAAAAAAGAAACTTGGAAAAAGATTAAAAAATAGAAACTTTAGAAAGAAATAAAAAAAATGAGAAATTTAGAAAATAAAAAAAATTGAAAAAAATAGAAGATTTTAAGGAAATTAGAAAATAACATTTTAATAAGGTGGATTTTTTAATTTTAAAATAAGTTTAGATATTGGGCAATTATGCTTAAGCTTAGATTTAAATCTAGTTCAAGTTGACCTAAGCTATATATACAAATTGTACATATGAACAAGGTATAAACCAATAACCTAATAGATAAACACATGAACTTGGCATTTAGTTTAAGCAAGGGGTTAGTGGTTTGAATCTTGGCAAAGGTACGTAAAAGCCTTTTTTTTTTTTTTATTATTTATCATATTAAGGACTACTACGTATCAAGATTTTATTGCACCATGTATCCAGATACGCGGCATTGTCAGATTGGACGGCATGCTAACGTAGTGCTATGTAACATGAAGGTGGTTGAGTTGGTTAACATGACATCACGTTAGTGCCACATCAATATTTTCTCTCTCTTTCCCTCCTCTTTCTTTCTCTTTCTCGTGATTTTCTCCCCCCTTTTCTCAGCTGAAAAACAGCTTGCCCTCTTCACTTTAGAGTCAATTTTTACATAGATTTCACATACACACGTGCAATTCCTTGCTTTGATCTTGTTTACCACATGGCTTACTATGAATTAGTATAAGAAGCACGTCCATATTCAATCTTTACAAGGATTAAATGAGTGTTGAAAATTTGAAAAAAACATAATTTTAGAACATTGTCATTCACTTCGAGTTTTTTACTTTCTTTGATTTTTAGGTTGAATTTGTGCATAAAAGGGGATTTTGGGGGACATTCAAAGAACCTACAACAAAACAAGTAGTAGAAACAACTCACAAGCTCTCTCTCTCTCTCTCTTCTCTCTCTCTCTCTCTAGCTCAACACCATTGCTGAGTACCCTAGAATCACTCCCTATAACTAAAGCTTTCACCCTTGACCATTGCCATACCTTCTAGCATCGTGACCAAACTACCGCTGCCAAATCTTAACTACCGAACTCACTCTTCTTGAACAACCACCTTCAACCCTTTTCAACTCGAACTAAGCCTACGTCCGAACTCCCCATACCTCAAAACCTCACACGACACTCCCCTCTTGTACCCAGTAACCCCTGACAACACCACCCGAACACTGCTACCACCACCAAACTTCCACTAGCCACCAAACATGGTGGCACTCAAAAAACACGATATTCCCTAATAAAAAACACACAAAACACTCTTCGCCCACTCGTTTTAGTAGTTGAAACAAGCCGAATCACTTTGCTGCTATTGCATATGTGGAAGGCTGACCCGAATCCAACCCAATGCTTAATTTAACCCACACTTCTCTACTAGTTCAAATTAGTTTCGATTTGATTTATTTATTTATTTACTCTTTCCTTGTAATGTGCAATTGTAAATGTAATCAAATAAAAGAAAAAGAAAGAGAAAAAGAAAAGAGAAAGAAAAAGAAAACAAAAAAAAAAGAAATAGAAAAGAATATTAAAAAAGGAATAGTTTATTAGTTTATTTATTTAGTATAATGTAAATGGATAAAAAATAAAAAAAAAACTATAGGATAAAAAAATGAATAAATAAGGAAAAATAAGTAAAATAAGAGTAAAAATAATTAGGTTGGTGAATAAATAATTGTTTTATCACTTAGGAAAGCTTTTTTTCCAAATAAAAAAAAATAATTGGATTCTTTTTAAACTTAAGACCTTTTAGAATTTTCCAAATAATAAACAATCCAATTTAGGACCTTCCTCTTTAGGAATTTTTTTAAATAGATCAAATTGAATAAAATATAAACTCAATTGTTTTTAGAATTAAAATAAGACCAACTCCTTAAAGTTTTACAAACAGAAATACGTACATCTGATTTTAAATAGCGAGTACATAGTCATTTATGGGGCGATGGTAAAAATAAAATACCTAATTTCCTTTTTTTTTTTTTTGAATTTAGATTACTTTGTTTAGCCAATTAGAGTAACAAATAAATTGAGTTCTACTTCATGAAATTAAAAAGTGATTTTTAAAATTAAGGTTAAATTTGGAAAGTTAATGGCACTTGTAAGGGTTTAAAAAAGCTTAACCCCCGAATCCAAATCTTTAGGTTTCTAGAATCGTTTTTTTTTTTTTTTTTAAATTGGTTCTTATCGAAAGACCAATGGTTAAGTTGTAATAAATCTACTCAATTGGTTATAACTTAATTCTTTTTTCCCAACTATTTTCAAAATACAAAAAGAACCAGTTTTCTATAAACTCTAGTTGAAGATCAGTATTAAACGGGTAAGAGCTTAATACTGGTCAGTTTAAAGAAAACTTAATTTATAAAATTGGGAAGGGAAAAACTAGGCTCAATAACTTGGTGACTCCATTGGGGAACAAATTGAGAGTTAGCCATTTAACTTTTCAAAATTAAAATTTTTCTAGTGTAATTTATTTATTTTTCATTCTTTGTTATTTGTATCATGACTGTTCTAATGTTTTTTATAGGTATAGTTTTATGTATTTAATTGTTTTGAGGAAGGGGGCAAGGGTATGATTTATTTCCTGTACCATGAATGCATGATAGATACAGTTGAACCCGAGCTATCTTAGGACTCTAGGAAGGGGAGCCATTGTATAAGTTTCGAGTGTAGTAAGGCAACTACTGTTTTGGGCTGATTAGGCTACCCTACTTAAACTTTGATGTGACCAAGGAATCGTTTTTTAGAAATGCATGAGGTCATAGAGTTTAAGGACCTTTAGAACCTACCCTTCTTGCGTACATTCTTCAAGGTTTTAGTGTGGCATTGTTATAAAAGAGAAAAAGGAAAGACAAAACCTGATGCTTCTTTCCCTATATTTTCTTAGAATTCACTCTTAGCTTTTGTTTATTTGTCTGTACCATTATCTTGCATATCATACACATTAGGATATGGGGGGTCATTTTTTGTATCAAGGATATAGGGTAGATGCAATTAAACTCAAGCTGTCTTAAGACCCTAGAAGAAGGGCTATTGTATAGGCTTCGAGTGCTGTGATGTGGTGTAACCACCGCTTAAGGTTGATTAGGTCGCCTCACTTAAGCTCAATGTAACCAATAAAAGTGTTCTTTAACAAGTGAGGTCACAAAACTTAAAGATCTTTTCAAGACCTATCTTAATTGTATATACTCCCCTCTAAGCTTAAGTTAATACAATGCCCTTAAGAAATTGCAACCCTACTAATCATTGAAGAGTTTTGATGCAATCAAGTTTCTAAAAATAACAATAGGGTTATAACTTAAGGGAGTAAGGTATTAACCTAAACAATCTTAATACCTGCATATTTCCATGTGCTTTCTTTTTCTACATTGATGATTGATTGTTGTTCATGAAATATGTAGACTTAAGAATGATAAGTAAGCAACAAGAGAATAATCAAAGAATCAATAGACTGTTAAATGCTCTAGGAATCCATGAGCCATTACTATAAGCTGAAGCTACCTATTAGAAGCTACAACAAGTTGATCCTTCTTCAAGTCATGGGAGTAGTTCAATTGAGTTGCCTAGAGCACCATTTCTTTTGAGCTTACTAATGCCTTCTAATAAGCTCACAGGTTGTTTTAAGTAATTGGACACGTTTTAAGATAAGGGCAAAGAAAGTTGTTTTCAATAAAGTCTATAACAATTGGAATAATATATTTGCCTTTTCAATTAAATGATTGCAATGTTATTAGGGCAAATAAATTCCTCCTTAAGAAATCGGTAATTCACTTTTAAAAGGTTTAGAACGAAAAGAGATAAAATATTTTCTACACACTAACCATTCCTTAAAGGAGGTCTACTTTGAATGTGATATGTAGATTAAAATGAAGTTAGGCATTCATTTTTCAAATCCTAAACACAATCATCTCTTATTCACCCCATTGGACCCATTTGAAAAATTTTTAAATTTAAACCCTATAAAAAACCAACCTACAATGGGGTTAGGGTCATTAATGAGGAGAGAAGGATAAAATTGGTTTGTGCTTATTTTAGTAATGTTAAATTCAAAAGCAAGTTTTATTTTTTATAAGTTATTTTTCTTTTAAATGAAGACGAACCATATTCTTTTTTAAACACCTCAAGCTTATACTTACCTTACCTAAGCCTATATAATAGAAATCCATGGATCGCTTAAGAGGCAAAAACCTTAGCAATGGAGACTTAGGGCCAAAAGAAAAAGAAAGAACAACAAAAGAACAGTAGGGCAAAGTAATAACAAAATAGAAAAGAAAAAGATAAGGAAAAGAGGTTAGAAAATTAGGCTCAAGGGTAAGTCAAGAGCCAAGTGAAAGTTAAAAGCCATATCATATCTCAGTAGGGGAAGTCAAATCAAAAGTCAAAACCCAAGTAGCCCCAAAGATGCAAAGCTTTAAATCAAAGTTCGAGTTCAAAAACCCAAAATCTTTATATCCACTCTAAAGCCTCTCTTATGTTGAATCACATTAGACCTTCCCATCCATAATACTACCCTTACAAAATAAAAGCTCTTCCAATCCTAAAAAGTAATTTATCTTTAATAAAAGTCATTTTTGAAATTAGGGCAAGCATATTTCTAATTTTTCCAAATGTTCTCAACTTGTACACCCGGGATTAATATTTCTTTCAAAGTAGGCTTTTTCATTAGTCCCTTTTGAAACCTCTAGACCAAAAGCTTAAATTCATAATGATACACCAAAAAATACCTAATGGATTGATCAAGGCGTATCACATGCAAAATGAATTATAATTTTGAGATTGTGGTCAAGAGTGTAATCTAAGCTAATAGTTTATAAGGAAGGCCTTTTTGACTAAACTAGTCATGAGTTATCCCTTTAAGGATATTTGAAATCACAAGGCCCCACCAGATGGCTTGTCATCTAGGTTAGGGGGAACATAAGAGTCTCAATGTGATTATTAAGGAAGGGTTCTTTACCTATTAGCAAACTAAAAAAAAAAAATAAAAGGAAAAAAGAAAAAGAGAGAGAAATTATTTTTATTCTAAGTCCATGTTGGCCCAAGTGATTAAGTTTTCAATCCATTCTAATGTCTTTTTTAACATAAATGGTTTTCACCAAAGGGTTTATCTATAAAAATATTCCTCAAATTGGGTAGTGTTTGGACAAGTTTAATCTTAGCTCGGTCTTAAATGGGCTATCCTACCTTCTACCCATTCAACTCTCTTCAAGGTCTTTAGTAAACTCATAGGACACTCAATTACCTTTAGCGCGCCCATTAAGCCCCTCTATTCACAAAGTTTTTCTTAGTGAGCCCATAGGGCACTTTTCTTCACCAAGTTTCTTTTAGCAAACCCATAAGGAATTCACTAATTCCTCTCAAGTAAGCCTATAAGGCACTTCTCTTCATCAATTCCTTTTGGCAAGCCCATGGGGTACAACATTAAGACCAAGTTTAGGGTTGTTAGTCTCCAAGGGATGCTTTCACCTAGGTTAGTAAGCCAAGTGAGACATGACTAGGTTTTAGATCGATCGTAGTTTAAGGTTGCTAGTTCTCAAAAGATGTTCCTGCCTAAATTAGTAAGCCTAGTAAAGCACAACCAAGTTTTAAATCGATCCCAATTTAAGGTTGCCAGTCTTCAAGAGACGTTCCCGCCTAGGTGAGTGAGCCTAATGAGGCATGGCCAAGTTTTAAATCAATCCTAGTTTAGGGCTATTAGTCCTCGAGAGATGCTTTCACCTAGGTTAGTGAGTCTAGTAAGGCATGACTAGGTCCTTTAGATCAATCCCAAATTAGGGTTGGTAGTCTCCGAGAGACGCTCCTACCTAGGTTAGTGAGCTCAATAAGGTATGACCAGGTTTTAGATCGATCCCAAATTAGGGCTGCTAGTTCCCGAGAGATGTTCTTGCCTAAGTTAATGAGCCTAGTGAGGCACGACCAAGTCCTAGGCTACTAGTCCTCGAGAGATGCTCTTGCCTAGGTTAGTAAGCATAATGAGGTATGACCAGGTTTTAGATCGATCCTAGATTAGGGCTATTAGTCCTCAAGAGATGCTTTCGCCTAGGTTAGTAAGCTTAGTAAGGCATGGCCTAATCCTTTAGATTGATCCTAAATTAGGGCTACTAGTTCCCGAAAGATACTCTTACCAAGGTAAGTAAGCCTGGTAAGGTACAACTAGGTTTTAGATTGATCCTAGTTTAAGGTTACTAGACCCCGAAAGACGCTCCCGTTTAGGTTAGTGAGCTTAATAAAGCACAATTAGGTTTTATAGGTTTTAGATCAATCCCGGTTTAGGGCTACTAATCCCCGAAAGACTGTCTTACCTAAGTTAGTGAGCCTAATGAGGCATGACCAAGTCTTTTAGATCGATCCTAGATTTGGGTTGCTAGTCTCCGAGAGACATTCTTGCTTAGGTTAGTAAGCATAATGAGACATGACCAGGTTTTAGATTGATCCTAGTTTAGGGTTGCTAGTCCTCGAAAGATGCTTTCGCCTAAGTTAGTGAGCTTAGTGAGGCATGATGAGGTTTTAGATCGATCCCAGTTTAGGGTTGCTAGTCATTGAGAGACATTCCCACCTAGGTTAGTGAGCTTAGTGAAGCACGACTAGGTATTAGATCGATCTTAATTTAGGGTTGCAAATCTTTAAGAGATGCTCTCGCCTAGGTTAGTGAGCCTAATGAGGCACGACTAGGTCCTTTAGATCAATCCCTATTTAGGGTTGCTAGTCTCCGAGAGATGCTCCCGCTTATGTTAGTGAGCTTAGTGAGGCATGACTAGGTCCTTTAGATCGATCCCAGTTTATAATTATCCTAGTAGGGCATGACCAGGTTTTAGATCGATCCTAGAATAAAGTTGTTAATCCATGAGAGATGCTCCTGCCTAGGTTAGTGAGCGTAGTAAGGTACAACCATGTTTTAGATCAATCCTAGTTTGGGGTTGCTAATTCCTATGAGATGCTCCCGCCTAGGTTAGTGAGCCTAGTTAGGTACGACCAGGTCTTTTAGATCGATTATGGCTTAACGATGCTAGTCCTCGAAAGATGCTCTTACTTTGGTTAGTAAGCCTAGTAAGGCATAACCAATTCCTTTAGAATGTTCCTAGATTAGGGTTGCTAGTCCCCAAGAGATGCTCCTACATAAGTTAGTGAACCTAATAAGGCATGACCAGGTCCTTTAGATTGATCTCAACTTAGGGTTACTAGTCCTTGAGAGATGCTCCTACCTAAGTTAGTGAGCCTAGTAAGGTATAACCAGGTCCTTTAGATCGATCTTAAATTAGGGTTGCTAATCCTTAAGAGATACTCCCGCTTAGATTAACGAGCCTAATAAGGTACGATTGAGTCTTTTAGATTGATCCCAACTTAGGGTTGCTAGTCCCCGAGAGACGCTCTTACCTAAGTTAGTAAGTTTAGTAAGGCACGAACAAGTTTTGGATTGATCATAGTTTAGGGTTATTAGTCCTCAAGAGATGCTTCCGCCTAGGTTAGTGAGCCTAGTGAAGCACAACTAAGTCCTTTAGATCAATCCTAACTTAAGGTTACTAGTGCTTAAGAGACGCTCTTGCCTAAGTTAATGAGCATAATGAGGCACAACTAGGTCCTTTAGATTGATCCCAGCTTAAGGTTGCTAGTTCTTGAAATATACTCCCGCCTAAGTTAGTGAACCTAGTAAGGTACGACTGGGTTCTTTAGATCGATCCCAACTTAAGGTTGCTAGTCCTCGAGAGATGCTCCCACTTAGATTAGTAAGCCTAGTGAAGCATGACCAGGTTCCCTAAATCAATTCCAACATAGGGTTGCTTGTCCCTTAGAAACACTCTTACTTAGGTTAGTGAGCTTAAAGAGGCATGACCTGGTTTCATTTCTTCATCAAATCCCTAGTAGATCGAGTTTAAGATAGCTAAAGTAGTTGTTTTAAAGTCATCGTAGGGGCAAAAATAGTATCTCTCTATCATTATGGCAAAGTTTAAAACTTTGCCACAAAGAGAAGTAGTAGTAGACACCCAATTTTTGCCCTATTCATTTGGTTTTATTTTTTTATTTTTATTTTATTTCCTCAATTGGTCCTAAATTAAGAAAAGCATAAAAAAAAAGGAAATTAAAGAAAACCCAAAAAAATAAAGAAATTTAGAAAATAAGAATTTTAGAAAAATAGAAAAAAATACAAAAATAAGAAAAGCACAGAAAAAAAAAAGAAACTTGGAAAAAGATAAAAAAATAGAAAATTTAGAAAGAAACCCAAAAAATGAGAAATATAGAAAATAAAAAAATTTAAAAATTTAAAAAAATTAAAGATTTTAAGGATATTAAAAAATAACAATTTAATTGGGTTGATTTTTTAATTTTGAAATAAGTTTAGATATTGAGCTATTGGGCTTGAGCTTAGATTTGGATTTAGCTTAAGTTACACAAATGAACAAGGCATAAGCCAATGGCTTAATAGATAAACACATGGACTTGACATTTTGTTTAAGCAAGGGGTCAGGGTTTCGAATCTTGGTAAAGGCATGTAGAAGCCTTTTTTTATTATTTATCATATAAGGGATTGCCACCTGTTAGGATTTGATTGTACCATATGTCCTGATACCCTGACACATGGCATTATTGGATTAGACGGCATGCTGACGTGGCATGCCACGTTAGCTGTCGTGTATCACGTAATGATATGTATCAAGCTGTGGGTGGTCAAGTTGGCTAACGTGGCGCTACATTAGCATTTTCTCTTTCTTTCCCTCCTCTTTCTTCCTCTTTACCGCGATTTTCTCCCCACTTTTCTTAGTTGAAAAACAGCTTACCCCCTTTACTTTGGAGTTAATTTTTGCATAGATTTTACATACATACGTGCAATTCCTTACTCTAATCTTGTTTACCGCATGGCCTACTGTAAATTAGTATAAGAAATACATCTATATTCAGTCTTTGCGAGGATTAAATGAGTGTTGAAAATTTGAAAAAAACTTAATTTTAGGACATTGTCATTTACTTCAAGTTTTTTACTTTCTTTGATTTTTAGGTCGAATTCATGTATAAAAGGGGGTTCTAAGGGACATTCAAAGAACACACAACAGAATAAGTTGTAGAAACAACTCACAACCTCTCTCTCTCTTCTTTCTCTTGTTTTCTCTCTCTAACCATAGCTCTCTCTCTCTCTCTCTCTCTTTAGCTCAATACTACAGTCGAGCACCCTAAAATCACTCCCCATAGCTCAAGCTTTCAGCTACAACCACCTCTGACTACTGTTGTACCCTCCAGCATCGCTACCAAACCCTAACCACCGAATTCACTCTTCTCGAACCACTACCTCCGACCTCTTCAACCTAAACTAAGCCTATGGCCAAACTCCTTACACCCCAAAACCTCACACCATACTCCCCTCTTTCATCGAGCAACCCTTGACGACACCACCCAAACATCACCACCACCACCGAACTTCCACCACTTACCAAATAGCCTCCAAGCACAATGGCACTCAAAAAACACCACATTCTCTAATAAAAAACACACAAAGCACTCCTCACCCACTCATTTTAGTGGTTTAAATAAGCTGAATCACTTCGCTACTGCTGCTGCTGTGGAAGCCTAACCTGAAACCAATGGAGTAGATTCGAACCCAATCCAAATTTGACCCAGTGCCCCATTCAACCCTTGCTTCTCTCCTAGTTCGAATTATTTTTTATTTGATTTATTTACTCTTTTGTGGTAATGTGCAATTGTAAATGTAATCAAGTAAAAAAAAAAAGAAAGTGAAAAAGAAAAAAAGAAATAGAAAAGAATATCAAAAAAAGGAATAGTTTATTAGTTTATTTATTTAGTATAATGGAAATGGATAAAAAAATAAAAAAAATATAGTATAAAAAAAAAATAAATAAGGAAAAATAAGAGTAAAAATAATTAGGTTGGTGAATGAATAATTGTCTTATCACTTAGAAAAGTGTTTTTTCCAAATAAAAAATAATAATTAGATTCTTTTTAAAGTTAAGACCTTTTAGAATTTTCTAAATAATAAAAAATCCAATTTACGACCTTCTTTTTTAGGAATTTTTTTAAATAAATCAAATTGAATAAAACGTAAACTCAATTGTTTTCAGAATTAAAATAAAACCAACACCTTAAAGTTTTATAAAAAGAACTATGTATGTTTGATTCCGAATAATGGATACGTAGGCATCTATAGGGTGACGGTAAAAATAAAATACCTAATTTCGTTTTTTTTTTTTTAAATTTAGATTACTTCGTTTAGCCAATTAGAGTAATGAATAAATTGAGTTCTACTTCATGAAATTAAAAGGTGATTTTTAAGATTAAGGTTAAATTTGAAAAATTAATGGTATTAATAAGGGTTTTAAAAAACTTAACCCCCAGATCTAGATCTTTGGGTTTCTAAAACCGATTTTTTCTTAAATCGGTTTTTATCGAAAGACTAATAGCTAAGTTATAATCAATCCACCCAATTGGTTATAATTTAACTCTTTTTCCCCGACTTTGATCGGGTGGCAACTTCAAAGTATTTCCAAAATACAAAAAGAGGTTTTCTCTATACTATAGTCGAGAATCAATATTAAACGGGTAAAGGTTTAATACTCTTTAGTTTAGAGAAAACTTAATTTATAAAACTGGGAGGTGAAAAACTAAGCTCGATAATATTACATAATTAAGTGTTTACATAAGCATTTAGCTAGAAACAAATGGGATTATCTCTTACCTATGAAAGATCCAATGAATCCTAGCAGCAATAATCTTCAAAACTATGTTGTTATTTGTTACTAGTTTAAATGTTTCTTGTGATTTATACATGTAAGGTACCATAAACAATATATCCTTACCTTTTTGAGCAAGATGAGCTACGCTAAGAATGCATGAAGTACCCTTTCGTATTAATATCTTTGTAATGGAATAATTTCTAAGAGTCTATTTCAAGCCTATTGCATACATTACTTTTCAACTCAAAAGCTGTTATAATATCTATAAAGCTAACATTTTTAGGGAAATACCACTTGTGCAATTTTTTGTTACATAATTGTGGTGTCAAATGGGCACATACATAACTCTCCTACTTGTTGCTGTGATGAAACCTTCCTTTATGCCTCATCATGGCAATGTTCTTAATCTAGTTAATGCATCAATGCAATATTCCTAAAATTTCTGGAAGTCAAGTTTGGTAATGTTGAGTTTTCTCTTATGTATTTTGATGATAACAAAAAGAATAATGCACTTAACATATATAATGAGTATACAAGATACTTCAGAGGAAAATGAGGTTGAAATTTGTGCTAGTCAGAAAGTATATCAAAAAGTATATTAGCAAAAGAACTTAAAAGTGAAGAAAGTCAATAGAGTCCGTATCAGAAGTTGTTACTAAGCTATTGTTTGACAAATTCAAAACCTAGCTCTACTTTATTGGATATATTTGAGTAATGTGCTCAATTCTGTTTCATTAAGCTAGATTAAGTCCTTGGCGATTTTAAATAAATTCTAATCTAAACTATTATCAAGAATCAAGTTGAGTAATTCTATGAAGGCATTATGGTAACACTTTAGCAAGAATAAATCAATTAAATTATGGACAACTAAATATAAGTTAACTTGTTACTTCATTGAAGTATATACAGTTCCAATAAAAATTCAATTATACCAGCAAGTTATTGCAGAAAAAGTAGTTCAAAATTTATTTTATTTGATATAGAGTATATTAAGGATATTTATAAATTTGTCATGATAAGTTTGCAGTTTGAACTGATCAAGAAGATATCTTGAAAATAAGTTTAAATCTTGTAGTTTTTCTTAACCAGATAAGATAAGGTATTTAGTCTTTATTTTCTTCAAAAAATTTGTTAAATTTTTTCTTGACAAATGAAGCAAAAAGAGGAAGCATTATTCAAATTGTTGGATAAGGATTGAACGAGATATATCTAAATCAATTTTAGATTTGTATCTATCCAAATATCAAGGGTATCATATTTTAAATTCAAATCAAGAGGCTTATCACACAACGTCCAAAATGAAACATCAAGCTCAATTCATTAGATAATAGATTTTCATCTCGATGCGCCAAACGATCAACTTCCAATTTTTATGGGATATTTCTCCAATGAGAAAACCATTTGTTTTATGAATCAAGATTTATCTAGAGAAATATCAACATGTAGCCATTTTCTAGCTATTACATACAAGGCTTATCAATCTAAGTAGAAGCTGCACAAGATTGATACAAATTTCTCAAGATCATACTGAAATTAACAAACTCTCTAGTGAATATTGTCAGAATCTCAATTAGAAACTTAGTCAAAAATTAAGTAAAGATAGTTTTCTCATTTTATGGTTATTGTTTTTTTGCAAACATTGTAAAGAAACTGTTGATCATAACATCTCATTCTTCTTACAAACTTTAAAGATATTGTATTTGAGTGAGTGTCAAGTTAAGGAGTTTTCTATAGTCTTATGGATAGCATAGGGATAGCTAGTGAGACAAGATGGAGAAGCGATTGGATATTCTTATAATCTTTGATTGATTTTTGATTAGTGAAAAGACTAGACTAGTTACATGACACTGGTGAGGAGAACCAGGTCCCTAATAGTAGAGTTGGAAGAGAGCAATAGAAAAAAAGGTGAAGTTTTATAAATTGATCACCTGATCTTCTTTCTCTCTATTCTATTTAGTTTTTGACTTTTATTACTTGTGTAGTTATTTTTAGGCATAAAGTTAAATAATCAATCTTCAACTACTTATTACACCATTTAAGCTATTAAGAGGGGTTTTGTTTATTATATCTAAATAGTTTCATTTTTGCAAAAGATATTAACTCACCCTTCCCTAAACTAATCCACTCCCACCTCCCCCTCTCCTCCTCTTAATCTCTTACACGGGACCTAAAATTGGTATCAATGCCTTTCTCTAATATCATAAAGAGTCAAGATCAATGCCAAAAAGTAATAGTTCATTAACTGTTCAACCTAGTAAGGCTCCATTTTTTTATGGTACTAACTTTCTTTATTAGAAATATAGGATGGAGACATTCATTAAGACAAAAAACTACTAGGCTTAGGAAATTATTTCAAATGGAGATGTTAAAGTTTTAGAAGTACCTCTTACAATAGATGATATCATGAAAGTTGAATTGAACTCAAAGGCTAAGAATTTGCTTCTTTCTACTATTGCGCCTTCTGAGTTCTATCTAATCTCTTCTTGTAGTATAGCTAAGGAGATTTAGGATGTAATGGTTCAAACTTATGAAGGAACAGACACCATTAAGAAGACAAGGATTAATACCTTAATGCAATAATATGAGACATTCCTTATCCTTCCTAAGGAAGGCATAAAAGATTCATTTAGTTGTTTTACTAATATCACTAACGTGCTATCATCTCTTGGAAAAAGAATGAGTGATGCCGATCTTATTAGGATAATGCTAAGGATCCTTCCTAAGGATTATAATGCAAAGAAAATAGTTATTGAAGAAGCATGTGATATGATAAAGCTCATTCTAAGTCAACTATGCAGCAAGCTGATGGCGCATGAAATTGAATTCCTTAAGTCGAAAAGTGTGTGGAAAGATCTAAAGAGAAAGTCAACAGCTTTCAAAGCTAGGGATGTTGAAGTAGGTTCAAAAAGTGACTAATCTTCTATAGACGAGGAAGAAGATGTATCAATGCTAGCTAGGCATCTAAATTGCCTACTTAAAAAGAAAGGTAAGAAAGTCTATAACTCAAAAAAGTTTTCTTCTAACAGAAATAAGAGTGATGTAGGAAAAGTTTATTAAGAGAAAGAAGAAAAGAAAGTCAAAGAAATGAAGGAGATCATGTATGATGAATTTGGACATATCAAGCATGAGTGTCCAATGTTGATCAAGAAAATAGATAAATACAAAAAAAATAAAAAAGCACAAATCATTGATGGCCACATGGAGTGACTAGACAAGTCAAAAATTAAGATAGAAAGTATGGATGATGAAACCGAGAAAGTAAACTTGTGTTTAATGGCTCTTTCTAAGGTAAGCCCCAAATCTGAAAGTGAATTTGATGATGAAATTCTATAAGATATATGTGCTAAGGTAAATAAATTATTGAAAGCTCTTGCTAAGGTTAATGACAAGAACAAAATAATTGATAATGAGAATAAGTTATTGAAAGAATAAAAAGCTGCTCTTGTTCAAACGAATAAATTATTTGCAAACAAGAATGACATCTTAAGAAATGATGTCAAAGGTTTACATGTTGCTAAGGAAGCTATAGTGAACGAGAATCTGATATTAAAGGAAGAAATAAAAGGCTTCAAAGGATGAGTTGATGTTTTGTCTAGTTCAATATAAAATACTTTGAAGAAATTTGATGAAAGCAATAAGAAACTGTAGTTGCTCATTTCATGTCAATGTGTTGATCAATCTAAAATTGGATTGGGATTTGAAAATGGTGAATCTTTAAATTTTAAAGGAGAGATAGTTTTTATATGACCAAAGGATGTACGTGATAAAGAAATAATTAATAATAAAAAAAGGCAAGGCTATTGAGTAGGTTAGAAAGATGAGTAGAAACTCTTTTGATTAGAACAGCAAGTATCCACAAATAAATAGATACTTTATAGACTTGATAAAAAAGTATGTAAGAAAGTATTAAACTCCAAGTTCAAGGAGTATGGTAAGTAACAGGAATAAAATTCAAAAACCTTATGCTTGTTTCTTTTGTAACAAGCTAGGACATATTGAAAAACATTGCTTCTATAGAAATTCTAAGCTTAGTAATTGTCAAGTGAAAAATGAAAGTATGAGCTTGAATTTTAAAGGGCCCAAGCTTTGCTGGGTTCATAAATAGAGTTGACTTGTTTGTGATGTATGTAGGAACACGAAACCAAAATGAAATGAACATGGTACCTCGATAGTTATTGTTTGAGACACATGACGGGTGATGCTTTATTGTTCACAAACTTAGTTTGGAAAGATGGCCATGTTAAATTTAGAGATAATGGTAGATAGTTGCAACAAGTGCGATTAGTATTCCTTCTCATACAATAAAAAATGTATTGCTTATAAAAGGGTTAAAACATAATTTGTTGAATATAAGCCAATTTGTGATAAAGGATACAAGATAACTTTTGAACATGATAGATGCATTGGTTTTGATAAAAATGGAACTAAGCTTTTTGAATGATTTAGGAAGAAAAGCATTTATCTTATCAAGCCTACATAAATTGATTCAAAAAGTTGTTTCTTGTCAATGCATGATAATATTTCTCTATGGCATAAGAAATTGTCACATGTGAACTTCTATCAAATGGACAAATTATCTAAAAAGAATTTAGTAAATGGTTTAACAAATATAAGAATTCAAAATGAAATTTGTTGTGTTACTTATATGAAAAACAAGATGAGTTGAGTTTCTCATAAGAGTAAGAATGTCATCTTTACTAAAAGACCTTTAGAATTGTTATACTTGGATTTGTTTGGTACTACTAAAACATTATGTTTGGGTGGAAATAAGCATGGTTTACTAGTTTTTGATTATTTTTCTAGATATTCTTGGATTCTATTTCTTCTCCATAAAAGTTATGCATTTAAAAGTTTTAAAGTATTTCCTAGACAAGTTCAGAATGAAAAAGGAGCATCTATAATCAGTCTTAGGATAGGTCATGGAAAAGAATTTTATAATATTGATTTTATAACATTTTGCATTAATAATGGCATAACTCATAATTTCTTGACTCCATATGCACTACAACAGAATGGAGTAGTGGAACGCAAAAAGAAGACTATTTAAGAAATGAAAAGAACCTTGTTGAATGAAAGTAATATAGCTAAGTATTTTTGGGTTGAAGCTACATCCATTACTTGTTACATTATTAATTGTGTCTATATAAGACCCTTAACAAACAAGACATCATAAGAAATTTCTAAAGGTAGGAGACCTACTATTTCGTACTTTCATATATTTATATATAAGTGTTTTGTGAAGAAAACAGGTAAAGTTTTAAGAAAATTTGAGGAACAAGCAGATGAAGCAATATTTTTGGGATACTTATTGAATTTTAAAGCCTTCTAATTATACAATAAGGTGTTTAAAGTAGTTAAAGAATCTATTAACGTCAAATTTGTTGAGCAAATAGGAAAAGAGGATTCTAATGATGAAGTACCTATGATCTCTAAGAAAGATCAAAATCAACAAGTGGTGGAGTGTTAGAACCTATGTTAAAAAGTACTTTTGAAAACTTTCTACTCTAAATACCGCTGGTAAGCTAGAAGGGAATTTAGATGGCTCAACAAGGTTTTACACCAAATCTGATGTCAATGGAAAATGAAAACTGCAATTAGAAAGTCCATTTGAAAGTAATTCAAAAAAGTTTTGAAGATTTATATACACCTCCCTCTACTTTGCGATTTAAACCACATCATCCTCTTGATTAGGTAATTGGCAATGTTCATTTTGGTGATAGAACTAGATCTAGTCTTCAAAATATAGAAAATCATTTTACATTGCTTTCTGAGGTTAAACCTAATTCTACTAATGAAGCTTTGAATGATAATAATTGGATTAATGCTATACAATATGAACTTAACCAATTTCAAAGGAATCAAGTGTAGAACTTAGTGCTTAGACCTAGAGATAAATCTATAATTGATACTAAGTGTGTGTTTAAGAATAAGCTAGATAAAAGTGGAAAAATTGTGAGAAATAAAGCTAGATTAGTAGCTAAAAGATATTCATAAGAGGATGCGATAGATTTTAATGAAACATATGCACCTATAGCAAGGTTAGAAGCTAGTAGATTATTACTTGCTTTTGCTAGTTTGAAAATTTTCAAATTGTTTCAAATGGACATAAAAGGTGCTTTCTTAAATGGGTATATAAAAAAAGAAGTATATATTGAGTAACCCCTAGGATTCAAAGATCCATTTAAGTCTGATTGTGTCTATAAGCTCAAAAAAGCTTTATATGGTTTGAAACAAGCACTATGTGCTTAGGAGAACTGAATTTGATATAACTTTATTCTTGAAATATTATGTTTAATTGTGCAAATATATGTAGATGACATAGTATTTAGTCTTACTAATGAAAGTTTTTGTCATGAATTTTCTAAGCTCATGTTAGTAGAATTTGAGATGTCACTCATGGGAGAATTGAATTTCTTTGTAGGACTTCAAATTAAGCAGACTGACTATGGTATATTTGTTCATCAAGAAAAGTATACTAAACAAATTTTGAAGAAATTCAGTTTTAAAAATTCCAAAGGATCATCAACCCCAATGAGTACATCAACTAGGTTAGAGTTAGAAGGCAATGGTAAGAGAGTAAATGAGAAACTATATCGTAGCTTCATTGGCTCTTTGTTATATTTTATTACTTCTTGCCTTGATATTTTATTCAATGTGTGTAAATGTGTAAGGTTCTAAAGTGATCTAAAAGAAAAACACCTATCTACTACAAATAAAATTTTTAAGTATATCTACAGTATTGCAAAATTAAGAATTTGGTATCCTAAAAATCATAATTTTGATTTGATCGGATATCCAGATGCTGATTATGTAAGCTATAAAGTGGATTAGAAGAGTACTTTTGTTACATATCAGTTTTTAGGGATAAATTAGTTTCTTAGTCTTCTAAGAAACAAAATTTTGTTGCCCTCTTTACAATAGAAGCAGAGTAAGTTTCTATTGGTAACTACTATGCTCAGATTTTATGGTTGAAATAACAATTATTAGATTATGGATTGTCTTAGAAGAATATACCTATTAAGTGTGATAATACTAGTGCTATAAACTTAATAAAACATCCAGTTCATCATTCACGATCTAAACATATTGAGATAAGACATCATTTTATAAGAGATCATGTGAATAATGAAGATATCATAGTAGAATTTTTACTAATTGATAATTAGTTAGCAGATATATTTACTAAACCCCTTGAAAAGATTCATTTTGGATATATCAAGAATGAGATTTGTAATCCTTTTTTTTTTAGATAATTAATTTTTGTATTTGTAAAATATTTTTAATTTATTGAAATGTAAAATATCAACTTATACGTTAATCTTAAAGATATTTTTTTCTCTCTCCTGTATTTTTGTTTTAGGGTAACTTCCTACGTGCAATTAGAAGCATGATTTTCTTTTAACCATAATCATGCCTATTAAAAGAATGTTCCTTTTCCATGCTTAAGAAAATGAAAGCATGTTTAGTAGTTGGTTAGCTTCTTCTTACAATCTTTTCTCATACGCGCTTATTTTCTCTTTCTTTAAATTCTCGCTTCATCTTCTTTTAGCTATGCAACTTAGGAAGTTTGCTCGTTGTCAAATAAACTTCTTGAAATCTAAGAAGAAATTACCAAAGATCACCATGAATCTCCTTGATGAACCTTCTGACTCCACTAAAATGCATCACTTTGACCTAATTGAGACTACTCCTGAGTCTGATCCAAACCTTAACCTTGATCCTAATTCAAATCTCATCCAAGATCCTATCTTAGATCAAGATATGGAAAATGTGGAAGCAAAAAGTAGTTGTTCAAAGAGTATAGCCATAGGAATAGAAGTTTTTGAGGAAGAACAAAAGAAACCCCTAAAGAAGAAAAAAAGAAGAAAGCCACTTACAGTAGAAAATCAATAACAAAGGCACTGAAAAGGTTTAACTTTGAAGGTTCTTCCAAGAAACCCAAAAAGAAACCTTCTTGCAGTCAAAAGAGAAAGTGGTTAGAGGAATCTAATGAACATAAAAAAGAAAGTCAAAAAGTTATTAGAAAGATCAAAGGTAGACTTATTCAGTCAAATTATTTCGATTTTCCATATTTTTCTAAGAACAGTTTATGCTATGATAAGATAGTAGATTTACTGGAGTGTAAGAAGCTGTGTAACATTGATGAAGTTGTGCATGGAGAAATCATTGTAGAGTTTTATGAAAATGTGGATTTTAGTAGGAGTGATGTGGTAAAGTAAGAAATTAGAGGTAAGAAAGTTGCGAGAACAAGGCAAGATCTAATAAAATGTTTTGGTTTAAAGGATGTGAGATATGATACACAATTAGTTAATTTGTCTAAATGGAATTGTTCTCTATGTTCAATGATGGGGTTGAGGTAAGTAATGAAAGGAATGTATTCGTATTTGATTTTGAGTTGGTTGTGAGATTGATACATAAATTAATAAAGAGCTGTATACTGCACAAGAGGGGCAGTATTACAACTATGCCAGCTAAAGATGGTCTAATTTTGTTGAGCATTAAACTAAAGAAGGATAGATTCTAAGGCATATGGAGAGAAATCATGATAGTAAACCCTATGGAGTAGTTCTTATGAAATTGTTGAAATTTAAGGGTATCAAGAGCCCAAAAGTGTCAAAAATGCCAATCATAAGCAAGAAGATTAGAGAGTTTGTTTTTAAGCACATAGGAATCTTTGTTAAGAACAAGCTTTAGTTTACTAAGGACATGTCTCACTATATCCATACCAACAATAGGACTAGGACTATAAATTTTTTTGATTATCGAGTTGAGGGGGAGACAAAGGTTCGATGAGCTATATTTGATTACTTTGATCTTTCAGAAAGTAAGTTAAAAACTGTGAAGGAAGTTCTAAAAGGAAAGGGTAAGCAATCTAAGAAGCCTAAGAAAAAGCAGAAAAAAGACTATATGCCAATGATAGGGACATATCTCTAAATTGGAAAAAGAAAAGTTAGAACAGGATCAGAAACTAAGTCAGAAGGTGACTCAAAACTTGTTGAGATTAACCTAAGCTAAACATCTTTTGATCCTCTAAGTATAAATAAGCTAAATTTGGAGAAGCTTATTGCCAAAATCATAAAGGAAAGGCTTGGTGAATAAAAGCTTCCAAAAAGGACTAGTTCTGAACTCAATGATAAAGATCCACTTCCTAATGTTCAAACCTCACCTCAAAAGTCACCAACTCCTATCCAATCCTCATATCCATCTCTTCTTCAACAAACTTTTGCTCAACAAAATCCTAAATATGATTGAACTCCAACTAAATCTATTAAATAACCAGTTCTAAAAGAACATTCTATAGTTTTTGAGCTACAGCTGATGTAGCTCTCAAGTTTTCTCTTGCATTAGTACCATATGTACCAACACCTTCCATGTTTGCAAACATCCTTGCAATAACAACTCCTACGGACCTTGTACCCATTTCTTTAGCAACTCAAACAAGTCCTACAAGGAAATAAAAAAAGAATAAAGACTGTAGCTCGTAAGAAAGAAAAACACTAAAAGAAGAAATGATCTATCCAATAGTGTTTTGTGTTTCTTGTAGTTATGTCAATGACTTGTTTTATCCAACTAAGTTTGTTCTTTTCTATTTTCATGTTTAATTAAGTTTTAGCTTCTTAGTTTTAATGTTAGGTATTAGAATGTTAGTCAATTATTTTGATATCAAGTTATGTTCGTCTAGATGACCATATATGAACTTTTGTCATTTTGATGCCCTCTGCTATTGGCAGTATATATCAATGGATTCCTCATTTTCCTTTATTCTATTCATATCATTCAAGGGAAGAAATTATATCTTCAAGATGATAACAAAAAGGGGGAGTAGTAAGACACAAAAACATTAAAGTTAGAAAGTTTAAAATCAATTAATCAAGATTTGAAATCTAGAAATTTTGTAGTTTCCAATCCTATATATATAGTGATTTGTAATTTGTTTGTTGATAATGATTTGATTAATGGTATATGTTAAATGTTTTTGTTTTTAATGGTGTTTTGTTATCATAAAAAAGGGAGAGAATGTTGATTTTTCTCTTCTTGTATTTTCATGATAACAAAAAGAAGAATGCACTTAACATATATAATGAGTGAGCAAGATACTTTAAAGGAAACCAAGATTGAAATTTGTATTAGTCAGAATATATGTCAAAATGTACATCAAAAAGCGTATAAGTAAAAGAACTTAAAAGTGCAAAAAGTGAATAAAGTTCATATTAGAAGCCGTTACAAAGCTATTCTCTAACAAATTCAAACAAGTTAAGTTGGACAAATACATAGATGACCTAGCTTTACTTTAGTAAGCATATTTAGGTAACGTACTCAATTTTATTCTGCTAAGTTGGATTAAGTCCTTAGGGATTTTAAGGAAATTTAAGTCTAAAGTATTATCAAGAATCAAGTTGAGCAACTCTACGAAGGTATTGTGATAACTCTTTAGCAAGAATAAATCAATTACATTATGAACAACTAAATATAAGTAAACTTGCTACTTCATTGAAGTATATACAATTCCAATAAAAATTCAATTCTAACAGCAAGTTATCGTGAATAAAGTAATTCAAAAATTATTTGATTCAGTATAGAGTATATTGAGGATATCTACAAATCTATCATCATAGGGTTGTGGTTTAAACTAATAAAGAAGATATGTTAAAGATAAGTTTGAATCATGTAGTTTTTCATAACTAGATAAGATCGGGCATTTAGTCTTTATTTTCTTTGAAAAAGCTATTAATTTTTTTCTTAACAAACGAAGCAAAAAGAGGAAGCAATATTCAAATTGTTGGATAAGGATTGAATGAGATATATCTAAATCAATTTCAGATTTGTATCCATCCAAATATCAAGTGTATCACATTTCAAGTTCAAATCAGGAAGCTTATCAAGCAACATTCAAAAGGAAATATCAAGCTTAGTTCTCAAATAACATAGTTTCATCTCAATGTGCCAAATGGTTAACTTCCTATTTTTATAGGATATTTCTCCAATGAGAAGACCATTTGTTTTTTGAATGAAGATTTTTTTAGAGAAATATTAGCATCTAGTTGTTTTCTAGCTATTACATAGAAGAATTATCAATTTAAATCGAAGCTACACCAGATTGATACAAATTTCTCAAGATCAAAATTGAAATTAACAAATTTGCTCGTAAACACTATTGAAAAATCTATCAAAAACTTAGTTAGAAACTAAGGAAAAATAGTTTTCTCTTTTTATGGTTATTGTTTTGTACAAACATTGTAAAGAGATTGTTGACTATAACATCTCATTCTTCTTGTAAACTTTAGTCATATCATATTTGAGTGAGTATGAGATTAAGGAGTTCTCTATAGTCTTGTGAATAGCATAGGGATAGCTCATGAGACAAGACAGAAAAGCGATTAGATATCCTTATAACCTTTGATTGATTTTTTATTAGTGAAATGATTACACTAGTAGAACGATACTGGTAAGGAGAACTAGGTCTCCAACAATGGAATTGGAAGACAGCAGTAAGCAAAAGGCTGAAGCTCTATAAATTGATTGCCTGATCTTCTTTCTCTATATTCTATTTCTTTTCTTACTTTCATTACTTGTGTTGTTATTTTTGGGCCTAAAGTTAAGCAATCAATCTTCAAGTACTTATCACATTATTTAAGCTATTAAGAGAGGGTTTGTTTATTATATCGAAAAAGTTTCATTTTTGCAAAAGATATCAATTTACACCCCTCTTCCTTCTTAATATCTGATACAAAAGTTGCAGGTAGATATCTAGAACTCTACCCTTGCATTTATTTGAAAGTATTATTAGGACTTACCAAAAGCTTAAAGGAGCATGACCTAAAATAAGAAGTGACTATCCTCACTTTGGGCCACCTTTTCTTAAAGTGGCCTTCTAATTTGCAATGGGTTGTTTTCTTGAGGTAGATGAGCAGCTACTTAACTATAGAGATTGTTTAAATAAACCTTATGTGCCAAAATCTATACATGGTAACAACTAACTACTCTTGAATCTTCTTACATTATTAGAATTTTTTTGATGAATGTAAGAGATTATATAGTATTTAGGAACTAAATATTTCATATTTCCATATTTGAAGTTTTATGAGTTAACATGTTATACATATCTTCTACTTTTGGCTTGCCTAGGGTGAAAATGAGTAAAAGTGGAAGGAAGTAAGAGTGGTAAATTTCTATTTGAATAGATGTTTAAAGTGATTTGATTTGATGTAGGAGGAAGCGAGTGGAAATAAAAGGATTTTACTATTTGAATAGATCAAGTAAAAGTGGAAGTGGAAAGAAAAGATGAAAATATTCTTCACTTTTGAACCTACTTTCACTTATTGTTTATTGGAAAACAATATATGAAACAAGAACAAAAACACTATTGATAGTTGTTATACTAAATAAAGTGAGTGTTAATCATTCAATTAAAGATTGTATTTTTCTTCATTTCCTCTATATTGTCCTTACCAAAGGAACGGAAAAAACTTTGCTCTATCACATTTTACTTTTTAATTCATTCCTTTCCTTTTGTTAAAATAATTATATATAGAATATGCATTACAATATATTTAGCAAACATGAGTCTAGAGTTTGCTATAATTTTTTTTTTTCAATTAAGGTTTCCTTTTATACAAAATAAAAAAAAAAAGTCTTCATGGGGAAAAAATAAAAGAAAATCTAATATAGATTTAGAAGCCTCAAAAGGGTACTCAAATTTACAATGGGCTTGGTTCTAAGTTTATGTGAAGCATAACAAACATGTTATTCTCTTTCCATTTGTTCTAAATTTACAAATCTTCATGTTACTAAAGAATATCCCACAGTTTGGGAATAGGAATAAATTAGACAAATTGATAAGAGTTTTATTGCACATGGTGTCAACCACATGCAATTCAATTCTACAACTACCTTCTTTGCCTATAAATCAGCATGTTTGTTTAGCCCCTATGGAAATCACTATAGCTCTATACTAATGGCATCCTATATTTTGCATAACCCTTATGAAAACCTAAATGCTTAATATCCTAGCTCATTGCTTATTATACCACTTGCTCTAACGATTCTACCCTCCTTTATTTATCCATGAACCATCCTTGTATTGATGGATGAGATGGTACATCGAGACAAATACAATGTGTTGATAGGGCTCTTTGGCTTATCACTTTAAATTCCCAAGCCTAAGTAATTAGACACTCTCAGTACCCTAAGCACCTTTCGAGTAGAAGCCCTAACTCTCCTTTTGATAGGCTAATTTGCTAAGGCCTAAAGGAATGGAGTAGCCCAAGCTTAAACACATGTAGACCATTAATGTGCCAAGTATCTATGTATAGGCTTAAGGAAATCTCAAGCACTCCTTTAACCTTGACTTAAAGAAGGGATCAGAAGCCCTTAATAAAATCTTTAAGATGCCTAACTCCTTGGTCCAAAGCCTCAAGGATCTAAAGACCCTGAGACGACCAAGTCTGAGGCCTAGCGATCTCACTTTAACATCGGGACCTTGAGTACACTAAATACTTGACACCTGAGCTGAAGGGCATACTCTGAGAGATCACAATGCCCATCATCTTCCTCTTCCCTCATTAAATGCTACATGATAGCTTACTATATAGCTTAGGGATCTAATCTCTAAGGGCTATGGTGGCTACCCATGTTGATATGACATATTCCCTTCCTCAGATCCATTAGCTGTGGAAGGAGCTATCCTTTCTTGTACTAAGCATACCTTTAGGCTAGATCATGTACGAGCTAATCCCTAGTCGACATGTGGCTCCAACAAGTAAGCTTCATGCCATATAAATAGGGCATAAAGCTTCAATTACAAGGATCCTCTTCCAAGCACTCCTTACATACACATACCTCTCTCTCTTTTCGTTACCAAATACTCTCCTTACGTACTTAAGCATTAGAGGGCCTACACTAGTAACATTATAAGGGGCTTTCTTGCAAGTCTACCGTCATCTACAATTGCCACTCCATTAAGAGAGCATAAGAGAACCACCTTAATGATACGCACTATCACCACAATGATATATGTATTATTTACAATAATATATGTTGTACTGTACAAATTTTATACTATAAGCAGGGATAGACCCAGGATTATATAAATGGGTGGTGGGGGTGGGTTAGGGCTAAACTTATCCTTAATAAAGTCAATGTTAAAATCATTGATAGGAAAATATCTATTTATTCTCATAATTATATTGCTTTTTATATATATAAAAAGATCTTGTCAAATAGAATGAAAAAACTCTTTTAAAAAATGATTAAGGGTGATTGATATACTTTATAAGTATTGAGTTCTCTTCATAAATTTTGATAATAACAAAAGTAGTGGTTTGGCTAATAAGTTTTAATAAGTGTTTAGGGAAATTAAATAAGTTTTGAAAGTTAGTCCAAAAGTTATTGCTGACTTCGAGGGTCAATTCAAAGACTTAATTAGAAAGTTTAGTATGTATGTATGTATATATATATATATATATATATATGCATTTAGAATGTTTCAAGAGACTGTTCAGAGACTTTGAATATAGGATACAACAAGTAGATTAAGAGAGTTGCTCAAATAGTTCATGAACAAGGACAAGCAAAAGTCAGATCTTCGGAGGCTTTATTAGAGAGTTAAACTAAAAGGAATCAGAAGATCAATTTGTTTAATTTTAAAGCATAATGATAATTTTATGATTGAAGACCCAACTCCATTTTATTAAGTGTATTTGGGTAATGCACTTAATTTTGTTCAACAAAAGTCGGATTTTAATCCATGAAGATCAATTTAAGAAGGATAACAATTATTTAATTTTGAATTTCATTTGACAAGTCTAAATTCCTATACAAGTTAAAACAATTTTTCAAAGCATCAAGAGTTAAAGAAGTATAATATTTATAAGTAATCGAGTGGAAATCTGATATGTGAAGCAAAGGCTATAAGGGATGAAATTTGAAAGAAGTTCTTGAAGATAAGGCTAAATTAGAAGAAGTTGCAGATAAAGATTTGGTTGGATAATTTTTCAATTCAATAAGGATGAATACAACATTGGCCAAGAAGCTTGAGATAAACCAAGAATTTAAGGAGAATAGGTATATTTTTCAATAAGACAAGGCTAAAAATTCAAATTTGAATATTAAGTATTAGATTTAGTATAGATTTTTTGGTGAAGATATGTTTAAAGATTCAAATGTTATTTTGAAGATAAGGTTTATTCCATATCAGAAGGAATTATTACAAGATCTACATCTTAAGGATCAAGATTGGTTATTTTTCAAACTTTTGGGAATCATTGACATTCAAGTTTGGAAGATAAGGATCAACTCCATAAAAAAAAATCAAGTTCTAGCCATTGAAGAGTATTAGTATACAATTAAGTCTAGTTCAAATTGTAGAACATCTTCTGAAAATAGAAAAAAGAAAAATGATCTCATGCTAATTATCACTATTTACTGTCGGATAGCTCTTTAAAGACTTTTTTAGAGACTTTTTCATAGAGCTTATGTCATGACCCTAAAGGAGGCCTAGTAGGATTGTCTAAAAATTTCATATTACGTGTGTACCCATAATATGAAAACTATCTTGTAAGTCAGAGATTGCAAAACTCTAAACACTTTATCCTTAGAATTTTTTATTTTAAATAATTAACATATTGTAAAATATAAATAGCTATGGATTATCTAATATTCCACAGTTCCTTAGAACCGTAGATAATCGGTATCCCTTACCAAATAATAAGATTAGGTAATAAAGTTCTAAATCTTAAACTTATGAAAGTTATAAAATCTAAATATAGTATTAAGAATTATATATAATAATTCAGACTAACTATACAATCTATCCTCATATTCTAACTTCTATGTATCTCGACACTAGTACTCAATACTCAGTTCTTAACCAATGCTCGATTATCTATCAACCTGCAAAAGAAAACTATTAGAGAGTAAGTTATAAGAGCTTAGTAAGTTATCCCTTATATTATACCAACAAGCAAGTTATCAAACAATTTATTATCAAACATATGAATGCATGAACAAGCAGTATGCCAAACAATATATATATATATGCAATTGAATGATACTGCATATAATATCGGATTTAACGCCCTCCGAAATAAGGGTTGGAGATACATCGACTCCATTCACAACTAAGCTCTAGCACCTAGGTTTTTTTAACCCTATATAAATATATATAAAAATTTCCGGTTTTATAAAATAGGTTTCTATTTTCAATAGTTAGTAATATACAAATTCCTATGTCTAGCGGTGAGGTGGCCCTAACAGTCCACACTCATACCTTATAGTAGTAGTCTCTAGACGTGACCCCCAGCTACCCACGATTAGCGTCTCCGGTACCAATAAAACTGACGAGATAAGGGTAAGGTCTTATTGTATCCATACTCTTGCACTATACTAATCAAATCATATGGAAATCTATCCTTCAAAGGCCCTTCATTACCAACATCGTGAGGTGATGGTCGAAACATTATATGCAATGTTTGTGCTTATGCACGATCCATTTAATTTTAGTTGAGTTCAATATATTTAAGTCAATTTATGAGGTGATCAAACGTTATTAACAAATCATTCAAATTTTACAATAATCAATCATATAACCAAATTTTCAATTATCACATTTAACAGTATTTTGTATAGTAATCAATCAATATCAGACACATACATAACCTGAACCTCTATGCATCAAGTTATTAATATTTAATTTATATCAACTAATTACAAGTACAAAACAAATATAGAGTTATTGAGAGTACTTATTTAGTAATTGAGTCTATCGACAATCGTAATATTCTACTGGATAAGTTGGTATCTGTATTAAGATCACCTGATATTTAGAGGAAATGAAAGGTAATGAGCATCTAAGTGGAATAACTAAGCTATTCATATATTTGGTACTAACTACTTAAATTAATTATCTATTCTTATGATATGCTCAATTCGAGCTTTTTCATTAATCACGTATAACGTTTTCAATTTAGTTCAAATTTTTATGAACTTATAGTCCATTTTTATCCTTTTTGAATGTACTTCATCGTAATATGGTCTATTTTAAACGTTGTAACCTGTAATTTCGTAATATGTTATTTCGACTATGATGTAAACATATTACAAAATTCATTGTTTGGACTTAAATAATTATAAAATATGGTTTTAAGCTTTTCTTTACATATTTTTTATTTAATAAATATTTAATTCTTATATTTTGTAATTTTCTTAATTTTGAGTTTATTTAATTATAATTTATGTGTTTTTTATTTTTGAGGGTTAGCACCTATTTAATTCATTTTTACTACTTTAACAATTTTGTAATTACTTAATTATTTTTTTTTATTTTTAATTACGAATTTAATTAAATTTACTTAGTTATTAACGTGGTAGCATAAGGGAATGCCACGTATCATTTCCGAATTGCTTGTATATTTTCCATCTTTTCTTATTTTGTATTTTCACGTGACATATATATAATAATATTTATTATTATATTTCACTAAATTTTATAAATTAGTTATTTTAGATATTTTTAAGGGTTACGATATATATATGTTCATATTTATTATTTTACTTTATTTATTAAATTAATAAAATAGTATATTGTATATGTCATATTTAAATATACCCTTATTTCTACATATACCATACTATTCATATACGTATTTTTACATGTATAGTATACTTATCTATTAAAATATCCTAACCTTAAGTATATTATGTACTATACATATGGGCATATATATAGACATGTATTGGTATCTTATACATGTACATACATATATGGTATATTACATATATATATATATACTAAAATACTTAATATAAGTAATATTATACATAAATATTTATACTTAGTCATCACGCCTAAAGATATATATATATAAAATTTATAAACATACATCATCAATACACTACGGTATGTATTTATACATAACATATACATATACCATTTATTATAAATAGACAATATTATACCAATATTCATATTTTGTAATTATATATATATATATAT
>JAMXBB010000003.1:96071885-96318135 GCA_024138015.1 Lumnitzera littorea
CAATCCAAAATCAACACCATGCCACGTGTTGGAAGTGAAACCAATTGGGCTATTTGAGGCCAAAACAAACCATTGGAAGCAAAGAATAAATTCAGGCATAACATGACTGGAAATTTTAACTAATTTGTGGTTTTACTTTGTTTTATGTTTTTTTTTTTTTCATTTTTATTTGAAAATTCCGTTTGGTTTCCATTCTTGCTTAATGCTGAATGGTGGAAACTAGTATGTCACTGTAATAGTGTACATATAAGTGTCTTTTTTATGTATAAGTTTATAATAAATTTATTTATTTCTTCAAATTTATCCGTGACTGATCTATTTTTTATAAGGTGGGATGATCTTATATAATTCAGTATATTTTGTTTGGGTATTCGAAAATTTAATATATGATATAATGCAAAGAAAAAACAACCCCCCTTTGAATTAATATACTTTTAGTTGGAAAGGAAGCTATCCATCTCCGCTAATCGTAATTGAAGAAGACATAAAATGGTAAGAGAAGCAGGAGAGCACAATTTCCTGATGCAAAATCATACCTTAAGTTATTTGAAAATTGGATCCCACCCTGAATCACTTTTCCCTCTTGGATATTAAGTCTATTTCTTTAGGATTCGGGATTAATAATTTGGAAATCGATCTATTAATTCACATGTACATATGGCATGATATCATAAACTTATAAACAGATTTATATAAAATATAGCTTGATATAATTAGTATACATCCATTCGAAGCTATTCATAAATATGTGCAAATGAGTACAACATCTAGATTCTTTATTTAACCCTCGAGCTCGTAGAAGAATATGATTTTTAATATTTATAGTTTTGTTAGTGGTGTATTTTGTCTTGGGCTCCCAAAGCACCAGCTCGACAAACAATAGGGACTCGAACCCCTATAGTGACTTCCCTAACTACCTAGTGATTCTCTCATTCTATCTATGCAAATATTTGAGAAGGTGAGGAAAATCAGGGATTTTGCCCCACGTGTGGTCATTTAGATGCGCTCCTCTTTCTACAAAAATGTAAATGGAATTTGAGTTAAAAGGATTCAAAATCTTAGATCTCTACTCTAATATTTTAGCTATTCTCTTTGTTCTTTACTAACTTAAGCATTAAATCTCTTAAAAACAACCTTAGCAATCAACACCCCTTAACTTGTTTCTTTTTTCAAATTTTTCGCAAGAAGACTTGCTAATCTCTCATTGGGCTCAAGTCCATTTCTAGCAAAAAAACACTTAACAGATTTAATTTTATATACTATCTAGTATCATTAATCAATGTTTATCTCCCTCTGTCTCCATCGTTACTTCCATGCATCAATTTCATTAATTATCAAAGTCCTCTTTTTTGTTATAATCCTTATGGTATGTAAACCCTATATAGTTAGTAGTACAAACCCTAATCTAGGTCTAAATATTTTAGATGATATCATGAATCAATAAAGTTAGGTAAAATAAAATTTTTATTAAATTGTGAAACCGAATATAATATCGATAATAAAAACCATAAAAACTTGATAGAAATCTAAATCATATATAAAAAGCTTAAATTAAACTAGAACTTGGTGAAAACCTTAAAACTATAAGTTTAAGCTTATAAAATGAATAAATATAACTTAATAATAATAAAATCTTAGTTGATTATAGTTGTCAATTAATATGTATAATCACGTATAAATTTTAGCAAATATATCGAAATAAGTCGTAAATATTATAAACGTAATCAGTGATAATTTAATTGATAAATTTATATGAAAATTTTAATATTATTTTATATTTATAATTTGTATATGTAGAAAAAATCTAATATTTATATTTTTAATTGCCTTTTTCTTTCTTTTCCTTTTTCTTTTTTCCTACTTTCCCTATTTCTTTCCAGCTTCCACGTCCCACTTCTTCCAAATTGTTGGTATATATGTATTGCTTTGTTAACTTTCACCATGTGTTAGTTATGTATTACACAACAAAAGATAAGACTTTTGTCTTATCACATTAATTACCATATTGTACTGTGGATTTTTCTCTTATCTTTCTTTCTGTTTTAACCACATAATTTGCTTCTTATGTTTATTGCAATATGTCTGGAAACCAAGAGAAAAGAGAGAGAGAGAGAGAGAGAAAGCACTTACATTCTTATTCCTTTTCTTCTTTCATCTATGCCCATCTCCTTCTCTGTTTTTCAAATTCTTCTAGTGAATTCAAAAGAGCAAGAACCAAAGAAGAAGCAAAAGAATACTTATCATTTCTACTACCTTCATTTCATTAAGGAAATTAGGTAGGTAATATGTATAATATATATTTTATTCATAATTAATTCTATTCATATATTTTGTGCATACATGTATCTTGTAGAAAGTATATGTAACATTAGTATTTTTTTTTCTTTTCTTTTCTGTTTTGTTTAATTGTATACATATGTATATTACATATACTATAGTAATTTCTACAAATTAATTATATAAGAAAGTTCTATACATATACATGTATGTATGCACCTAGATTAATATGTATATAATATGTAAATTTTTTTTTTCTACTTATATACTTATAGACATATGTATGCGTGGGTATATATATACAATTATATCTAGTATTTTATTATATAGTATATGTATGTATACGCATATAATAAATATATGTACCATGTAGTTCCTTTATTTATATACATACGTATATATTAAGTATTTTCTTTCTTTATTTATTTATATTTATCCTTATGTATGCGTGATTATGTATATATATATATATATATATATACCTATTATTTTTATTATATGATATCTGTAGGTATGCATGTATAGTATAATATATGTACATATACTTAGTATTTTCATTTTATGAAATTCTGTATGTATATATATGCATGCTGAACGTCAAGTCTAGAGGCTTCTGTTTAGGGGTGAGTGAGGACTGTGTGAACCTATTCACAATTATATATAGATATGATTTTTAATTAAAACTAAAAATGGATATACCATTATATTTTTTAATAGGAAATACGGAGTTTCGTTGTTATGTGAGTTCTAGTATGATACCCTAATTTAATTGGTGCCGATGTATCTTCAACCTTGACTTCGGAGGGTATTAAATTTGAGTTACATGTAATACCTGGTCACCTGTATGTATTTGTATGGCATAATGATTGTTTATGCATTCATTTAATTGAATTAAATTGTTGTATAACTTGTTTGTTGTATGATTGAGATAAATATCTTACTAAGGTAATTAGCTTACACCCTCGTAGTTTGCTTTTGTAGGCTGATTTATTTGTGGAGCCGGGCTGCAGGATGCCCGAGGTTAGTAGTTCATCAATGGGTTGATGTAAGAGTAAGTTTGGTGATAAGAGTGAACTTATACTATTGTATTTAGATTTTAAACCTTAAAATGTAATGTAATGTCTTACTAGTTTGTAATCTAATGTATTACAGACTTATTATTTGTAATTACTTGTATGTGTGTTATATATACTTCAATAATCTTGTTATCATAAATATATAATGATATTATTTACATCTGCTTAACTCTAGGTTGTTAGTTGTAGTAATAGCCTTGTATATCATATGAAGGATTGTCGATTGAAAAAGGAAAATTAATCTATAATCTTTTGTATAATATACGACGACAGCCATAACTAGCGCTCTTAGGTCGTAACAATAAGAGAATGTCACGTGTCACTTTTGTACTTTTTCCATATACACATGTAATTGTACTTTATATACATATATACATATATGGTTATATTACACACACATACACATATATATATACTAAAATACTTAATATAAATAGTATTGTTCATAAATAGACATACATGTTCATCACATCAAGGATATATGTATATATAGAATTTATAAAATAAAAATACCACATGAATACACAATGGTATGTACTTATACATACCGTATACATATACTCTTTATTATAAATATACTATATTATTACTAGTATTTGTATTTTGTAATTATATATACATATATATATCGATTACATAATATATTTATGTACATGTAATAAAAATGATATAAACCTAAATATACGTATAGTATACTATGTAATAAAAATACCAAGTATATATATAAATATATCATACGATACATGCATACCTATACATACTATATAATAAAATACTAGGCATAAATATATGTATATATGTAAACCCTTAAATTTTTCGACCTAACATTTGAAGTATGTCGAGCCTAGTTTTTCACCATCTTGGTTCTTTTTATAAAATTGGGTCTTCTCTAAATCGATTAGTACTAAATCCTACTCGTTTAATACTGAACTTCAACTAGGGCTTAAAGAAGATCATTTTTCCAACTTGAAAAAATTTGGAGTCGCCACCAATCGGAGTTAGGAAAAAGAGTTAAGTTATAACCAATTGAGTAGATTGATTATAACTTAGCTACCAATCTATCGATTAAAAAATTAATTTGTAAAATGACTTTTTTGAAAACCAAAGATTTAGGTTTGAGGGTTAATTTATTAAACCCTAAACTGGTTCTACTCTTTAACTTTCCGAATTTAACTTTACTTTTTAAATATACCTTTTTTAATTTCTAAAAATATCTAATTATGATACATGCAACTAAATTGATTAATTTACATAAATATCTAAAAATGGAAAAAATAAAACTTTCCATATTTTAAGTCACCCTGTACTTATGTATAGGTGTCTACATACCCGCTATTCGGGATCAAACTTCTATAGTTCATTTATAAAAAAACTTTAGTAGGTGGTTTGATTTTAATTTTTGAAAAAGAGTCACATTTACATTTTTACTCATTCAATTTATTCAAGAAAATTCTTTTAAAGGGTCTTAATTGGTGTTTTATTTTTGAAAACTTTAAAATAGTCTTAATTTGGAAAAATGTTTATTTATTTTCATTTATTTTTAGAAAGCTTAATTTTCCTAAGTATGAAAATGATTTTTGTTTACTAACATATTTATTTTTATTTTTATTATATTATCTTATTTATTTTGTACTTATTGTATCTATTTCTATTAAAATAAATAAATAGGCTACTTCCTTTCTTTCTTTTTTTTCTCTTTTTGTTTTTTCTACTCTTTCTTTTTTATTTTTCATTTTTTTTCTTTTTTTATATTTTTTATTAGTATTTTCTATTACATTTACACAAAACAAATAAACAAAATAAAACAACAAATAAGATAAAACAAAAAAAAGAATTAAAATAAATAAATAAAAACTTCGGACGGATTCAGATACATGGGTTGGACCTAAGTTGGACTGGTTGGATCGGGTCAGGTTGGGTCGAATGGGCTAGATCTTGGCTTCTTCTTCTCTAGCACCAGTAGGGCATGATTCAGCTTGTTTTGTCCACCAAAATGAGTAGGTGATGATCTTTTTTATGAGTATTAGATTGGAGATGGAGGGGGAGGGTTGGTGTTTTAGAGCTGTTTAGGTGGTTTTCGAAAGTTGGCCGTGGGCGATGATGGTGGTTCGACCGTGTAGAGGCTGCTGGGTATGATTGGTTGGTTGGGATAGGTTTTTTAGAGTATAGGGAGTTTAGTTGTAGGCTTAGTTTCACACGAGGGTGGTTAAGGATGGTGGTTTGAGGAGAGAGAGAGGGGACAGTTAAGGTTCGATGGTGGTTGCTTGGTGGCACGATTGAGGGTCACGGCGGAGGTCAAAAGTAGTTAAGTTAGAGAGCCTGAGCTGCGGGTAGTCTTCCTAAAGTGGTGGCTTAGCTCGGGTCGGAGTGAAGAGAGAGAATCAAAGAGAGAGAGAGTGGGTTAGAGAGAGAAAGTGATTGGGAATGGATAGAGAGAGTGTGGGGATTGATTCTATTCATTGTGTATGTTCCTCTATGTTCCATGATCATCAATTTATACATAAATCCAACCTAGAAACAAAGGAAAGTTAGAATCGGATTAGTGAAGAATGCTTAGGAAAACAGCTTTTTTTCAATTTTTGGAGCTCAAATTGAATGCTCCTTTGACTGTATTTAGACATGTTTCTTGTGCCAATTCACAATAGGCTATGTCTATTCTGCAATTTCGCCATTGATTTGGTGAAATTGCAACGAGAAAGGATCCAAAAATCATGCTGAAATGGGTGGTCTAAAGCGGAAATTGCTAGAAACTTGGAGAAAGTCGAGGGAAAGAGAGGAAAAAGAAGGGAAAAGGAAGGAAGGGGGAAGAAAAAGTGGGCTGATGTGGCGCCATGTTAACTGTGCCGACCAACCCCGGCATGCTACGTATCATGACACGTGGCATCTGACGTGGCCCACAATGTGGTGCCACGTCAGTGGGCCAACAAATCCGATGATGCCACGTGTCAAGACATGTGGCGCAATTAGACCCTAACACGTAGTAGTTCCTAATGTGATTGAAAACCAAAAAATGAGAAAAAGGCCTCTCCGCCTTTGTCAAGTTTTGAACCCAAGACTTTATGCTTAATGTTAATGCTATGTCTATATGTTTAACCGTCAGGCCATTGGCTTGTACCTTGTCTATATGTGCAGGACTCGGTTTGCTTGGGCCGTATTTAATTCTAAGCCCAAGTTCAATGGCCTAACTTTTAAACCTAAATTTAATCTAACAAAATGTTATCTTCTAAAATCTTTTATTTATTTATTTATTTTTTTGTGATTTTTTTCAAAATTTCTTATTTCTTATTTTTTTATTTTTTTTTTTGTATTTTCTAAATTTCTTATTTTTATGCTTTTTTTTCTATTTTCCTATTTTCTTATGTTTTCTAAAATTCCTATTTTTCTAAATTTCTTCATTTTTTGGGGCTTTCTTTAATTTTCTATTTTTTTGAACTTTTTCTAATTTAGGACCCTATAACCTAATTTGAAAAATAAAAGGGGGGCAAAAATTAGGTATCTACAGCTGCCCCTCTTTATGGTAAAGTTTGAACAAAACTTTGCCATAAAGATAAAACAGACACTATTTTTACCCCAGGAATGGATTTTATGTTAGGAAGCGCTACAGCTAGCTTACTATCCTAAGTCCAATCCATTGGGAATTTTAAGAAGAGAAGGATGGTGCTTTAAGAGGTGGCCAAAAGATAAAAAAAAGAATTGGAGTTTGGTCATACTCGTATGAACTGACAAAGTGAAACGGGCTAAGCACTCCTTGAGCTAGTTAAGACCCTAAATTGAGTTGAGAAAACTTAGTTGTGCCCTAATGAGCTGACTAACTAAGGTGGCTAAAGCGTTCCTAGAGCTGGCTAAGACCCTAAAAAAAATGAGCAAACTTGGTCGTGCCGTAATAAGCTGACTAACTAAGGTGGGCAAAGCGCTCCTAGAGCTGGCTAGGACCCTAAAAAGAATGAGTAAACTTGGTCGTACCCTCATGAGTTCACTAACCAAGGTGGGCAAAGTGTTCCTAGAGCTAGCTAGGACCCTAAGAAGAATGAGTAAACTTGGTCGTTCCCTCATGAGTTGACTAACCAAGGCGGGCAAAGCATTCTTAGAACTGGCTAAGACTAACCAAGGCGGGCAAAGCACTCCTAGAGTTGGCTAAGACCCTAAAAAGAATGAGTAAACTTGGTTGTGCCCTGATGAGCTGACTAACTAAGGTGGGCAAAGCACTACTAGAGCTAGCTAAGAACCTAAAAAGAATGAGTAAACATGGTTGTACCCTGATGAGCTGACTAACCAAGGTGGGCAAAACGCTCTTAGAGCCGGCTAAGACCCTAAAAAGAATGAGTAAACTTGAAAGGCTAGTTAAGAAAATGATGAAGGTAATTGCTTTATGAGCCAGTTAAGAGAAATTTGGTGAAAGAAAGTTCCCTACAAAACTTGGTGAAGAGGGGGCTTGTTTGCAAGAAATTTGGAAGGATGAACTGAGCTAAGATCATATCTTCATAGGTTGGCCAAATACTAAATGCAGAAAGTAAACACCTCTAAGTTGGTTAAAAAAGATTATTGGGAGTAAAAGTGGTGTAAATGCAAGAAAAAATTGGTGTACTAACACTGTGTAAAAATACTTACCCGGTCTTTGTTGATAGCACCCAATTCGTCATACCTTTTTTGAAAAACGCCCATTGGAAAATTACTGACTCTTGTTTTAGTCCCTTGTTATCAACCCAGATGTTCTTGACATACTAAGTTTGAGATTTTGTTGGTTCTTTTTGGAGAAATCATGGAGATTAGCCCGATGTAGGAAAACCACCCACTATTTTTGTTTCTTTGGAACTTCTATGAACCTAAAAGCCTTATTCCCACCTATCATGATTGCTCACTTGAGTTTCACATTCCTCTGAAAAAATAAACAATAAAACTCCCCATTGAGGGGGATTAATCCATAATAAAGTATTTAAATTATTTTGTTAATTATCAATGTTCTAGATCTCATTCCTTAACTCCTTTCATGTTTGTAGTGTATAGGTTTGATTAAATGAGGTTAAGGGAATTAAACCTGTCCATGGAGAGGGTGATTATTCCAATGACGATAACGGCCAAAGATATCAAATTTGCTTGTAGATAATGAAAATTGGACCACAATGACATTCAAAATGACTAGCATTTTCGTGTTTTGAGCAAAATTCCCATTGATTTCTTATAGATAGTAAAATTTTACAACGTCGGCATTTACAAGGTCTCTAAAATCTAAACCATTCATTTGGGACAAAATCAAAGCCCCTCATGATAATACTCGCATAAGGACCCTTGTAATTGGGGGCGAATTTCCCTTTGGAGTCTTATGTATTTGGGAAAGCTTTTCTTAACACCAAATCTCCTCCTTTGAGGTTACAAGGTCACATCCTTTTGTTGAAGGCCCGAGCCATTCTTTGTTGATAGCATTGATTATGATACAAGGTTGTCAATCTTCTTTCATAAATCAAATTTAGCTATTCAATGCGTTTCTTTACCCAATCGGCTTCATCCAAATGAATTTCTGATAGTACCCTAAGTGATGGGATTTCGACCTCTACTGGTAACACCACTTCAGTGTCGTATACTAAAGAGTATTGTGTTGCCCCAATCGATGTTCTGATGGAAGTTTGATTGGCCACAAGTGCAAAGGGTAACATCTAAAGCTAGTCCTTATATGTAATAGCCATTTTTTCAATGATTCTTTTGAGGTTTTTGTTTGCTGCTTTGATAGCTCCATTCATTTGGTGTCGATAGGAGTAGAGTTCCTGTGAATGATTTGGAATTGCCAGCATAATTCTATCATAAGCTTATTATTGAGATTGGTGCCATTATCAATGATGATTGTTTCAGGAGTCTCGTACTGAGCCAAGATGTCCCTCTTGATGAACTTAACTATGACCCCTTTAATAACATTCAAGTATGATGAAGCCTCTACCCATTTGCTGAAGTAGTTGATGGCAACTAATATGAAGCGATGCCCATTAAACACTCTTGGAGTAATAGGGCCAGTGATATCTATGCCCCACACTAAGAAAGGCCATGGTGCTGAGAGGGCATGCAATTCCTGAGGTAGGGCATTTATCTTATTCGCATAAACTTAGCATAAATGACAGTACCTAACATGTTTGATGCAATCACTTTCCATTGTTAACCAATAATACCCTAGCCTCATGATTTTCTTTGCCAACATGTACCCATTCATGTGAGGGCCACATACTCCTTCATGTACTTCTTTCATTAAATTCTCAACCTCTTCGTCAGCCACACACCTTAAGAGTGTACCGTCAAATGAGCATTGGTATAAGGTAGACTCCCTTACTAAGAATCGGGTGGTTAGTCTCCTAATCATCTTTTTATCTTTTTTCTTGGCCTTCTCAAGGTATGCACCTTATTGTAAGAACACCTTAATATCATGATACCACGGTTTTTAGTCGTTTATACCCTCAATTGTTAAGCTGAAGGCAGGCTTGTCTTTAATTTCAATTGTAAGGGGTTGAATCTCGACTGCACCAGATATCTAGCTCATAGATGCTAGTGTAGCTAAAGCATTAGCAAATTGGTTATGAATCCTTGGTACGTGATTGAAGGTGACTTCTATAAAACTTTCCGTTAATGCCATCAAATGCCGGTGATAAGGCACTAACTTAGGATCTTTAGTTTTGCACTCTCCCCGTGCTTGGCTAATAATGAGCGAGGAGTCTCCATTCACTTCTAATTCTTAAATGTCTTTCTCTAGGGCCATCTTGAGTCCTATGATGCATACTTCATATTCAGCAATATTGTTAGTGTATAGGAAAATGAGCCTTATGGCCATAGGATACTGAGTATCTTCAGGGGATATTAGTATTGCCCCAATTCCACATCTAGATACGTTGGCTGCACCATCGAAGAACATTTTCCATTTTAGTGGCTAGTCATTGTTTCCTTTATCAAAGTTTCCTTTGACCACTAAGACACTTTCATCAAGAAAATTGATTTGTATTTCTTGGGGAGTACTATCAAAGCGGTTTTCTGCTAATTGATCTACTAAAGCTTACCCTTTGACTAAATTTCAGTTCACATATGTAATGTTGAACTCTGATAACAGCATTTACCACTTTGAGATTCTGCCAATTAGGGCCAGTTTGTCTGCCAAGTACTTCAGGGGATCGTGTTGAGTCAATAATTCCACCTGGTAGTAGAGTGTGTATTTTCTAAGCCGATGCATTACCTAAACTAACGCATAACAAGTTCTCTCAATTTCTAAATATCTCTACTCCCCTTCGGTGAATTTTTTGCTTAAGTAGTATACAACCAATTCCTTTCCTTACTCATCTTTCTAGCGATGCATGCACCCTATGGACTCTAGTAATATTGTCAAGTATAGGAATAAAGGCTTCCCAAGTTTCGGAGCTACCAAAATTGGAGGGTTCATGAGGTATTCTTTGATTGTTGTAAAAGCCTGCTCACACTCATCATCCCAGTTGATCTTGGCATTCTTTTTTAACAACTTAAATAAAGGACGACACTTGTCTGTGAGTTCGGATATGAATCGGGCTATCTAATTTAAACGGCCTAATAAACCTTTGATTTCTTTAAGTATGCGTAGTGGGGGCAAGTCAACTATTGCTTTAACTTTATTAGGGTCCACTTCAATGCCACTTTGGCTGATTATGAAACCTAATAACTTCCCTGAAGTCACCCAGAAAGTACACTTCTCTAGGTTAAGTTTCAGTTGGAATTTTCTCAACTTATCAAACAATCTCCTCAGATTTTCCATATGATTTTCTCCTTCTTTAGACTTAGCAATCATATCATAGACATATACCTCGATTTCTTTGTGCATCATGTCATGAAAAATTGCTACCATGACCCTTTGGTCAGTTGCCCCAGTATTTTTGAGTCCAAAAGGCATCACTTTGTAGCAAAACGTGCCCCAAGTCGTGATGAACGTAGTCTTGGCTTTATCTTCTTCAGCCATTCGAATCTAATTATACCTGAAAAATCCATCCATGAAAGAGAAGATATGGTTTTTGGCTGTGTTATCGACCAATCATCGATATGGGGCAAAGCAAAATTATCTTTAAGGGTTACTTGATTGAGGTCTTGAAAATCCATGAACACCCTGACTTTCCCATTCTTCTTCATAACTGGTACTTTGTTGGCTACTCACTTAGGATAATTAAATACCTCAATGAAGCTAACATCCAATAATTTTTTTACTTCTTCCTTGATTTTCAACAAGATATCTGGTCAGAACCTTCTCAACTTTTTTTTCTTGGGCTTGATATCCTCTTGAGTGGGTAAGTGATGGACCACGATCGATGGGTCTAATCCGGGCATATCATCATAAGACTATGCAAATATGTCTTAGTATTCGGATAGCAATGTGGTCATCTCTATCTTTTGATTTTCTTCCAAATTTCCCCCAACCTTCAATACCTTAGGGTTTCGTTGGTACTAACATTAATTATCTCTGTTGGCTCATCAATGGAAATTCTACTCATTTCATGTTTTTACTAGCTTTCTTGTACATCATTATGGTCATCAACATCACCCCTGACGACTAACCCAGTAAGGCTAAAAGTGATATTAATATTCTCATTGCCTATCTACGTGAGGTATCCATGGCCTTTATTCGAGTTGTTGGATCTGGAAAGAAAAAGAAAGTATGCAAAAGGAAGAGTGTAAGTAAGGTAGGAATAAAGAGAAAAGAAGCTGATTTTATTTTGGGGAACTCTCTGTTGAGTACAAGCATTTGGAGAATAGAGGCAATTTATTACAAAATTCTATAAAACACTGGATCATGATTCATCCTTTACCCTTGGGAAGACTTATTGTCATTCATAGGGATGGAGAACTAATTATTCAAGTGATGGGCTCTGTTGATTAGGCCAACCCCTTCATTTTTGCTGGAAGTACCTTCTTTAGCGGGCTTTGAGTTTTGGGTTTCGGTCTTGATGAAAGTTTTTGACAATGGTGGGAAGTTCATTGGAGCGTGATACAACTTGTCACCCTTTTTGCCCCTAGCTTGCATTCTTTGCAATTCATCTATTAGGGTTGGAATGTACCCTAACCCATAGGACCTAAACTGGCCTTCTTTGTATTTCAGCCTCTCTCCTTTTTGTTGATTAGTGATCATGCATACCTCATTAGACATCTGGAGTCCAAAGTCCTCTTGTTCTTCTGTACTGATATAGGGTATGGTTATCTCTTTATAGATTTCATAATCTTGGTCACCTAGAATTATGATGACTTGGCAATTGGAGATGAACTTAACTTTCTCGTGAAGAGTTAACAGTATGGCCCTTATTAAATGTATCTAAGGCCTTCCTAATAACAGATTGAAGGTCCTTGGAATGTCCAAAACCTAGAATGGGATGCTGAACATCTACGGGCTGATATCAACTGATAAGTCCACCTCCCCTATTATCTCTCTCCTGGATCTATCAAAAGCTCTTACCGTTGTTGAACTAGGTTTGATAGTGGTTGTATTGGTGCCCAATAGATCCAAGTTAGCTAAAGGACAAACATTTAGAGATGACCCATTGTCGATGAGGATCCTTATTGCGATGATATTACTTATCCTCACTATTATGAACAGAGGCTTTGTGTATTGGGTACCTTCTTCACCCAATTCCTCAGTGGAGAAGGAAATTTGATCTCTGGTGAGGATGGAATTGGTGACAGAGCCAATCCTTTCAGTCGGGATTTAACGAAGGACCTTGACATCCCTTAGTGTTCTGAATAAGGCCTCTCGGTGTGGGTCTGATGCCATTAATAAACTCATGAGAGATATTTGTGCCGGAGTCTTAGTGAGCTGGTCTATTATTTTGTACTCACTAGACTTGATCATTTTGATGAAGGCAATTAATCCTTCTTCATATTCAGCTTATTCAGTGTTTCTCATTTCTTGTATACCCTTCTTTTTTAAGTCTTCCTTTAGATTGTAAATTCTTTTGGAGCTAGTGATCCCCCTACAAGAGAGCTTGATTGCCCCTGGTTTATTGCCTGGTAATTGAAGTGGGCGGCTTTATAATTTTTAGGGGTTACAGGTACGTAGAATGTGTACCTTTTAGTTTATGGGACCTCTTTTTTGTAGAACCTATAAACCTTTAGTTCTTAGTTTCGACCGATCATGTTGATGGTAGATTTTAGGTGGTCAGATACAATATTGATGATAGGTCTATAGCTTGGTAGTAGGTTGTTGTTGACGTTTGGGGTAGAAGCCTCTACAAAATCCAATTGCACTATACCTTCATTGATCAAATCTTAGATTTTGTTTTTCAACCTCCAACATAAATCAGTTGAATGGCTTACTTGCCCTAGATGATATTGACATCTTGTATTGGGATCAAAGAACTTCGGCCTATACCTTTCACTAGGAGCCTCAAAATGTAGCAAATTATCTCTTCTTAACTTCTCGAGCACTTAACTAAGTGGAACTGGTATTCTAGTGAACTATCTTGGGGCCCTATTAGCCTATAGTTGGCTTCTATATTGTGGCTGAGCTGGCGGGGGATTCATCCTAAAAGAAACTTGGGAGTTAGGTCTTACATTTAAGTTGACCATGTTAACAGTAGCTTCTCTAGGCTTGCTGGTGGTGGGTTTCGCAGAAGGTAGTTGTCTATCTGCTGTTTCTTGTAGCTTGCTAGAGGAAATGACACTCTCAATTCGGCACCCTATTGCCACTATTTTTGCAAAGCTAGAAGAGGCTTATCCAATTAGATGAGCAAAGTAAGGCCTCTCAAGAGTGTTGATGAAAGTTACCATCAGCTCTTTTTCAATCACAGGGGTAGATAACCTTGCAGCTAGGGACCTTTACCTTTGAGCATATTCTTTGAAGGACTCATTGTGCCTTTTCCTTAGGGCAACCAAATCCATCATTATTGGTGCCACTTCGACATTAAATCTATAATGCTCATAAAATGCATTAGCTAGCTTCTCCCATGTATTCACCTTATTTAAGTTCAACTAGGCATGCTAGGTTAAGGTAAGGCCTGTTAGGCTATCCTGAAAGGTTTGGACCATGAGTTCATCATATTGTATATACTTGCCCATCTTACGTACATACAACCGGGTGTGTAGCTTGAGGCATCCAGTCCCATCATATTTTTCAAAGTCAAGTACTTTGAATTTTTCTAGGAAGCTTCCATAATCACAGGCAGAGAAGTCTGTTATTCTAGCGTGCTCGAATTCATCATACCCTTCGAGCATTTTCATTTTTTCAGTGATCTGTCGAGTTAACCACTCTTCGAGCTCCTTTAATCTGTCTTGGTCAACTTCAGGCTTTGGGTTAATTGGCAATGAGTAAGTATTTAACTCAAAGGTTGGGTTGACCTTTGGAAATACCCCTTCAATTTCAAAGGATTCAAAGCCCTAATTGCCTTTAGGGTAAGCTTCTTCTATTCAATGGGTGGGGCTTCAGTATTCTTTCTATATCGGGCTTTAGAGTGCTCTTCATTTGATGGGGCTGTAGACTTAAGCAAAAAGACGCTATCAGTAAGAAAGCTCTGTTGATCTACCATCATTCCCATTGTTCGTTCCAAAGATTGGAATCTTAATTCTGTGGAGTCAATAACCTTAGGGTTGCTATTGCCATTATTGTTATTGTTTCCTTGGTTGGCCATTCTGGTTTGAGAATGAGTTTTGATGGGGCTTCTTTGGAAGGTTTAACGTTTGGGAGCTATCTTAGCAACCTGGCAAAAACCACTTCTCAACAAGTTAGCTTAAGGATATTTTGAAAAAGGATGCAAATGAATGAGATGCAAGCGAATCACAAGGATGAAAAGGAGAAGATTGACAAATGATTAACAGAACGGTAAGTTATTCATTATTTTTGGATTCCCAAAGTCTTATTACATGAAAGAAAGAAAAAGGTACAAATTCATCTATGCTAATTTCCTTTTTTTTCTGTGGGCCAGATGACATTTTCTTCTTCTTTTGGTCATGCTTAGCTGCTTCTTCAAACTCTTGAATTTTCTTTTGAGCCATCTTCAACTAGTGTTCTAGGGCATGTGACCTTTGTCTAGATTCTCGGCATAAGTTCGCCCATTTATCTTTCTCATCGTGGAGGATCTCCATATATGCTTTCATTTGGTCCATGTAGGTCACTATTTCAGAGTTAAGATGCATAAGGGAGGTTTGAAGGACTTCTGGTGCCCAATATTGCATTGCACCTAACTTGTGAAGTTGATTGTATAAATACTCTTTAGTAACCCAATGTTTGTCCACTTCTCCTATGAACTCACTAAGATCGATGTTTAAGCTTATGGTCCGGGTGTCCTACGAAGCTTTGATCTTGTGAAGTTTGGATACCTTTTCTATGGAGTAAGGCTCTTCAAGATTAAAAGTGAATAGTTCCAATGAAGGTTTGTGAACTATGTCCTGGATCCCTCTAAATTGTCTTACCATGTTGTATAGATAGTAGCCTATATACCATCTCATCCCAATCAGTGGTACAACATGGTAATTCATGCAAATCAGTATGACCTTAGTATAATTGCTCCACCTAGCAGTCTACAGTATGTCTTTTACTCGAAAATCTTATAGAACCTCTATTCAAAGCAGGGTAGGGATATCTTCTGGTAATTTGATCTTATCGACAAAAGAATCAATAAGGTCAACCTTATTCACGAATGCTCTCCTTATTAAATCCAACCCAAAGCACTTGATGTGATTGACGAACCAAACCATTAATAATGCCATGCTTGACTCGAGATCTCCACAACCCCTTTTCTTAAGGAAATTAAGATTCCTTATCTGCTCAGCAAGTAAGGCAGGAATGTAAGATTTACCTTCCCAGAATTGAGCCACTAACTCTATTACCCTAAAGTGTATAAGAAGAGACCCACTTAGAAACAAGATAGTGGAGAACACAGCTAGCACATAGGCCTTGATTCAGTTTTCTCTTCAATTCCCTAAAAACAACGGTTAATTGTTGGAGCTAGGCTCATTCTGGAACCAATGGACTAGATCGCATATCTTGATGGCATATTTGTTGCAATCATTTAAGGCCTCATTTATCTCAGTCTTACGAATCCCTAAGAATCTTAAGAAGATATATGTTGGGCCGAAGCTGAGTTCCGGGACATATATTTCATCCAAAGGAGGAACTTGGAGCAATTGGGTGTACTCCTCTAAAGTTGGGTTGATTAGATGTGGTCCAAATTGAAAAGCCACTTCTTTTGGCTCCTAGAAATGAATTAAAGCCCTTACTAGCGTGATGTTAACCTTTACCTTGGCTAGTGACAGTATAGGTCTAATTTTGTTGGTGATGAACTATTGCTCTCTTGGACTGAAGGTTTGAAACCATTGATTGAGTATAAGCTTTGGGTTTACAGGTTTGTGGACACGAATCTCTTTGGTGAGAACCTTGGCGTTGGATGAGCTAGCCATTTCTGAAACATTACAAAGAAAGCATAAATTACATGGAAAAGACTAATATATAAGATCGCCTATGTACATCAATTCTAGGAAGAATATAGGAAAACTAAAAACTCTAGAATCTTTGTCATTTTTTTTTTTTTATGTAACATTGCCGTTTTGTTAATTATTTGTTGACCCTATGAAGTGTAATGCAAGACAGGTGGGTTCTAATGGTTCTTAAACCCTGTGACCTCATATGTTTATAAAGAAACGGTTCTTTGGTCACATCGAAGTTTAAGTAGGGTAGCCTAATCGGCCCCAAATGGTAGTTGCCCCACTACATCCGAGACTTTACACAATGGCTCCCCGTCTTAAGGTCCTATGATGGCCCGGGTTTAACCACATCTACCATGCATTCATGATGCAACAAAATAAATCTCATGCTTATTCAAATAAATATGCTAATTAAATATGTACATGAAGCAATCAATAAATAAACAAATCAATATATAAAGAAATAAATAAATAAATAACTAAACAATGCGGGTAATTTGAAAAGTGATTTTAATTTCGAAATATTTTTAAGTGGTAAGCTCTCTTAACGGTGCCTAATGGAGTTGCTAAGCTATTAAGCCAGGTTTTTCACCCTTTCGGTTATTTTTATAAAATTAGGTATTCTCTAAATTAATCAGTACTAAATTCTACCCGTTTAATATCGACCCTCGACTAAGGTTTGAAGAAGATCATTTTTTCCAACTTGAAAAAATTTGGAGTCACCACCCGACCGAAATCGGGAAAAGGAGTTAAGTTATAACCAATTAAGATTGGTTATAACTTAGCTACCAGTCTATCGATTAAAAAACCAATTTGTAAAATAGCTATTTTGAAAATCAAAGATTTAGGTTCGGGGGCTAATTTATTAAACCCTAAACGGGTACCACTCTTTAACTTTTTGAATTTAACTTCACATTTCAAATATATCCTTTTTAATTTCTAAAAACATCTAATTATGATACATGCCACTAAATTGATTAATTTACATAAATATCTAAAAATGAAAAAAATAAAAATTTCCATATTTTAAGTCATCTTGTACTTGTGTATGGGTGCCTACGTATCTGTTATTCGATATTAGACTTCCGTAGTTTGTTTATAAAAAAAACTTTAATAGGTGGTTTGATTTTAATTTTTGAAAAAGGGTCGCATTTACATTTTTACCCATTTTAATTTATTCAAGGAAATTCTTTTAAAGCATCCTAATTGGTGTTTTATTTTTAGAAACTTTAAAATAGTCTTAATTTGGAAAAAGGTTTATTTATTTTCATTTATTTTTAGAAAGCTTAATTTTTCTAAGTGTGAAAACGATTTTTGTTTACTAACCTATTTATTTTTATTTTTATTATATTATCTTATTTATTTTGTACTTATTCTATCTATTTCTATTAAAATAAATAAATAGACTACTCCTTTCTTTTTTTTCACTTTTTGTTTTTTCTTCTCTTTCTTTTTTCTTTTTCATTTTTTTTTCTTTTTTATATTTTTTATTAGTATTTTCTATTACATTTACACAAAACAAATAAACAAAATAAAACAACAAATTAGATGAAACAAAAAAATAAGAATAAAAAAGAATTAAAAATAAATAAATAAATAAAAATTTCGGATGGATTCAGATGCACGGGTCGGATGGGTTGGATCTTGGCTTCTTCTTCTCTAGCACCGGCGAGGCACGATTCAGCTTGTTTTGTCTACTAAAGTGAGTGGGTGACGATCTTTTTATGAGTATTGGATTAGGGGGGGGGGGGTGGCGACGTTTGTAAGGTTTAGTGCCTTGGTGTTTTGGAGCTATTTGGGTGGTTTTTAAAAGTTGGCCGTGAGCGACGGTGGTTTTTCGGCCGTGTGGGGGTTACTGGGTATGATTGGTTAGTTAGGATAGGTTTTTCAAAGGCTAGGGAGTTTGGTTGTAGGCTTAGTTTCGTTCGAAGGTAGCTGAGGATAGTAGTTTGAGGAGAGAGAGAGAAAGGGGGCGATTAAGGTTTAATGGTGGTTGCTTGGTGGCATGGTTGGGGGTCATGGCGAAGGTCGAAAGCAACTGGGTTAGAGAGCCTGGGTTGCAAGTAGTCTTCCTAGAGTAGTGGCTCAGCTAGGGTTGGAGTAAAGAGAGAGAATCAAAGAAAGAGAGAGAGTGGGTTAGAGAGAGAAAGTGATCAGGAATGGATAGAGAGAGTGTAGGGATTGATTATGTTCATTGTGTATGTTCATCTATGTCCCATGATCATCAATTTATACACAAATCCAACCTAGAAACAAAGGAAAGTTGGAATTGGATTAATGAAGAATGCCTAGGAAAACAGCTTTTTTTCAATTTTTGGGAGCTCAAATTGAATACTCCTTTAACTGTATTTAGATATGTTTCTTGTACCGATTCACAATAGGCTATATCTATTCTACAATTTCGCCATTAATTTAGTGAAATTGCAATGAGAAAGGGCCCAAAAATCATGCTAAAGTGGGTGGTTTGAAGCAGAAAGTGCTGAAAACTTAGAGAAAATCGAGGGAAACAGAGGGAAAGAGATGAGAAGAGAGGAAAAACAAGGGAAAAGGAATAAAGGGGGAAGAAAAAGTGGGCTGACATAGCGCCAAGTTAGTTGTGTCGACCAAGCTTAGCATGCTACGTGTCATTTTATGACACATGGCAGCTAACGTAGCCCACTACATAGCATCTACGTGGCGCCACATCAGCAGGCCAACAAATCCGATGATGCCACGTGTTAGGATACGTAGAGCAATTAGATCCTGATATGTGGCAGTCCCCTGATATGATTGAAAACCAAAAAATGAAAAATAGGCCTCCTTACCTTTGCCAAGTTTTGAACCCAAGACCTTATGCTTAATGCTAATGCTATATCCATATGCTTAACCGTCAGGCTGTTGGCCTGTACTTTGTCCATATGTGCAATTAAATTGCACATATCAACTCGATCAGCCTGGGTCGTATTTAAATCTAAGCCCAGGTTTAATGGTCCAACTTCTAAACCTAAATTTAATTTAACAAAATGTTATCTTCTAAAATCTTTTATTTATTTATTATTTTATTTTATTTTTTGTGATTTTTTTCAAAATTTCTTATTTCTTATTATTTTTATTTTTTTTGTATTTTCTAAATTTCTTATTTTTTGTGCTTTTTTTTTTTTCTATTTTCCTATTTTCTTATGTTTTTCTAAAATTCCTATTTTTCTAAATTTCTTCATTTTTGGGGGCTTTCTTTAATTTTCTATTCTTTTGAACTTTTTCTAATTTAGGATTCTATAACCTAATTTGAAAAATAAAAAGGGGCAAAATTAGATATCTACAAAGTAGACTCAAGTATATTAGATATTCTTAAAAGTTGATAAAGCTAGTGAAAGTGAAAACTTTAAAATAACTAATTAATCCTATAGGAAATTTTTATACCCTAAATGTATATAAACACTAAAGTTTGCACCCAAAAGTGATAAAACCCTAAAATTATAACTTTAAGGATATAAAAGTACTAAATTACTATAATCTATTCTAGAACTCTAATTGACAATATATCCTTAGTATCTTACTGAATCATTAGTAAAAAATTAAAGATAACTTTCAATCATTCATAAATACATATAATACTAAAATAATCCATTAGAAACTAAGATATTGCATTATAGATTGCATCCATCTTCTAATTATATAACTAGGATAGTATTATAAGGAGTTAAGTATTCAGTTGATGCTTATATTACATATAATAGGTATTAGTATCCTAAATGACATTTTTCATGATAGTTACATTGAGTACCATACTAAATAATGTATATAGGATATAAATACCTAAAGGGAAATCTCATTAACTATTCTTATTAATAATTTCAATAAACTCTACACTTCCTATCATTTCGTTGATTTTCTTCCCAATTTTCCCTAATTACTTCATTATGTATACTTGGATTACATGTAAACTTAAGGAGTTGATAAAGTCAAAAGATTGACAAAGTCAACAAATGTCACTATTAAACTAGAATCTTCTCTTTCTTTCTATTAAATTCTTTTCTTTTCTTTTAGACTTTTCCCCTTTTATTTTCCCTCGTTGCAGTCCACTTCTTCCCCACCTAAGACCCCACTTGTCTTCATTTTTAAAACACAAAAACAACATAAAACAAAGCCCTTTTCTTCCCTCACCAAAATCGTGACCCCTTTGCTCCCTTAATTCCAAACACCTTTTCAACTTCGTTTTCATAATTCCAACTACCAAAATAAACCATCATCTCATATATACTTGTCTTCACTTTTTCATATTATCAAGGAGAAAAAGGTATGTTACTATGTAATTTTTCATCTTATTTAATAGTTAGATGTATAAGTTAGGTTAGTATAGAAACTTTGTATAACATGTATATATGTGTTGTTGAAGGTAGAAAGCTCCATATTCATGTTTAGAAGTGTAAAAATACTTAGGTATACATGTAGAAATACCTATCTATATGCAACAAGTGAATACATAAGAAGTGTATGTGTAAGTGTTTAGTGAGATGCTTAGTATAAGTGTAGGAAATCCTTAGATAATTGGAAGAGGAACACATATACATATGTATAAGTATGTGTATACAATAATACACTTGATGAATACATGTATAGATTCTCTTATGCATGAGTACCCTTTTATATACATAACCTAAAATGATGAATATACTAACTATACATATATATACTTTACTAATTAAGCCCTTAAAGTACAAAAATATGAAATTTATGAAGCTTTTTTAAGAGGGTATACTAGGCATACGAAAATACATATGTAACCATATGTACATATGGGTATATGTCCTAGTATACGTATAAGTAGACAAGTATACATACTAGTATATTAAAAGTATAAGTATATACATAACATATGTATAAAGTACATAAATACATAAGCATAAGAATGAATATATGTAAGCAATTGATAATATAAGCGATAACATAAGTATAAAAATAATAAAATATAAGATGATATAATAAGATAATATATATATGTATACATGTAAATATATGGGCCAAAATTATTATAAGCCCCTAATGCCCATCTTAAATTGAATTAGACTTAATTAAGCACATAAATCAGTAATACCAATGTAAGATCATCTAAATGTAAGAATTTAATGGCTAATAAAATCATTAACTACTAAAATAGCTAATAAGAATATTTAAGTTTCAATAGTTAAAATTCCAATAAATTTAGTCCATATCTTAAAATACGAATCTTAACGTCCAAAACGGACATCACTATGTAAACGTACATTTAAAAACAATGAAAAACAACTAAAAGTTCGTAAATATTGGAAATTTTATGAACATATTACGTACGATTAGTAATATTATTCAATCGAATAAAAATTGATAGTACTCTAAGTAGAATTAGGTAAATTGATATTTAAAACCATTAGTTAATTTAATTGCTTACTATCGTTATTATATCATAATGATCAGGTGATCTTGACGCCGACGAGGATCTTCCGACTGATTATTACAACTAGAGCGAGTTGTTATGGTTAAGTGAGTATTTACCCTATGATTCCATGCTTGTATGTGATTGTAGCTAACGAACTTAAATGATTATGTTAATTGAATGTTGTGTGGGGTCGGGAAATGCCTGTGTGTGCTATTATGTGCTGATTTGTGAATTTACCTTAAATATGGATAACAAATTGTTGTTACATAATAGTATAAATGGTGATTATATGTGATATTATTTGGTCATAATATAAATGGACTTAACTATACTTGGCTAATAAGAAGAAATTGGTATATGCATTGATATGCATCACATTGACCTAAATTCCGGTCATCACATCACACAGGAGTAGCGAGAAGCCATTTGGGGGTTATTATTATAAATTTATTAGTTCTATGCGATGCACTCATACATAATGACCTCATCCTATCTTGCAGGAATACTAAGCATTGGAAGTGCCAACCGCCTAGCTAAGGGTTGAGTCTAGAGGCCTCTGTTTAGGGGTGAGTGTAGACTGTGGAGGCCCACTCACAATTATACTAAAACTTAGTTTTTATGAAAATAAAGGACTTGTTTGATTTAAATACGGAACATGGAGTTCCGTAGTAAAGTAAGTTCTAGTATAATACCCAGATTTGACTGATACCGTATAAACTCCAACCTTGACTTTAGAGGGTATTAAATCTGAGTTGCATGTATTGACTAGTTAACTAGATGTATTGTTTAACATTCTATTTATTCATTCATTCATATACATAAATATAATATATTTATAACTTGCTTGTAATGTAGTTGAGGGTTTTGCTCACTAAGCTTAGGCATACACCCCCTTAGACTTTTGTTGCAAGATGGCTTATTCGTTGAGGCTGGCCAGGGGATGTTAAAGGTTAGCTTGGGGAGCTAGGTAAGAATAGGCCATTCAGTATGTTGAAAGAACTGATTATATAGACTTTTACTTATATACTTTTTATTTTGTTAGTAAAATAGATATAGATGTATTAAATTACTATTTATTGTAAACTTTATAGTTTAAATATTATATAAATATATTATGTGATGATATCATTTAAATATATATGTTTCTAGGAAGCTAGTATGTTGTAGAGCCTTGTATATTGTGTAAAGAGTTCTTGATTGGAAGGGTAACCAATTAGAGGTTCTTTATATAGTATGCGGCGTTTGCTACGACTACACCATCCTCAGTTCGTGACAATATAAGTACATAAGTAAGGAAAATACATAATATATATATATATTATAGGTGCATACATACATGTACATATGCATAATTTATTGTACAAACATTTTGTAAAAATCTAAATTACATGTATATAGACATATATGAGAATACATACACAAGAAAATACTAAAACTATATATAAACTCTAAGATACATGTATGTACAAAAATATATAGAATTAATTATTACAAAATGCATATACTATACATAATAAATACCATACTTATAGAGTATTCTTGTATGAAATCCTTAAGCTTTTTCTTCTTCTTTGTTATCTTCTTGTTGAAATTTGAAGTCTAAAGACAATAATAAAAGAAAAGAGAAGGATATCACAATTAAAAGAAAAAGAAAAGGATGAAGATGTGTGTTTTATTCTTGTTTTTTGTTAACTAAAAAAGTAGCAAACATGAATAGCAAAAGAGTAGGAGGAAATAAAGTAAAGGAACGACAAAAGCAAAATGGAGCCACTAATGAGATAAGACATGATCTTATCTAATTTTGTATTTAACTTATTATTTTCACATGACAAAATTCTTAGCACAACACATGTCAACTGAATTGTTTGGAATTGTAGGACATGGCCAGCAAGAAAAATAAAAATCTAGAAAGAAGAGAAAGAGGAAAAAGAAAAAGAAAGGAAAGGAAGGAAAAAGAAAAATAAAAATAAAAATAAAAATATTAGACTTTTCCAAATATAAAAATTATAAATTTAGTATTTATAAAATAAGATTGGAATTTTATAAAAATTTATTAATTTAATTATTATATGTTACGTTTACAATACTTACTAGTTATTTCAACGTATTTGTTAATAATTTTACACGATTACAAATTTTGATCAATAATTCTATTCGACTAAAGTTTTATTACTATTAGGTTTTATTTATTCATTTTATAAAATTAAAGTTATAGTTTAAAGTTTTCATCAAGTTCGAGTTCCGGTATTTATATGTACGTAGGATTTAGGGTTTTTATATACGATTTAGGTTTTAATCGAATTCTTAGGGTTTTTATTACTGATACCATATTTGATTTATAATTTAATAGAATTTTTGTTTTACTTGGCCTTATCATCTTATAAAATTATCTACAATACTAGAGTTCAATTATACTCACAATTAGCTAAATTCGTGAAGTTTATAGTCCAACTAAGCTTGACGTTTAGAATTTTCTTCTTCTATTTTTGTGCTAAATTACTTGAAAGCTTCATTGTATTTCTCATTTTAATTTGTAAACAATATCAAAGTATTTTAGTGTTGTGTTTGTGAGAGAAGCTAGATTAGTTCTCTATGGATTTGTAATTAGCATATATAGAAGAGAAACTAGATAGGTAGAGTAAAGAGTTACGAAGGCCAAAAATGCCAAGTTTGTAACTACTCTTATTTCTAATATTGAAATAGTGGATTAGTGAAACAGCACTAGTGAAAAAGACCAAGTTCCCAACAGTTGAGCTGAAAGAGAGTAGTAGACATAAGGTTGAAGCTATTTAAATCTTAAGCCTGATTCTCTTCTCTCTATCTCTTTTAAGTTCAATTATTTATTTTTATTATTGTCTCGGTACATTGAAATATTAAAATAGCACTATTCACCTAAAATAAGCTATTAAGAGGGGTATTTTTTTTTTAGACTTGAAAATTTTTTTAAAGTTTCTAAAAATATCAATTCATCCCCACTCTTGATATCTTACGCAGGACCTACAAGTAATATCAAAGCCTCATTGTAATATCAACTAGAGCTTAAGATCATGAGTGAATCTAGTGATAGTTTAATAGTACAAGTTGGTAAAGCACCATTTTTTTATCATTTTAACTTTTCTTACTAGAAATTTAAGATGTAAACTTATGTAAAGGTAATAGATTACCAAATTTGGCAAATCATTATGAATGGGGATATCAAAGTTTCATTTTGTCATTTCATTGAGTGACAATATTACCAAAGCCGAACTTAACTCTAAGGCTAAGAATTTGCTTTTAGGTACAATTGCACATTTTGAATTTTATCTAATCTCATCTTCTACTACAACTAAAGACATCAGGGATGCTTTGGAGAAAACTTATGAAGGCACTAAGACAATCAAGGAGACGAGAATCTATTCATTAGTACAACAATAATAGCTCTGGTTATTCCCTGTTCAAAAATTCTTGTTTAGGCAGTTCATACCATCCATACATAGTGTTTTGATCTAAGATTCAATTCTTCCGTGTTTCAGCAGTAGCATATTGCTCCGTGGAGCTAAGGTCCAAAATATAGAAGAAAGAGGTGTTTCAACGACTCTATCACTCAGTCAATTCTGTTCCACTTAATCCCTATTTCATGGCCACATATTTTTCCGGCTAAGTAATGGGAAACCTTTCTACTGTTCCATGAATCCGATTTTCATTTCATCCGGGAAAAGCCATCTTTTTCTCAACAATGTCTTTATCATTTGATCCAATAGCCTTCCGTTAGATAGGAACATATTTGATAAATACTGATAACTCTCGCTCCATCCCCGCAGGGGCAGAGACATTTTGCATTTTTCCTAGTGATGAAATTAAAGATTCATTTAGGAAATTTACTACAATAACTAATGAACTATCTTCTCTTGGAAAAAATATAAATGATATAGATTTTGTGCATAAGATGCTAAGGATTCTACCTAAAGCATGGAATGCCAAGAAAACTATTATAAAGGAGACTTATGATTTGAAGAATTTAACTTTGAGCCAATTACATAGTAAATTGATGGCATATGAGACAGATTTCCTCGAAACAAAGAGTTTTTCTAAAGATATAAAGAAGAAGGCTATTGTAGTTAAGGCTAAAGAAGTAGAAGTAGACTCAAAGGATGACTCATCTGATGATGAGGAATAAGATGTCACATTACTAGCTAGATGTCTAAACAAATGGCTAAAGAGGAAAGGTAAGAAATCTTTTACTAAAAAGTTTTCTTCTAACAAGAATTGCAATGATGCAAATAAGGGAATTAAATAAAAAGAGGAATAGAAGTCTAAAGAGAAGAAAGAAATAGTGTTTTATGATTGCAAAAAGCCAAGACACATAAAATATGAATATCTTGTGCTACTCAAGAAAATGGAGAAGTATAAGAAGAAGCACAAATCTCTAATGGCAACATAGAGTCTGAATGATTTAGAGACTATGTTAGAAGGTTTAGGAGATAAAGCTAAAGAAGTCAAATTGTGTCTCATGGAACTCTCTAAGGTAAACTTTGAATCTGAATCTAATTATGATAGTAAAGTACTTGGAGATATTTGCACTAAGATTAATAAAACGCTCAAAGTACTTTCAAAAGCCAATGATAAGATTTCAAAAGTTGAACATGAAAATAAGATTTTCAAGGATGAAAGACAAGCTCTTATATAAACAAACCAGCTTTTAGTAAATGAAAATGACTTTGAAAAATATTTCAATGGTCTACATGTTGCAAGACAAGCCTTGGTAAATGAAAAATTAATTTTAAAAGTAGAAATAAAAAATTTTAAAAATCGTGTTGAAGATTTATCAAAGTCTATCAAAAATACATTTTAGTAGTTTGATGAAAGTAACAAAGAACTTTAAATGCTTATTTTGATTGAACGAGTAAATCTTTCTAAATCTAGATTGGGTTTTGAAAGTGGAGAACCATCTAACACTAAAAGGAAAATAGTGTTTGTTAGAACACATACTAAAAATAACAAAGAAAAAGCTAAAAGAAAAGAAAAAGGAAAAGAAGTTGAACCTATCAAGGGGTATGTTCAAAAGTACTCTAAAAGGAACAAAAAGTATCTTGTCAGAGGATACAACAAAGGGTTGCATAGAGAGTATGTCAAAGACTACTCGAATCAAAATCAAAGGTATACCATAAGTAATAGGTATAATTAACAAAAGCCTTATGCTTGTTTCTTTTGCAATAGGCTAAGTCATATTGAGAAGTATTGCTTTTATAAGAAATCCAAGCCCAGTAATAATCAAGTTAAGAATCAAAACATGAGCTTAAATTTTTATAGACCCAAGCTTTGCTAGATTGGTAAACATACTTGATTTTGTTGTGATATGTGTTGGAATACAAAGCAAAATTGAAAGGAACATGGCATCTTGACAGTAAATGTTCGAGACATATGATAAGTGATGCTTCATTATTCACTAGTTTGGAATGGAAAGAAGATGGATATGTGAAATTTGAAGACAATGGAAGAGGAAAAATTATTGTAGTAAGAACAATTGGTCTCCCACCACACACCATAGAAAATGTTTCTCTTATCAAAGGATTGAGGCATAACTTATCGAGCATTAGTCGACTCTGTGACAAAGGGTATGGGGTACATTTGAACAAAACAAGTGCATTGGTTTTGATAAAAAATGGAAACAAGTTATTGGAAGGGTTTAGAAAGAAGAACATATATCTGACTAAACCATTTGAAGTTGAATCTAAAAATGCTTTATTTCTATACAAGATAATGTGACTCTCTAGCATAAAAATTTAGGACATGTAAACTTTTCTCAACTTGAAAAACTATCTAAAAAGAATATGATAAATGGTTTATCTAAGTTAAGTATTCAAGGAGGTCCTCATCATGCTGCATGTTTGAAAAACAAGATGAGTTTTGTTTCTCACAAAGGTAACAAAGTTATATCTACACAAAGACCACTAGAGTTACTACATGTGGATTTATTTGGTCTAACCTAGTTACTAAGTCTAGGTGAGAATAAATATGACCTTATTTTTACTTGGATTCTATTTTTGCAACATAAGAGTGATGCATTTTAAAGTTTTGAAGAATTTACAAAAAGAGTTCAAAATGAGAAAGGTTTTTCCATAATTAGCCTTCGGACTGATCATGGAAAAGAATTTGAAAATGCTAATTTTATTACATTTTGTGAAGTAAATAATATCTCTCATAATTTTTCCATACCTTACACTCCACAAGAAATGACAAGGACTTTATTAAATGAAAATAGTATAGCTAAGTATTTTTGGCAAAAGTTGCATCTATAACATGCTATATCAAAATAATTATGTGTATGTAAGGCCCTTGACTAATAAAACCTCTTATGAAATCATCAAATGTAGGAAACCTACTATTTTGTCCTTTCATGTGTTTGGTTGTAAGTATAAGTTTTTAGAAATTTTGAAGAAAGAGTTTATAAAGCCATCTTTCTTAGATGTTCTTTAAGGTAACCAAGATAGTTGAAGAATTCATAAATTTCCAATTTATTGATGGAATAGGTAATGAAGAATCGAATGATGAAACTCCATTGATTTTAAACAAAAAGATTCAAATTCATCAAAGTTCAAAAGGTAAGTTTATGGTTGTTAAAGTTGCAATTCTACCGTTCATTTATACGTGTAATAATGGTAAAATCATATAGAATCATATAAAATCAATAAAATCGTCTGCTTATAAAATCGTATATTAAAATTCAAATGCAACCAAAATTTTACACAAAAAGGATTTTATATTCATGTTAATTAAGATAAATATCATAAAATGATAAACTCATAGAATCATATAGTTGACTCGTGATTTTGATAATTATAAGTTAGAACCTAAGTCAAAAGGTTTTATAAAGACTTTAGCTGTGCCTGATGTTGCTAATAAGTCAAACCTACTTTAGAGGGTTCGATAGAGACTCATAATAGCTTTGATGATGCTAGTAAGTCAGAACCCAATTCAAAGATACATTTAGAGAGTAAGATAGAACCTTTTAATAATACTTTTACACCTCTTTCTAATTTAAGATTTAAGTTTGATCATCCCTTTGAACTTATAATTGGCAATGTTCGCTCTAGAATAAAGACAAGATCTAGTTTGCAAAATCTTGAAAATCATTTTGCACTGATTTCAAAAATAAAACCTAGTTCTATTAATGAAGTGCTAAATGATAATAATTAGATGTTACCTATGCAAGATGAACGTAGTTAGTTTCAAAGAAATTAAGTTTGGAATTTAGTAACAAGACCTAAAGATAAGTCTATCATCAGTACCAAGTGAGTTTTTAAGAACAAATTGGATGAGTATAGAAAAATTGTAAGAAGTAAAGCCCAATTAGTGGCAAAAGGGTATTCTCAAGAAGAGGAAATTGACTATGATGAGTCATATGCTCTAGTGGCCAGGTTAGAAGATATACGCTTACTTCTTGCATTTTTATGTTTCAAAAATTTTAAGTTGCTTCAAATAGACATTAAAAGTGAAATTTTAAGTTATTTCAAATGGATGTTAAAAGTGCATTCTTGAATGGTTGTATTAAAAATGAAGTGTATGTAAAACAACCCTTAGGCTTTGAAGATCCATTTAAGACTGATCATGTTTGTAAACTTAGAAAAAGCTTTATATGGTTTCAAATAAGCCCCTCATGCCTACTATGAGAGGTTAAGTGAATTTTTAGTCAAAAATAGTTTTCAAAGTGAAAAGTTAACATAACTTTATTTTAAAACATTATGAGAAAGATTTGTTGTTATCTAAATTTATGTTGATGATATAGTATTTGGAGCTACTAATGAAAATTATATCAAGAGTTTTCAATGCTAATGCAAGCTGAGTTTGAGATATCGCTCAAGGAAGAATTAAACCTCTTCTTAAGACTTCAAATTAAACAAACTGAAAGTGTTATATTTATTCATCAAGAAAAATATACCATGCAAATTCTAAAGAAGTTTGGTTTTGAAAATACTAGATAATCATTTATCCCTATGAGCACTTCAACAAAATTTGATTTGACAAGTTATGGTAAAAAAGTAAATGACAAGCTTAATCGTAGTTTGATTGGATCTTAGTTATGTTTAACTACTTCTCATCATGATATTCTATTTAGTATTTGTGTATATGCTCATTTTCAAAGTGCACCAACAGAAACATACCCCTCTACTATTCAAAATACTTTCAAATATATAAACAACACTACAAAATTAGGAATTTAGTATCCTAAGAATGAAAAATTTGATCTTATAGGATACTTAGATGCTTTTAGGGGACAAATTAGTTTTTAGGTCTTTTAAGAAACAAAATTTTATTACCCTTTCAATAGTAAAAATATAATATGTTTCTATTGATAATTGTTGTGCTCAAATATTATGGCTAAAACTACAATTGAGTGATTATGGATTTAGTTATAGAAATATTCCAATAAAATATGATAATACAAGTGCCATTAATTTAACAAAAAATCTATTCCATCATTCAAGATCAACACATATAGAAATTAGGCACCATTTTATTCGTGATTATGTTGCAAATAATAGCATATATGTTGAATTTTTTCCTACTAAACATCCTTATTTATCTTCCATTCTCTTTAATATGATGTTAAATATAATAATAAAAAAGAATAAAAAATAAAATAATAAGATAATATATTAGTTTTAGACATGTGTAGTACACGTTCATGATCAGTTAGTCTATCTTTTTTAGTGTTTTAGTGGGTCCACAAAATCCTCTTCATGTCATGGCCTACATCCAATTAGTTTTGATCTTTCCTTAGTCATATAGGTAGCTTTTTGTCTTCCCTACGTTCAAAATTTTCCATCATTTTCTCAAATATTTTCTTGACTACCATAAGTTTTTACCCAAGTCTCTCCTTCCTCTATAACCATGACACATAGAAGATTAAACCAACTAGCTACACAAACTCTAAAACAAACTATAGTTGTCAACATGCCTAACAACCCAATTAACCTCACTCACCAAGATGACACCACTCGACAAAACCCTCTTAAACAAGAAAATGTCCAAAATCAACAATAAGATTCACCAACTAAAAATCTTCAAGAATCCTTTGAACATACTCACACCAAAATCCTAGATTTGCAAGATGAAACTCAAGATGATTTAGGTTAAACACTCAACTTGTACTACCTGAACATCTTCTTGAGCTATCCAAGGATCCTTCACCTAAAGATACAAAGGAGAACCAACAACCTATTACTTCTTCATCATCTAAAGAAGTAGCTAAAATCAAAGAATCAAAATCATCAAAGTCAAAAGACTCTAAAACACCATATGAATCAATCCTCCTTTTGAACCAAAGAAAACACTCAAGCAACCTAAATCTATTCCATCTACTAGAGTCAAAAAGGGTTGGAAGGCTACACAATAAAAGAAGTCATGTCCTAAGCAACTTGAGAAGGTCAAGAAAAGGTACTTGGCTAAAGGTAAAAACGTCTCCATTAAGGAAACTTTTTTCTTAGATTATAAATATTTTAAAAAGAATGGCTTGTATTGTTCTAAGTATATGGATAATCTAAGACTTAGGAATCTAAGTAATTTGTGAGGAGTGATACATGGGGAATTAGTTGATGAATTCTATAGGAGGCTTGATGTGAGACATCAAAAAGTGCAGAGGTCTTATGTTTTGAATCCAAAGATTGAAATATCAAAACAATATATTATTGATTATTTTGGGATTAAAGTTATGCATGATGATGAGGATCTACTAGACATGACAAGGGAGAGTATGTTTAAAGAATTGAATGATGGTAGCATGTAGGTATTGGTAGATATATTTTTAGTACTGAATTTGAGCTACTTATTAGAATTCTACACAAGTTTGTTATTACATTCATTTTTCTTAGAAAAGGTAGCTTAACTTCTATATTTAGAGAAGATGCTTTAATGATTTTAGGGATGTTAGGAAAAAGGAAGATTGATGTTGTTGGTTTGCCAATGAAATATTTTTTGCAATGTAGCGAAACTAAACCCTTCAAAAATGTTTTAATGGAGTTGTTTAGGTTTAAGAATGTCAAAATTCTTAAAGAGTTTCAATATATTTGCTATCTTACTAGGTTAAGATAAAAGATATTCAAACAAATGGGAATATATATGTCTAACAAATTATGACATTCTATTAATGGTTGAGTATAAGTACATCCATCAAATGTTGGAAGGAAAATCATTATCATTGAGTTAAGATCAAAGGGGAAGCAAGCTGAGGTAGGCAAAAGAAAAAGGGGGAAAGAGTGATGCTGATGAAGGTGTGAGAAAGAAAACTAAGGTGGTAAAAAGAACTGGAGGAAATGAATTTAGAGAGTTGATAGGATACAATTTAGAAAGCGATTTAGAGGGTAGTGTAAAAAAGGTTCAAGGAACTAAGCTAGGAGAAAATTTAGTGTTTGTGGAACAAATATTTGAAGGGATCAAGAATGTTGTTGACAAAGTGGTTAAGGAACAATTGATCAAGATGGAATCTATGTTTAAGGATTAGATCAAAGAAATTGTCTAGTCAACCAAATCAAATCCAACTCAACTTCCTTCTGATCATCAACCTAACTACCCTGAAACGAATCAACATGATCAATCACCTCAATGGGTTCCAATCTCTCCTACAAATTCACTTGCAGCAACACCAATTCAGGCTAATCAAATTGATCAAACACTTTAGAAATGGAATTCAACAGTCTTTTAGCTTAAATCAAACTCTTAAGAAGCCAACTATTACCCATTTTGGAAGGGCCAAATTGTATGCAAGAAAGAAGACAAAAAGAATCAATAAATGGATGTTTTAGGTCTTTTGTCTTAGGGTCAAATGTCTATCAAGTTCTGTTTTAGAGTCATGTCTTAAGCCCAGTGTCTGATCAAATGTCTTTTGTCTCAAGTCATGTTGAGACTTCTAGTATTTTGTTTCAAGTTCTTTTGTGGTACAAGGTGTCATTCCAACTAATGTAATCCTCTATACTTTGATTGAATAAAGTTTTCTTTATTTCTATTTTTTGTCTTCCATCTATTTTAATATTATCAATTATAATAGATTATGGGGGAGCATACAAAATAAGTGATGATAATAAAAAGAGGGAGAAATAAGCCAAAAACATGGAGTTAATAAAATGGATTGCCCTTGTAAATAATCAGTTAGAATGTTAAATAGTGTAAAGTTTTAATTGTTTATGCACTAACAATATGAAATATCTAATGATATCTAATCATGTAATTTAACAAAAATTTGAGCATTTTAAGCATGAAATCTGATAAACAAGAATTTGATAATAAGTCTTGATCAAGAATTTCTCTGATATTTTTATGATAACATATGCTTTGGCTTAAACAAGTGTTTTGTTATCATGAAAAAAGGAAAGAATGTTGAGTTCTCTTCATAGATTTTGATCATAACTAAAAGTAGTGCTTTGGCTAATAAGTTTTAATAATTGTGCAAGGAAACTAACTAAGTTTAGAAAGTTAGTCAGAAAGTTCTTACTGACATTCAGTGTTAATTTAGAGACTTAGACAAAAAGTTTGGAATAATATTTATTTATTTATTACGCAATTAGAAGGTTTTAGAAGGCTATTTAGAGACTTTCAATATAAGATACAAGAAGTATTCAAAGAGTTGCTTAGAGAATTCATGAATGGAACAAGCGAAAGTTAAATCTTCAAAAACTTTATCAGAGAGTTAAATTGAAAGGAATTAGAAGATCCATTTCTTTAATTTCAAAGGATAAAGTCAATTTTATTATTGAAGACCTAGCTCTTAATTCCATTTCACAAAAGTTGGTTTTTAATCCATAGGGATCAATTTTAAGAAGGGTAACAATTATTTAACTTTGAATTTCATTTGACAAGTCTGAATTTCTATACAAGTTAATACAATTTTCTAAAGCATCAGAAATTAGAGAAGTATAATATTGCTAAGTAGTTGTGTAGAAATTTGATGTGTGAAGTAAAGGCCAAAATGGATAAAATTTGAAAGAAGATCCTAAAGATAAGGCTAAATCTAAAGAAGTTGCCAATAAGGACAAATCTTTGGATAGAATAATTTTTGAATTTGACAAGGATGAATACAACATCAGCTAAGAAGCTTGAAATGATCTAGGAATTTTAAGGAGAACAGGTATATTTTTCAATAAGATAAGGTTTAGAGTTCAAATTTCAATATTAATTATCAAATTTAGAGTAAAATTTTTGGTGAAGATATGTTCAAAGATTCAAACTTTATTTTGAAGATAAGGTGTCTATTCCATATCAGAAGGAATTATCAGAATTTGTATCCTAAAGATCACGATTGGTTATTTTTCAAAACTTTGGGAATGAATAACATTTAAGTTTAGAAGATAAGGATGAGCTCTATAAAAGAATCAAGTTCTAGCCATTTAGTTGTATTAGTATATAAATACGTCTCGTTCTAATTGTAGAACATCTTTTGGAAACAACAAAAAAAAAAAAAAATGATCCGGTGCTAATTGTTACTATTTACTATCAGATAGTTCTTCAAGGACTTTTTTAAAGACTTCTTTAGAGAGTTCAACTAAGCTTGACATTCATAATTTTCTTCTTCTATTTTCATGCTAAATTACTTAAAAGCTTCATTATATTTCTCATTTTAATTTATAACCAATATCAGAGTGTTTGAGTGTTGTGTTTATAAGAGAAGTTAGAATAATTTTATATAAATTTGTAATTAGCCTACATTGAAGAGAGGTTAAATAGGTAGAAAAAAAAAGTTATGAAAGCTAAGAGTACCAAGTTTGTAACTTCTCTTACTTCTATTATTGAAATAGTAGATTAGTGAAACAACACTAATGATGAAGACCAAGTCTCTAATAGTAAAGTTGAAAGAGAGTAATAGGTATAAGGTTAAAACTCTTTAAATCTTGAGCTTATTTCTCTTGTCCTTATCTCTTTTAAGTTTAGTTGTTTATTTTTATTATTGTCTTTGTGTTTTGAATTATTAAAGCATCAGTATTCACCTAATATAAGTTATTAAGAAGGGTGTTTTTAATTAAACTTGAAAAGTTTTTAAAGTTTCTAAAGTTATTAATTCACCTCTCCCCCCTTTCTTGATAGCTTACACAAGGTGTACAATAAGAAGCTATAAAAATAAACTTTCTACATTTTTATTATGTACATATCAAGTAAATTTAGACATTAATTTATTAAAAATTATATCAATTTTTTAACAAAAATAAATCAGAAAAACATTTGTATAGGAAATTATAAATAAAGCAACAAGAACAAATTGACATAGATATAAATATGGGAAAATTGTAAATAACTCCTCTAAACTTTGACTTAGGTATGGATTGATATCCTAAACTTTCAAAGTATGTTTTAAGACCTCCTAAACTTTAATAAATTGGTAAATATCCCCCATAAATTGATAATAGCCCTCTTAAACTTTAATTTTGGTATATAATTACCTCTTAAACTTATAAAAATGTGCTTTAAAATCCCATAAATTTTAATAATGGTGTGACTTTTTCTAACTTAAAAGAAAAAAAATATCCTTTATGTTGTCAATTTAGTAAAGTCTAAGAGGTCTTAAAGCATACTCTAAAAATTAAGGAGGTCAATCCGCACTTAAATCAAAGTTTAGGGGTATTATTTGTAATTCTCCTATAAATATTATACTATTCATTTTCATGATAACTTTGTATATTTATTTCATTAGCAATACTAAAAAAAAAAAAAGAATATAAATTTGAATATTAGTTATTAGGCAATAAACCATTCAATAATCTACATTCATTTTTGTAACATTAATTGAAAAAATTACTAAACCAAGTCATATAGTTGGTATATTTATCAATAGTTTATTTGATAAGGCCAAAATGTTTATAATATGGACAATATAATTATTATGTATTATGTATTACTAATAAAAAAATAGCAATTAAAAAATTATGACAATATATAAAACTTATGTAAGTTTTGTGTGTAGGATATTACAAGTGAAGCAAAAAGAGCAAATCAATATAGATATAAGTATTGTATTATTCATTTCATGATAACTTTGTATAATTGTTTCATTAGTAATACTAAAAAAAATCATATCATTTTGAATATACGTTATTAGGTAATAAACTATTCAATAATTCACATTCATTTTTATAACATTAATTGTAAAAGAAATTACTAGACCAAGTCATATAGTTGGTATTTTGTTAATAGTTTTTGTGATAAGGCTGAAATGTTTGTAATTAGATGGTGTACTTATTATTTGTGGTGTATTACTAATAAAAAAGAGCAATTTAGGAGATTTTATTTAGTTGAATTTGATTTATCATTAAAGGACTTAATTTTATTAGTTATTGTAAAAAAAATTAATAAACATAAAGAGACATGTCAACTAAATAATAAATGTATCTTGAAATAGTAAAATGATAAACATGAGGTTTGAATCCAAGACCTCATTTTTGCAAAAGCTAATACCTAATCATTTAACTATACTTAATTTTATATCATATTATGCTCTTTAAAATATAGTTTTTCCTTAAAAAGGTGACTTTTTCAAGAATCTAAAAAGATGACTTTTTCCCAAGCTTGAGCGAAGCCTTATGAGCTCCCTTCTAGACCCATCCCTGAGTATAAGAGGTACTTACAAACATGTAACATAATATGATAAAACCATGGTATAATAGTGTAAAAGACTATTTTACCTTTTATGATAAAACTAAGCACATAATGTATATATGGTAATAGTTTTGATTGCTTATTTGCTTAGAAAATTAGCTTACCATTTTCCCATTGAATATTTACATTGCATGATTGTATTCTTAGTTAAGTTAAATGATAACTCATCAAATGCTAGATCGAATTATCTTAATGTGAAAATGGACTATGAGGTTTCATCTTTTCCAAAGTGGGAAGATCCCTAAGTTGCATCATTCTCATTTAAATTGCTAAACATAATTGAAGTAGAACTCAAGGTGGGAAAAAAAAAGTAAAATTTTTTCTAATTTCAAGCTCACTTTCTCTCGTAGTGCGTGAAAATGGAGCTAAATTTATAAAGACAACCTTAATGTGAATACTTACCAAAATAAGTTAGGGTTATGTTTTTCAAATGAAGACTATATCACTTTTTCTTCTTACTGTTAAATTAACTAAATAAGGAAAAAAAAAGTTCAATTTTCCTTCACTTTTATATGTTTTATTTTCTAATTACATTCGCTTTTCTTCTTTCCCTTATCTTTAGTCAATCATTTATTATGTTCTAAAATGAATCATCTCAATTTTCTTCCTCTTAAGTTTACTTAATTTGCAAATTAATAATTGAGATTACTTAGAATTTTGAATGAACCTTATGACATTATTGTGACTTCATCTACTTGCTTATAATCTTAACTATTGTTTATATGAGATAGTATTTTAAGAAGATATATGGAGGGAAATAGATAGGATATAAATTTAAAGGGTCCTAATCCATTATCATTACTTGGCAGGATGGAATAGCATTCTAATTGAGTCTCTACTCCATAGAATTGGAATAAAGAAGTTGCCTATTACTTTGCTTAATTATGCAAAAAAATATAATAACACATATGGTTTGTAGAATGAAATAAATAAGGTAGAAATAGATTTGCAATTCTAAAGAATCATAATAGAAAAGCAATAGCTATTCTTTATATTTCATTCAGGACTTTATGGGTAGATATAAAAATATACTAGGAAAGATCAAGCAATAGCTATTTCTTTGGTTACAGAAAAGAAATGTAATTCCTTTTGTAGCAATAGCAACTTTTTTAAACAATTTCTCCTCCAACCAAATACAAGAATAAATCTATAGGGGAGAACTAGTTATTCTACACCATCCTATTGAAGTTAACCAAATACATTATAATTGAATAGATAATTAATAACACTAGAATGATTGAACTGCCCATGTCTTCTATCATAAACCTTTAGCCTCCATTAGGGTTGAGTGCGGATTGGTTTAGTGCAAATTTCTTGCTAGGCCAAACCAACCATAAAAATATGGTTTAGTTATTTATAACTTCAAACAAAACTATATAGTTTGAATTATAAACTTTTCTAAACCATAAAAATATATTTATGTTCAGTTCGATTTAATTCGATTCACTTTGATTTATAGATTGAACCATATTTTTTAATCTAAGAAAATATATTTGCATAATATTTAATCTCATGTGAAAAGTACTCAATTCATTTACCAATAATAAGTATTGATATCATATAAGAACTTGATGAAGTTTATATTTACAAGCCTAAGAAATTTAAAATGTCTATGAATAACAAGTCTTATTCATAAAGTTAATATATAGTAGATTTTGAACTCTCTTGTATATGTAATTTATAAATTATTATAATAAAAGTTATATAAATATACGTTTTAATAAATGTAAATTAAAAACTCTTCTAAATGCCATGTTTTAACAAAAAAAAATTTGTGTTACAACAAAAAATATTACTATTCATATATATTTTAAAATGAATTGGTTTTATTTAACAGTTTGGTTTGATTTGTCCTTTCAAATTAATCATAAATTTTCGATTTGCTAATTTTTTTAACCAAGTTGCAAAAGAAAAGAAAAGACACATTTTTTATTTGGTTTTATTCTATTGATGGATTGGTTTAGTTTGGTTGGTTTTTTACCTTACCTCAACCTCCATATCGACTCAATCTTGAGCCACTAATCACAATCTAAGAACTACCACCATTGAATTAGACACATGATTCTTTTAACCTACCTTGAACCCACCATGCTAACTACCACCCCATCTAAAACTCCACCACCTAGCTTTGTCTATGGCTCACTTGTGAATCTTATCTCTCATTCTCACATAAATAAGGGTATGGATACTTTGTCAGTATTGTGTTGGTTCACTTGATCGACAATCTACGACCGTAGGTGCCTTTGTGTACCTGTGTTTGCATTTAGGAGTGTAAGCTGGTGGTTTGGGTTCATGAGCATAGGGGTCTTGTTTGGCATTGGCTGGTGCCCAATTCGAGTGTGTCAATGGTCTGGTTCGCCATTTCTTGGTGCTTAGTTTAGACGCACAAGTCCTCTATTCAACCAAATTCAGCTACGTTACTAGTCTAGCTTGCTGAGGGCTGGCACTTGGTCTACTACGTAGGTAGTCTAATAGTTGAGGTTTAGTTAGATAGCCATGGGTTTGGCACTTAGTTTGGGTGCATTGTTGATTTGGTTCATTATAGGTGGTCTATGTGGTTTGGCTTTATTGATGAGCTGGGGTTCGTTGATTCGTCTCTAAATTTGCGAGTTTTCAGAGACATGGTTGATTTGAGAAGGGCATGAAGGGAATGAGTTCTGACTAGCTATGTAATAGGGTATGCTCATAAATATCCATTTAATACTTTCATTAACAAAGATTCCTCATAAAAGGGTTATTATGTATTCAAAATGCAAGAGAATATAGTAATAGTTATTACACAAGGAAAATGGGGGAAATCCAAGTTAGAGTTAAAATAGAGTTAGATAGGTTGTTATCGTGTCTAGAAATTCCATAGAGTACTCATAGGCCAAACAAATTTCAGACAAAAAAGTAAAAATAAGTTTTTGACACGGTGGCTTTTTAATAAATACCCATAACTGTAACATTAAAATCCAAAGAGATATGGTCGTGGGTCATAAGCTTATAAGTACTAACATATACCCTTTAGCTGATCATAAATTAATGGTATGTATTAGATGCCGTTCTAATCTTTTAGTTGGATGACCTCAATAGTTTGTTTCAAATTTGCACCAACTTAGAATAATCATTTACCTTGGATTTGCGATCGGATGGTTCCACTCTGCCAAGGTTATATTGTGTCGGCACTTGCACGGTTGGCGAGAGCGAGCCGTTTATCTTTTCACTGAATCAAGGCTGGTGCATTCCTATCATGGACCGCGTGGGGAGATAACTCACTGTTACCGATCGGGACCGTAACATGGTCGCGTAGGCTTGTTCCCTCAGCATCCTTGTGCTATGTCGACACAGTCATCAGCTATGTTTTAGAGTACTGCTGCTGTTTGGCAACTTGCCATATATGACCCTCAACATAGCAGTATAATGTTAGAATTATCGTCTAGACTTTACTTTTTTTTTTTTCAGAAATCATAAGCATTACAAGAATAGTTACCGAACTTATCCACCGACTGATGTGTCAAAAATCGCACTTCTCCAAATGTTGGTACATTTTAGATAAGAACAATAACCATTGGTTAAAATATGGTTCGGAAAATGTTTCCTATTTTGTCTCTTGGAATTTGTATCAATACTCTTTTTTTTTTTTTACTTTCTAACCTAAAATTTTGAAATTACTAAATGTCATACCCAATCAAATTTTTGTTTATTAAATTATATTATATATCTAAAGTCTAGATTTTCTAAATATTATATCCAAAAAACTTCTACTTTACAATTTACTACTTTGACAAAATGTCACGAAAAAACTTTTATTTTTTTTGGGTTAAGAAGATAAGATAAGTTGTATATAAGATAGCAATTTTGACAAACAAAATTTTAATTGGATATGAAATTTAGCAATTTAAAGCTTTGCGTGTAAAATTGAAAAAAAAAAATAATTTATAAAATAAGGCAGTATTTCTCATACTATTCCTAATTTAGGTGATGTGTTCAAGATTTAAAAAGTGAAGTACATCCATATTAAATTAGGGAAAAATACAGTAAAAAGGCTTGTATTTGTGCCTTTTATGCAAAACAAGACCTTACTTTTATAATTATGATATTAAGGGCCTACATTCATCAGATTATCTCATTTAAGGGTCTTCATACTATTGCATGGTTACTTTTTTCTCTATAAATTTTCTTTTTTCAAAATTTCTAAGACGTTATTTTTAATTTAAATAAAAAATTTCTTTTAAAAGTTACTTCTCTCTCTCTCTCTCTCTCTCTCAAATCTAAAACCATGCAAGATCAAACCTTGACTTGTCTCTTCAAATCTAACCCTCAAAAGTTGAAAACAAATCATAAATCAAAATAAGAACCATGAATTTGGAGATCCTAATCTATAGTAGTCGAAACCCTAACCCTAAACTTGTGTATTAAAGTTAGTAGATGCACATTAATAAAAGGTTGATTTTTTATTTTAAAGGTTGGATCTTGAAATGGTAAAATTCATGCTTTCATCAAAGGAAATGGAAGAAAATTATGAAAGAAAATGTGATAGAACTCCTTAATGTTATCATGGATATGTTATTTGATTTATCTCTGGTTTATGATTAGAGTCATAGGATGTTGTAGTAGTTGAATCTTTTTCTTTAATGAAGGTTGGGTTTTGAATAAAAATAGTGCTAGGATTTGTTTTTGTTGAGTGATAGCTTGAGCAAGGGAGAGGGAGAAATAAGGATGCAATAAGAGTGAATAAAAAGTTCACTTTTAAAAGATATTTTTGGTTTTAATTAAAAAGAAAAAAAAAGAAAACTTCTTGGTTAAAATTTTAAGAGAAGAAAATTTTTATAGAAAGAAATAATAATAAGACAATATGAGTTGTTTATCCATATTAGCTAAATTAATGTCTAAAATCGTCATATCAGGTTAGTACCTAATGATATCTCATGAATATAGACTCTTAATTGCATGATTGAAAAGAAAAAAAAAAAATTCCTATTTTGCATAAAGGGTATAAATAGGGGCTCTTACACTGCAATTTTTCACAATTAAATTATCGTGCATGTTTGCTTCACTTGACCATTTCGATTGCCGTAAGCATAGATCACGAAGCCTTAGAGTAGTGCCATTGACAAATTAATAGACCTTCCTTTTCATAGTAGCACTAGGCCGATAGCACCTTGCAGAACGATCAATTCTGTGTAACAATTAGGACGCTTGTACTCTCTCTCGGTCTAAATGGCCACGTGAAAATATGAGTAATGCTCTTAGTGTTTACATTTTGGTTCTTGTTGCTATTTTCTATCCGAGTTCCGGTTTCGGACATCCTCTGTGCGCGTGTTAAAAACTCAATAAGGACAATAAGGAATATTTTATGCTTGATAACTCAGACTATACTATTTACGGGAAAGGTAAATGTAAGAAAATATGAAATGTTTATTTATTTAGTTTTTACCAAGTGCTATTATGATTCATGTTGACATTTTCATTTTTATTTGAAGCGTTCACTGTACTTAGAGCAAACGCTGTGATATGAAATAGGAACTCTTTTACCACTTTTAATTTAAAACAGTAAATTTATTGACTCAAGGATTTATTCCATGATAGACCAAAAAAATAAATTGAAAATATTATAATGGAAATGACTAATGTTTGAAGATTAATTTAAATAAGGGATCAAATTTTCAACTAATTAAATTAAAGGATCAACACTTCACACAAAGGGGTTCCATTAACTTGCAATTATAACACCATTAAACTCATTTGATATAACAATTATCTGCAAGGTGGCACTAACATGGCCTTAATGTGTTGTTTATAAGACCATTTTGTTGCAAATAAAAAAGAAAAAAGAATATGCAATTATTAAAAAAATGAAAAGTATTTAAAAATAACAAAAAATTGGGAAAAGGGAAAAATGTAGAAAATAAAAATTAAATAATATGATCAGACATATAGACATATAAGTATTGTAATGCTATTTTAAATTTGGGTCTCAAAATACAAATTGACCTTTTCACCTCCTAGTAAGCTATACTTCTCAATACACTCACGAAGCCCAACAAGAGCTTAAGCATTAAAGTGGACATGCATGAACTAACCCCAACATTACTTTGATAACTTATGTTTGCTCTTTTTTTTAAGATTTCCACCAACCGTAATCACTCTACCAAATTGGCACATTAACAATAAGTTAATTTAAATAATTAAAAAATAAAAAGTTGAACAAAAACAGTGAAAAAGTTAAAAATTAAAAGAATTGCCACCTTAAGTCCTAAGGTGGGCGAGGACCACATGGGTGGTGTCGTGCATTTTCTTTTTTTTATTTTATTTTTTTAAATAGCAGCTACTCATCAATTGTTGGTAGATCAAACAATCTACCTTTTATTTTCATGACCGCTCTAGACGCTAAAGGCCAGGAAGCGGCCAATTCTTTTTTTTTTTTTTCCTTTTAACTTTTACACTTTTTCTTTTTTCCTTTTTTTTTTTAATTTTTAAAGTCAATAGAATTAATTTTTATAGATGTTTATAGTTATATAATTTTCTAATTATTTTCCATTTTTTTCCTTTTACAAATTTTCTAATTATTTTCAATGATTTTTCTTTTTCTTTTTTGTAATTTTATATTATTTTTTTTCTTTCTATTTTATTTACAATAAAATTTATAAGTGTCACATCTACACCACTTTATTAGTGATCTGGCACGTATAATGAGCTTAACTGTATTATAACAAAAAACTAATAGAATTTCTTATGTAAATCATTTTATAAAACATAGATTCCTTATTTTACAAGTTAAAAGATGGATATTTTATTTAAATATTATTAAAAGAATTGATTTTTCATTATAATATTCCTAAAATAAATTACTCACCGTCTTGGCCTCGAAAAGTCTTTTCTCCATTGATTACCAGTTGCCTTCAATTTCGTTGGTCAACAACAAACTTAAGAAGGCACTTTTAACAGGAAACGTATTGAAAAGACCATTAGGACGGTATATATTGCATTCCCTTTAATTAACAATAAAAATCGCCTTTTAAGTCCTCGAACGGTCATCAGAGCATTCTCAGCCTCACAAGGCCATTCGTATTTTCGTGATTAATCACAAGACCAGCCGTCTGTTTTGTGTACTGTTGTTTAAACAGATAGACGAATTGCACAATTATTTAAACTCTTAAAATATATTTTCACTGACTTTTAAGAAAATCAAATAAATACTGCCAAATATTAAAGTCGCTAAATTATCGATATTTATGACTCTTTCAGTATTTAGGTAAACTGACAATTTAGTATGTAACTGCCAACCTAAAGACCACATCAGACAATTAAATCAATGTGCATATGAAAGTAAAATTTGGCAATATTTATAAATATATGCGGGTCAAAATCCAACATATAAACCCGTCTAATAAAGGTTTTGAAGACGTGTGGCATCCATTATTATTGTTATGCAATAGCTCTCACTGGTCAGTGTTATTTTCTCTTAATACCTTTTTCATCCACTTTGGTTTCAATATAATGAAAAAAGCACTTTTAGCTTTTGGTTGCTACTAGGCTCTAATAACTAATACGTATATAACGATTTCAAGTCCTACTTCTGCATACAAATCCATTTGCAAGGTACCTTGTATGAATATCAAATTAATTAGTGGAACCGCTTGGCATTGCTAATTAATTTGAATAATGTATATTGAACTCCTATATAACTATTTTGGCATTGTTTTAAATAATAAAATAACACTAAAGTTTGAATAATTGCATAAAGTCAATGGTGAAAAAATAACACCAAGCACAGGTAGTTACTTTTTGCTATATCAAAATCTTGTATTTCCATTTATCACATCGAATCACTAGTGTTGATAGGATACTTTAGATATAGGACTTTCAAGTCCGAACGTATCTAACGTGTCTCGTGGCTTAGGGTCCATTCCTATGGGTTTAAGCCCTAGGCCTATACGGACTAAGCTCAATAAGTCTTATAATGGTTAAAATGTATAAAACAAGAATGAAACAGTTATATTCTGAATATATTGGACATGCTGAGCGTAATAACTCTACTTTCCTACACTTGCAAGAGAAGATCTCTTCCATTAACTAACCTCCAACTGATGGCTCCACTCTATTATAAATAGCAAGTCACCACCCAACGATAAAATTCTTGAGACTTTGCACATCAAACTTGTAGACTTTCCTACACTACCTCCTACTCTCAAGAGTCTATTACTAACTTAAGTATCGGAGTAGTTACATCATATAACCTGTCGGCATTCTTTCATTGTGAATTGTTTTACAGGTTCTATACATGCAGAGCTTAATCACCTATCAACAAGAACATAGAGATGACATTTGGTGCCATTTGTGGGAAAATTGAATTCCTACACTTGAAACCCCAAACACATCAAATAGATACTCCACTTGCAATCCTTTTGACATTAGGTCTCAATGCGACGAGTAAGAAAATCAACAGTTGGTAAACAACTAGCTTGAGGGCAATTAACTCCTCCCAATGGCTATTCTAGAGGAGCACCTAGAGCGCATAGAACGCTTAGCTAAAGAGTATGCAGTACGAAATAGGTTGCTCTGAGCTTGCCTAGATGAAGCGAAGTGGCACAACATGCAAACTTACCCCCCACCCCTTCAGCATTGGATGCACATACTGGGCAGAATAACATCCAATAGTAGTAGCAGAATGGCAAGGATCAATAACCTGACCCGCCATTACATCGGCTGCTAACTAGGTTTGCGACCACTTACGATCGAGGTCTGACTAGCAATAAACAAGACGTCAACTTGTAGGGAGTGCAGGCTCATTCGGTTGCATGATGAGCTTACACGGCAGACAATGCTGACTTGAACGAGCTCCATGCCATGCTAAGGCAACTCTTTGAGCAGCAGGGGAACAAGACTACTGGTGATGCCGAGTTGGTTACCAACAATAAGACCCCCTTCACCAAGGGAGTCCATGACGAAGTGTTGCTCCCAACGGCAAACTTTCATCCTTGGACCAATATGATGGTATGGGTGACCTTGACAACCATCTTCTCCACTTCCACACCCTCATAAATCTTTATGATTATGGGGATGATATAATGTATAAAGCCTTCCCAGGCACTCTAAGGAAGGCAACCTAGATATGGTTTAATCACCTCTCCAACAATTCCATCAACTCCTTCGATGAGTTGGTATGGAGGTTTAACCTCCATTTTAGGGCTACTAAGCCCTTATTTAAGGATAAATCGTCCTTATACCTAGTAAGGTAGGGTGAAGGTGAGTCCTTGTGAGATTACATGGCCCAGTTCAACAACGTTTTGATTGAAATCCTTTAGTTAGATGAGGGGGTTGCTGTCTATGTAGCTTGGCTTGGCATCCAACCTTCAAGAGATTTTTTTCAATCGCTTGTGAAGAGCAAGCTAAAGACCCTAGCCGACTTCTAAAACAAAGCCTAGAAATACATCTACTAATAAGACAACATTCATACTAGGCGTGAAGCCAACCGAGAAAGGTTGGGTGGAAAGCAAGATAAGGAAAAATTGTTCATAAAAGATTGCCTTAGCAATAGGATACTAAGCGGACCAGAGGCAGAGAACTCTAGGAAGAAGAAGTACCTAGCCAAGCGCAACCCTTTCCTCTCTCCTGTTTACACCTAGTGTACGCCCTTAAATAGGCCCATTACTTAGGTTTATTTCAGTACCCTTAAGTGCGTCATCTAATGCGGCTTCTTCAACGAATATGTGGCCCATCGGAGAAACGATGATGGACACAGGGCACCTCGAAGGCGATGGACCGAGGATGCTCATACAGAGCAGAATAATGACTACTGCAACGATTGTGGCCCCAATGATGTCATTAACGTGATCATAGGTGGGCCGCACCTTAGGAGCTAACCAAGTACTGGTAGCTCAATTAATTCCCCATTAGAGGTATTGGCCGTAAGGAAGAAGAGATAGAAGTCAAAAACTTCCATCTCCTTCTCCAATGAAGACCTTGAAGGGGTTGATACACCCTATCAGGATGCCCTAGTGATAAGGGCGAGGATCTCAAAATTTGAGGTCTTAAAGATTATGGTGGACATTGGCAACTCCACCAACATACTTTTCCTCCATATGTATGAGAGGATAAGGAAGAAGTTGCCAGCAAAAATGAAGTCGTACCACCATAACCTGATCGGCTTCAATGGAAGTATAGTTTGAGCCAAGGGTATTATTACATTGGATATGGAACTTAGCGATGATGACCACATAGCACAACGACTTGTAAAGTTCGTTGTGATCAACTGCCCCTCCCCCTATAATGTGTTCTTGGGAAGACCAAGCCTCAATGCATTTAGGGTGATCACATCTTCTCTTCATTTGAAAGCCAAATTCCCAACCCTAACTAGGGTAGGAGTATGTAGATATGATTAGAAGCTTTCACGAAAGCTATATGTTAGGTAACTAGAGGAGATGGCATCTTTGCTCTAGAAATAAAACCACAAGAGAGGCTGGCTAAAAAGGGTAAGCTTGAAGAAAAAACTAAAGACGTCTAGATTAGAACCTCACCCGAATAGACCACAAAAGTCAAGGTTGAGACTCCAATTAAAGTGAAGGACAAAATCATTGCCTATCTATAGGCAAATTCGGATAGGTTCGCCTAGTTAACATCAAACATGCTTTGAATTTCCCTTAACTTGGTGACCTACAGCCTCAACATCAACATCATAGTACAGTCTATCAAATAGCAAAAGAGGCATTTTGCTCCAAAATGGTAGGCCACAGTCAAGGAGGTAGTGCAAAAGCTACTTAAAGCTGGCTTCTTAAGGTAGGAAAAGTACTCAACGTGGCTAGCAAACATGATACTAGTTAAGAACAAGAATGGGAAGTGGCACATGTGTGTCGATTATACCAACCTCAATGAAGCCTACCCTAAAGATTGTTTCCCCCTCCCCAGGATTGACCAGCTTATCAATTCTATATCAGGACACGCCTTGATAAGCTTTATGGATGCCTTCTTGGGGTATAACCAAATTAAAATGGACCCTAATAACTTTTATTTTATATATATTTCACATAATGATTTTATAATATTTCCCTTACATCTTTGGTTTTCTTTAAAGAAATTAATACTTAATTGAGTAAAATTTTAATTTCAAGGTTTGAACGCGTTCTTGGATTGAAAATGAAGAAAAGGAATCAAGTTTCACTCAATTTGGAGTTCAAATGAATAAGTTTTAAAGTTTTGAAGTTATACAGTCTAGGACACAACTATGTCCTCAAGCTGTGTCCATCCACGAAGATTTGCTAAGGTCAAAAAGTTACATGACCTGGGGACACGACTGTGTTTCAAGCTGTATCTGGTGATGAAAAAAGAAACCTTACAATACATTATAAAAGAACATACTAGGGTTTCGCACAAAAGATGGGACATTCAAAAGAGAAGAGACTTGAAGAAAAGGAGGAGAAAAAGGTGAAAGCAACACCTAACTTCAAAATTGAAGAGATTTTTCATCAACAAAAAGGGGTTTTTCATGTTTTATTTCTTGATTTTATTGCAATTCATTTTTAGTTTCATTATGATAGCTTAAGATTCGTGTATTTAGGATTATGGAACCTAGGGTTTCATGTGACTATTAAATAGATTGATAATTTTCAATAAAGTTTTTATCTTTTCTTGATTCAATTATGTTATTTAATTGTTAATTGATATTTCTAGGGTATCAATCTATGATATTATGCATGATGATTGAGAAATCACATATATAATAAGATCTTGACATAATTGGAGAGAATTACATGTGTACTTAAAAATAAGATACATGTTTCTTCCGGAAAGTTTTTCTTTTGTGTGGGAATTCATTATACATTAATGCGATTCTAAATTATATTACTAAGAGATGAGATTTTGATAAATAATTTAGGATTAGGGTTAATATGCTTGAGAAAGGTGTTAACTTTAATTGTGAATTTCTCCGGTTAAGAATAATAGAGATTGAATTGGATGCATTTTAAGCGGTCACATGTTAAGTACTAGGAGAAATAATTCCTAAATATGTTATTACCTTCTTGAAGTCATTCTCAATTTTATCGCTTTCTAAATTGCTTAATAAAGTCTCATAATTAGGTTAATTTATTAATTTTAGCATTTTTAATTCATTCAACCAATCACAATTTTCTAGTTAGATAATAGAATTAAGGTTAATATTAATACTCAAAGTCTCTAAAGGATCGACTCGGACTCACAAATACTATATTAAAATTGATAGGTGCACTTGCTTGATATTAAGTTTTTAGCGCTGTTGCCAGGGATTTTCGATATTAAGAACACTAGTTGCTTTATTACTTTGACTAATTTTTTTTCTTTTGTTTTCATTGTTTATTTTTATTACCTAGAGCTACAATTGATTCTATATTTCTTGCCCTTATAGTGCATGACCCGAAGTAACCTAAAAGATTTGGTAGAACTTGATCCTGAAATTGAGAAAACTGTTCTTCAAAATTTGAGATTACGACCTAGACAAATTGTGGCTACCATAGAAGACGAGGCAATCGTTGAGATCAAGGAAGAGGGTGAAGAGGCTAACACTCAATTCATCGATCAAGAAGATCCACCACACATGGCTAACAACAGTAATGAAGTAAATCGGATTATGTCCGACTATTCAAGGCCTATACTTATCGGAGTTGACTCTAGTATCATAAGGCCAACCGTTGCGGCTAATAACTTTCAAATTGCACCTAACATCATACAAATGGTGCAACAATATGTTCAGTTTGACAGTCTCTAAGATGAAGATCCTAATGCCCACATCTTTAGCCACATCTCTAGCTGTCTAGAGATTTGTGATACATTTAAAATCAATGGAGCCATGGACGATGCCATCCGACTATGGCTATTTCCTTTTTCCTTGAGGAGTAGAGCAAAGCAGTGGTTGAACTCTCTACTACGAAATTCAATCACAACTTGGAATGAATTGGTAGAGAAATTTTTGGAGAAGTATTTCCCACCTGCAAAGATTGCTAAACTTTGAAACGACATTTCTTGTTTTGCCCAATTGGAAGTAGAGACTCTATATGAGACTTGGGAGTGGTTCAAGGACTTACTCAGGAGATGCCCACATCATGTCCTCTCACTATGGATGCAAATTCAAACCTTCTATAATGGTCTTAATTTATCTACGAGACAAATGATTGATGCATCCGTAGGAGGTACTTTGAACACAAAGACACCCGAGCAAGCATAAAACCCGATTGAAGGAATAGCGATGAATAATTATCAGTAGGAAAGCATTAGAGCCAAGCAAAAGGTTATGAGAATTTATGATGTGGACTTGACCACTGCTCTGGCAGCCAAGGTTGACCTATTGAGTAAGAAGATTGATGCACTCTTTGTTGGGCCTCAACAAGTACAATCAGATGTAAGTGACTTTGGTATGCAAAGTTACGGAGCATAAGAACAACTGGAACAGGTAGATTATCTAGGAAATCCACCCAAGCAACAAAATAACCCCTACAACAACACTTATAATCCCGGATGGAGGAATCACCCCAATTTCTCATGGGGAAATCAAAACCAAGGCCAGCAGAAGACCAACTTTAGCCCACCTGGATTTCAAAGACCATTACTACCTCTTCTTTCTCAAGAAAAGAAGGTTAGTGTGGAAGAACTTCTCACAAAATATATTCAAGGCAATGAGGCTCGCTTATTCAACATTGAATCATCGTTGAGGAATCAAGAGGCTTCTAATCGCAACCTTGAGAACCAAATTGGTCAACTTGCAAAAATGATCTCTGAGAGGCAACAAGGGATACTCCTAGGGAATACCAAGGTCAATCCTAGGGAACATGTTAATGTAGTGACCTTGAGAAGTGGTAGAAAACTGCAAGTGGAGAAGAAGGATGGTGAGAAAGTAGTTGAGAAAGAAGTGGAAGTTAACTATAAGGAAAATGTAGAGCCACTAAAATCAAAAGAAAGTATGGAATTACCAAAAGTAAAAGAGTACAAGCCTCCTATCCCTTACCCGCAACGCCTTAAGCAAAGTTACACTGATCCGAATAAGGAATTTGGTAAATTGCTTGATATTTTCAAGCAATTACACATTAACTTATCTCTTGTTGATGTCATCTTGCAAATGCCAAAGTATGCGAAATTTCTAAAGGATCTTCTCTTAAATAAGAGGAAGTTGGAGGAGCTTACAACCATCACATTGAACGAGTAATGTTCGGTACTTCTCTAGAAAAAGCTGCCACAAAAATTAGACGATCTAAGGAGTTTCACTATTCCTTGTATGCTTGGCAATTTGTTAGTAGATAATACTTTCGCAAACTTAAGAGCCAGTATAAATTTGATGCCGTATAAATTGTTTAAAAAGCTAGGATTAGGAGAACCTAAACTAGCATGCATGAGTCTTCAATTAGCTTATAGGTCTATCACATACCCTAGAGGCATCATAGAAGATGTTTTAGTGTAAGTAGACAAATTCATTTTTCCCGTGGATTTTGTTATACTTGATATAGATGAAGATATTGAGGTGCCAATCATTTTAGGTCGACTCTTCCTAGCTACCGCTAGGGCTGTTGTTGATGTTAGTGAGCATAAGTTGATATTACGGGTTGAGGATGATGAAATAATTTTTAAAACTCTAGAGGCAATGAACAAATTTCTTAACTCAGAGGACACATGTCACAATGTTAATGCCATTAATGTTGTTATATCTACATGTGTACAGGAAACTCTTACCAAAGATTCCTTAAGCTATTGCTTGCAAAAAGGAGATGAAAATCTGATTACCAACCCCAAATGTGCAGAACTGGTAGCTTAAATAGAAGTTCATGAATCTATTGTGGACAAGAAGGGGGTTGATCCACTTCACAAGCCAAAAGATCTTAATTTAAGATCCTTTAAAGAGAAGCCACCAATTTTGGAACCAAAACTATTAAGAAACCATTTGAAATATGTCTTTGTGGTGAAAAGTTCAAAACTTCCAATGCCAACCGCATCTAAGCTAAAAGTGGACAAAATGAAGAAGTTTGGGCTACATGAATTTGATGAGTGGAATGATAAGGAGAGAAACTATGGAAGTTATGCACCAATGAAATGGAATTGTCAAGATCGATGGCCTAAGGGTAAATTTACACTCGTATGGAGGGTTTGAAAGCGAGATATAGGAGGAGTCCTATCTTCACCTAGATGAAAAATCATGAATGACAAGATGTATTCTATCGAGCTATTGATGTTAACTATAGCACTTCTTGGGAGACAACCCATTTTTAACTTTTCTCACACTTTAGTTCTTTTAGTTTATTCCATTTTATTTTTATTTTTATTTTATCTAACTTTGCTTTGCTTCTTTTATTTGTTTCAATTTTAGTCATAGGCTTTTCTTTTTAGTTTAATTTTCTTTTCTTTAGTTTTCTTTGTCTTATTTTTCTAGTTTAAGTACTTTTATTTCTTTAAGTTTCTTTTATTTTTAAATTCATGAATTTAGGAAAAAAAAAAAAACAGAACAGAAAGTTACACGGGCATGAGATACGACCGTGTCCCAGCCCGTATCCATCCAAGCCCCTTCAATGACTTGTCACTACAGATAGTTACACGGGTGTGGGACATAGTTGTATCCCAGCCCGTGTGCACCCAGCTTTAATGCGTCACCATAGAAAGTTACACGGGCGTGGGACACAGTTGTATCCCAGCCCATATGTGCCCAGCCATGTGTACCCATGACAAAAAGTTACACCGGCGTAGGATACGATTGTGTCCCAGCCTGTGTTAGTCCAGAAACATGCACTCAAAACAAAAAGTTACACAGGGTGGGACATGATTGTGCCCCAGCTCCTGTTCACCTAGGAAGATATACCCAACACAGAAATTTACACGGGTGTAGGACATGGTCGTATCCCAGCCTGTGTTTGCCTAGCACCCACATGACATTAATACATGCACTGTACAATATTATCAAAACACAAACACACACAACTTCATTTCACCTTTCATCTTCTCCTCATGATTTACTTTTCATCAGCACATTTCTTCATCAAATCCAACTCGATCCAAGTAAGTTCATCTCATTTTTTTTATGCCCTCTCTTGTTCATGCTTTGTTTTCATTATTGTTTAGGCATGCTTAGGTAACCAAAATTTAGGTCTTTTGTGCATTGGTTCATGAATTTCATCTGAGAATTTACTTGGTTTTTATTCTTTCATGATAGACATGCATATTTGCCTTGTGTTGATAGATTTACATGCTTTTGTGATGCCTATTATGATTAGATATTACTTTATACTCTATCAAACACGAATTTAGCTTGCAAATTCAATGTCAACTATTCGATTACGCCATTTAGGGTTAAAGTTGTTGAGAGTGTTTAATGTTCTTGAAGTGTTGGGAAGCCTTCATCTCAAGAAGATTGTAATATAAAGAGTCTATTGTATAACTAGTTGGATGAATTTGCTAGTCATTTCTTTTACACCAACTAGTTTTGTGGATGCACTCTACATGTTTGTTCAAATGTCCCAATGAGATTTCTTTTAATATCCATCACTTCTACTCCTTTATAACTCTATCTTAGCTTGAACTAAGTGTGGCAAAGATGAGCGTTTTTGATTTAGTGTGGTGTTTCTTCTCAGGTCGTCAATGACAAATCGTAAAAAGTAGATTGTTTGAAGGAGGTCTAAATCTGTTACATCATCTTCTACTCATGAGGGCACTATTGTTGAGCTACTAGTCAATCTTTCTCCACTAGAGTATCATATGCTTTAAGGCGGGGAAGTATTACTTTTTTTTCCAATATGTGTATTTCCTTTTTCCTTATGATGTTATTTTTCTTGTTTGCTATCTTGCTATTGTACTTTCTTAGTCATACATTGAGGACAATGTACATTATTAAGTGTAGGGAAAGGATATGTATGAATTTATTACTATTTAGGAGACTAATTATTCACATTTGATCCAATTAATTTTTAAGTTAACTTGCAATAGGTGATTAACAAGTGTTGGGCCAAATCAATTGTATCATCTTGATCATTATTGATCTTGTTATACTTTATTAGAATTGATTAGTCAAATCTATGAAGGGCAAAGTTACGAGTTATTTAGCTTGGGACTCTAAGACTTAAGATTGGAACAACATCACTGGTTGAGAGTTAGTCATGGTTATTTTTAAATTTACTTTTATGTATACTTTTCTTTTGGAAATTTTTAGAGCCCTATAATTTTTAGCAAACAAACAAATGAAATTCTTCTTTTGAGAAACCCTTGAAAAATCACAATGATTGGAGGTAAAGAGTAATAACAAGTGTATGAATAGAAAAAATTGGTAAGGATTTGTTTTGGTCCGTCAGAAGAGCGAGATTGAGTCTCAATGTCAATACTAATGAAAAAATTGGTAAAGATCGGCCTTGGTCCGTTAGAAGAATAAGGTTCTTTCTCGCTATTAATATAAGGAATAAGTTGGTATGGATCGGTCTTGGTCTGTCAGAAGAGCGAGGTTCTTTCCCTTTACCAACATAATTGTGCTTAAATAAAGTAAATTTTTTTTAAAAAAAAAAAACCTCCCAACAAAAGCATGAACTAGGGGGATGATTAGAGGATGAGTAGATGTAAAATGTGTTTGTTTTAGTCAAATAGACAAAATTTTTATGATTCTTTCCCAGTTGGCGAGATGTTAAATCCAATTTTTAGTTTAAGAATCCATGGTTAAATGATTCGAGTAAACTTTAACTTCCATAAATTAACTAGTGAACTCTAGTATTAAGTATTATGGAGCATTCGAATATGGTTAGGTGAAATTATGGTATTGTTAAAGGTGAACTTGATTGACTTTATTATTGCAAGTTAATTGAAAATGATTTTCTTACCTTTCTTCGGGTCAAGTATATTCGTTCACCGGTTTCCTAAAAAGTGAGAAATTTTGTTTAGCGTTTCTTATCCTAAAATTCTGTTTTGATTTATTTGCTTGAGGACAAGCAATTGCTTAAGTGTGGGGAAGTTTGATAACTCTTATTTTAAATACATTTCACATGATGATTTTATAGTATTTCCCTTACATCTTTGGTTTTCTTTAAAGAAATTGATACTTAATTGAGTAAAATTTTGATTTCAAGGTTTGAACGTGTTTTTGGATTGAAAACGAAGAAAAGGAATCAAGTTTCACTCAATTTAGAGTTCAAATGAATGGGTTATGAAGTTTTCAAGTTACACAGTTTAGGACACAACTGTATCCCCAGGCTGTATCCATCCAAGAAGATTTGCTAAGGTCAGAAAGTTACACGACCTGGGGATACGACTGTATCCTAGGCTGTGTCTGGTGACGAAAAAAGAAACCTTACAATACATTATAAAAGGACATACTAGGGTTTCCAACAAAAGATGGGACATTCAAAAGAGAAGAGACTTAAAGAAAAAGAGGAGAAAAAGGTGAAAGTAACACCTAACTTCAAAATTGAAGAGATTTTTCATCAACAAAAAGGGGTTTTTCATGTTTTATTTCTTGATTTTGTTGCAATTCGTTTTTAGTTTCATTATGATAGCTTAAGATTCGTGTACTTAGGATTATGGAACCTAGGGTTTCATGTGACTATTAGATAGATTGATAATTTTCAATAAATTTTTTATCTTTTCTTGATTCAATTATGTTATTTAATTGTTAATTGATATTTCTAGGGTATCAATCTATGATATTATGCATGATGATTGAGAAATCACATATGTAATAAGATCTTGACATAATTAGAGAGAATTACATGTGTACTTAGAGATAAGATACATGTTTCTTCCGAAAAGTTGTTCTTTTGTGTGGAAATTCATTATACATTAATGCGATTCTAAATTATATTACTAAGTGAAGAGATTCCAGTAAATAATTTAGGATTAGGGTTAATATGCTTGAGAAAGGTGTTAACTTTAATTATAAATCCCTCCAGTTAAGAATAATAGAGATTGAATTGGATGCATTTTAAGTGGTTACATGTTAAACACTAGGGGAAATAATTCTTAAATATGTTATTACCTTCTTGAAGTTGTTCTCAATTTTATCGCTTTCTAAATTGCTTAATAAAGTCTCATAATTAGGTTAATTTGTTAATTTTAGTATTTTTAATTCATTCAACCCATCACAATTTTTCGATTAGATAATAGAGCTAAGGTTAATATTAGTACTCGAAGTCTCTAAAGGATCGACTTGGACTCATATCCGCTATATTAAAATTAATAGGTGCACTTACCTAATATCAAACCCAAAAGATGAAGTCCATACTTCCTTCATCATCGATAATAGCACATACTGCTACACTGTGATGCCATTCAAACTAATAACTACTAAGGCTACGTACTAATGAATGGTGACGAAGCTCTTTAAGCCTTAGATCAGGCATAATATGGAGGTGTATGTCAATGACATGATCAATAAGAGCTAGAAGCTGGTCGATCATGTCAAATCGATCATGTCAAGGATCTCTAAAAACCCTTCGACCGGATGTGTACTTATGACATGAAGCCGAACCCCCATAAGTGTGTCTTCGATGTTGGCTCTAGCAAGTTCCATGGATTTTTGGTTATATACAGAAGTATTGAGGCCAACCTCAAGAAGATCACAGTCATTAGGGGAACGAAGCCTCTAAACTCAGTCTAAGACATATAGAAGCTCACTGTTATGGTAGCTGCCTTAAGTAGATTTATCTCAAAGAGCATTGATAGATGCATAGAGTTCTTTAAAATCTTAAGGGTTTTGAATGGACTCCTAAGTGCACTACCACTTTTTAACAGCTCTAGGACTTCCTTACTTATCTACCAGTTCTCTCCAAGCCTATCCAAGGGGAGGACCTATTCTTGTACTTAGCCATAAGCAATAGAGCAAAGGGTAATGAACACAAGCCGGTTTATTACATCAGCCATATATTGCATGAGCTTGAGGTTAAGTATACCCAAGTAAAAAAATTTACCCTAGCCATCGTCATTGTGGCCTAATGGTTGAGGCCTTACTTCGAAGTACACCAAGTGATCGTACTTATGGATCAATCACTATGAACCATGCTACAAAAACCTAATGCATTTGGATAGATAATGAAGTATGCAATGGAATTGAGTGCATATGAAATCCAGTACCAGCCACGACTGGCCTACAAGGTACAGGTGTTAGTTGACTTCGTTGTAGTACACACAAGAGAGGAGGAAACACCACTAGGCGATGACAAGCTGATATGGACTCTCCACGTCAATGGATCATCTACCTTAGGGGGTTAAGGTAAAGTTCTTATTCTAACCAACCTACATAAGGTCACCATTTGCTATGCCCTTAAGTTTGGTTTCAATTCCAATAACAATGAGTCCGAATATGAGGCATTTATCACTAGTCTCAAGCTAGCCAAAGAGATTGGTGTCGAGTAGTTATGGATCTTCTCGAGATCTATGCTAGTCATCCAGTAAGCCCGAGGTGAATACGAGGCCAGAGATGATACTATGGCAAGGTATCTCGAGAAAGTGAAGAGCCTCTTAATGGAGTTCCCTTCGTAGGACATCAGGAAGATCCCTCGACTGGAAAATTCCATAATAGACTAGCTATCCAAGCTTGCCTCCACTAGCGTATGGAAGCCCAAGGTAAAGGATAGCAAGATCTTCATAGAGCACCTGCAGAAAAAAAGCATAATTCTAAGCTCAGCTGAAGTTTTAGAACTAACTAAAGCAGCACCAGAGTCGAGTTGGATGGATCCTATCTAGAGTTATTTGGAGTAAGGTACGTTGCTGGAAGATAAGAGGGACATGAAGAAGGTCTAATATTATGCCGCCAATTACAAGTTGATCAACGGCATCCTATATCGCAGGGGAGTTAGCCTCCCCCTTCTCCAATGCTTTCGAGAAAGAGAAGGGTTACGCATCATGAAAGAGCTGCATACCTTGCTTTCGAGAAAGAGAAAGGTTACGCATCATGAAAGAGCTGTACACCAAGGTATGCAGCAATCACATTTAGTCCTAAGCCCTCTACCTATAGGCGCTATGGTTCGAGTATTATTGGCCTACCATGAGGTAAGATGCAAAGGTCATACCTTATAAGTGCCCACAGTGCCAGAAGTACGCCCCAATCAGCCATACACCCAGTACGGCCCTCCAACCCCTAACAAGCCCATAACCATTCGCGCAATGAGGGATTAATATCCTTGGCGTCTTCTTGAAAGTTTCTGGTGGATGGCAGCTCATAATTGTCACTATTGATTACTTCATGAAGTAGGTGAAGGCCAAAGCAGTGGCTAGAATTATAGAAAGAAGTGTTGAATCTTTCGTCAGGATCAACATTCTCTCCCAGTTTGGGGTCCCTAATGCCATCATTATGGACAACGGCTGATAGTTCGATAACCCCAAATTTAGGGAGTTCTGTGCTAAACACCACATCACTTGTACTTCACCTCAGTTACCGACCCCCAATCAAATGGATAGGTGGAGGTAACCAATCGGGTCATTTTAGAGAGCCTAAAGAAGTACGTAGACTTATCTCAGGGCGCTTAGGCTAACAAACTGCCTAACATCTTATGGGCGTATAAGACTATCCACCTCACTTCTACGAGTGAGACCCCCTTCCGCCTTGTTTTCAAGTCGAGAGTAGTCTTCCCTATTGAACTTGAGCTCCCTAATATCTAAACTTGAAGTTTTGATGCTGCCCTTAACGAATCATTGTTGCAAGCGAGCATTGACACCATCAAGGAAATCAAAGACCTTATTATTGCTAAGGTAACCGTATACCAAAATCGGGCTGCCTAATATTACAATCAGAAGGTTAGGCATAAAGAGTTCAAGGTCGGTAACCTAGTGTACCAAAAACTATAAGCCAAAGGTTTATGCAAAGAGCAGGGTAAGCTAGCCCCTAATTGGGAAGACCCAATTAGGGTTAGGGAGAGATTTTACAATGGAGCATATAGGTTGGAAATATTGGATGGCAAGCTCATCCTACATACATGGAATGTCGATAATCTCCAATTTTATTTTGATTAGCATTTTGTTATGTACATTTTTCCAGAATGATGAAATCAAAACTTATTTGATAATTGATTGACTACTTCTATCTCTCTTGTTCCTTTTTTCTTATTTTCCATCAAAGCTACCTGTTTGTCCCTACTTGGCAACCTAATCTGCTACTTAAGGATTGCCTCCATAAGAAAGTCACTTATGATCTAACTAAGGGCAGATTGCTTACTTCTACTCATACAACCGCTAGGCCCCTTGCTTGTATCAAGAGTATTGAACAAATCCTTTTGGGGAATCGGGGGTGCTGGTGGTAATGTACACATATACATGCTTGGGGATGGCATTGATGATTCTGGCCCTATCCAGTACCTCTACGGCCATCCTCGTAAGTTTGTTGAGTTGTACTAGTAACGAGACCTCGTCTTTCCATACTTAAGGGAGGTCACTCTTTATAGACTCTAAACTAGAGAGATGCGGCAACAAAGAGGAACCAATCTCACCTCTATTGGTTGATATGGCTATAATACTCAAAAAAGGAAGAAAAGCTTTGAGAAAGTTTGAAATATTTCAAAGAAAGTTTTAAGTTTGATAATGGTAGAATAAAGATATTGCAGAAAAGTGGTCTCTCTTTGGGATCCTTCTATTTATAAGCAAACTGCTTGGGAAACCGTACAGGTGGTTATTGGGATTCGTATAAGCACAAATCTCTTGGAATGCTGTGTAGCAAACACATAAAAAGCAGTTTGATTAGACGATCACCTTTAAAAGACAAAAGGCATATAGCAGCACACCAGTCTACTATAACATGACACCTGTCATGTCACATTTAATGCATAAAATATAGGCGGGCACAAAATCATATTTTGGAAAAGTTCCTTCAATAAGAAGTCTCTTCAAGGCCCATCTAACTTTTACTTGGTCAACGTGATAAAGACATGACATAGTTACATCTACTCGGTCCTTGTCGAGTACTGTTCGAATATACCAATTCAAAGCCTTAAAGCACCTGCTTAGTGAGTTGCAAGAGTTTCCTGCTCTAATATCCTAATCTGAGCCTCACTCAGGTCTTTAGCACTCTACTCTGAAACAACTGCTAACACTCTTGCTCTTCTTACCTCGAACATTTTTGGATAGGGTACCCTCTGCTTCAAATACCTCCATCGTGGCTAGCTTCCAATATGGACTTATGTCCTTACCATGTCGACCTCATCGCACTAGGTTAGACTCCTTTGAGTTGGATCGGTCACGGTTGAGTAGCCCACATGTCCCTTCTCCTTACCTTTGCCTTGGCAACGAGACTGCATAGGGGGAAGTGTTGATATGGCACTTTGGATATAGGCTTCTCAAGCCCGACTGTATTCGACACGTCTCGTAGCCTAGGGCTTACTCCTATAGGCTTATGCCTTAAGCTTGTACGAACCAAGCCTAAAAAGCCCTACAACTACTAGAATGCATAAGATAAGGATGAAATAGCCATATCTTAAATAAGTGGGACACATTAGGCATGACGATGCCACTTTCCTATACTTATGAGAGAAGATCTCTCCCACCAACTAACCTCCAACTGCTTACCCCACTCCACTCCACTATAAATACTAGGTCACTACCTAACGGTAAATCTCTCGAGACTTCATATACTAAGCTTGCATACCTTCCTACACTATTTCTTACTCTCAAAGCTTACTGCTAACTTAAGTATCGAAGTAGTTACGCTGGACAAACCCTCAATATCCTCTTGCTGTAAATTGTTTTGTAGGCCTTATACGTACAGAGCTCAATTACCTACCAGCAAGAACTTAGAGATGACAACTAGTTATCATAACTATCTTTTAGTTACTATGACAATGTATGAGCAATGCCTATAATATAATGTAGTTAGCCTTAACTTCTTTAAAGCAGGTTAATAGATCCCTACAAGAAGACACAATCATATGATACTTCCATGGCAACTTAGTAGAATCCATGAATTGTAAAAATTTAGCAGCAGCACATGAATCAACATTTAAAACTAAATGTGAAATTGAAAGTCGAGAAATATGTAAGAGGCCATAAAAGATAGCCTATAACTCTAGAGCAAGGATATCAATAGAGCCAACTTTCCTAGTATAACCAAAAATCCAATTCCCTTCCTTATCTTACAAAATGCCACTAGAAGCAATAGATTGGCCTTGTACAAAAGTGTCTACATTTAACTTGACCCATCCTTTCAATGGAGCGTGACATTTAACACATCAAGGGACTATTTGCTTTAAGTAAAATCTCTTACAATGATAAGTCCAAAATTCATATGCGAAAGCTCTAATATACTGCACTATCTATTGATATTTAGGTCATCCCTCATGCACTATTAAATTCTTATCATACCAAATTATTCACGTAGCAAAAGTACTTACTACCTGATGTAGAGGTTGAATTTCTCTACTGTCAAGAAGGGAATCTTTATAATTTTTTTGGCCTAAAAAACCTTTAATGTAAGCACAAATTTAAAAGAAGATATTTTAGTATGGTGGTTGCTAAAATAAAGCTAACTAATATCAAAACTTAGAGATGCAATTAAAGTGGGTTTCGAAATGTTCTTGTAAAAGCCAACCCGACCTTACAAGGCTTAACGTTTCCAAAATCCTATAATTTGTTTTTTTCTTTTCCCTATTACTAAAACTTAAGCCTATAGGATTTATCATCTTCTAGAATACAATAAAAACTCTATAAGTTTTTTTCTCGTATTATTAAACCCACCTCACACCACCTCAATTATATAACATATAGTTAGCTTTATTTTAGCAACCACCATACTAAAATATCTTCTTTTANAATATAAATGCTAAGTTTAGAATTTATTAAATTCTATGCAATTCGACTCAACACTTCTTTCCCTTTAAGTCAACCTTCACCTCATCCTTTGAGCTTCCAAACTAACCTCTATGTGTCTTTTCATGTCCTCTTACTTACTTTTCAATATCTTAAAATATACACTTGTATTCCTTACACCATACATTAGGTTTACATGCATATAATTATACACATGTATAGTTACATATGCTATTATCAAGGCATTTTATATATAAAATAAATATATATATACATATATATTAAACACATACATATATCATGCTATATTATATATATAATATTATATATTAAATGTTGACTCATATTTTATTATATTTTATATTATAATATATATATATATATATAACATACACATACATATAGACTCTTTTTTCCCTCTTTCTCTCTCTCTTGACCTTTCTCTCCCTCATATCTTCCTTTCACTCTTGCTATCTCTCTCTGTCGTCTCTTCCCCTCTCTTACGCCCTCACATATCTCTCTCTCTCTCTCTCATACACACATCAAACCCCCTTTCATGTATTATAGACACACACACACACACACACACAAATATACATGAGTCACTCTTTACTCTCTCATCTCACCTTTAACCTACATAACAGCATATATACACTCCACGCCAATTGAACATGCACCTACACACCTGATGCATATATATATATATATATATTAAAAGCAAACTCATAGATTACACTAAAACACACACACAACACCAAACACATACACTACATACCGTACCATACATATGTAGATGGAAACACTTGCTTCGATGCATATATACACTCACCATCAGTCTCATGCCCACTCACATACACCCTATACACCAACATAGGATATAAGGATCACCCACCGTCGATACACAAACATACAAAAATTCACCACACTCACATATACGCATCATCATGTATACACTCCATTAATATGGCATTTCTACAATCTTATTGTATAGAAACCACTACCACCACACCAAGAATTATAACACTCTCTCCCAAAAGTCTAAGAAAAACACTAAGGATATAAATTGACAAAATAAAACGAAGAAAAAAAAGGAAAACTTGCTTGAATATAGAAGAAATATTAATTATTGTTGACTTTTCCTTTCAATAACATGAATCTTGATTAAGGATTTGGGATTGGGTTGAGAATTGTAAATTTTCTATTCTTGGAGAAAAATAACATAATATTTTAGTAAAGGAAAGATATGAGGTTGAGTTGTACCTTTTGTTTGTGATAAGAAATAGCAAGAAGTCTAAATCTTTTGTCTTGACAATATTACCCCTGCTATCCTTGATAAATTATAAGTCATAGCATGTCTAAAAATAATAAACTCCTTTATTTTTTTTTATTTAATTTCTTTATTAATTTAATTATTAACTTGGGTTTTACAAAGAAGGATAATGATTAAACAATAATGAATCAAGATCATATACAATATAACTATTGCACAGGTGAATGGGGGCATTTTACATCAGCTCTCCTTGTTCTTGTGTTCTTTTCCCCCACAAATAAAGGAAATCTTTATACCATTTGGTCAAGTGAAGCAAAACTCGTGGATGCTAAAAAAATGTACAAAGTATACGATCGATTCGAGTTCTTGCGTGTATCTTGCCATTTGTGTTTGATAGGGACTGAATTGAATAGCTCGGAGTGGACGGTGACATTTCCAAAATAAATCGGAAACAAAGACTCCAGATGAATAAATTTGTAGCTTTCGAGGGTTCCAATTTTAGATTTCGTTGTCATAGGAAATATACTAAAAAGAAAAGGAGAAATAATCAATTCGAAGTGATTGGCTAAGCAATGACCTCATTAGGTCGTGATGTGGACTTCAAGCAAGCTTTCCGTTCGAAACAACTTATGCATTAAGGATTTTCTTTTTTTTTTTTTCCCTTTTCCCTTTTGATTTTACCTGTACGAAATGGTATACTATTTTTCCTATATGCCACTTTTGGTTTTGGAAACATGTATTTTACAGAATATCTTTTACTATTATAGACGGAATGTAATTCTTGCGGGAAAAAAGAAAATGTTATTATTTAGCTTTTCCTGTATATTTATATTTCTTACCAATGAAACCTTGGCCCGACCAAGAGAGTAAGTTGAACACAAGGATAACATCTACAAGAACTACATCACTAGATAACCTTGCCAATATAATCACCAATTAGAAAAAAATACACTTGTTCATGAACATACATAACTCTTTGATTATTGAGTCAATACAGACAGTATGGTCTCAAACGTAGGATAACCTGTAAGCCCATTCTCCCAACAAGATCTTGCGAATGACATTACAGCTCCCCCCATCTATGACCACTTCGCATACATTACCTTGTACCAGGCACCGTGCATGAAATAAAACAAACCTAAGTCTAGACTATGCTTGGGGACTTCAATTAGAAATCCTCTATATTCTTACACGTAAGATTAGTGAAGGGATTCAATATATTGATTAAGATACTAAATCCAATTAGACTATGCCATAGAAATATATCTTGGTATTCAATTAGAATGAATTAGATCAAGATAAGAGTAGTACAAGTGAGTGGAGTGGATTATGAGATTGCATGTGGTCATAGAGGAAGATATAGTTGACAAAATTGATTAGAGTAGTCACATTGAAGTCATGCGAGTATCGCATTACACGTGGCTTCAGAATAGTGATGTGGAGATGACACTCAATAGAATGATTGAAGAGAAAATGACAGGAAGGAGAAAGGAGGAAGGAGTAATCCCGGAATCTCAAATGCACAAGTAACAAATAAGGGAGCTTAGGGAACCTAGGCATCAACCTTACAATTCTTAAATAATTGAGATCGTTCTTTACCTGAATGCTATTTGATCTTAAAAAGTAGAGTCTTCATAGTGAAATATTGTTTCTTTGATCTCTAGAGTTGTATCAAATGAGTAAAAATTATTGAGTATTTATAGGCTATTGAGTATGATGACATCCATTAGATCATCTTGGCAATTGATAGACAAGATAGAATTTTACCTTTCCATAATTATCTAGAATGAGCTTATGAAGGGCCTAAGGCTAGTAGTTTTCCTCATGGTGAATAAGCCTCCCTAGGAAAGGTTGGAGGCGAATAAACTAGTCTAACAATCCTTATTTCGAGTTCACCAAGCCAAATCTCCTTAAATTATCTCAACTATGAATAGAACTCCTTAAGCCTTATTACTTATCCCAATGAGTCAAACCAAATAAATAATGGTGATGGACGAAATGGAATTTTACCCTTCCATAATTATCTAAAATGAGCTTGTGAAGGGCCTAAGGCTAATAGTTTTCCTCATGGTGAATAAGCCTCCCGAGAAAAGGTTGGAGGCAAATAAACTAGTCTAACAATTCTTATTTTAAGTTCATCAAGCCAAATCTCTTTAAATTATCTCAACTATAGACAGAATCCTTTAAGCCTTATTACCTAACCCAATTAGTCAAACCAAATAAATAGTGGTTTTAGCCCAAACAATTTTAGCCCTCTACACAAAACAATTCTAAAAGCTTCTTAATTTAACACATAAGAAAGAATGTACATGTATATACGTTTTTACTTTCTTACACTCACATAATAGAAAGCAAATGCAAGTTTTTGAAACTTCAAGTGTCTGTTTTACAGTTTTAATCCATTGTAATCATATTCGCTTGGTCATAGCCAATTAAATTACCATGTCACCTACATACTTACTCTATCTCATACAGGTATCTATGAGTGTCATAACATATTCCTTGTGCTTTATAATAAACTTTGGGCTTTACATAGCCTTAATGCTATTATTAAGTATTTGACCTAGCATAACGTTGCCCATTCTATCTTAATATAGCTCCATCTCATAATTGATTTTTCAATTCCTTAGTGCATCTTGATCTTTAAATCAATTCTAAGTCTAAAGACACAATTAATTAATTTATTCAAAGTAACATAATATTTTAATTATTTCTTACTCTAAATCAAAATAATCAATTTTGAATAGTCTTAACTATATTTTCCACGTATATCCTATTTTAGTTGGCCACTTAACAACTTGTCAAATTCTCTCATTGGCAAGTTTAGTTTGCCATTTAGTTTAATTAATTTTTTTTTTTTACAAATTTTCAACACCCATTTCAATTTTGATAAGTGAATTCATTTGTCATGTAGTTTTTCTAATTAATTCAAGAATTAGTAAAATTCCATTATTAATTCTTTATTAATATGAATGATGTAAAATCATATGTCAATGATTTATAGCAATATTATGGACAATATAATGAGAACTAAAATTATTGAAAATATTTAATATTCAATATAATTTATAATAACCATAATAATAATTAAAATAAGTTAAATATATAAGTGCATTAGCACTTATATAGTTTTATAAAACATTACAAAAAAGTGAAATAATACACATATTTAGTCTAACAGGAAATTCGAAGGTCTAAGTATAGTATGATAATGGCAGCAATGATAACAACTATTAACGTAAGCAATAAGTAGAGAACCCAATCTATATGGAGGGTCTGGCACCTAAATCTGCACTTGGCCTTGATGCCCTTTGCTTTCCAACATGATTTGCCATAGAAGATGATATGTTGAAGTTAGAACCAAGTTGCATAGGTGACATCATATATTATTCCTATAGGGAAAAAAATGGCAATTCAGTAAACTATTAAGATAATGACCTATTAGGAGAATACGACCATAGGTACAATGCAAGCATTAGATAAGCATCAATTGTAGGAGGCTATTGTGATGGGTTGCCTGATTAGCTACCTAAGAATGATATAGAAAGTGGCCATAAGATGGCCATGGATAGGGCATTTGGGGCTATTACTTGAAAATGACGATAAGTTGCTTCTTGACCTTTAATATTTTTACCTACAAAGAGGATACCAATCACGAAAATGTAGTTATGGCTTTTAGTAAGTGTATGGGAGATTAGAGCTCATTTATAGAGTGAAAAAAGAAACATAGAAGTAGTTGAATAAAAAATCTAAGAACCCTTTGATGGAAAGAGTGGGTGTATAGTGTTTACATGACTAAAAAATCATCTAAAACTATCAAAATTTGAGCTTCACCTCATCTCTCTATGTGCCATATGGCATATATTTATATGTATGGCTAGATAACGAAATGACCACAAGAAGGAATTATAGGATGAAATTCTCCAATCTTTTTGGTTGCTTTATCATTAACCAAAAATCACGGAATATGTTAATTTAATAGACCAAAAAGTCTCAATCTTACTAGATGAATCTTTAGTGGTGGTGCTATCACTTTAACCATAAGTGAATCAATAAGTAATCAAATTCTTCAAGAGTAAGCACAGGCATATGGTCCTAACATGAACTCTTAAAATCTTTAATTGTAAGGCTCAATTTGTCTATAAAAGCACAACGCCAACATTGTACAAACTTATAAGCAAATATTAATGGATAATCATCTTTACACAATAGCAATCCAATTGCTTTGTCACTAAATCAATAATCATTCAAATAAAATAATGCTAGCATCTACATCTTCAAAATTACATAGGATTCCTCCTAATAGAGTTTTAGACTCACCATAAGAATGTATCAAATTTGATGAGAACCTTATTAGAGAAACTTGTTTTCTCAAGGAAAAACAATTATGCACAAGATATTACTAACAAACACAACAAAAGTAAGGAAAAATCTAGACACATTACAAAGAACTTGAATTGGGAGTAATCTTAGACCAAAACTTTAGTTGCCTATCTCTAACAACATATGGTACAGATTAATTTAGAACTTCATGGCTAAAGCTTAATTGAGTTTGATATCTTTTGCCAAAATGAAACTTTTTTAATTTTTAAAATAACTCCCCTCTTAATAACTTAAATGGCATGATAAGCAGTTGAAGACTTATTATTTAACTTTAGACACGAAAATAAAAACCCAAGCAATAAAAGTCAGAAACTAAATAAAGTAGAGAGAAAGAAGATCAGGCAATCAATTTATAGAATTTTAGTTTTTTGCCTACTGCTCTCTTCTGGCTACATTGTTGGGGACCCATTCTTCTTTGTCGGTGTCGTTTTACTAGCTCAATCTTTTCACTAATAAAAAATCAATTAAAGGTCACAAGGATATCAAGTTGCTTCTTTGTCCTATCCCATTAGCTATCCCTATGCTATTCATAGGACTATAGAGAACTCCCTAACCTTATACTTACTCAATTACAATATCAATAATATTTATAATGAAAATGAGATAATACAATCAAATAGCTCTTTACAACATTTGCACAAATGCAATAAAAATAAAATGAGAAAACTATTTTTTGCTCACTTTTTGACATAGTTTCTAATAGTCTACACAGAAAAAATTTTTGAAATTCAAATCTGTACCAAGTGTATTGTTTTGTATCCTATGCAGCTTCATCTTTAAATTAAATGAACTTTCGTGTAACAGCTACAAATGGCTAGTTTCAAACTTTTCTCTAAAGAATCTCAATTCAAACACAATTGGTTTTGTTGTTTGAGAAATATCTCATGAAAATAGGAACCAAATTTCTGAATTTTTGAAAACTTGAATCCTGTTGTTCTTGATTTGTTTTTTTGCTAAGCTTGAGTTATTTGAATGTTAGTACATGTAATGATTTGCTTCGACTCTCTTTTGACTATGTGGAACTTCAAAATTTGAAAATCACACTTCAAATATTATCAATAGACATGAAAAGATATAATCAAATCTTTCTATATTTTGCTCTTTAAGAATAGTCCAACACTTGATCATAACTTATCTGATATTTGCCGTGGATAAATCTATTGCCTTTTTCAATATCTTTATTTGAATTTTGAAATAAAACTCTCCTAAAAAATTTGGTTGAATTTATCCACAATATTCAACCTTATCTATAGCAAAATATCTTAAAGTTCTTGAATTATTGTCAATAAAATAAGTTGCAACCTTGTCTGAAAAAACTTGGAAAAATCTACACTAAATTTTTAAATTTTCAAGCATAATTTTATCCAATAAATCCTCATTAAAAATCTAAATTTTATCTGAACTTGATATATAACACTAATATAGCAAATCCTTTTATGGTTAATATCCTTAATATATTTAAAACTTGACCAACCTTACTAAAAACATCAGAATACTTTCTTTCTAAAAATATATTACTCAAACCTTAATCAAACATTTTATAAATCTGATTCTTGAGCATTCTTTAGATTAATCCAACTTAAAATCCCTATGGAATTAATCATCTTAGTAGAATGAAATTAGGTATATTTCCTTGGTATACCCAATAAAGTGGAGTTAAGCCTTCTTGCAAATTTGTCCAACTTAATTTGTTCAAATTATATAGAAAATAGCTTAAGAACAACAACTGATCTCAATTCTGTACACAATCTATATTATTCTATTCTTATTTTTGATATACTTTTTGACACACATTCTATCCAGCACAATTTCAAACTTAATTTTCTTCCTTGAATTGATTTCATTCTTAAATTGACTTGTACACTTGTTGTTCTTGTTAAGCACGTTCTAACCTATTTCCACTGTGGTTTCTTTTAGAATTAATCACTGTTATATCATGATATATCTACCTACTTCATAAGCATATTAGTAATAGCATATCATATGTTTTGTTATTATCAAAACCAATTAGGAGACTCAACATTAGTCCATCTCAAGAAGTATTCTTTAGAAGAAACTAAGGAGAAGAGTCCAACAAACTAGCTAATAAATATCCCTAAGGAAAAAAACGAGAAAGGTCCTCATAAAAAAGGAAACTAAAACTCTAAGTGCTAAAACCCCTATTTGTCTCTTCTTCTAGCAATCTCTATGTATGCACGTTCTTACCTTGAAAGCTTGATGGTCCACTGCATTTTAAATAAGAGATTACACACGAACCAATTAAAATATAGCAAATGAACTTCAGTTTTTTCCCATAAAATTAATTTAGCAATAACAAAGTTTTAAGTCAACTTAAACAAAGCAAAAAATAGGAGCATCCATGTACACAAAGATAGATGTAGAGGCACCTAAGTCCATTTACATTGTAGTAAAACCTAATTGATGAGACATGTTAGTCCACCATATTTAAGTGCTTCAAGAGCCTTACACACTTGATACATTTATCTTGTATCTAGTTAATGCCTTACTTTCAAAAGTTCTCTCATAAATAATGAATCTTACAAAATATTTAGGATCACTATGGCATGATTCTCTAAGAAAGCAAGATGACTTAAGTAGCCAAGCAACATTATGGCATCATAACCTACACCAACAAGTTTTCTAATAGTTGAATTCTTCTCTAATGTGTTGAAGATCGTGGTCATATCGAATGACAACAAGCTTACAATGTCATAATCAGTTTATTAGGTAAGAGAACAAGAGATTCATTTCCAATTCTATTCACATTACATAATACAAAGCATGAAAAGGGGGTGAAAAAGTAATATAGTGATTCATTCCAATTATTAATATTTTTCTCATTTGCATGACCATGAACCATGTACCTTAAGGTGCTCTACAGAAATAGAAGCAAAAATGATTATTGTCATATTAGAATTGTCGGGATATCAAAGTAAATGATAGAATAAATTTGACTACATGTTCAATAATTGGTGTTCACCACTCGAGTAAGAAAACTAAATCCTAATGTTGAAGCCACTCCACTTCAATGACATTATTTGACATCATATAATATTATTTGTTATAACATCATATTGTAATGTTAAATGACATTAATCAATAAAGTAATTGGTGTTTTTCCTAATGTCAAAGTCCATATAACAAATACGAAAAAGTAACACATAAGTAAACCCCCAATTCATTAAACTTGCTCTCTTACCTCAACTCACTCCATCAAACAATAGAAGTGGAGCATACCCAAAAAAAAAAAAAAAAAATCGAACTCCAGTGTATACCTCAATTCATTGAACTTACTCTCTTACCTTAGCTTACTCCATTGCACAATAGAAGTAATCCATGCTAAAAAATAAAACAAACAAGTAGGAAAAAGAATAAAACACAATTGCATCAAAATGATACTCTTTGATCTTGAATTTTTTTACCTACAAAACAATGTAAAAAAAAAAATTTCTAGGGTTTTGGTAACACTAATGCGAATAAAAAAAGAGAAAGAATTGTCTAAAGAGATATATAAATAAAACATAATGTGAGTGGATTTTATCAAAAACATAGAAAATAAAATACCTAGTAGAGGATGGGAAAATCAAGATGGATAAGGTGTAAAAATGCATCGACAGAGTAAGAAAATGGAGAAGTTGAAGCGAGTAAGTTAGGGTTTTAGAGAGTGGAATGCTTTTTTCACTATAATAGTTACCACATGGCAAATTACGAGTGAGCTAATTACTCGTGTATGCCAACAGTGAACACATTCACTTTTTAGAGAGTAAAGTTAGCTACTAGAATATTTGCTAAATTAAAAAAATAAAATAAAATTGTTACATTAGGAAAAGAAAAAGCTTTGGACAAAAAATTTGCCCAAACATATCACTATGATAGCCCTAACAGTACACTAAGATATACGATCTCCTAAATAAGAGATGAATGTATCTCATATTGGATAGCCACTTTATCATACAAGTGCTTTAAGCCATTCCAAATGCCTAACTTGATAATAACTTACTAGTAAGTTGCATTTTATTTGTATCAAAGCATGATAGCTCGTACAATGATTACATAATGATCTTCTGTGAAAAGATTAATTACACCAATTCACTACGGAAAGAACAATGATGCTCAAATGAGATATTGCTTTATCTTCTAATCATGCTTAAATGTGGTATTACTTTAACATACCTACATCATATGTTACTTTGGTTGCCTTCAATATTTTGCTAATAGAGTTTTTTAGTCTACAAGAGTGTAATGGGCCTTGTCTAAGAGGCTTAAGTGGTCAAGGGAGCTTCCTCTAAGATAAATAGGAGGTAGTGTAGTCACTCAATACTTAAATTAATGATAGAGGGATAGGAGCTTAAACACAATAGAGAGTGCATGAGTATGTGGTTCTTTCTCTCCTTAAGCTTATATTGTGAACTTACCTTTTGTAAAGATATAAGGGAGGGTATTTATAGGATGCACCCTTATTTATGCGACCTTAGGAATTGGGGGAATTGACTAGACTTCTTGTCATTAGAGGATGAAATGATTTTTTATTTTTTATTTTTTGGCTAAGTAGAGGAAATTATTATTCTTAGGCTTTGTAGTTGTCTCATCCTTCTAACTATTCTACACCACCCTATACTTAGGCAATACTAGTTAGTATGGGACAAGTTGATGATTATCACATCACATTAAATGCAATGCAAGTGCTGTATGGATGGGTGAGGAGTAGCTCATTGAGGAGTAGTATCCTAGAGGCCGCACTCCTATTCAAGTTTAATTACTATGCTGGCTTTAGGTTAGGGTGGCTTGTGGTTTACTAGTCCTAAGCTAAGCTAGGGGTAGGGTTATCCAATGGAGAAGGGTAGATCACGATGGTGTCATGGTAGCTTCCCCAAGGTCGACTAAGGTCCCGATTGTCTAGGTAAGGTTGTAATTCGACCATCTAGTTATGTAAACCAGGCTTGTGCTTGATCTTCATTTGCTAGAAAGATAGCCTTAACCTAATTTAATCTTAGCCCTTAAGCTATTAGCCTATGCCCAGTAGCTAGTGAAAATACTTGGTCCCTTCCCCCCCACCAAACTTGAGTCAAGCAAAGACGAGAGTGGATTGTTGTCATGTAAGTAGCATAAGTTTAGGAGTTACTACCTTAGTGTAGCCCATTATTCATCACATCTTATGGATTTCCTTGTTTTGACAAAAGATAAGGAAAACTTATCTCCCTCCTCCTAAGCGACTCCTTAGCTAGTGAGTAACTACAGGGGATGGGTTGTTAGTTTGTGCCTTTACTAAAGCTTGGTTTTTTAATGGTTTGTCTTATTTGTAGAGTGGATAAGTATTAATATCTTGTTCCTATAACATTATGCGATGATGGATGTACTTAGAAATGATCATTTGCAGTTAATGGTAAAATCATCACTAGTATTACTTGATTAATGCAATGTCCTTTAGGATACAAATTGATCTTATGTATGTTTATGGAGGATTTTTTACTTATTGTGAGGATTATGGTGCTATTTCAAATGCTTTGATAGTTTTCCTTTTCAATGTAGTATTTATTTTGAGTTGACTATTGAATACCTCTTTGTTGCTTTAAATAGAGGTATTGGGCCTCTATGTTTGCCTACCACTTTCTTATGCATTCTTTTATTTGCAATCTATCATTCCTTATTATTAATGTTAGAGGGAAGGGATTACGGTCCTCCTTAGGCTATAATTTTGGGATAAGAGCTTTCTTGAGGCTCTTGTTTAACATTTCAAGTCCAAAGTTGCTGCTGTTGTCGATGGTTGCTTTCTTGGCCTTTAGGTACTAAGCTCTTGCTTCTCATTTCTCCTCTATTATTGAATCAACTCATGTATGATCCTCGTTTGGGGGTGAGGTATGGGAAGGATAGTTCTTTCCTAGTGACTTATGCTGCTAACCAACATTTGTTGGAGATGACTCGAGCTACCTAGGTTTGAAAGGCCCTAGCCAAGTGTAAGGTTGAGTTTCTTTTTGGAGGTAGTTAGCTATTCAGCTTAGTTGCTCTAGTGGTGGAAGTGTCATCTTTCTTGATGCCTAGTTATTAGGGTCATGGTGTTTTACATACCTTATTCCTAAAGTCTAGGTAAAGCAAGCCTAAGAGAGAGGTAATGGTTAACCTCAATAGGTTGATTTGGGAGCATTAGGCCCTATTAAGAGGGGGGCATTGCTAATCTTTCATTCATGTCTCCTTTTCGTAGGATATTTTGTTTGGTTACCTAACTCCTAGCTTTAGGGTCATTGTTTCCAATTTCAAGATAAGACCTTCCCATGCTGTAAGTACATTGTCATTAATTTGGTTAGGAGAGGGTCCTTATTTCCTATTTCATGTTAGGAAGTATGCTTAATGGGGAACCCTTGTTTCAATTAATGTAAATCTTTGCTGTTGCTAGGCTTGTTAAAACAGGGCTACCTCATTATTAGATAGATTGTCGCTTCTTCTTTCTTGAATGGAGATGGAGAGTCATACCTGTGCTCACTAAGTCATTCTAATTTAAAAAGTCATTGCTAGTAAGGCTACTAGTTGGGTTGTTTTTTCACGAAGCCATGCCAAAATAATTGAAGAGTACTTTTGGCTAAGGGGATGGTTGTAACCATGCTCATTGAAGATTGTCGTTATGGAAGGTAGATGGTGGAGTAGTTATCTACTATGATGTTGAGTGAACTTTGAATATGTAATGGTAGTGTCTAAGGGCACTTGGTACCGAATGTCTTTGGAGTATGTTACTTGTCTTTTCTTTTCTTCTTTCTTTTTGTAATTTATAAGGTCTATTGACCTTGCTTATGTAAGTGGCTTGGGCTTCTTATTCATTGAATATGAATTTTGTGTACCTCCTATTCCCTCTTGCTTGTTATAATATTGCTTTTATTATTTGTTTGATCCTTTTTATTGTGTTGGCTCTATTTGTAGTGTATTTCTTATTATGTTATGTATATCTAAGTGTTTTGCTTAGTTTGTTAATTGAGGTGAATGGCACGTATAATGTGATTCAAATTCTCTTTTGGGAGAGTAGGTAATCCATCATGTGATTAATGCTACATTGTAATTTGATTAGGCATGGGTTACATCTTTCTGTCATAAGAGTAGGATGTAATCGATGTTGTCATGGATGTAGCACATGTAACCTTATTTTATGCCTTGTTATGTTGCCTTTTAAGTTCTCAATAATAGTTAATTGGGTTATCGAGGTTAAGCTTATTGGAGAAGTTTAATGAAGCTCATAAAAGGGGTTTATGGCTTCATTTCCTTGTATCTTGCTATAAGTTTTGCTTTAGTTTTTGAGGAAAAAAAAAAGATAGAGTGTCTTCTTCTATGATTTTTAATTGCTTAAGGTATGCTAAGGAGTAGTGTGCCTTCCTCTAATTCTTTAAGCTCTATTACGAGACAGCATCGTAACAAATAGGAAAGGCTAGTTTTTTCACCCCTTATAATAGTTGTAAGGGAGACTAAGGGTGCTCGAAATAATTTTGCTGTGGTTAGCATGATGTTTTGAGAAGAATGGGAGACTAATGTGATAGTAGACTCCATTGCATTTGATGGCTACCTCGATGATGGGGTCGAAGTGCATGAGGTGGTCACCCTATATAGTGATGCTTTCAAAGGGATGATAAGATTGAGCAAGATTTGGAGTTGCTAAGGGACACACTAGGTGATCGTTTGAGGGTTTATAAGGTAATGTTGTTGAGTAGCCATGATAGGATAGACATCGAGGTGTTGAATCACTTCTATCTTTCCATCTTTACCAAAACCATTTCAACTTTGGCTTGAGGCTTCCTTTTACAAGGTTCTAAAAGGTGTTTACCAACCATCATCAAGTGACTTTTGTTTAGATTTCTTAGAGGATATGACACACCAATAAACACAACACAACTTAACATATCACTTAATATAACTCACAAGCTAATATTAAGGTCCATTCACCACTAATCTGAAGTTACTTGATAAGATTATATAAGAGTATAGGAGAAAGTGTACTTAGAGAAGAGTGTCTCATAAGAAAAAAAATATTCATTAAATGTAAGGTATATGATTATGGCTATAGTGATAGAATTAAGTCCTTTAAGGCAACAATACAAATAAGAAAATTACATAAAAGACAAAGAAGAAAAAGATTCTTAGTATTGATGAAAGAGGGTAAATAAGACAAATGATGAAAAGAAATGTAATACAATTATCAGAAAAGTAATGGACAAGTGGTAGCCTATCAATGGGTTTATATAGGGGAATCTTGGGACACTTTAGATGCTTAGAATGGGAGTAGCTACTTTTAAGGACTGGTAATTGGAGCTGTCGAGACGAATAAAGGGTAATGCTGTTTGGTAGGTGAAATGAGTAAAACTTAGCATGTAGTGGCCTTAGTCTCAACACTTGGCAAGTCAGCCCCAGCATTTGAGGGATCGAAGACTAGATAAGAGTCAAAGCAAAGCATGGTGCATCTGAGTTAGGACCTTAAGGAGTTCACCCATAACTCTTCCATATACCAAAGCTCGTTGTTGGTAGGATAACGTAAGAGTAACCTACTTATGAGAGACTGTAGGCCTTAGAGATAGATGTGAGTAAGGGGTCTAAAGGTCGGCAATCCATCACACTTCCACTTGAAATCAACTTTTGTGCTTTTTACGTATTTTCATACTTTATGAGTGTCTAATATGGGTTGGTATAAGTTAAGTGCTAGGCTAGGAAGGAAGCTCTTTGATGGACTAGATGAGTAAGTGAAGCAATGGAAAGGGAACTTCTTCTCTATTGAGTTTGAAAGTTCGGTTGATTTCTAGACTCAGTAGGTTTAGCTTATTAGGATGTTAGAGGTGAGAGTTAGGGCCAAGTGATAAGGCTTCAACTATTAAACTTGAGGGAGAGTTAGGAAGGAGGTTAAGCATTTACTTAGATACGAAGGCCATTGTGGATGAGTTCATTTGTAAAGGGAAGTTAGTAGAAAGTGTGAAGATTCTTGAGGGTTTGTCTATTATCCATAAATCTAATAGTTTATTGGGGTAGGCCTATTAGCTCAAGATTCTGTTGCCTTTCATCATGTTACTAAGGGAAAAGTTAACTTATTTGCTTTGACTCTTGCACTCAATGTAGTATGCTTGTTTTTATCTTTTATTAGCTAGTTAGCTAATTAAAGGTTGCTCTTTTGCATGCAAAGGGATGCAAGATCTATCAGTGAAGGAGCTTTTCGCTAGTCCTTCAAAGAAGAACATTACTTAGAAGAGGAAGGCTTCCTTTAATGTTGTGGCTATAGGACTAATTATGGGTCCTTTGTAGGCATAAGCCATTGTTGTTGCCAAAGGAGGAAATGAGGATATACTAGTAGGGATTTTCCTTAAAAATGTTGTGACCATCCAAAGGGTTAAGGGGCATGGTGTGCCAATTGGTCACCCAAATAAGTAGTTAAGGGTTGATCCTATGATTAGTGTAGATTCACAATCTATTGATTAGTTGCTTATGGAACCTCACTATGAGGAGCAGCATAATGATGTTTCAAGGTCATTTGAGGATCTTAAGTATATCCCTCTATTCGGGCAAGGTGCCTATTTCATCCCTTTTAGGATGTTTGTAAGGATGACACTCTTATGGATGACCCTATTAAGAGTCTTTCCTTAAAGTAGGGGTTGATCCTTCATTGTGATTTAGCATCAATAAGCAAAGCCCTACAATGGGTTCGAGGTCTCGTGATGAAGGAATTTATTGTGAATAAGTCATATAAGTTTGTTTTTTTTTTTTTCTAAACTTTTTATCATGTTTTCGACCCATTGTTTTTTGTGTTCATTGCTAAAGTTGTTACAGATGCAAGTTTATGTGCTCAAGGGTGTGGAGGTGCTTAAAGATGAGTTAGAAAAGGTGAGATGGGTTTAATCTTATTTTGATGATCTTGCTAATAAGCACTAATGGTTTTATGTAGGGTACTAATATTTTACATTGCTATTTTTTCATAAAGACTAGTGGAGGCCTTGTGAAGAGGGTTGAGGACAAGGCTTAGCTGAAGATTGCTAAGAAGGAAGAGCATCGAGAGAAATTTGAAGAGGATCTTACCCTTAGTAGGAGTAGGTTAAGCGAGAGAAGGTAGCCAATGCCATGCTGGAGGGGAAGGTAAAGGAGGTAAAAGGTTGGAGTAAAGAGTTGTTCGAGCAGGTTAAATCCAACTAAACTAAGGTTTTTAAGGTGTAGGAACAACTATGGGCTTAAGCAAAGAAGGAGTAGTAGAGGGAGTTTGAGCTAAAGGAGCTTCAGAGTATGATCAATTGAAGTTATGCTTGGATAGAAGAGAATTGGAGGCTCAAATTAATGTTGCTAAGGTAGAGGGCTAAGAGAAGTTTAGGAAGGCAAGGAGTACCTTAGTTTGCTACGAAGGAAGGCCCATCAAGGCATCTAGTATGCTTGATCAAAGGTATTAGTAGCTTATCTTAATCTTGACTTGAACAACTTATCCATGATTATTGTTGTTGTTGTTAAAGATAATGATTAAGAGGGGGAATAAGAAATGGAAGATGCTAAGGAGCATAAGGAGGGGGCATGTCAACTAACCAAGTTATTGAAAATGTTGCCACGTAATAGGTTGGGGGATGGGGGGGGAGGGGTTGGGTGTAATCCCACTGGTGATGTTTTGTTGTTGTTAAGGTAGCTTTTTGTTTTGTACCAATATGCCAACTATTCACTTGAAATATTAATGAATTTCTATGTTTCCTTCTCTGTTTGTACCTTTTCCTTTTGCATTTTGCTGCTGGTGTGATTGTTGATGCATGTGTTGGGTAGCATTTTGATGCGATTGCTTATCTTTAAGTGGTTTACGTGTCCCTTATATGTATTACACTTTCTCTTGATGGGGTTAGGTTGGATTTGATTGTTTTAAGGTAGCCTTTGGGAGGCTATTAAGGTTGGGGGTTTCTCGGATGTATTGGATGTTAGCCTAATCAATGAGATTACATTATATTGTTCGAACTGGTGGTATTCCAACCAAATTGGCCTGAGAAGTCCTTAGGAGTTTCCTGGATGTATTGGATTTTTTTGCCCTATCAACAAGATTACTTGATGAAGTTTAGTATGATGAGATACTATCCAACATGGGTAGGAGGTTGTGGAAGTTTCTAGAATGTGTCATGTATTTTGTTTTATCAATAGGATTACCTAATGAAGGTTCAATTTAACACCCTAGAACTTGGGACACTAGAACCTACTGTGTATCGTTATCATCTACTAACTTATCACGCATACACTTCTACTAAAATCTTCAAAATTACCAGTTGAAGTGTCCAAATAATTTCAAATAAAATTTGATTCTATAATACAGAACAACTACAAAGTATATCTCATAAATTATGAACAAGAATCTACTAATGATAAGATAAATTCTAACAGTCCTAACTTAAATTTATTCTCACATTGGAAGTTCTAGTCACCACTCCTTATCTTGACAATCTTAGGAAGGAATACGACAATTACATGTATGTAAATGTGCATGTGAACAAGCAACAACTACGATTTAATTATTTTTAATTTTAATCCATCAAACAACAAATGAGTTCTCACGATCCTGATACACATATATAATAATATCATATAATATTGGTGTTAGGTCTTTCCCTAAACCTAGAAACCATGAATCATCTTAAATTTACCTGGATCATTTCTATGTAGGACTTCTTTCAAGATATGATCATGTATAGATTATTAGAGTGCAACTCTAATCATCAATTCCCCTAATCCCTTAGGCTTAGACAATCATAAGAAACACAGATTTAATTAATGTCCAATAGTTAAATAGTTCGGTTAAGTAACTAGCTTAGTAATATAATCAATAAGCAAGTATCCTAGACCTAGATCCCGAGCAACTTTATTCCATGAGTCATAATTGATATTGTAACCTAATACATTCATATAGAAAATCATCACATGTCAATACTTAACTATAAACTAAAATTACATCCTATAACTGTGGTTTTGATTTAGTTTCTTAGTATCTTAGACTTAAGGAAAACCCTTTATCGTCGACATTAAGCTACATAAAGTAATTAATAAAATGTCATTTATTAGTAAAAAATAATAAGAAGAAAAAACTTGAAAGGGTGTAACAAATAATTAGAAATAAGGTTGTTGGGATGAGGTTCAAAGTCATAAGGGATGGAAGAATCTATAGGCAGACTAACCTTAGCCAACAAACCATGCCCTTTAGTACAATCTGAATTCCATGGTTACATAGTCATTCATTAACCATACATACCATCCTCCTTCTCTAAGTTATCCTATTAACAATGAAAACATGACTAACCCTTCTTCTCCATCAATCTAAACTCCTAATTTCATTTCATTACCCTAACTGTAGTACTTGTACTCTTTTAAAATCAAATCCCTTTTTACACCAAATACTCTTAGAAACAAAAAGTACTCTAGTATACTCTCCTACATCCATAAGAATTAAAATTTGACAATCATCATGACAAGATTCGAATCATACCTTAATCGATTTCTTGTTTTAATTCCACTAACAATAACCAATAGAACTTGCATCCCACTTCTCTTACAAAACCTTTTATCAAACCTTTTACTATTAGATATAGATAAGGATTACTTAGTTGATAGAGAAAAAATATACCTCACCTTTTCTTTAGTTGATATTTCTTTCAGAGATCTCTACAATGGGAAGCTCTGCTATTGCAAAAGAGAGGAAAGAATGATGTGGGATATTTGCATAGAGGATTTCATAATAGGGCTTCCATTTTTCTCTAGTTTTCTAAAACTACCCTTACCTAATAACTTAATTTTCTTATGCCTTTTCTTTAAGAAAATCATTTCCCTTTCAATGATTTTGCAAGGTTTTACATTAGGATGGTTGGGTTTTATCCGATTAGGCCTGAGGTTGTAGGAGTTTCCTTGATATATTACATGTTTAGCCCTATCAATGGGTTAAGCTAATGAAGGTTAGGGTGGTGGGGTTCCATTTAACATGGCTTGAAAAGATCTATTAATAAATGGAGAGACACTGTATGGATTAGAGAAAAAGAGTCACATACTGAATGTCTCCTAGAGGTCTTACAAGTGGTCATCGAGCTTGTAACTTTTGACCATCATATCGTCAACATAGACCTCTGTATATCTTCTAAGTTGAGGTTTAAACATGTCTACAACCATTTTTTGATATGATGCCTTAGTATTTTTAATCCAAAGGGTATGACTTGGAAACATGCTAAAAGTATGTAAGAAATGATGTGAACACTTGTCTTTTAGGTCCATTTTGATTTGATTTAGCATGAGGCATCTATAAAGGCATGACCTAAGGTCAAGTTGAGTAGTTGATCTATTCTTGAGAGATAGAAATAATCTTTTGGGTATGGCTTAATCAAATCAGTGTAGTCAACACACATCCACTACTTCCTATTGGATTTGTTAACCAGCATAATGTTGGTTAGACAGGTTGACTATTTTTCTTCCTAAATGAACTTGACTTTCAGTAGCCTTCGAAGTTCTTCAATTGTTGCTTCCAAGCAAAGGCAAAGTGTTCCTTCTTTTACTTGAATGGTTTTACATTCTTGTCAATGTTAAGACTATGCTTTGATATTTTTAGGGACATGCCTTACAAGTCAAATAGTGAAGCAACAAATACATTAGCATTTTTTACTACTAAGTCAATAAGTTGATGTTTGAGCTTTGGTGATACAAAAGTCCCTATTATCGTAGTGAGCTCAAGATCATCCCCAAATAAGATTTCTTCCATCAACTCATTCGGTTCTTTCCTTTTGGTTTGTTTTTGTTAGAAGGCAATATCTATTGTGAAGATTTGTTTTACCCTAAGTGCTTTTATGTATATCTCCCTAGCTCCTAGCTGCTATGGCAAATGCTTATTCCCATCAAGGGTGGTGAATTTGGCTTTTAGGTGCAAGGACGAAGTGATCATTTCAAATGTTGTCACGCTGAGTTGTTTGATGATGGCATTGAATGGTGACTAATAATCTACGATGACAAATTCAACCTAACATTTAGCAACGTATTGCTCATCTCCTATCTCCATTTCAAGGGTGATGATGCCCCTCAATTAAACAAATTGGTTGTTAAATGACAATAGGCTTGGATGGTAAGGTTGAAGTTTTTCAAGGAGCTTCACCTTGATTCAATTGTAGGTGTATTTGTAAAGGACATTAGTAGATCTCCTCGTATCTATTATGGATTTCTAGACATTGAATCTCACTATTCTTAGTGATCACAATGGCATCTTAGTTTGGAGAGAGGGAAGGGGGGAGGGGAGTTGGGGTTTGTATGTGAAATCTCACACTTATCTAAAGGATTTCTCTAACAATTATATGTGATTTGATGGATTTTGAGTAAAAATGTATAAATTTTCATTAAAATCACATATAATTACTTAACAAAAGTGTAATTCATATTTTTGTATTTTGATGCTCCAAAGTAGCATATATTTAAAGAATTTAAGCTTTTCGTATTTGATCTTGTAGGTCTTGGGACTACCATGTAATGGTAACCCCAATTCATGAAGCTAGAAACAAAGAAAAAAGTAAAGAAGCATACTTGGAAATTATAACTACTGGCATAATGGTAAGCCTATCTACTGTACAGACGGTACTTGGAACAAAATCAAGTCAAGTTGCAAAACTAAAAGTGTATACAGGTATGACGGTACACAGTTACTGTCATGATAGTATACTTGACTCCTATAGCAAAAACATGCCGTTTCATTAAAAGAAAAAAGAGAAGTGCATGACATGTGTCCACCAGCATGACGATACCCTTGCTTACCATCATGCCAGAAGCTACCTAATATAAAATTTTCTTCTTCTTCATTTTCTATAGATTTGGCTTTATAATTTCCAGGGTTTATGGTTCTAGTTTCCGCCATTTCTCTCTTCTTTTGGCTATTTTAGGTTACTTTTAACATAGTTTTATGATTTCCATGGAGTTTTCTTACATTTTCATGATCATAGTGTAAAGTATTAATAGATTTGAGCTCTTTTCAAGATTTAGTTTTGGGGATTTCCATTGCATCCATAGAGATTATTGAGAAAATCTTGAGGAACTCCATTATTGAGGTTGAGGAGTTCAGTTATGTAATGTTTCTCATACTTTTTCTATGTTTAATACAATGTTTATTTTCATGTTCATGTGTATTATGTGTTGAATGTTTATTTTTCATGCATGTGATAAATAAAGCTTATTATGCTTATGGATAGTATGTAAACATGATGAAGTAGTTGTGGCTATTAATGTTTTTGTATTGTAATAGTGTAAATTTGAAATTTCACTTAGTTCCATTGTGTAATTAGGTATAACTTAAGTGTTAGGTTAATATTGAGTTAGATAACGTTTCCTACACATTATGCCTCCCCCGTTGTTATCCTAATAAGGTTTAGATATCGTAATAGGATTCGAAAACCCTAGATAAAACTTAGAATTTCAAATTTGAATGGGTAATTCTTGAGAGTTAGGACTTAAATCCTTGTACTTACCTAGAGCTAAAAATTGGTTAGAATGAGAAATCAATTCTAACATAATTATTTAAGTAGTAACAAGACTTGAATAGCTAGTTGATAGTGTATATAAGATATTGATAATATAGTGCTCCTGTTATACGATAGAATTTACGAAACAAGAGTCGGATAAATTTTGTGAGTTTGAGTAAAATCCATATTTAAACTATCGTAAATACTCTAATAGCATGACCATAATGATCTTAGATGATTGTTTACTCGTTACTCATACATCTTTTATAAAGAAATTAACATCCTAATATGGAGAGAAAGCTAAAATCTACGCTTAATTCAATTGTAGTTTTTACTTTTATTTAGATAACTTGCATGTTCTTTCTCATAAATTTCTCAATTAGTTATTTAGATTAGAATAGAAATAATAGAATCTAGTCCTTAGTTCTCTTTCTAAACTATATTCTTTTCTTCACCACAAAATACAACCTTGGTGCTTACTATATACTATAAATTGACCAGTACACTTGCCGTTAACTTACAATTTCTACAAATATTTTTCAAAAGATTGCAAGTGAGATCAATTTATTATATAGTGTTTCCACTATTTTTAAAAGGGGGAAAGTTTATATTTGTTCATGACATTATAGAAGATGATCATGATACCAGTATGAATGTAAGGTCTTTGCTTGTGAATATGGAGAGATTGTTGCAAGAGTAACCTTTGAACAAAGCTTATATTTGCTGGCCAGTGGATTCATAGATTATGCTACGTTTATTTGGTTAGCTTCTCGGGTCGAGTCTACCTATGATGGTGTTTATAACACCATTAGGGGCCTAGTTATGTAAGTGTTGCTAAAGGTTCCCTCATTTCAAGGTCTTATTGTATGCCTTCTCAAGGTGACTCTTTCTACCTAGTTTTTTAGGTTTGCTATATATTGTTTAACGAATCTACGTTATATTGCATTCTTGAGTATGTTTTTGAGTTAATGGCACTCATTGGTGTTATGTCCTTGCTTCAAATGGAAGTTGCAATATCTGCTTTGGTCTTTGTGATTGGGTTCACCCCTTGCTTTTTCTTAGTCTGAACAAGATGCCTTGGTTGTGCATTTCCAAGAAGATGTCGCCTAAGGATTTGTTAAGGGGGTATACTTCATGTAACTTAGGACAAGGTACATTTTGCCTCCTAGGTTGGTCCATTAGTCATGGTAGGAGGATCCTTTGAATCTTGGACTAAGGTGGTCTTTAACCTTTCTCAATCTTTTTCTTTATTTTTTTCATTTCTATCTAAGTTATCTTCGCATTTGACATGAATGTCATCCTTTTGATCCATGTATTATTTCTTCTTTTACCAAATTTGGCCATTGTTCAAGGTTTGTTCTTGTAAAGAGACTTAAAGAACTCCTTGAAGGGTTTAATGTTCGAAATAGATGCGTATATGGCTGTTCCTTTGTTTAATTGTGCTATCTTGACCATGGTCTCATTAAAGTAGGCCATATAGCTTTGAAATAGTTTATCATTGCTTTATTGAATGGAATAAAGAGACAATGAGTCTTTAGCAGGTGATTTGGTTACTTAGAAGTGTTGTTAGGATTGAGTAAGCTTGCTAAAGGAGGAAAGTGAGTTTTCAAGTAAATGGCTAAACCATATTTTAGTTGCTTTGGCACAAAGTTCTTGGAAAAGCTTTGCATATGATGCCATCGCTCAACCCATGTAAGTTCATCATGATTTTGAAATGAATGAGATGGTCATTTGGGACGACTATTCCATCATATGGGTTTAAGTGAGGAAGTTGGACATTATAGGGAAGGACCTCTTCCTAAACAGCTTTCGTGAATGGGTTTTTATTAGATGAGAAGGAGGTAATGAGGATAGTGTTGCCGATCTCTTGTTTCTTGAGATTTGATTGAGGCACCCCTTAAGCTGCTTGAAGCACATTTGATCAAAGAAGCGGGGGAGTACTGCTTCTACTTGGATTGACTTCTTCATCTGCACTACATAATTATGCTAACTCTAAGAGTTGGTTAAGTAAGCAACCTGGACCTTAGAGTCAACCACTTGCTCCGTTTCATTACCATACTTCAGTTCATATTGCATTTTTTATTCTTTGTTTTAAGGAGTGGGGTCTGGCCCCTTTTGCCTCTATAGATGCAGGCAGAGGAGCCCTTTAGGCAAAGTGTATCTTACTATAGTTTTAACTTACGTATGTAGGATTGAATTTTTTCAGTTTTTTTTTTATTCATTTTGCGATTTTGCTTTTGAATTTCCTCATTTTGCTTTTAAATGGTGTCATTTTGTTTTGCCAAGCCAAGACATGTGGCCTTTAGCTCATTAAGGCATTAGGCACCATTTGTGAGGCACCCTAACCCTCTAGGTTAGTTGGTAGTTAACTATTGGCATTAGATGTTTCAATTATATTGTTTTGTTTTTTTATTTTAGGGAATTTAGTCATCATTCCCTATGGATGATGCCAAGATGTTGGCTTGGATCTTTTGCCAATTAGTTTTCAGGATCTAAGAGCATGAGGCTTAAGTGGTCAAGGGAGCAACCTACAAGGAAGATAAGGGATGAGCCACTATGCTAGGAAGTTGTCCAGTATTGCCACTTTGATGCTTAAGTTAGTGAGAGGAAGATAAGAGATTAAATTCAAGAAAGAGTACATAAATGTATGGTTCTTTCTTTCCTTAGACTTAGATTGTGGGCTTACGTTTTGCAAGGATTTAAGGAAGGGTATTTAAAAGGTGCATGCTTATCCACATAGCATCAAGAATTAGGGGAAATGACAAGATTTCTTGACATTGGCAGAGGAATTCCTAAGCCTTGTGGTTGACTCATCCTTCTCAATGTTCTATGCCATCCTACACTTAGGCTATACTAATTGATATGAGGGTGAGCCATTGATCGTCACATCCCATTATATGTGATGAGGGTGATGTATGTACGGGTGAGGAGTGGCTCATTAAGGAGTCATATCCTAGAGGTCATGCGCCTATTTAGGGTTTGTAACCATTCTAGTTTTGTGGTCAAGGTAGTTAGTGGTTCACTTGTCTTAGGCTAAGCTAAGGGCAAGATCATTTGGCTAGGATGATATCATGGTAGTGGCCATGGGGTTAGTTGAGGTCTTAGTCATCTCAATCGCATTGTAAGTCGGTTGTTTGATTATGCGGATTTAGCCTTTGTGCAATCCCCATTCACTGGGGATGTAGCCTTAGGTTATTTTGGTCTTAGGCCTTGGGCTATGCCTATTAACTAGTGTCAACTATCAATAACCTTATGTTTGTTGAATCTCTAATGCCATTCTCTTATCAATAGTATGAATAGTCATTTATCTAATTATAAATTGTCATGTGGGAGGGGGAGGAAAAAAATATTTTGAATAAAATGCATCCTCTAGCTAAATGCTTATTTCAATATCGACTCCAAAAATTTGTCACAAGTGCATTTTCTTGGAGTGATTAGGGAGAGAAGAGATGCATTATGTTTATAGTACTAGGTTGTCACTTTATGTCACTCTTTTGGAATTAGTTAAAATTATTTTAAGGTGAATTTCATTAAAGTAACTTATCTTACTGAGAAAAGTAGTTTCATCCGCTAGTATGACGAAGTTACAAATTCTCACACACCATTTGATCTATCCTTTCCTATCATCCTAGATCCATCTAAAGTGCCGGTTTCTATGCAAAACCCTCTTATGTTGTTTGGGATTAAAGGGTTCTGTGTTCTTGAATTCCCTCTAAAGACCAGCAAATTAAGATGACTTCACTCGTCAAATAATAAGGAAACTCCAACAGTTGGAATGTCGGTGAAAATGACTAGAGAGTTGAGCTAGTGGGAAATTGCCTAACTATGGTGTTGTACTAATTACCAAGATTGAACGTTCAGTCGGATCAAATGATATCCACTTCCATTTTCCGGCACAGAAGGCTTTAACTTTTTCAACGTGCCTCTCTTTTCTTTTCGAGTAATCTTTAACTGACACAAAGGTTCCGAGGAATTTCTATGAAAATAAATAAAAAATAAAAATAAAAAGAAGCAAAACCTAAAGAGTTTTGAGGAATTTCCATGAAGTTCTTAGATAAGGACACCTGTTCTCTTCCGAAGGAACCTTTGAGGGGCGGATAGTGACATGGAGTAACAGTTCAAAGCTTAAATTCCCTTTTATTCGTTTTATTTGAATGCAGGGAAAAAAAAAGGGGAAAAGAATTTGAAATACTTGTTGCAAATTATAGACCAATTCAATAATTTTTATCTATTCTTATCATATATATAAATAATATAGCACCAAATAGTAGTTTAATATCTTACTTATTTGAAAAACATAAGGGTAAATGGTATACTCCCTTATATTTGTGTTATATATGTTTGACTCTTTTATTCTTAACACTGAGCTTTACGACCACTGGATCTTTTAAACAATATGTATTTTCCCTATTTTACTATTTTTCCTTGATATAAAATGATAAAAAAATACTTACAATTAAAAAATATATAAAATTAAAGGTAAGATAGCCATGTATCAATTAAAGTACAATTTTTTATAAAGAATTTTTATGTAAACATTCAATTATAAAGATAAGTGGGTTAAGTGCACATAAAGCATATATAAAAGGGTGTATTTGCAATTTAGCATTGATTTTATGCTTTCCTTATTTATAATTTTAATGTTTTTACTATTTTATTTAAGGAAAAAATCGTAAAATATATTCTAAATGCACTTTTTAAAAATGGATTTAAATGTCTAAACACACCATTAGATAAATGCATATGAAATAAATACAAATGAATACATTTGCAATTTATCCAAATATAATAGTGATATAATAAAAAAACAGAAAAGGACATAGAAGATGCAAGAACGAAGAAGTAGGAGGGCAATTTACGCTTGAAACGTTGTTGTGGAAAGGGGGAAGGGATTTTTCTCCGTTTTCTTTTTGCGTGAAAATAATTTATTCAAAAATAGATTGACATCAAAAGTTTGGAAAACGGGATTTCATTGTCCTCAGATAACAATCTAGCTAAAGGGAAAATCCCAAAAAACTACAACACATAAGTGGGACGGAAGCTATCATATTATTATTGTACTGGTTTTTATTCCATATGTACTGATGATGCGAGTATCCTAATCACGTACTAAATATTTATATGCTATATATGCCAAAAAGTGCATGCTTTGCAGTTGCACTCGAACATATACAATTATGAACATTTAAAATAGATGATTAAAGACATCCAGATATGTTTTGACAAACTCAATGGGGGGTTAATTAACAAAAATTAGAAGTTTGAGGTCTTAATTGCATAACTTAATTCATCTCGAGTTAAACGGTAACAATATATAAGTTAAGGAACATATTTTGGTTTTTTCGCCACACAATTACTGGGGTAGAAAAGATATGGACTTTTCCTTGTAGGGTGGGAAAGGAAAGGCTTCTTCTTAATATAAATATCGACATGAACATATATCACATCATGAATCAAGGTCATATGTATAGTAGGCGTTGGGAAAATAAGAAACTTCATCAAAAATTCCTTCAACAACAAGGCGTTGAGCATAAATTCCTTTTCTATCAAATGAACAAGTTCCGTCACTTTTTAACTCATTCTCTTCTTCTTCTCCTCCTCTTTTTTTTAACAGTGTTAAGATTACTAATAAAAAATATTGATTTTTCTTAAATTATCTTTTGAAGTTTAATGTTATTGAATTTCATATCCACTCAAATCTTTACATGTCAAATTTAATACATTACCTCTGATAGTTTATTTTTATACTTTTTGTCCAATAAATATTTACCATGTCATCTTTATCAAGATGATGGGAATTCAATAACTTCATATTTTAGGTTTCAAAGTTAACAAGCGAAATTTCAACTTGAAAAATATTTAGTAATTTTTCATTCCAATATAAGATTGAAAAGGACACCCCAAATCCAAGTAATGTTTTTCACAATACTCCTTTTTATGCACGTAAACTTACTTAAAGGTTAGAATTGTGAATGTTATATTTTAACCTTTTCTTTTTCCTTTTTCTTTTCCCTTACCAAAACCAATGTAACATTTGCATATTGATTTTACTTGTATCCTATCTAACATATACTTTTACTCACGGTGGAAATACATACTCAGGATCAAGTTAATGTTTCATATCGAATTAACTTTTATCACTATAAAGAATACATAGATTTAGTTAAATGCTGTGAACAATTATTTTTTAAAATTAAATAATCACTTCGATCATCTTATAAAAACAGTTATATTTTATAATTAGTTACTTTATTTTGTAATCGTCTCGATTTGTACAATAGCGTCATATTTATGCTATCTGTGTTGTACTATGTTGATTTTGTAATTTATCTTTATGTTTATTTTTTTTATAATGGTATTTAACTATTTCTCATTGCTGCATGAGTCAAAAGTATCATCCTTCCATTAAAAATTCCTGTACTCTTAGTTTAGTTTTCATCATATTCCATGTTTCACTACGTTATAGGTCTAATGTATAAAGGGTCTCGTAACATCTTCATTAACTACTACAATAAGTAGATTTATTTTGCGAATAAGTTGGACTTAATGGATGGACGGAGAGCCCGAGACCAATGTAAGTCTTACTTCCAAACCCATTTCTATAGTAGTTGCAGTAAAGATTTCAGTATAAGCTATTCAGATTTTATGGTGCAATCACTTAAACATCTGGATTATCATAAATAAAATTTATTAACCGTAGAAACAAAATCATCAACAATCAAAATAAAACTGTTAAATAATTTTTCATGAAGACTATTAACAGCTTCTACAAGGATTAATGAATAATTTATGGTAACTGAAAAATGATTTCACCCTATAATTACTTTTAACTATCTGTACGGTTATTAATTGTTAAACCCAGTCAGCCAATAATCTCGGAAAAGTGAAGTAGTTACCTCTAATCATACATGTGATGAATGTCAACCCTAACTTTAGCCCTTTGCATTGGATTGGACGTGAACTGAAGTTGGGCACACAGTTTTAGCCTTTCTTTAGGTGTGATTTTCATATATATAAAGAGATCTAATTACAGTAGTTACATGCATATTGTATGAATCTCACACTATTAATAGTCTTAAAAGAGTGATATAGCCATACATATAATCAGCGCAATCAGTAAAGATAATACTCAAATGTCTTTTCATTTTTAATTTAAAAAGACAAAATACTTTGAAAGGGGTAAAAAAGATAAAAATGCACGTGAATGAAAAGGATATTCATACGTCGCGAGGGCCCTTTGGCTCCTTGATCTGGTTGAACTCTTGCGTTCCGCAACCGACTACTCCAATAGAGAGGAGCTCAATTCCTATCCATCGCCTTGAAAGGTGGGTCCCCATTAGATTATTCTGCAACCCATGCGCGATAAATTATTGCAAGATGCACGAGAAGTCGAGAACATCTGAGATGACATTCATCCCAACATGTGGGCCGTCCAATTGTTGTCTTCCTGCATTTTGGACTGTTGGGTTGCCATTTGTTACCTCTCTTTTGAAAGTCATAAAACTAAGAGCATGTTCAGTGGTAGAATGTTTGAAGGGTTCATTAAAACTATCACATCGTTATTCTAAAGAATTTCCCCTTTTTCTTACAGGGACTTATCATTTTCGTGGAGGTTTGGTGGGATTCTTAACACAGGTTTCTTATATGTTATTTTATAATTGTTGTAGATTACATTGGTTAATTGTTCGCCATTTAGTTTTTTCTTTTTCTTTTTCTATACAATAAAAAATAAATAATCATGTTAATGAATAATATAGAATTTTGATCTCCTAAAATTACTTTTCTAAAGTTATTTTGTTACAATGTAAACACGTATAATTAATAATTGATATTATAAGAAAAAAGATAATATCATAATGATATTACTTAATAATTCCAAAATTGTGACAATCTCAATTGTTGAATTTATAAATTTACTTAAAGTATTTTAGATGATCCATTTCCTCATAAGATAAGATAAAATCTATGATTATATATAAATGTTATTATTATGCTCAAAAACCATAAGATGTAATAGCTTTGCTTCATGTTCCAATATATTATAAAAACATATATGTCACGTTTGGTTTATAGGAATTAGCTAAATGGAATCACAATCCTGAGTTATATTTCCTCTCCTCATATTTGATAGTTTACTTATAAGACAAAATCACGATTCCACAAAATCAGTGATTCTAACTTCAAAGGAAATTTGATTTAGGCAATTCCAATCAATATTCATTAATTAGGATTAATTAGAATTACTTTTTTTAATATCATTGCATTCTATTTCATTTCATTTTGTAGGCATTTTCTTTTTTCTTTTTACTTTTTCTTTTTTTTTTTTTTTTTTTTTGCTCAAAAGATGTATTCTTTCATTGATCACTCAGGTTCAAATAAATTTGAATGAAGACAATCAAACACGATATAATTTGATACTAAGTCGAGAATGAGTAGCTATTAAAGGAAAGATGGGGGCAAAGCCACTAATCACTAGGACACATTCTCCTCCTTGTAAATTTATCCACCTAATCTACCACCTTATTTACAATGCTAAGAGTATAGTAAATGATGTAACCTAGTAAACTATTAGGTTCCTGCTTAATATCTAGAATGATGGGCCGATAGGCCTAGCCTACTAACATACTAGTCTTGTTAATGGAGTCAACTATATTAACAGTATTAGATTCTATGATCACGATAGGCCATGCCTTTTCTTTTACCATCAATATTGCTTCCTTCACAGCTATACACTCTACCATATCTACACTATAACTTGAAACCATCTTTGAAAAGGCTGCACATACTTTCCCATTCGAGCACGTAGCTACACTGGCTATAGTAGCTATTCTATCCTTCAAGTCAAAAGCTTGATCCATGTTAATTTTGACCATTAAATCAAGCGATGCTCTCCAATTGTTAGGTATTGTTCCTTTATCGCTTTCTCTAACGAGATCTTCTTTTCTATTTAAATTTAACCATTCTTTCTCTTGAATACATACCATCATGACCACTTTGTTTTGATCTAACCTTTTCTGCTCGTATATTACTTTACATCTTACCTTCCAAATCGACTAAAGAACCCTCCTTATCTTACAAGCAATGACCTTTTGTTCATCAGATCCACTCTTTGTCCCTACAAGAAGAGATTCGAACCAAGGAACAAACTTTTCCTTAGATCTGGTGTGAATACAAACACTAATTGCTCTAAACCAAATTGCTGCGGTTTATGGGCACTAAAAGAGGATGTTTCCTAAGGTTTCCTTCTCACCACAAAATTCGCATGCATCATGGTAGATGATGTTCCTTTTCATGAGGTTGGATTACATAGGTAACGAATCCCAAAACACTCTCCATAGAAAGTATTTTACTTTTGGTTATAAATCAAGTAGCCATAACCATTTCCATTTTTTATCTGTAACAAAGTAGGATGATGAAGACTTGTCATTTGAAGTGCTCCCTTACTGCCTGGTCTGCTGTTCTTCCCGTGATAAGTAAAAATAGGCCAACTTTATCGTGTAGTCACCCGATCTAGTGAAAGGCTAAATCAGTTTGTCTTGCCTCTCTCTAGTAGGTATATTTATCTCCTTGATTGCCTTCTTTTCATTTTCCAAAATGTAATTACTAATGTTATTCAAAGTCCAAAATCATCCTTCCTTGTCTATAAGTTTATCCATTGTCAATTCTAAGTTCAAGTTATGATCTTTCCTATCTAACTTGTAGTTGTTCAAAGTAAGGATCCATTTATCTTGCCATACTTCCACCTTCTTACCATTTCCTCTTTGTTAGAAACCACCCCTAAACAGTATGTCTTGTCCCTCCAATAAACTTGACTATCCCTAAGATGCCTTTCCTCCCTTTCTAGCCTCTCTTCAATATGTGTCCAAAGAGTAAATACCTTTTAACAACTGTTCCAATAAAGCCCTTGGGTTATATACTACCCTCCAAGCTATCTTGCTGAGTAGAGCAAGCTTGAATAAGTGTAGGTCCTTGAAACCCATTCCATCCTTCATCTTCGACTTTCGCATTGTATTCTAGTTAATCCAATAAATCTTTTTGTCCCCACTAGAAATTGGCTAAAAAACTATTGATTTTATTGCACCAATTTATAGGAAACTTAAAGCATCCCATATAATAGGTTGGGATAGTAAATGCTATAGCTTTTAGTAGGATTTCTCTCCCTACCAAAGTCAAAAGCTTTTGCTTCCATCCTTGTATTTTCTGTTCAATTTTGTCTCTCAGGAACTTAAGTGCCTCCGTTTTAGACCTACCACATAGAGTGGGAAGCCCTAGATAACACCCTAGATCATCTGTGGTTCTTACCTCCGATTATGCTAAAACTCTATCTCTAACTTGAACTGGAACATTCTTACTAACAAACAAGTAAAACTTTGCAAAGTTGACTTGTTGACCTAATGTAAGGTAATAGTCAGTTTGGGTTTCTTTAAAATAATCCAAATTTTCCTCATCAACATCCATGAAAAATAGAGAATCATCAATAAACAATAGGTATATCACTATAGGGCACTCTCTCTTGATCCTTAAGCCCTTCAAAATCTCACTTTCTGTTAGAAAATGCAATCTTTTTTTATAATACATTAAGAACTAAAATGAATATGTACAAAGAGAGTAAGTCTCCTTGTCTTAATCCCCTTATAAGTGAAACATGCCCTACAGTTCTACCGTTTACCACAACATTATATTCTACAGTAGTAACACACATCAACTAGTTTACCTATCTCTAATTCAATCTTGATTTACATAACACCCTTCTTAGAAAATCCCATTCTACCCTAATATAAGCCTTGTTCATATCTAACTTTAATGCACATGTGTAATATTTCCCTCTCTTCTTATTTTTTAAAAAGTGAAAACACTCATGAGCTATCGAAATGTTATCCTAAATCAACTTGCCTGAAATAAAGGCATTTTGATTTCAAAGATAATCTCCTAAAGAAATGGTTGAAGTCTTTCAACTAGAATTTTGGAAATGACTTTATATAAGATATTACACAAGCTGAAAGGTTAGAAATGAGATGCTGATTCAAGGGATGCAATTTTAGGAATTAAGACCAAATTAGCGATGTTTAGGGACTTAGGAAACATAATTGTAGAGAAGAATCTTTGGACTACTCTAATAATGGAATTTCCAATGACACTCCAATAATGATGATAGAACATCCTTGGAAATCTATTTGGCCCTAGTGCTTTAAGAGCACTTATGTCAAAGATAACAGCTTCAATCTCCTAAGGAGTTACCTCTAAGCACAAAATTTGGTTGTCATCTTCTAAAAAAGTCGAATCTCCCCACTCTAAGACGTACGATATGTCTCTAATAGCACCTTTTTGAAATAGTTGGGTAAAAAATTCAGTGAAGGCTATTGCAATTTCCAAATCCTCTTCCTTCCACTGATTATTCATGTCTTAAATTCTTGTCACTATGTTCCTATGCCTTCTTGTTAATGTGGTTTTGTGAAAAAATTATGTGTTTTGTCTCTATAATTCAACTAATTAACTCTAAATCTTTTATGCTAAAACTTTTCTTCTCTACTCCACATCTACTTCAGCTCACCTAAAATAGCTTCTTCCTCATCTTTGTGTCGTCCCACTCATTGTTTTGGAGCACACTAATTTTGGTTTATAGTTTTTCAATATGTTTTTTACCATTTGTGACCATTTTTCTATTCCAATTTTCTAATCCTTTATTGAATATTTCTAGGTTTTCCATCTCATGCACCATAGCATCACCTTTAGCACTAAGAAACCAATTTTTTTAAATAACCTCCTTGCATCCTTTTAAGCTTCTCTAGAAATTATCAAACCTGAAAAATTTCTTAATTCCAACATTTTCATCATCAAGAGGCACTATCAAAGGGACATGATCCGAACCAATAGCTAGCATGTAGATGACTTTATTCTAAGGAATTTTAGCATCCAACTATTTGAGACCAATGCTCTATCTATTCTTTCTTTAACCAGAACTCCATCATATCTTTTATTGAGCCAAGTATATTTTTGACCATGGTACCTAATGTCTTTTAAGTTTGCATAAGACACCATCTCTCTAAAACCCTCTAATTATCTCTTAGTCCTTTGACCCCTTTACATTTCTCATGTTCATTTGGGATTTCATTGAAATCACCTATATACATCCAAGGCTCTACTATAAGTTGTGATACATGAATCACATCCCTCCAAAGATTCTTTTTATCAATGAAGTCGATTGGAGAGTAGATCTACATTATCACACAAAGGTTTTCCATCTTCATACTTTATTCTAGATAAAATGAAATTTTTTGTAAAATACACCTCCTGAGATCACTAAAGGGATAAACCCCTTGCTTTCCTAATAAGATAAATGTGGAAAGCATTAGAATGTCTTGTCTTCCTTCTCACTCTATCAACAAACTATTTTTTATTTTTTGTCTCTATTAGAAATACCAAACTAGGCCTAAAATTATTCAATAAGGCTAATAGATTTTGAATTGTCAAGGTAGGCTACAAACCTTGATAATTCCAATTGATTAGCTTCATGGCCTCCATATGGTTGTTGAAGGTTAACCACCATGTTAACCACCACCACCCCTAAATTCTTCATCGATCATCATCATAATTGGAACATTGACTAGATTTTCATCCTCATCCTTCAAATTTACTTTTTTGCTTTTTCTCTTTTCTGTATTTAGGCTTTTCTTTTTCTCACTAGTTGGAATGTCAACTTCCTTACCAATGTTGAACCTCAAATTGCAATGCTGATTTAGCTCATCCTTCATCAATTTCAACCTCTTCTCACAAGTATTTTGCTGCTCCTCTCTCAATCTTTTAAGATTTAGTTCTTTCAATGTCGTCATAACCTTCTTTGGAACTCTGATCTCTATTTCCTTCTATTTACTAGGAGTCATGTTGTTGTTGTCACTATCCTTAAGGGGAAGTTCCACGATGTAGTTTGAGATGGGGGTTGTAAATTGTGGTAATTTGGGCTTTGTAGGATGACTGATGAGATGGTTTTGGTTGGAGAGCAAATTATCGCTTTTTGGTTGTCAACATGAGAATTATGATTTATGTTTAAGGCTAAGGGTTTCTTTAGTGATGTTAATTTGAGGATTCTGCTTGGGTTGTTTTTAGTGTTTAGGTTCTAGGTGTTAGGTATTTTTGCAATTTGATTGGGTTTAATTGACACTATAGGAGGTGAAGCACCTTTGTCAACTTTATGCCATGAATCCCCCTCTATCCGAGCTCTCTTTTAATCCAAACCAGAACTTATCCTTTACGTTGAAAGCTCTCAAACCTGGTTTGAATAAGTCATTAGCTTGATTTTTAAAGGAAAATGTTCTAGCTAAGTGACCCGACCTTCCACAAATGAAGCAAAAATCTGATAGTCTCTCATACTTCATTGACACATTATATCTTTCCCTACTCCTCCTTCCTACCCAAATCTCCCTTTTTAGTGGTTTTTTAACATCTATATTAACTCTCATCCGTAGGAAACTTCTTCTTAAGTTGTTTCCTAATCTTGGTGATTCAACCTCAATTAATTATGCCAATGTTGTTCATACCAACTTTGCATTGTATTCAGTCATTTGATCTAATTTCATACCATGGATCTGGATCTAAAATGCTACTCTATCTAATTGTAATTCATCAATGTTCAACTTCAGTTTCCATTCTTCCATTACTAGCACATGCTCAAACATAGTTGATAAAGGCATATTTTAGTGTACGAATTTGGTTGAATTATTATTGATTTTATAGAAATCATTAAGAATTGGTACTTAAGTATTTTCATTTGAACATTTCAAGCATTGGAGGATTCAAAGTGGAAATACAATCAATTTAGAGGAGTTTTACGCAAATGAATGAAGCTCAAATCAAGCCACGATACTTTGGAATCGAAGGTAGCTGGCCTTAAGCTAAGCTACATTTAACACTAGTCGCTTTGGATGTCTATGTCACCGGCCTTAGAAGATACACCACCGGCCTCAATAAAAAAAAGATCCATTCGAAAGCAAGCCTAGTTTTCTTTATAAATAGACGTATGTTTCATAGTTTAGACAAATTTTTATATCTTCTTTAGAATTAGAGAGTGTTAGAACAGTTAGTAGATTGTTTTTTAAGAATTTTTCTTTAGAATTTCTTAGATCGTTCAGAAGATTTCACTTTTGCTACAGAGATCAACGTTGGAGTGCGATTGAAGTGCACTCTTTACAATTATAGAATTGGAGATCTCTATACTATTTATGTTTATGTAATTCTATGATTTATTCTTACTTTTAATCATGAACTTCTTTGCGAATTCAATTATTATCTATGCTTTTGTTTTAATTTCCATGGCTTGCTAAGTTTTATTTGTGTGAATTGATAAAACCCTAAGTAGCTAAGATGAAAATTGTATTCTTGTTATAGGGTTAATAGATATATGGATGATTCATAATTGTAATTTCTATGATTTCGATTATAATTCTCTAATTGATTATAATTGTTAGAAATGCTATTGATACGAGAGTTGATATAAGGTTTGTTAGAAATTCTTGATTAATTTGATTGACTAATACGAGAGCAGCGTTAATTAGATTAATTAAAAATTATCTAAGGATTAATGTGATGTCTTGAGTTAATTATTCATTAAAACATTATGGATAATTGATTTAAGAAATTAGATGATCATAACATCGGGAGATGTATGATTATAATTTAGAGTCCACTATTAATTGAAGATGCGAGAGCTAACTAACTAATTAGATGTTTAAATCCTTAATTTCAAGGCATGATAATTTCACTTGAATGACCATATAACTATTAATCTATATAACATGATAATAATTTGATTTGCATAACTAGGATAGATTCTATGTTTCCCACAATTCTCAATTGATTACTTGGTTTTAGACATTTTAATGTAATTTCCTTTTTCATAGTTTTAAGGTAATTATTATATTAGTTAATTTAATTTTGATTGCTTGAATATTGATAAGAACTAACATATGATTAGTAATTTCTTACTACTTAAGGGATTGATGACCTTATTTGCTCTGTATGACATGATTATGACCCAATGTACATGTTAGAATATTCACGATTTAATTCCATATATATATATATATATATATATCTAGTTGAAGTGATAACTCTTATTTTAAATACATTTCATATAATGATTTTATAGTATTTCCTTTATATCTTTGTTTTTCTTTTTAAAGAAGTTGATACTTAATTGAGTAAAATTTTGATTTCAAGGTTTGAACATATTCTTGGATTGAAAACGAAGAAAAAGAATCAAGTTTCACTTAATTTGGAGTTCAAATGAATGAGTTATGAAGTTTTGAAGTTACATAAACAATAGAAGAAAGGGGTAATTTTTGGTAAAAAAGTTACACAATTTGAGACACAACTGTATCCCTAGACTGTATCTATACAGGAAGATTTTTTGTACCAAGGTCAGTAAGTTACACAACTTGGAGACACAACTGTATCCTAGGTTATGTTTGGTGACGAAAAAAGAAACTTCACAATACATTATAAAAGGACTTATGAGGGTTTTGCACATAACCTTGAACATTCAAAAGAGAAGAGACTTGAAGAAAAGGAGAAAAAAGAGGCAAAAGCAACATCTAACTTCAAGATTGAAGAGATTTTTCATCAACAAAAGGGGTTTTTCATGTTTTATTTCTTAATTTTGTTGCAATTCGTTTTTAGTTTCATCATGATAGCTTAAAATTTTTGTATTTAGGATTGTGGAACCTAGGGTTTCATGTGACTATTGGATTTATTGATAATTTTCAATAAAGTTTCTATCTTTCTTAATTCAATTATGTGTTTTAATTGTTAATTGATATTTCTAGGATATCAATCTATGATATTATACATAATGATTAAGAAATCACACTAATAATGGGATCTTGACATAATTGGAGAGAATTACATATGTACTTAGAGATAAGATATATGATTCTTCTGGAAAGTTGTTCTTTTGTGTGGAAATTCATTATACATTAATGCGATCCTAAATTATATTACTAAGTGAAGAGATTCCAATAAATAATTTAGGATTAAGGTTAATATGCTTGAGAAAGGTGTTAACTTTAATTATGAATCCCTTCGATCAAGAATAATAGAGATGAAAATGGATATATTTTTAATGGTCACATGTTAAACACTAGGGGAAATAATTCCTAAATACATTATTTTCCTTCTTGAAGTCGTTCTTAATTTTATCTCCTTCTAAATTAATTAGTCAAGTCTCATAATTAAATTAGTTTGTTAATTTTAATATTTTTAATTCATTCAACCCATCACAGTTTTCCAGTTAGATAATAGAGTTAAGTTTAGTATTAGTATTCGAGGTCTCTGAGGGATCGACTTGGACTCACATCCACTATATTAAAACTGATAAGTGCACTTGCCTTGTATCATTAAGTGAATTAAGTTTTTGGTGTCGTTGCTAAGGATTGAAAATATTAAACCTTTTAGTTCTATTAGTAATCTTAGCGCACTTGACAATGTGTGTTATTTCTTATTCTCTTTACAGGTGTTTTATGCATAGGAGTAGAAGTACTGAAATTCTACCACTGGATTCTAAAATAGAGTGCACCTTAAATTAGTTAAGGCAAGAGAACAAAAGAAGAAGAGAAGAGAAGAGATGACGGGCAACAAGAATGATAACCAGATATAGGGAGTCCCGATAGCACTATGGGATTGTACAGTACTTACGGTTATGGGTTCTGCCATAAGGAGGCCTACCATTTAGGCCAACAACTTCAAGTTAAAACCATCCCTCATTTAGATGGTTTGGACTAATCAGTTTAGAGGATATCCTAATGGAAGTCCTAACAAGCATATTGCAGGATTACTCCAATATTGTACTATAGTGAAGATGAATAATGTTACAGACGAGGTTATCATATTATAGCTCTTTGCCTTTTCACTAAGGGATATAGTTAGAGCTTGGTTCCATTCACTGCTACAAGGGTCTATTATCAACTAGGTTGATCTTTCATTGAAGTTTCTAAGGAGATTTTTCCCATCAGCTAGAACTGCAAAACTAAGGAACAACATCATTAACTTTACTAAGTTTAGTGGTGAGTCACTTTATGAGGCATGAGAGATTTAAGGAGGCGATCAGAAAATGGCCACATCATGACTTGCTAGATAATCTTCTAATTGAGATCTTATATCTTAGTCTAGATGAGACATTGAGGTCTTTAGTAGATGTTGCAGTTAGAGGTGCTCTAATGGGCAAGAATTATGATGAAATAAATGAATTGATTGAAGAGATGGCCTCTAGTGCACATAATTGGAAAAATGAGAGAAGTAAGTCAAGAGTGACATTAGTCAATGACAACGACACTATATCTCAATTAACAGCTAAAATTTCAGCTCTTACTACCTAGATAAGTAAACTCACCTCACCATAGTCTTTTCATGCTAATCTTATTACTTTTTATAAGTTATATTTAGGACCACATTCAACTCTTGAGTGCCTATCTGGAAATCCCTTAGCTTTATCTAGTAGAGAACAGGTGAACTTTGTCAACAATTTCCAATGGGGCAATCAAGGACCTTTTTCGAATACATATAATCTAAGGTAGCGCAATCATCCAAGCTTCTCATAGAGGAATGAGTATAATGCATTTCAACCACCACCTGGATTCCAGAAATAGGGTCTTGCTCAAAATGCTCCACCTCAATAGAATCAGTTTAGAATGGAAGAGCTCATGATGAGTTATATGGGAGAGGGATTGCTGAGTTGTTATTGGTTTAAAGTTACGAAATTAGGTGAGAGGACTCTTATAATTTTAGCTATTATTTTGTTTAGTTATTAGACCTTATTACTTATGGGGAGTCACTTGTGACTTCGGTTATATTTAGTTACTAGCTTGCTTTATCACCAATTGTTTGAGAGTTAGTTGACTCTAGTAGTATGTTGTGTTTTGTTCAAGGCATTAGGTGGCTTTATGTACATTTAGTAAATTAAGAGGGACCAGTGAATTATTTATTTTTTTGTTATTATGGAGAAATGTTATCTATAGAGAATTAGACTAGGCTAATTCGTTAAAGATTTTGTGATTTTAGATGTTCAATGTAGGATCTAAATGCCTTAACATATCACTACTTAGTAGGGATGCATCATGGGCTATAGCAATCTAAGTTCTAAGGCGTTGCAAACTAAAAGTTCATTATTTTGATATGAGTCTATACTAGGTCCATCTAGAAGTTAGTCATTAGGTATGCTATCAATTTCCTCCTTCAATACACAAATTGCAAATTTACTTACCATAACTATTAATGTTGTGATAAGTACCTTAACTTTAAATAAACATTCTTATATATAAGTGAGCCGTAAATCCCAATAATACAACACTACATATAAACATACAACCGTTAAAAACCATATATATTAAATACTTATATCGGTGATATACATATATATATAATATCACTATAGATAGGTCAAGCAAGTTATCTTATTCAAATTAAGGTTGGTAATTTGTGTTATTGTATTGTATCTCATTTATATGTTTAAATAATTTTGTATCTAGAAAGTGTAAACCTATGGAACGACCCTTTCTTAATCATATAAGAAAACCTAAACCTATGATTTAACGTATCTTGTGCTTGCAATGGACCCATTTATATTAGGATTAACAATTTGTGTTACCATATTATATCTTGTTCATCTTAGATTTGATATTGCTTATCAATTAAAAATTTATTAATTAAATCTATAAAATATTTACGAATATAAAGGGAAAAAACAATAATAATATTTAACTTTTATAAAGACAAATGACATAGTATTTTTATACTAATATAAAACTACAACTCAAACAAAAGTTTTGTAAATATATTCCAAAATTAAGTTTTATAATATCACTAAGTTAAGTAAAACCATATATTAAATAATTATTAATATTACTATTAGTGTTAATTTCTAAATTTATCATATTATTTGTCAAATTTTTAAGAGAGACAGATATAAAATCTACATATGAGTTCATATATTTTTTTCTTTTCCATTTAAACAATGATGCAATAAGAAGAATATATAATATTGCTAAATTTAAGTTACATAACATCATTAAATTAAATAGAACTATGACTTAAATGAATATTACTATTACTATAGTATTGATTTCTAAATTTACCATATTATTGATTAGATTTATAAGGAGACAGTTAAAGAATTTACGTATGAGTTTATAATTTTCTACTAATTTAAAGTAAAATGTAGCAAAAAAATAATATATAGTTAAAAATATTTTATAGCTTTGATTAAGATCTTTGACCTTGAAAGAAGTGATTTGTGTAACAAAATACAAATGGAAACAATATATAGCATGTCATGTGTCCAGATCTAGTGTTTGGGTTTAGGAGCTTGACTTTAACCCAAACACGAATTCCAAACAAAAATTTAACAATATTTAAATAGGCCATACCAATTGTTTCTCGCATCAATTTTTTCCATCGTTTAAATTATATTGTATCCAGGTCTCTTGTGTTTAGGTTCTAAACTACTAGCACTAATTCAAGTGGAGTTAGCAAACACAAATTTTGGGCTCAAAACCAAATCTATTGATCCTTAAATATCTATAAAATCTCAATACAATCTTCTCATACTAGTTTTAGTGGCATTATTAGCCTCAGTAGTGTAAACCCCTACTAAAATGTCTTAGACCACTATAGTAACCCATTGGTAGCTCTACCATTGTCGATCTCAAATTGTATTACTCAACCATATCATAAAATTGAAAATTTGGAAAAACGTTCCAAGAGAATTTATTATGCTCACACCAGAATGTTTAGTGATATATCACATCAATCATTGATAGTTTGAGATATTTTCAATTCGAAAAGTTTGCAATTTGATTCCTTTCCTAATTAGGTATAATCTACCACTTTTGATTTCACATGAATTCCTATTTGCTATGCTATGTTCCTTAGGCGCCAACTTTTCACACAATAATGTATAGTGTATATAAGTGTACATGAAATTCAAAGTGTGACTTCAGATTTCAAATGTTCACATTGTAAATAAATAATTGCTATTAGGGTAAACAAAACTTATCTATATCTTTTTCTTCATTTTCTCTCTCCACTAGTGTAAAACCCAAGCAAAATTAAAATGCAAGAAAGTAAATAAAGGCATAGTATGAAAAAGGGTGATTATTATTGTTATTTGGAAATAAATTAAATAATAAAAGAGCTAGAAGCAAGTTGGGACTATTAAAAAGATCCTAACCAAGCTTTACAACAAAAGCACCCGCCCTTTTTCTAAAAGATTCACTAAGCTTCCATTATGTTACGAAATAAGACACTCGCAATGAACAATACGAACCCTAATGGTATGACATAAGAATCTAAGACTTTATTTGATTCATTGAATCATAGTATTGATTGTGCCCCTTTGTTAGTGTAAGAGAAAAGATTTGGTGTTGGAGTTATAGCACAAGATGAGGAGCAACCCTCAAGTTCCCAACGATAAGTGATTTGACAATTATTATGAAGGGTATGATTGAATCTATAAACCCGATTTTTGCTTTTTCAGGTGTAAGCGATTGGTTAGATTAGAAGGTTGCAAGGATCTCTCTTTCTCTAGGGTCTTTTTATGAACATTAAGTTAATGTCTTCTTTCCCCTTATAATCTTGATCCTTTTTTGAAATTATTAAATTTGATTGTTGTATAGAGTTATGAGGTAAGGATTTCTGGTTTGGTGAAGGAATTTGTGGTGTTGTGGTTTTGATTTCAACGAGAGATCTAATATAGGATTGGAGAGAGTTGTTTTTAGAGAAAAGAAAGAAGAAGAATCGAGAGACAAGAACATGGCCAAGAATTACAGGCGTAGTCTCATACCGTATTCCTCTTATGGAAAAATTTTAGATGCAAGGAAATATGAGAAAATTCAAGACAAGGGAATAACAGTCAAGGTACACATCTATGATCCAAGATCGTGGAGTTTTATGGAGAAACACGGCCAAAGTATACGACTGTAGTCTATAACATGGTCTTGAGTATTTGTTATTGCTTTAGATCATAGGTATTTATGTCTTGGATGCATTGGTAAAGTTTTAGATAGGAATCACGAAGCATGATTGAAGTTATGAGATAAGTGTAAAGGTATAGGTAGAGCTTAGAAACAAATTCGATCATTTAGAGGTTTAAGGGCTCAATCAAGGCAAGATTAACCAAGAGAAGGCTAATTAGAAAGTAGGCCCAAGTAAGGTCGATTGGATAATCCACTTAGAGTGGTCAGGCAACCATGCTCGACTCATTAAATAGCCAGTCTAGCAAATAGGAGACTTCCAAGACCAACTTAGGCTGGATTTTCATGTTGTGACGAACTTAGTTATTTCTTTTATATTTATATTATCAATCTTTTAATTAAGTCTTTTAATTACCTTTTGGTCATTTATTTTTAATGTTATTCTTTTTAAGTTTCATTCTTAGGTGAAGGCTTTAGCTATGAACCAATAAATAGGCTAGTTATGCCATAGATTGAAAAGTTCAGCTATCTTTTATTATGAAAAATGTATCTTTTGAGATTTTTTGAATATTGAGTTCTCTCTCTCTTCAACCATTATGCCCCACCACCACCCATCCCCTACCCTACCCCCTTTCAAAAAAAAAAAAAAAATCAAGCAATTCTTTTTTCTTAATTTAGAAACTGCATAGTTATCAATTTACTTTTTGATTGTAGCCATTGATTCTTTTAATAATATGTGAAGTTTTCACAAATCATGTCTAATATTCATTTGGGATTCCATGTAAATAAGTTCACTTCAATATTCATAATCATATTAAACAATCGACTTCATTAATATTTTTTATTTTCTTTAATTCTAGAAATAGAAAGAAAAGCCCCTAAACACTTAAAAATACATATTCTAATTAAACACCCTAAAACTCAAATTACAAATTGATTGCTTATAGTGCACATTCATGTATGTGTCAATTTTGTTTGTGCACTTGCATGTGATGACTTTGTTCATTAGTTTTGGAATTAAATCATACTGTAGCTAATGTCATGCTAGGCTCTTTTCTTTTCTTTTCTTTTTTTCTTTTTTTAAGTGGTAGTGGATAATGATATTTTGTATATGATCTTGTTAATTGTTTAGTAGCTAGTGTTGTGATACATATAGTTAGTATTTTAGTGTAAGTAGGTGACTTTAAACTTGTGGTGGTCTTTGTGGAGGGGAGAAAAACTTGCAATGGTTTTTATTATGATGTTTGAGTTACTTGATATTTTAAATGCTTGAAGGATCAATGGAGGATGATTAGTCTTTATTTGGCTTGTGAATAAGTGAAGTTTCAATTATTCGAATTGTGAAATGTGAAAACTTATGAGGCTAAATATTATATTTGGTGCTTATGTGTAAAGTAATTGACTATGTTAATTACTTGTAGTTTTCAATAATATTGTGATTGAGATGAAGTTAAGCTTGAAGTTCAAGTGCTCATATGTTATTGGTTGATAACTAGTGAAAGTTTACTATGTGATTAAAGCTCAGCATTAGCTCGTGCTTTTGCTTTGATGCTAAGTATTACACTTATGTGTTAATTCTAGTGCATAAGTAGCTTTAATGTATGCTCTTGAGTGTTTGAGGAACATTGACGCATTGGTAAGGAGTTAACACTTGAATAACACATGAGTTTCTTTAACTGCTTAGAAGCTTTAATTTTGCTTTTCCTTAGTGACTTTGTGGCACTAATTTTGCTTTTGTGTGTATATATATATATATATATATAAATTTTAGAATTTTTTTTATAAGGTGACACCATTTGTTAAACCTATATAAATATCTTATCAATCATGTAACCTTTTGGAGATAGCTTTTCATTAATGTATTTAAAGAGCATGTCATTTATTCATATTGCTGTCGCAAACCTTACATGACACGATGTAGACCAACACAATTTTTAACATCATTAAATGAGAAACCATTTTCATTTATTTTTCCCATTCATTTAAATATATATTAATATACTTTTATTCAACATTCACACGTAGCGTAGAGTTCTACTTAATATATAATTGAAAGAAAAGAATTGTCAATGATAAAAAGTTATTAATAATCAAAAGGTTTATATATTACATAAGTGGCCAATTATAAACTACCAATATGTACCTCTAATGGAAAGGAGCAAATAATAGAAGTTTTCAAAATTATGTAATTGTAAATATTATACAGATAAATTACATTTATGTGATTGCTTTGTTTCCCTCTAGTTCATATGATGACCAATTTAAGGAGGACATAAGTAACAAATATGCATTGTTAACACTATAGATGGATCTAGGATCATATAAATGAGGTGGCTAGATATATTTTAATTAAATTAATATTAAAATCATTGATAGGAACTATTTGCTTATTGTCATAATTAAATTGCATTTTGTACATGTAAAAGGATCTTAATGATTTGACCTACAATAGGAATAAGGGTGATAGGTGAACTTTTAAGAAATTGAAAAATAAACCATTTACTTTTTGTAAAAAAAAAATTAATATATAAAGCTTTTGAATTTTTTTTAATAAAAATAGATAAAAAAATAAATGAATAGGAAAAAATAAATCAAGAAGAGAAAATTGATATAAATATAAATATTACACTATTTCTTTTTGTGATAGCTTTGCATAGTTGTTCATTAACAATACTAAAAAGAAAAGCATATCATCTTGAATATAAGTTATTATGCAATTGACTATTCAATATTCCATATTTATTTTCGCAAATTAGTTGTAAAAAAGAAATTCCTTAATGAAGTCATATAATTGATAATATTTATTGATAGTTTATGTAATATGACCAAATTATTTGTAATATCAACGATGTAATTATTATTTATGTTGTAGTATTAATAAAAAAAAAAGCAATTTATGGGAATTTATTTATTTAAATATGATTTATAATTTATAAAATTAATTGATTGGTTATTATGAAAAAAAAAGGTTTACTAAATGCAAAAAGATAAATGTTATTTCAATAACAAATGAATATAGGAAAAGAAAATGTTAAATGTGAGTTTTTTATAAACATGACTTTACATTGACAACTCTAAATACCTAAACATTACAATAAAGCTAATTTTATACCACGTTATGCGCTTCAAAATATACATTTAATATATATATATATATTTTTTTTCTTTTCTTAAAAATTTCAAATGAGCCGTTTCTTAAACTTGGGGTATCGAGCCCTTTAAAAAATTATTAATGTTATACTCAATTTTATTTGTGAAATTTTATACTTAAAATATGAATTTATTAAATAACATATTTAATTGAACTTCAACTTGTGAAACTTACCACCTTCATGAGAGGGGATAAGATTCAATTGTTAGTTAAAATAGTACAATTTATAGATAAAGTTATAAATTTAATGAATAAAAATTTGATTTTATAATACATTTTTGAACTTCAGCTACCAAATTAGAAAAATATCCAATATTCATGTAGTAATTTTGATACTTCTTTTTATTTAATTGTAGCATAAACCTAAACATAGCTAGTCGTAATGTGAAGAAGGAGGAGGAGGACGAGGAGGAGCAGCAGGCATAACGCATGGCAAGAAATTATTTAACCATTAAAATCCTGATCGTCCACAGGAACCTATTGGACAGCATCCGTACAAATAAACCAAACACAACGATAAAATCCGCACACTCTCTCTAAAAGATAAAGCACCACAAGAAAAAGCACCCACAGGCCATTTTATCTCCATGCTCATATGCACACTTCACAACTGCCAAAAGAAGCCCTAAAATGAAATGGGAATGAAGACCAGTGGAGGAGAAATTATCCCGGTTCAGGGAGGTCATATACTCCGGTCCACTGGCCGCAAAGACCGCCACAGCAAAGTCTACACATCCAAAGGTCTCCGAGACCGCCGCGTCCGCCTAGCGGCCCACACCGCCATCCAATTCTACGATGTCCAGGACCGGCTCGGCTATGACCGGCCTAGCAAAGCCGTTGATTGGCTAATCAAGAAGGCTAAATCAGCTATCGATAAGCTTACCGAGCTCCCTCCTTGGCACCCTGTTCCGTCAACCTTTCCTACATCAGACCTTGCGGTTCCCTTGGAAACCGAGTCCTTCCGATTTGATTCTCAGGGACAGCTTGAGAATAGTTCGACTAATAATAACAACAACAGTAATAACAACAGCAACACTCTTACATCTTTTATTCCTCCACAGATCGAATCCGATCCCATGATCGATTCCATGAAATCATTCTTTCCCACAAGGTCAACAAATTCGACGGCTGATTTTAGCACGTTTCCTCCAGGGATTCTCTCGAGAACCATGGAACAAAGACAAGACCTAGGTCTCTCACTTCACACCTTCCAAGACCCGAGGCTTATCCATGAGGGTGTGAACAGCAGCAACAACAGCAACATCACCTCGAACAACGAGGAACTTTATCGTAGTCCATTGGGTTTCGAGGCCAATTATCAGAAAATAATGAGCTGGAGCAACAGAGAACAATTGGCAGTAGCAGAACAGCAAGGAATCGTGAGCCATGGGATAGGATCCGGTTCGGGTTTGGGTTTGGGTTTTTTAAGGGGGACCCTTCAGTCCAGTTTTGCTTATGATGACACAATGGCAATGTCAATGCCACTGCAAGGTTTTCGTATTCCCGCGAGGATTCAAGGCACTGTGGAAGAAGGACATCAACATCAGTTTGTATCTGAAAGACCCTCTTGCTCTACATCTCCTAATTCTGGTCACTAAATCATACCTCAAGGCAAAAGTTTAATTTCCTGCCATTGTCGAGGTAGATATTCCCCACCCCATCCTCCTCTCTCCCCCAACACACCCCCGCGCCTCCCAAACCCCCCTTTTTTTTAGGTTTCTAATTCTTATATTTTAACTTTTGGATCTTTATTTATCGATTCTCATTTTTTCATTCAATCAGCATTATTCTGAAGAATATTTGTCATGTTATATTTTTCATTTCTTAGTAAATTTGAGCATTTCATCCTTTGAATGATTTTTTTTGAAAACAATACAAAATAGTTTGTTTTCTGTTGTGATATTATGCAACAATTCCTTACTATAATGGATTCATCTAAATTTAGAAATATTGAACTTACGGAAATAGGTGATTTTTTTTGCTAAAAAGGTCCTTTGTGAGTTCGTGCTTGTGACGCAAGCTAGAAAAAAATTGGAATAAATTTAATTATATTCCTCTCTTTAGAGTTCTTTTACTTTTTCTTTCATTTTTTAAAAAATTTAATTCATTATTAATATTTCTTTTACAGGAACTGTTCCCTTGATTGATAATGAATTCAATTTGGCGAAGGAGAGAGAGAGAGAGACAAAGAGGAAGGTGCGGATAAACTGATATGCACAAGGGAGAAGAATCTGGTCGGAATCGGACCACTTGTGTGGATATACAATCTGAGATGATTCCAACGTTGTATTAATTTTAGGTTTTTTGTTTAATACTACGATGATATAATGTATTGGTTTTTTTTTTTTTTCTTTTTCTGGGTGAGGGATATAATGTATTGGTGACGCTATAGGTTCTTTTTTTTTAGTGGGTTTTCTTGCTTCGATTATGTTCTCGGCATGTTTTGTTATCGTTGTTATATAATTATCTCTGTCTTTGCTTTGGGCCCTGATGGTACACTTTGTTGTCAATGGACATTGATTGTTCTGTCCTCCTTTAGTACATCATTATACAGACAATAAAATAATGCATATATGCATTTATTTATATTAGTTTTTCTCAAATGGTACATTGCTTGGAGAAGCACCATTTCATGGGGAAAAAGACTAATTTCTAGGACAATCTGTCGAATTACACTGGGTTTTTATTAGTTTATGGAAAACTTGCCTTTTTCTGATATGGTGGAAGGCGGCATCAAGAGAACAAAGGAACAAGTTGGGCAATTTGTTATAATAAATGTATTGTTGTTCCTTTTTCAGTATAGTTGCTTTTCCTGGGACCAATGGTTTGGTTTTTGTTCATTTCACCTGGAAGCGAAAGAATAAAAGTTGTTGGTCTTTGCATTTGTTTTAAATTTCCATTTGAAAAATCTAGTATATGTTGGTATCTCTACTTTAGGGCTTGTGAGAGTTATCATAGGTCACTTATGAAGAAGTGTAGGATACTATTTTTCTGTTCTAACTCTGGTTTCAACCTACAGAATAAACCAAGTTTACTTCTTTCACATAATTTCATTGCACAAGCTGGTTCCAAACTCCTCATATATGTAGTGGAATATTGATTATGAATAGGTTTGAATAGAGCAAAACCGCATCTAATAAATATAAGAATAATAATAATGAAGAAAATAAACACATAAGTTTACCATTGGTAAATGTAGAAGAATTTCACTATAAGAAATTTAGTACTACAATCTCTCTCTATTATGAAGAAGAAAACAATACAATATTCTCTTTTTTATAATAGAAAAAAACTCACTACTCTCTTTTCTTCTTTACTTTCTAACACAAGAAATGAAATATTTAAATACTCTAATGCGAATTAAGCCTATTTATAGATGAATACTCTAATGCGAGCACCATGTATGAATGTATGAAATCATATTATACATAGTAAAAATGTACATGGTAAATTTTCAAACTTATAGCTTATAGACATGGTAATTTTCTTCCTTTCCCATTATTAGTATCAATAAGCATTAATGGAGCTCATTTTTGTTAACAATCTCCAACTTGAAGATTTAATTGAGAATCAATCGTATCTTTACACCGTTTTCTTTTACCTTATAATTTCATGATTACACGATTTTCTTTTACCTTACAATTTCATGTTGCTTACGTTTCCATTAGGCCACAAGAGGATTGACACCATATAAACTTGTCGTTGTTAATTGCTTTTGTCATGAAGTCTGCAATGTTGTCCTTAGTATAGATCTTTTGCATATCTACGGTTCTTTCTTCAACTTTCTCACAAACAAAGTGATATTGAACTTTAATGTACTTTGTTTTTTTTTATGAAAGGTTGGATTTTTTGCAAGATGCAACGTACTCTAACTATTACAAAACAATGAGATTGTCTCTTGTTCATGCTTAAGTTCCTCTAAGACCATTTTCAACCATATTGCTTCTTTACTGGCCTATGTAGCTACTATATATTCTGCTTCTGTTATTGATGTAGCCATAAATAATTGCAACTTTGAAACCTAGCTTATAGTTTCACCAGCAAGTGTAAACACATAACTTGTAGTGAATTTGCTTTTATCAAGATCTCTTGCATAATCAAAATCAAACTAGCCTTAATCAAGTTTGATCCTCCATAACGTAATACAATATTTGAGGTCGTTTTAATTTATCTCAGGATCCTCTTTACGACATTCCAATGCTCCTTACTAAGATTCACCATGTACCGACTAACTACTCCCATTACATGTGTAATGTTTAATCTTATACATTCCATAGTGAACATTAAGCTTCCTATGGCTGATGTATGCGATACTCGAGACATCTCATTTCTGTCTTCTTTATTGTTAAGACTCATATAGGAGGATAACTTAAAATTAATAGGAAGTAGGGTAGAGATTGGCTTACATCTTGCATATTGAAATGCCGTAAGATCTTATTCAAATAGTTCCTTTGAGAAAGCTAAATCTTCTTATTATTTCTATCTCAGTGAATTTGCATCTCTAGAATCTTGTTTGCTATTCTTATGTCCTTCATTTTGAACTCCCTAGCTAATTGTACTTTTAACTTTTCAATACAATCTTTGTTAGGGCCTATTATTAGCATGTCATTTACATACAATAACAAAATAACAAAATCATTTTCTTTAGACCTCTTGTAATATGCACAAGGGTTTGCATTAAGTCTGTGGTATCTAAGGTACATTATGAAGAAATCAAATCTCTTGTACCAACACCTTGGCACTTGTTTTAGTCCGTATAGAGATTTGTTCAACTTGTAAACCAAGTTCTCATTTTCTTGTTCCTCAAATCCTTTTGGTTAGAGCATATAAATTTCTTCTTCTAAATCTCTACGAAGAAAAGATGTTTTTACATCTAGTAGCATTAGATGTAAATTAAATATAACACACATCGCAAGGACTAGTTGAATTGTCGTGATTTGAACCATAGGTGAAAATATTTTATTGAAGTCAATCCCTTCCATTTGAGCATATCCTTTTACCACCAATCTTGTACGATACCACTCCACTTGATCATTATTGTTTCTGTTGGTCTTATAAACCCATCTATTTCTAATGGGATTTCTTCCTTATGGTAGTGGCATAAGCTCTCAAGTTTTGTTTTTATGAAGAGCTTCAATCTCTTCATACATTGCTATCATCTGCTAAGATATATCCAAACTATTCATTGATTCTTATAAAGTTAACGGCTCTCTATCTTCAGTTAAAAGACAGTATGCAACATTGCTTCCGATAACATAATTAAAATGCCAACTTAATGCTTTTCTCATGTGATTTGACTTCCACATGTTTGGAGCTTCAAGATTGTTTGCATCCTGTTTGTTGTACTCTAGTGTTACTTTAAAGGAATCATTTTATTTAAACTCCTTCTCTACCTATAGAGTTGTAGTTTCTGAATTTTCTTTTGAAGTGCTATCTTCTTTCCTTTGTAGCTTATCTTCCATAAAGATAACATCCCTGCTGACTACGACCTTATGGGTAGTAGGATCCCACAGGCGATATCCCTTTACACTATTAACATACCCCAAGAACAAACACTTCTTAGATTTTAGATCCAACTTTGTTGTTTCTTCGGCATTGTGCATCACATACATTGGCCTCCTAAATATATGGAGGTTTCTATAGTCAATTGGTTTACTAATCAACATCTCTATCGATGTCCTCAACTTAATTGCTATTGATGGGACCCAATTTATCACATAGTAGGCGATGTTGATTGCTTTTGCCCAGAATGCCTTATCTAAGCTTACAACTCCCAACATTGCTCTTATTCTTTCTAATAGAATCCTATTCATCCACTTTGCTACTCCATTTTGTTGAGGAGTATATGCTGTAGTAAACTATCTTTTGATGCCTTCTTGCTTATAGAATTTATCAAATTCATCACCAGTATATTCTCCTTCATTATCTGACCTTAAACACATGATCTTATTCTTAGATTGAAGTTCAACCCGCATTTTGAAAACTTTGAAGACTAGAAACTCAGTTACCCTCCTCTTGATAGGATACACCTAACACCTCTTAGAATAATCATTAATAAAGGATATGAAATACTTCACTCGCTTAAGGATGGAATTGGTGCTTGGTAAACATCAAAGTGAAGCAATTTTAGAATGATTTTGCTTTTAGAATTTGATGTGTTAAATTTCAATTGATGTTGTTTACTAGTAACACAATACTTATAGAAAGCTAGTGAAACCTTTGTAAGATTAGGAAATAGATTTCTCTTGGCAAGAACTTTCATTCCTTATTTAGATATATGGCTAAGTTGTTGATGCCACATCACGTAAATCTTTCAATTGAGCTACTTGAAGCAACTGATGCTTTTACTTCTTGTAGAGTCTCTCTCTTCAACATTTACAAATTTGTAGCTATCTTTTCCCCCTTCATAAGTACAAGTGCTCCTTTAACTAATTTTATGATCTCATTTTCAATTTCAACTTTGCATCCAAAATTATCTAGTTGTCCTAAAGAGAACAAATTCTTCTTCAAGCCTTCCACCTGTCACACTTCATGAATAGTGTGTATTGTACCATCATATATCTTTAGCTTGATGCTCTTGATTCGAAAATCTTTAAAGCATGGTCATTATAGATATATACAGATCCTCTTGAGATAGGTTGATAATAATGGAACCATTCTCTTTGAGAGTTCATGTGAAAAGGAGCTCTTAAATCGAAAAGCTACAACTTAGCAAAACTTTTCCTACTTTTAGTTGTCTTCATCGCTTCACAACCTAGAGCATTTCCATCATCTAAAGTGTTTACCACGTTTCCTTAAGGATTGGAACTTTTTTTATTTAAGTTCCAACAATCCTTCTTCAAGTGACCTTTCTTGTCACAGTTGTAGTATTTTAAATTCCTTTTGTTTCTTAACTTTGATTTACCATGATTTTAGCTCCTACTTAAGCCATATTCCATTGATCTCCCTTGCATCACCATTAAGGCTTTTGCTTGTTGTGCACTTCTTTACCTGTCTTCTTTGTTCTTACGCCAGCTTTCTTCTTCTAAAATAATCGCTGCAATATCATCGAAGACTAGTGTGTCTATAACGATGTTGCTTATCGAGTTGATTGTGAATTGATCATATAAATTAGGTAGACTTTGAAGTAGAAGTTCGCTACACTTAGTTGACTCTATTTTGCAATCTAATGACGTGAGTTGAGAAAATAGAGTGTTCAAAGTGTTGATGTGCTCTATAACTGAAATGGATTCTAACATTCAAAGGGTATAAAGTTTCCTCTTAAGGAAAATTTTACCATAGAGTGATTTGGCCTCGTATAATTTGGTGAGATGATCCCAAATCTCCTTTACTGTCTTCTTCTCCTCTATGCTCAATAATACCTCATCTTCTAATCTTAGATGAAGATTCACAATAGCATTGTCATCCATCTTATTCTACTTAGCATCATTTGTGAACTCTGCCCCTTTGGTTGATAACCGCTAGGCAATTATCTTTGTGTAGAATTGCCTTCGTCTTCAATTTCCATAATGAGAAATTACTTCCATTAAATTTTTCAATCTCAAATTTTTTCGTTACTACTTCTATTATAATTATTGAGCTAATAAACTAGCTCCCACTATTTCATACACACTATTATTGTGTATATGGATAACACCCAGTACCTACCAAAAGGTGAGTAATATTTAACTTATTTTTTTATGTAAAGGATCTACCTTTTAGTAACAACTACAAAGCATACGATAAATAAATATACACACCTAAGTTAGGCTCTAATACCACTTGTAGCAGAATACTGCCTATAAATGGGCTTGAATAGAGCAAAACTGTAGTTAATTAATTTGAAAATAATAATAATGAAGAAAATTAATACATAGATTTTACGTGAAAAATCCGTAAAATAATTTAGGGTAAAAACTTTGAGCAAAGGTAGAAGAATTTCACTATGAGAAATTTAATATTACAACCTTTCTTTATTATGAAGGAGAAAATGATACAATATTCTTTTTATAATGGGAGAAAACTTACTACTCTCTCTTCTTCATCACTTTCTAACATAAGAAGTAAAATATTTAGAGATTGTTAGGATGATTTTCAAATGCACAAATCAAGCCTATTTATAAATAAATTCTCTAGTGTAAACACCATGTATCAATGCATGAAATTGTATTATACATAGTAAAAATGTGCATGGTAAATTTTCAAACTTATAGCTTATAGGCTTGAAAATTTTTTTCCTTTCTCATTGCTAGTGTCAATGAGCATTAATGGAGCTCATTTTTGTTGACAATATACAATGAATTGATGGCCTATAGGTTACACTTGATTGTGGAAATAAATGTATGGAATTTAGAAGCCAGCTAGAAAAGTTTAAAGCTACTTATAAAGCTTTGTTGAAAGGGAAAAAGGGAAAAAAGAGAGATGATTCATTAGTTCCATTGATATTTCTCCTGGATAATATTAGGTGTATTCAAAAAATCGATTACTAAGTCCCAAAAAAAAAAAATTGTCTTTCTAAAATTATTTTTCAACTAGTAAAAAAGACAAAGGAACAAAAGAAAGTAATTTTTTTTTTTGTTAATCTTAGAAAGAGAAACTATGTTGAAGAAGGGCCCCAATTTGTCTTACTTAAGTAAAATGATGACCTCAATTTGTTAGACATACATTTAAAGGCTGGGTACCCTCATTTCAAGAACTTTAGCTATTTGTTGTCATTATTGTTTGATGTAGTGTATGGGCATTACATTGTTGAAGTAGGCATGAGAACTTGATCCAAACAATAAAAGGTATAAATAAGTTCACGTCATTTTTTGTATAAACAATATAAATTTAGATCCTTAAGCTCAAACTCAAAAAATCTAGATTTGCTTTTGCATAATCAACGTAAATCCAAGTTATTCCTTTGATATCAAATTTGGTTGTTAAGTGATTAGTTTTACAAAGCATCCGAGTAAAATATACATGCCCACAGTAGTAATGCGTTTATTTGGAAATAGATTTTTTTTTTAGAAAATATATGTATAGCTAATTTATATATTAATTTATGAATAAATAGGATATTGGAGTCCACAATATGTAAAAAAAAGTTATTGCATATAGCTAAATTGTCAAATTCCCAATTATTTCTAAAATTAAGGGTTTATAGAATTAGAATGTAAAAATATAAGTTTCTAGAACATATATAAAATATCTTTTAAAAACAATATATTTACTTTTAGTAGTCGTAAAAGCCTTAACATATGTGATGAAAAATAAGGAAACGAAGAAACTTAGTTATTTTTATATAAAAAACTCTTACGCTATCATTTAACATGGAATGAAAAAGGGCTAAGTAGAGTGAAAAATAAGTTCTTTCTCCATTATTTTGTTTGAAAAATAACTATAAATTGAATGGAGCCAAACCTTTCAACCTATCTAGATTTATTAATTGTGTTGACAGTTAGTTTTCACTCAACTTACACTTGTCGTTTTGTCAATTGAGAAACCGGGTAATCGAATCTCTCGGCATTCCTACTCGTTAGACACTTGACAATTATGTCGAGTAGCAGAAACGCTCCTGATTTGAATTTAAATTTATAGCACGAACAGTTATCATAAGCACGGTTATATTTTACAATCACTTGCTATCCCTATATATTAGGGGAAATGTCAAGTCAAGAGCGCTTCACATATCTTAACAGTTATCTTGGCAACTATTTTAGACACAACAACCGTTTATAAATACCAGAAAGAAACACGGTAAGATCTCTCGAACACTTTTCATTCTCATACTTATTATACTAAATCACTATTCTAACTTAGGTATCGGAGTGACCACACTACACTAGCCTCAATACTAAGTATTTTTACTCTCTTTTATAGGACTATTTCTTGGCCCTTAAAATTCACCAATAACATTGGGCACTGTCTGCTTTTCTCTAAACACGACTACATGGCTAGAACTAGGATGATACGTAGTAAAGGTGCTAGTACTTCCTCCCAACAACATTGATCTTCTCCATAAAAGTTTTCACCCGAATCAAGGAAAAGAGCGTGGTAATGATGATGCCAACAGTACCGATGATTCCTTTTATTCACGTAAATTGCCAAAAAAGCAAGCTATGGTTTCAATGCTACCTATAGCTCATACTTTCAAAAAGATTGATAATGGCAAGCAACTACGTCAAGTGCATCATACGGGACCCTCACATGTCAACACACCCGTTTTAGCGACCAAATAGTTGTAAATCAAGAAAAGTCCTTTTGTCTTAGAGATTTTGGAGGAATTAATACCTCGACACATATGATAGGACAAAGGACCCCAAAGACCACTTAGAGTACTATCGAACACTGGCCAAGTTGCATGGTTTAAGTGACACAGTGGCTTGTTAGGCTTTTCCCTTAACCTTAAGGAATGCGGCTAGTACATGGTTCAAACACCTCAAACCAAATACCATATCATGTTTTGATGAACTAGCAAATGTGTTCCTTCAACACTTTCTTACTAGTAAGCTTCTTGTTAAGGACTCTTCAATCTTAAACACCATCAAACGAGAGTCTAATGAATCAATCAGGGATTATTTGGCCAGATTTATAGTTGAGATTATACAAATCCTAGAACTAGATATGAGTATGGCCTTCAACGCCATTATTGATAGAGTCAAGCCTCATGGAGACTTTTTTAAGTCTCTCACAAAGAACAAGTTGAAAACTTTCGCTGAGTTTAAGGTTGAAGCCACCTCATACATCCGACAAGAAGACAATATAAAGGTATGGTGAGAAGCTAATCAAAGTAGAGGAGATGGAAAGAATGAAAAATGGAAAAATGCTAAAGATAGACTTGGCACTAACAACAACAACGGCTCAAACATTGAGAGGAAGAGACCAAGGATCCCAACATTCTCATCTCATACACTTGTCAATCGTCTAATCTTAGATATTTTGATGGAGGTTCGTAGGGAGAGAGGTGTCCTCCAATGGCCGAAAAGAATACAAGGAAATCCCTCAAGAAGAAATTTGAACAAATATTGCGACTTCTACCATAAAAAGGGCTACAATACGGATGAGTGCATTCAACTCAAGAATGCAATCAAAGATGTAATATAACGCAAGCACTTGTGCAAATTTCTGGCGCATGATGCTGAGAGAATTGAAAGACCTTCTCAGAGGAGAAGAGAGGAACACGAGGATGACACTCGGCTAGCAATAGCCATGAGAGATGCAAGGGATGTTAATCCCAACAGAGTATCCAATGGAGTAATTAATACAATTGTTAGCGGACCTAATATAGGTTAATCAAGTTCTTCGAGCTTGGTTAACACCAAGAATTACATTTGCAATATTTACAGAAAGAAAGTTAGAATTGATAATACAATATCTTTCGAGGAAGAGGATTTTGAGGGCATACAAAGGCCGTACGACGATGCACATATCATCAATGTGAGAGTCGCCAACTTTGGAGTTAAGAAGATTCTCGTTGACATGTGAAGTTTAGTTGATAACATTTTTTAGCATACTTTCGATCAAATGAGGCCTAAGATCAAAGCGCAACTACAGGCTTACAAGTATGACCTCTATGCCTTCAATAATCAACCCGTCCAAGTTGTTGGAGTTATCTCTTTATCGATACAGATTGGCGATGACGAGCATATTGCTGAGGATAAAGTGGATTTTCTCATCGTCAAATGTTGGTCCCCTTACAACATAATAATGGGACGGCCATGCCAACATTTATTTGGCATCATCCCTTCAATGGCACATCTAAAAGCTAAGTTTTCCACTCTCACGGGGGTTGTTGTGTGTAAAGGGGATCAGCAATTAGTATGCTCTTTATAGATAAGAGCTTTAAGGCAAGAGGAAGTCAGTCGGCATAGAGAATGCCAAGAATGATATAGAGGAAATTCCTTTGGGAGACGATCCTGAGAATACAACAAAAATAGGAAAACCTATGTTAGCTGATGTCTGGCAAAGTTTGATTGACTTCCTATAAGCCAATGCTGACATGTTTGCATGGTCGCCATTGGACATGCCCGATATTTCGACAAATGTTATGGTACACAAGCTCCAGATTGACCTAAATGTAAAAGTGGTCCAATAGAAAAAGAGACATTTTCAATTGGAGAGACAAGCGGCAATGGAAGAGGAAGTCTAGAAATTGTTGATGGTAGGATTCATCCGAGAAGAGCCTTATCTGACTTGGCTAACAAATTATGTGCTAGTCAAGAAGTCTAATGGCAAATCTTAAATGTGTATAGACTTCACGGATCTCAGTAAGGCCTATCCCAAGGATTGTTTCCCATTAGCAAAAATCGATCAAATGGTAGATGCAACTGTAGGATACGCGTTGCTTTCTTTTATGGATGCTTTAACTGGTTACAATCAAATCAGGATGGATAAGGTTGATGAAGTCTACACATCTTTCGTTACCAATTTTGGAATGTACTGTTATACGGTGATGCCCTTCGGGCTGAAGAATACTGGTGCCACATTTAGAGATTAGTAATGAAGATGTTTAAATCTTAAATCCACAAGAATGTTGAGGTCTATGTAGATGACATGATTCTAAAGAGCAAGAGGGAAGATCATCATCTCGCTGATATGGAGGAGACGTTTGCCACATTGAAGAGATATAGCATGAAACTTAACCCATAAAAATGCATTTTTGGTGTAACGTCAGGAAAATTTCTCTAGTATATGGTCACACGACGCGACATTGAAGGCAATTTGAGAAAGATTGAAGTAATAAAGAATATGAAGTCACTTCGTATAGTTAAGGAGGTGTAGGAAGTCACCAGGAGAATTGCCACCCTCAATAGATTTGTGTCGAGAAGTGTAGATAAATGTGCAGAATTCTTCAAAATTTTAAAGAATCCAAAAGAATTCAACTGGATTTATGATTGCGAAAGAGCTTTCAACGAGTTTAAAGAATTTCTTGTATTATCCCCAATACTCTCGACACCTATTTCTAAAGAAAATTTATACCTATATCTATCAGTCAGCTGCTAAGCACTTTTCTTTATATTGGTTCGAATTGACGGTAAAGATCATCGACCCATTTATTATGCGAGTCATGTTCTGCAAGGGCTAGAGCTTCGATACATAAAGATGGAAAAATTTGTATTGGTAATGGTTTTCTCGATAAGAAAATTGAAGTCGTACTTTGAAGCTCACTAGATTATTGTCCTTACCGATCAACCATTGCGATAAGCATTACAGAGACCTAATTCTTTGGAGAGGATGATGAAATATGCCTTAGAGCTTAGTATTCATGGTGTACAATATAAACCCAAAACAGCATTAAAGGCCCAAGTGCTTGAGGATTTTTTAGCTGAATTCATAAGGGACAAAAATTGTGTGGAGATTGCCGAGAAACCTATCTGGTTTCTTTATGTCGATGGTTCTTCAACACGAGAGGGGAGTAGTGCAAGCTTAGTTCTCCAAGGCCCCCATAATGTCAAAGTTCATTATGTTCTAAAATTTGGATTCCCAGTCAGTAACAATAAAGCAGAGTACGAAGCTTTAATTGCCGGATTGAAACTGGCTAAAGAAATAGGTGCTAAGAAACTTGAAGTGTTCTTTGATTCCTAGTTAGTGGTAAATCAGGTCACTAGAAGTTATGTGGCAAGAGAAGAAGAGATGAGAAAGTACCTATTGATGGTATAATCGCTCGCAGGAGAATTCCTATGTTTCTTAATTCATAAAATTCCGAGAAGTAAGAATATTGCTGCTAACAAGCTATTGAAGTTGGCTAGTATGGCATTCCTTGAGCTAAATGAGAAACTTTTCATCGAATTTCTCTTATAGAAAAGCTTGTCCAATCTCTCGAAAAGTTACGAGTTAGCTCCCTGCCTAAAAGAAGAATCATGGACGAATCCCTTAGTGAATTATCTAAAAGAAGGTTCTATCCTCGACAACAAAAAGGAGGTGTGAAGATTGACTTACCAGGCTGCGAATTACACGCTGATTGGTGGTCAGCTGTACAAGCGTAGCATATCCCAACCCTACCTTCGATGCCTTTCCTTAAGTGATGCCCAGAGGGTATTATTTGAACTTCATGGTGGCATATGCAGCAATCATGTGAAGGCATAAACACTGTATATTAGAGTACTATGATTTAGCTATTATTGGCTAACTATGAAAGAAGATGCGAAGGACGTTATCTAGAAGTATCCTTAATGCCAGAAGCACGAGTTGCCGAGTAAGGCACTTGCAAGTGAATTATGTAGCCTAACTAGTCCTTAGCCTTTCGCCTAGTAGGAGTTAGATATTCTTGGACCCTTTCCTAAGTTTACCACCCAGCGATAATTCGTCATTGTCGCCATAGACTACTTTACCAAGTGAGATGAGGTCGAAGCTGTGGCAAAGAATACCGAGCAGAAAGTGAAAGCTTTCATCTTCAACTCCATCATATCTAGATTTGGAGTTCCCTATACAATAATTATAGATAACAACCTACAATTTGATAACAATAAGTTTCGAACATTTTTCTAAAAGTACGGCATTTTGTTAAACTATACATCTATGGTGTACCCTTAGACAAATGGACAAGTTGAAGCCATAAACAAGATCATACTGCATAGCCTGAAGCCAAAAGTGGATCAAGTTAGGGGGGAGTCGGCTGACGAACTATCGAACATCTTATGAGGATATAAAACCACTCACAGAACCACAATAGGAGAGACACCATTTAAGTTGGCCTATGGTACTGAAGCCATGTTGTCGATTGAGTTGGACTTGCCTAATCTTTATACACATAATTTTGATGTAATGGTTAATCAAGTCATATTAACAGTGAATCTAGACATTATTGAGGAAATCTGAGACATCGCAAAAGCTAAGGTTACAACATACCAACATAGAGTAGCAAGATATTATAATTAGAAAGTGAAGCATAAGGTTTTCTAACCTGGAGATTTGGTTTGTTGTAAGATGGAAGCACTAGGCGTGTGAGCAAATTAAGGAAAGCTTAGTGCAAATTGGGAAGATCCTATCAGGATCCGGCAAGTTGTTAGTGAGGGGGCCTATCGATTAGAAAGGTTGGATGGATCTATCATCCCGCGAGCTTGGAACGCCAAGAATCTGAAATTTTATTTCAATTAATGTCGGATGATATCTGCCATCACCCATTTAGCGATAGCAAACACGCTTGTAAGATGTATTTATGACAGTTATATATTTGATTTCTTGTAATTTGGTTATAATTGCCAAATGAACGAGTTCTATGTTGCACGGCAAACGAACTGATCTAAGTTCTAGCCTAATGTAGTAGAACCATACAAATTAACTATACGGCCAAGTAATGCAGCTAGTCTACACCTCAAACGGTTAACAGATGGTATAATAATGGATGTGTGAAATAAAACATGTTGAGTAAAAATGGGCATGTGAAATAAAACATGCTATGGAACAATAGGTGTATGAAATAAAACATGCCAAGAAAAATGATGAAGTGAATTGAAGCAATTCGACGATTAAGAGCGTAAAGTAACATGCATAAACCAAACAAACCATGAAAACCTAGTTATACGAAATTCACATACACTTGGCATTACCTTGATTATATTCCGGTGATTAATTATAGGAGAATGCAATATGCTAATACAATAAGTCCTACTGCTTATTCTCAAATTTAGCAGAAGCGATTCTTAAATCTTTTGCTGGGGCTTCCTTGGCAACTGGTTTCTTGGAGGGGTTAACTTCCTTGGCTTTAGCTTCATTATCACTTTCATCTATACTCTTAGCACTCATCTCATCGCCTTTGTCTTCATCGGCACTACTAACTTTGTCATCGACGTCAGCAAAGTCGAGATACGAGAGATCATAATAGGGATGAAGCTTCAGGACCTCTTCTCTTACCACTTGCATACCCTCTAACAACTTCTTGCATGGAAGCCTCTTGTATTACCAACTGAGAGCAACTATATTGAGAGCCTCTTCAATTGAAGGTCCCTTCTTCATAGCCTCCTGCAATTCGGCCATATGGCTTTACAAGTTTATGTTGTTAGTCTCCAGCTCCTTTATCTGCATCTTAAGCTTATCTTCATCATTACTCATCATACTACTAGTTCGGCCCAAGCCCCAACACTCTTCCCTTTTCTTCTATAATTCCTTCTTCAGGCTTTCGAACTCTTGGTACTATTGTTCCATTTTGGCCTTTAAGTTAGAGATTTCATCGGCGACGAAATCTTGTGCCAATTTCCCGGCAGCAAGTTCCTCCTTAAGCTCTCTCACCTCTATCTTAGTCCTAATCCTTGCATTCTTAGCCATAATAGTTTGGGCCTTTAATGCATTGTATACATCCTCAACTTTTTGCAGCAAATTCAGTTATTATAATTAAGAATGATTGGATATTACATAGATATAGCAAAGGATATTACCTTCTTTGCCTCTCTGTTGGCCTCGTCCAAAGTTGTATGGATGTCATTGCTTATTTGGAAAAAGAAATTGTGTTAATTATCCGAAGGAGCTGGAGAAAGAAAATGTTTATGGATACTCAAATCATATAATTTGGTCGCGACATGGGCTTTATTGCAACTGCTAACCCTGTCAACATCCTTCTTAGCGATATCTTTGTTTTTTGGAAGAATGACTCCTTCCATTAAAGCCAAAGATTTCATCCTATCTCTCAAGGCCTAGTTAGTGTCTAAAATCTAATCGCTCTAGCAAGGGATGAAGTACTCGCTAACCTTTTTGTTTGGCATGAATTCAATGCTACTGATGCTAAAAGCTTTAGCATGCATTGCCTCCTTCACTCGTTCATCCAACCCCTTAGATTTCTTAATAGGCGGTTGGCCAGCAAGTTCCTTCCTTAGTCTTTTTTCACCACTTAGAGCCACTGTAATCACCTGTGATGAGCCTTTTGCGGCAATTGCATTTTCATCCTGCTTGTCGACGTATGTCTCTCAACATTCACTATACTTTGGCTCGACGGTAGTTTGAATAATCACAATCGAAGGCTCCTTAAAACGAACCTCGGTTGACTGTATATTCTCATTCCCTTTTATTCTCTTGGTAAGACAAGAGATCTGTACACTTGTATGCTTTGCTGCAACCTCCTTTTGTGGTCTCTTTGCGATAATAGGCCATGTGGTAGTTATAGAGGTAGTCCCCCTCTTATCAACCCTAGACTTTTTAGCCTTAACTTGAGCAAGTAGCTTTACAGGATTCATCTCTCTAGCACCTATATCTATAAGACGAGTAAATTAATTAATATAAATAAGGAAAAAATATGAACTTACATTATTTGTGTTGAGCAAGGGTCAAAGGTCACTATTTTCTCCTAAATTCTTGAAAATGGCTTTTCTCGTGGCTATACTAAGCACTGTGGCAACACATCAGCATACCTTCTTTTTCAGAAAATATTGGTTCTCCATTTTCATAACGTCGTATAATTCTCTCGGTGTCCCAAAAGAACATTTTGTTTCTCCTTTTCTCCTGAATCTTCTTCACTACCGTTGTATCATTCAACATTAAATCTACATCCTTTAGCATTAAATCTAAATCCTTTATATGTATCGGCTCAGTTCATTGGGTCCAGAAGTCTAAGTCCTTATCAAACACTATTGACACGAACTAATCATGCCTCTTGTGAATCTTGGATTCTAACCTATCCATAAACTTATGCCCATGCGTTGCAGCAACAAAGTACCACTCGTCAGGCTGCTTACAGATGGCAAAGAAAAATCTAAACAACTAAGGCATAGCCTTGACCTCAACCTGTTCACATACTACCTCAACCTCTTCATATACTATCTCAAAAGTTGCCAGAAGCCAATATGTGTTGGGCGAGAACATACTCAGTACAACTTTGAAGTAGTTGAAGAAGCCTCGAGCAAAAGCCGAGAAAAGGAAGTGTAGCCCAAAATCCAGATACTTCAGGTATATATGAAACTCGTACTCCCATGAAAAGCATACTCTTTCGCTGTCTCTTGGCCTCCTCAAGTTCCATGTTCTAGGAAGATCTTACCAGTACTAATTATACTTCGTGATGAGAACTCTATCAATGGAACTGGTAATTCCATCAAGAGAATCATGAAAGTAGGCTATTATGTTGTATAGATACCTTGCTGATGACCGCCCTTCCTTATCTTTAGGATAATTATTTATAGGAAGCTTGTTAATCCATGCAAGTTTATCCTACCTTGCCTCCATACTATTAGCTGAATTGCTTGAAGAACATACCACTTCGCTCCTATTTTGGGGAAGGGGGGGAAGAATGGCCTCGGTTTCTGCTGCCTTAGAATTAGATAAAACAAGTCGATGAGCAACTTTACAAACCATACCTGGACAATTGTATGAAATGAAATAACAGAAGCCGAAGGCTGAGATTCTGAAGATTTGAAAACGAACGAAAATTTTAGGTACAACTAAAGGAGTAAAACCTGATCGTGAACAGTACCTTATATATAGACGATTCGTTTTTGTAATTGCAAATCTGCTTTTGAAAGTATTGATGTGCTGATATGATATTCCTATGGATTGTTAACACGTGTCTCATGTAAAAAATCTAATGGCTGAAAACCTTCTAACAGTTATTAGTCCTGCAACAAAATGATAACCTAGGTGATAGATGCTGTGCCTACAGCTTTTTGGTTTCCCAAATGAGTGAAAGATTTGAAATGGCAACGTTTCAGCTAGGATATGATCCGTCCTACTTCCCATGTTACCCAGCATAAATTCAAAGACCCCCCACTTAGCCTCTATCGCAATATATATATACATAACTCCTTTTGTTGTTTATTCGAACACAGGAGTTAGGGGGCAAATGTTGATAATCGGTTTTCGCTCAACTTACACTGGTCGTTTTGTCAATCGAGAAGTTAGGTAATTGAATCTCTTGACATTCCTACTCTTTAGACACTTGGTAATTATGCCGAGTAGAAGAAATGCTTCTTGTTTGAATTCAAATCTATAGTGCAAACAGTTATCATAAGTACAGTTATATTTTACAATCGCTTACTATCCCTACATATTAGGGGAGATGTCAAGTCAAGAGCACTCTACATGTCTTAACAATTACCTCAACAACTACCTTAGACACAATAACCGTTTATAAATACCGAAAAGAAACTCAGTAAGATCTCTTGAACGCTTTTCATTCTCATACTTACTTTACTAAATCACCATTCTAACTTAGGCATCAGAGTGGCCGCATCGGATTGGCCCCGATACCGAGTATTTTTACTCTCTTTTGCAGGACTATTTCCTAACCCCTAAAATTCTCCAACAACAGATTGTATGAAATGACGTAAGTAAATTCTCTCATAACACATCTCATTAAGGCTAGAATTTAAATGAAGTCTATGAACATTGAATAGGCAATTAGGAAAGAGAAAAAAAAATTGAAATTGGACCCGAGTAAGGAAGATGATCTAACACCTTAATAGTTAATGGCTTATTTCTTATGTTTTATATTTTAGCCTACTTGACTCAAATTGGAAGGACTAACAAACTCAGTTAAAATGCATGATTTTATTAAATTTGATGTGCAAACTTATGATTTTACTAAGCTCTATAGCAAGATGATTTTATGCTTGATTCAACTTTGAAAAGTCGTAAACTTATAAAATCGTATGAATAGAACATAATATCGACAACTATGACACATTAATCAAATTAAATTGCTAAGTAAATTCATGGAGAATTCAGTTACTCATATATTAATCATATTAGTGTGCACTGCATGACTATAAATAGCTAAGTGAGAGAGTATGCATGGCTACTATAATCAAGGAGATAGAGTCATCACATAAAAACTACATTTGAGATTCAATGGAGCTTCTAAAAAGGAAGAGACCTGTGTAATTTAGATTAGTGTATGAGAAAAGTATAGTTGTTTAATAGTCATGTTTGAATCATTTGATATGATTTGAAAAAGGTTTATACTGACAATATCAATTTAAATTTAAATTCTAGTATAACTTATGAATGTAGCAATATATTTTTTAGTAGACATATAGGACTAATTCACTTAATGAGTTTTAATTATAGTGACACATCTTATATTACGATTTTGAACATGTATATTTTACTTAGATACTTTATAAAACCAATCACTCACACTAAACATTTAGAGAAAATAGTAACTTAGGCTTAATTCCAAAACTTGCAAAAGAAAGTTGATACATTGCTATTTACATGAAGGACTTGAATTTACTGGTTATACATTTAAGGGTTTAGATTTATATGTTTATGTAAAGAAGGGTTTGGATGTGTTAAATATACGTTTAGGGGATAGGATTATACTATTTATGTAAAGAATAACCTTAACTTTTTGAGTGTGCATTTAATAGTTTAAGTTGAGCTATCAAGTCTATATTAGCAAATTTAATGCTAGTGAACATTGTATTGGATAGCAATGATGGAAAATGGATGAAGATAAAAAAATAAGAGTAATTTAAAACACATGCCATTGTGGGTGTAGGGCTGAGAGTACAAGGATCATGTGAATGTCGAGTATTAAATTGCACTATATGTGATTGAGGGTGATAACTTTAGTTGTATGTAGGAGATGATCAATTAAGAAATGATAGGGAAGAGAGTAGGCAATCTCAAAGGCTAAAACATGAGTTGTAATAAGTGGAGGAGCTTGATCCCATCTAACTTCACAATTGATGAAGAACAAAATAGTGTTTTTCTTATGATCAAATACTCGATCTTTCAAAGTGAGAATTCGATAGAATAATTGTGTCAGTGTTGAAATTATCTTTAGTCCAAATAGGGGATGGAATGACATGTTTATAGAAGTTAGCTATTAATATCAATTATTAGATCACAATGATGATTAATTCAAATGGGTTCCTTGCATGTGTTTAGACTCAATAAGGCCTTATTTAATGTGTGAGCTAAATTTAGAAAAGTTGTTGGGTAAGTCAATCTAATAGACCCTACTTCAAGGTTAATATGTCAAATCACTCATGATTATTCCAATTATATATGCTTAACTCTTTAAACTCTGTTACCTTAGTTGAAAGAATCAAATCCATTTAATTATTGAGACCATTAATTAAATTTAGCACACTATAGCTCTTAAATGCATGCACTATAATAAATAATATGGTGCACATCCTTGTCATTGATTGTTGGGTTTCTTTAGTACTTTGACAATAAATAATACAACAATTCATTTATTTATTAGTTTATCTAAAATGGTACATTTCATATTTCAAGGGGAAGAAGGGCTAATTTGTAGGGAAAACTGTCAAATTACATTTTATTAGTTTAGGAAAGCTTGCCTTTTCTGATATGGTGGAAAGGAACAAGAGAAAAAGGAATAAGTGGGCAGCTTTTTAGAATAAAGTCTTGTTGTTTTTTAAAAATGGTTGAAGGGTTTGGTTTCTGTTCATTTCACCTGGAAGGGAAAGAATAAAAGTTGTTGGGTTTTCTGCTTTTTAATTTCCATTTGCAAATTTAGAAGATGTTGGAATGACTACTTTAGGGCTTGTGAGAGTTGTCATAGGTCACTTATGAAGGAAGTGTAGGACACTGTTTTCTTTCTATTCAACTCATAGTTCGACCTGCAAATTAATGAATAACACAGTTCACTTCTTCCGCATAATTTCTTTCCGGACTCCTCCTATGTCCTATCCAATGAATTGATTACCCATAGGCTACAATTGATTGTAGGAAATATAAACAAATAAATAAATAACAGAGAGCGAGAGAAGTTTATTAATTCCCTCATTATTTCTTATGGTTTTTTTCTTCCCCCTGCTCAATAAGCTAAAAAAGTGTTATTACCTTTCTAAAATTTATCCTTTAAATAAAAAAGGATAGATATAAATGACTGTAAATTTCTTTATTTATCCTTAAAAAGGGTGAGAAACATTCAATAGTAATCACAATGCATGTTATATATATGTAGTATATAAAATACTAATAAAATATTAATATATATTTTATGTATAAATCAGGAATGGTAATTGATTGGAAAACTATCCCTTTCATTATTATTCATTCAATATTTTATAGGTATTTGACACGTATATATAACGCATTGCATATAGCACTTAATGAATCTTTTTTCAAAGTTGTGACACAAGCTTTAATATTTTCCTTGTACACATTTGCTCTGTCCCACATTGTTCTAGGTATTCATGATCTTTTATGTATTTGTCATCTTCAGCTTTTAGTTCTACTTTCATATTTATCTATATCGATCTCATGTCACGATTAATTTTTTGCATTTAGTTTATGTACGTGCATCTTGATAACAGGAGAAAGCCCGATGAAAACTGGATAAAGTAGCGGAAAGAAAAGCAAGAGTGAATAATTCACATCGAAACTCTGATGCAAGTAGACAACCATGGACAAAGTGTGAAGGGATAATCCATTAATATAAAAATTTGAGTACAGGAATAGTGGCAAATCGCATTAAACTCTCTTTAAGTGCATTCATAGACAATTAATGTGAAATTAGGGATAATCGAAGTGCTAATATGAATGGGGTTCATGCTACATTCCTATAATAGTCCCTGAAAGCAAAATCTGCCACCATCATTTCTTTACGAGGTTAATGGTGTTTATTACACCTATTACGAATTAAATTTTGAATAAAATTAACTGAAAATTGTAATCTACAAAAAGGCACCAAAATTTACAGAATAGCCACAATTCTAAACGTTGAAAGCCGTTGTAATAACACATTTGTAAAAATTCATCATGTATTGTGATATCATTAACAACTTGTTTACTTCATTAAATGGAATGAAGGGGTAATATAATAAGAATGTAATATCTATTATTTTGTTTAGTTGAATTAATAAATAACTTAAGAATAGACACATAATAGAATTTTAATAATTAAAATACTCTCGATTCATTTTCTTTCTTAAGTAATTCTAAAGTAGTAGGTGGGGGTAATCAAAATTGATTGCGAGAGTGGAAGTGATGGTAATGGTCGACAGCGGTTGTGAGCAATGGTGATGGTGGTGGTTGATGGTGATACTGGTAGCAGTGGTAATGACAGTGGCAGTGATGGTGATGGTAGGTGATGGTGGTCGGTGGTTAGTAGTAGTAGTGATGGTAATAATGATGGTGGTAGTTACAGTGATGGCGGTGGTGATGGTAATGATGGTCGGTGGTGGTGGTGGTGGGGGTAGTGGCGATAGTCGGTAGTGGTGATGGTTATTGTTAAACTGAAATGAAGTTCTTTTCGGAAAAAAAATGTGAAATTTTGTAAGGAATCGTTATTCTTTGGTTGAATCAAAGAATTCTTATTACGTGAATTCATATTACTTGATTTCATGTAATAGGGATTCTTAAGGAATTGTGATTTGGAGACAAAAAACCAAGTGAATACTATAATAAAGAAAAAAGAGGAAATTGAATTTTAATTCCCCTTAAGTAAACGAAGCATAAATGTTATGTAGTCCTTTAGTGTGGTGGCTTAGAGCACATTGGAGCTTTAATATCAAGCATGCTTAAGTTAGGTTAGTTCTAGGATGCATGACCTCCTAAGAAGTTGCTACACCGAGAGATAAAACCATACGATATTCCATGCCAAAGCGGATAATATCTCGATAGAAGGAGTTCTCATCAAATTATTTATGTAAGGCCTACTATTTTTGTAAAACTGAAAACAAAGCCATTTTTCGTTACATTATTTTTGTGGAAGTTAACTTTTTTTTTTTGTTTGTCATATTATTAGTTGCAAAGTATATTGTACAGCTTATATTGTACAAGTTAGCGTACAACTTAGTGTCCACATGCCAGTTTTGTAATGGTAGATAGCTTTTGTATTGGGTAGTATAAAACTATTCTATAACTAACTAAACTGAATTACTCATTTTTCTATATGTTTTGCATATATCAAATACAAAAGGTCTCATTTCATAGTAAAGCTTCAAGCTCTTGTATGGTTGATTAATGTTATTACTTGAAATTTACATAGTATCAGAGCTCTTAGGGTGCTAATCTTTCTTCTTCATTAATACAAGTATCACATTGGTATCTAGTTGTAATGTAGGAGATCCTTTGATCACGAATCCTTTATTTCTACTAAGTTTCTATAATCCTAACATGATTATTGGAAATCAAATTTTCAATGAAAATAACATTTTAGGTTGGAGTAGAGAAGTGAGACTAGGATTAGGTGTGAAATTGAAAAATTGATGGAACAATTGTAAAGCTACTCGATCATTTTCCTTATCTTGTAAAGTGGTTAAGATGTCATTACATAGTTTGCTATTGGATGCCAAATTCAATGGCAAACAACATAGCTCAAAGTTTTCTATTTCTTTAATATGCTAAACAATTATTGATAAAGTATCAGAACAAAATGGTGTATAAAATGGTCCTTTAGTCTTCCAACTTCAGCATAAAACATATAATTTAAAGCAAAATAATGGTGGTGTGGGGATACATTATAGTAAGCTTAAGAAATGTTAGGACGAACTCAATCAATTGTGTGCATATCTTGAGTATACATTTTGTAAGATGTATGGTTGTCAAAATCGTAATTTTAATCATACGATTCTACGAGTTTATGATTTTATGAAGTGTTTTCAAGTAGTTTACTCTTGTATGAAATTATTTTCTTATAGAAACTTATTTTTTTAACAAAATTTGCATGTTAAGCTCGATAGAAACTTATATTTTTAACTGAGATTACTGATTTTACATATATATGTTGAATGGTCAAAATAAAAAAAAAATGTAACTAGACTTCTACTATCCCATTAATTATTAAGGCATTAAATTATCATGCCTATCCTATTCCAATTTTTTTCCTTTTTCTCTCTCTCTCTCTCTCCTAGTTTCTTATTCGATATTCATAGCCTTCATTCAGATTCTAGGTCCAATAAAAAAATTTATCAGAAAAACCATATATTTAGTTTTGTACCATAAATAGCTCTAAATGAGTAAAAACATTTGGTTTTCCTTAATTCATCACTTTTTTTCAAACAAAATAATGAAAAAAAGAAATAGCTCTACTTACCCTTTTTCCATGAATGTTAGATTATATATTATGAATTTTTTTAAAAGAAAAACTTAGTTTCTTAATTCCCAAAATGTATTTTATGTTTTTTATAACTATTATAAGCATATCTATAGCTCTTCTAAAAGCTATTTTATGTAGGTTGTAAAACTTACATTTTTATTTTCAATTTCACGTTTTGATTCTATAGATTCTCTAGTGATTCTAGAGAGAATAATAGGTTTGACAACCTTAGTAAGATGGATCTCTATACTTGTGATTTTTGGGATAAGGTAATAGGGAATGAATCAAAGAGTAAACTAATGCAATTGTCAATGGGATTGAATGATGTATATGATAGGGTTTGTAATTAGATTCTTTCTATAGATCCCATGCTTATGGTTAATAAAGCATTCTATTCAGTGCAAGAAATTGAAAGACAATGACAAGTTATTTCAAGCCTTTCTATTGAAATAGATGTTGGAGCTTTTAATACTAAGTATAGAGGAGTTGTTGTGATAAGAGAAGATGTCATAATAAAATGCTTTGTAGGTATTATAAGTCAAAGGAACACATGGTGGATAATTATTTTCAAATTATTGGTTATCTGGAGTGGTTCAAAGGTAAAAGATTTGTGAAAGGGAGAGTTGGAGCAAATAATGTGATTATAGTTAGCTCATTTGTTGTTAATCCAGTACACTCAGTAAATGTTTTGAAGATAAGTCCTATTATTATCACATATTTTGATCACTTTGTTGATATTACTTATGTCAACGAGTAATAATTTGATTATAATGAGTAGTAAAAGTTGTAAGAAATGTGTCAAGAAATGTTATGAATTATAAATACCAAAGGATCATAAAGCAAGATAACAATTGTTAATGATGTTCATTGTGCAAGTACCTATAGCCATTTCTTTTATTTTGATGCTCTTCATAATAACTTGAATTCTTAGGTTGTGATACATGGGCTACAAACCAAATGAAGCCCCTTTTCTTCTATTCTAGCCAATGTAATTGAACCAGTTCATCTAATTAAAGTTAGTTTGTTAGATGGATGAGCCATTACTATAACCAAATTTGGCTTAGTTTTTGTTAATCTAATTCTAACCCTTCATAATGTTCTTCTTATACCTAACTTCACCCATAATTTACTCTTTGTATGCAATCTAGTGAGAGATCAACAATCAATTGTTTCAACACTTATGAATGTGTTTTTCAAGACCTAAAACACGATAAATCAATGTTAGTAGCGAAAGCTATGTGTAGGCTTTATGTGCTACAAAATTAGGACATTAAGGAAGCTACAAATCTACTCCATTAGATAAAGTGGCTATTTCATATGATTGTGTTCCTTGTAACAACAATAAATACCTTCATTTGGTTCATGCTCTCATGGGGCATGATTCTATTTCTAAGCTCCAATATTTAGACATGTGTAAAACTTACAACTTTCATTCATTTGTATGTGATGTTTGTCATGAAGCCAAATTTTATAAGCTTTGTTTTGGTAGAAGTATGCATGCTTCTAAATTTTCTTTAAGCTTCTTCGTATTGATATTTGGGGTCTATGTAGTGTTGTTTCCATTTCGAATGTAAGGTATTTCTTGATTGTTGTTGATTATTTTACTATGTCTACTTGGACTTTCTTACTTGGCCATAAGAGTCAAACACATTTTGTACTTTATAATTTCTATTCTTACATTTCCAATCATTTCTCCATTGTAAACCTAGCAAATTTTCTATGTAGGAGCTTGAAGTTGATAAAGGTACCTAAATGGCACCCTTAGTATCAACAAGATAACTAACCCTAAACTTAACAGACTATACTCAAAAACTTTAATTTAAACTCCTGAAACACTACATGGCAACTACAACCTTAGTTTAACCCTTACACCTAAAACCATAAATCTTGTAAGTGAATACTAATATCTAATGTTAACTCTCAAGATTAACATAATTTAAGTAAACTAACCCTAAACCCTCAAAGGAAAGTGACTGATAGTTGGAGCCTATAAGAGTTCCCTAAAACCAACTAAGGGTAAATAAAGTTAAAAATGAATATTGACATAGAAAATGCTAATGATGGATTCAAAACCCTACAACAAATACTAAAACTGTAAAAGAACCTTCAAAACTCTAAAACCTTAATTAGAACCTTAATATACAAGAATACCTAAAATGACTCTAAAACCTTAATTGAACATTCAAAACCTTAAATATAGTATCAAAAAACCTAATTTATGTTCTAGAACTTAATTGATTAATAATAATTGATTTCAATTCCTAGGAACCCTAAATTAATTAGACAAGATGACCCAATAGTCTTAATTAATTTAATTTGACACATCAAGCCTTAAATGACACCTAATCAGTGTTATGTGTACTTGAAGAAGAATCCCATCAAGAGTATTTACAAGGTGAGGGATCAGGGCAAGTTGAGTCCTAGATATATAGGACCTTTTGAGATCTTGGAGTAAGATAGAAACCTTCCATATATGTTAGGTTTGCCACCAAAATTTTTTAGGGTGTACAATGTATTTCATGTATCAGTGTTACATAAGTATGTGCTTGATTAGGATAGAGTGATTGAGTTAGAGCCAGTACAACTCAAAGAGAATACGACATATAAAGAATACTAGGTAAAGATAAAGACATAGAAGCTTCAAAACAAGGAAATTAAATATGTTAAGTCCCTATGGAGGAACCATGAAAGAGAAGAAGAAGTAACCTAAGAAGCTAAGGAAGAGGTAAGGTGCAAATATCCTTAACTATCTGAGGGACTAGGTACATTTTTCAACGTTTGAGGACAAAAATTATTTTAAAGGGGAGAGGTTGTAAACCTTGCAAGTTTTCAGACCTAAACTTAGAATTGGTCAAGAGAGTTAATGGATAATCCCTTAAATCGCTTAAGATATAAAGATAAAAACCTTAAATAAAACTTAAATAACAGGTTACAAACCCTAAATAATAAGATGAAAAACCTTAAAGGAAGTAAAACACTAGAACCCTAATTGTACGCATAAAACACTAAAAATCTTAATACGTTGGAAATCCTAAAATGACTATAAAACCATAATTGAACAACTAAAAACCCTAATATAACTAAGGAACCTAATTAGATAGCAAAATCACTTGCTAAATATAATCAATTTTGTTAATCTCTTAAAAACCTTAAGTATCAATCGTGTACGTGATCCAATAATTATAAATAGTTCTAAACACTGGGAAGCAATAAGAAATTGAATAATATAAGTTAATCAACCTAATTAAAGTGACAACATACGGCAAAGCCCCAAACTAACCCTAATAATGCTTAATCATACTTAAAAGTGATTAATCTCATTAAGTACACCTTAATTCGATAACTAACCCTTGCTACATCTTAATTAGCAAGAAGATAAGCATAATTAGTGGAAAAATGCCAAAGGGATTTGTTGGCCAAATCAAAGGACAATTGTCCTTTATGGGATAAAATCATTCTGAAATAGCAAAAAGCACATATGGTACAAGTGGTCTCCAAAAAGAGGCTTATACATTGCCCTAAAAAGAAACCCCTTTGTCCCCTATGCTACTGACCATTTCCCTTTTGTTTCCTTTATTTTTTCTTCTAGATTTTAATACTCCTTTTCACACTCTCAAATCTCTCTAAAATAAAGCCCTCAAACCCTCTCCATTTCTCTCACTTTTGTCTACCCTAACTCCCTCTACATCATTGCCATTTTTCCCTTCAACTACCATACAATACCAATCACCACATATTCCTTTCCCTTTTCCCTACCCTATCGACACACACATATACTCTCCTAAGAGCTCCAAACTTACAACATAACAAGAGAAAACAAGGACTCTTCACAACTCCATTTAGGTAAGTTTCTAGTCCTTCTTTTCCTTTAAGTTCAAACTTGATTTTACTTGTAAAGATCTTGAATAATATGTATTAGCATGCCATATGATTGTAGCAAAAGTTAGTGTAGGATAAGCTTAAATAATTATTATACATAGGTCATTAGTTGATGTAGTGTACTAACATGCGTGGAAATGTAGAAATTAATAGGTGTTAGTGAAGAATAAGCAAGAAAAGCCATAAAACCCTATTTTCTAATGCATGTTGCCACCCTTATGTTGGTTATCCATCTTGTTTTCTTCATAATATGCAATGTTATTAGTTTAAAATAAGTAGAAATGTGATTAAAACACACACACACACACACACACACACACACACTAGAATAAGTGTTGGATAGAAGATGGTGAAGAGTCTAATGATATAATTAATTAGTGTAAAGCATGATTTAGGATATAATTAACAAACTTAAGTTAGATAGTATTGGTTTAAAGGCCTAAATTAGCTTAATTAGTGGTTAAGGCCTTAAAAATGAGATTAGAAGCCTAATAAATGAATAAGTTTAGATCTGAATCCTATGAGAAAATGGACTTATCTTAAGACTTTTAATGGGCTTAGGCACAAAACAACAAATAGGATTAGGTTTAAGGCCTTTAAGTGTGAATCAAGCTTGAAAACCCTTAAAAAGACTAAAAAAAGGGCCAATGACTATAGGACCAAATCTAAACCCCCAAGTTAATGGACTTAGAAAATAATATATTAAAGACCATTAAGTCCAAAAGCCCATTAAAGTCATCCCTATAAGCCTATTACTGAAATAAGAGCTAAAACTAGCAAAAAAGGACCCATTTAGACTCACAAAAGCAAAATAAAAGTGCAAAATTAAAGCTTTTAGAAATTGAACTGAAAAGTTATCTTAAAACACTTAAATAAGAGCTTAAAAGCCTAAGTGTAAGTCCTAATACTCAAAATTAAGCCTAATGCCCAAAGTAGAGCCTAAAACCTATAGGAATCAAACACTAACCATTGAACAATGAAATTATTTGACCTAATCCATAAATTTACAGGTCCAATTTGACCATGTCGATTACACCATGACATATAATAGTCGAAAGCGATGAAAATCAACTATAACAACACTAAAATTGTACTTAAAACAAAAAAGTTGTGGCTAAAATATAGAATAAGGAAAAATAGAAGATTATAACGAGACAAGTTAATTGTTTAGTATAAGAAATAGGTTATACTCATTAAAATTACATTCTTCAGGTGATATGGATTTGAAGGTTGACTTGACCAAGGACTATTGGGATTGTTAGACATCATGGTTGAGTGAGTGCATCGCCCCCTTATCTTATTTTGTTTGTTCTTGTAGTGTAGTGTACTATTAAATTATATGATTAATGTAAATAGATATGTTTTGGGTTGCTTAGGTACTCTCATGTGCTTGTATCTAAATGTAATTACATGATAAGATACTATAAAATATCAGAATACTACAAGTTGTTACATTTGTTAAATATTAGGACATTGGAGTGTCTGCTTATATATTGTTTGGTTACCTTTAATCTGAACCTAATTAACTATCTGACTTTCAATAAACTGATTAGGCATTGTATCTTACTACATTAAGGAATAAGAGCGTTAGAACTACACAATAGAATGGGAGATCATGCTTTGTAGATCCATATTCTCTATCATATGATGTGTTAATGTTTTTATATGACGTATTTGTACGATATGTTCATATCTTGACATTTTAGGAATTAAATGGCTTTAGGAATCACCATACATTGCTTTAAATCTATACATGAGAACTATTATTAGATTGTGATGTACCTAGAAGCTCAATAATCACTAAGGCTTACTGTAAGTAATAGTAATTAAGCGGATCCTTTAAGATATCGAAGAAAATAGAATGAAAAGATTGATGAACATAGTAGCTTCTATGAAGTTGCTCGAATGATATAATACACCAATAAGCATGACACAACTTAAGCCTTCATTTGATATAACTCATAAGCTGATGCTAAGGTCAATTTGTCTCCTTTAGGGAAACAATACAAATAAGGAAAATTACATAAAAGACTATGAAGAAAGAGAATCCTAATATGTACAAAAAGTGCAAATATGATAAATGATGAAAAGGAATTACAGTACAAATGTAAAAAAAAGTAGGGATAGATGATAGCTTGTCAATAGGTTCATATTTAGGAATCTTAGAGTGTAGTGGTTGAGTTGTATTTAAGTTGTGGCTCCTATAAATGAGTGGTATTTAAGGTTACCAAATCAAATAATGGATGTTGCTATACGATATGCCAAGTAAGTAGTGCTTAGTGTGTGGTGGTCTTGGTCTGGACATTTGGTAAGTTGGCTTCGATACTTGTTAATCTTATAGCTTAGAAGAGTAGAGCTTAGTTTTTAGTGACCTTAAGCTTTGCACTTGGCAAGTTAGCTTCGACAGTTGAGTAGTCAATGACTAGACAAGGATTAGAGTAGAGAAGAGTGTATCAAAGTTGTAACCTTAAGGAGTTCATCTTTGGCAGGCTGACATGAGAGTATCCTCATTGCAAGAGATTGTAAGTCTTAGAGATGGGCATGAGTAAGAGGTCCAAAAGTCAACTGTGAACCCCGCAAATTTGGCTATTTAAGAGTAGAATTGAACTCTAATACTGTAGATGACTTGATAAGTTGTTAAAGTCTAGCAAGATAAGAAAATTTAATAAATCATAAATTTAAATATATTATAAGTAGTAAAAACCTTAGAAATTGATCAAAACCCTAAATTACATATTAAAACGCTAAATCTAATTTATACACCATTAACCAAAATTAAACCCGAATTTGATCAAAACCCTAAAATTATAAAAATAAACCTATAAAATAGTTAAATATTACTCAATAGTGATAAAATTATAATCGATTGTAATTTTCAACTAAATAACCTATTCGCTTGAAATTATAACAAAATCGCTATAATAGCTTATAAAAATTATAATTGTAACCGGTACCAATTAAATTGATAAAATTTCACAAAAATTTAAAAATTAATTTATGATGAGAATTGTTATAATTTATATGTTTCAAAAAATTACATATATTTATTATTAATTTTTGTTTTTCTTCTCATTCTTTTTCAATTTATCTCTTTTCTCTCTTTTCTCCAATTATTATGTCCTGGAAATGGAAGCAAATTAGCCGCCTACGTGAGAAAAAAAAATTGCCATGTGTTGAGTAGAAAATAAAAGAAAAATGAAAATAAAGATTGGATAATTACTTAGCTTAAATTTTAAACTAGTTACTTACATATATAAAAGGAGGAAAAAAAAAGAAAAAGAAATTTTTTTTTTTCACAAACCGAAACACTGGAAGCAAACCGTAAGAGAAGAAGAGAAAGAAAGAAGAAGAAAAGAAGAAGGAAAAGAAGAAGAAAAATAAAAAATCAATAAGTAAATAATTTATTTTAATAGTATAGATTTATGTTATATAGTATGTACATGTATAAATAAAGTATTTGTATAATATTTTCTTTGAATATAATATTACTAATACATGTATATTTACATAGATACATAAATTGAATAATATATGCATGTATTAGGCTATGTATGTATACATGTAAGAACGTAGGTATATTATATGGAGGAGTATGTATTATGTATTTTTTTAGAATACATATAATTAGTATTACGTATTTTCATTAAATAACTATAGTATATATATACATATTAATACCGTAAGCTATATATATATGTATCCATGTATAATTATTTTGTATATATATACATATGTAATCGTATAGTATAAATATAGTAGTATGTTTCTATAAATAATAATATATGACATATATATATGTATAATATATAGTATACATAGTTTATAACAAATAATACTATATAAATATATATATATATATACCAAATATATAATATAAGAATAGGTATTTGTAGATTATATATATATATCTAAGTATTCGAAAATTACATAAGTATATTATTATGTATAAATACAAATACATGAATATATATATATATATATATATGTACATAAGAGTATGGTTGTTTTCATAAAATAAGTATATACATACATATAGCGTATAACATATATTATACATATGTAGTATATCGAAAATAAATATATATATATATGTATGTACAAATTGTGAAATACATAAATAATAAGATAATGAGAAATAATAAAAATAATAAAGGCAATAATAATAATAATAATAATAATAATAATAATAATAACGCTAAAACCTCAAACATAGGAAAAGTAAGCTTAAAATAATAAAAATATCAATTGTATGATTTAAATAATTATTAAATCATAAATATGTTAAGAAAAAGCAAAAATCAATATTTTATAATTTTTAAACTTAAATAATAATTTTTGTGATATTTTTGTGACAATTTACACTGCGACTCATAATGTCCAAAATAGATCTCATTAAGAGAAAATACACTTGAAAACGATCAAAATGGAATATAAGTTCATAACGACACGAGCTAAAACGAAAATGTTATACGTGATTCGATAAAAAGCTCGAATCAATGATTTCACGTAAATCAATAATCGATTTAAGTAAACAGTACGATTTAGCATGCTAGTTTAGTTATTTAAATCTCCAAACTTATTACTTTCCATATTCCCCTAATATTAGGTGATCCTGAGATCGAGATCGACTTATCTTTAGACTATTACAATCCCTGACATCATTTATGACCAAGTGAGTACTTCCAATGAATCTATACTTGTTTTGTGCTTGTAGCTAGTGCACATGAATTAAATATTAATAACCTGATGCATGGGGTTTTGGGTTATTCATGGTACTGATATTGATTGATAACTATGTAAAATACTGTTAAATATGAGATAATTGATTATTGCATTATTTGAATGATTTGTTGATAATGTTTGATCACCTCATAAATTGACTTAACCATATTTGACTCAACTAAAATTAAACGGTTTATGCATAAAGCACGAACATTGCATATAATGTTTCGGTTGTCACCTTATGCAGTTAGTAATGAAGGGCCTTGGAGGGATGGATTCCCACATAATTTGATTAGTACAGTGCGAGACCATTGGTACAATAAGACCCTACCTTTGGCTCACGGGTTCTATTGGCGCCGGAGATGCTAATCGTAGGTGGCTGGGGGTTGCGTCTAAAGACCACTATTGTAGGGTATGAGCGTGGACTGTGGGAGCCAACTCATCTTTAGACCTGGATATTTGTATACTATTGACTGATGGAAGTAGAAACTTGTTTAGTGAAACAGGGAATATATATATATAATGATATAAGGGTAAAAACTTAAGTGCTAGAGCCTGGTTGTGATTGTTGCTGATGTATCTCTAACCTTTACTTCGGAGTTCGTAAAATCCAATGTTATATGTAGTACTGGTCAACTGCATATATACTATTTGGCATACTGCTTGTTCATGTATTCATATGTTTAGTAATAAACTGTTTGATAACTTGTTTACTGATATAGTACAAGGGTTAACTCACTCAGCTCCTGTAGCTTACTCCTCAATAGTTTTCTCTTGCAGGTTACTAAATGATCGGGCATGGGTTATGAACTAAGGGTTGAGTGCCAACGTCGACATGCATAGAAGTTAGACTCTGAGGACAGACTATATGGTTCATTTGAATAATTATTAATACTACTTTTAAATTTTGTGACTTTAGTAAGTTTGAGTTTTAGAACTTTATTACCTAATCTTATTGTTAGGTAGGGGATACTAATTTTTTGCAGTTCTGTTGGACTGTGACTTATCGGATATCTATAATTACATATATGTGGTCATAAGTTAAATAAATAAATAAATAAAAACTTTAGTGACTAATTGTTTAGAATCTTGCAATCTTTGACTTGCAGGATGATTTTCAAATCATGGGTGCACACATGATATGAAAATTTTAGGCAATCTTACTAAGCCCCCTTTTAGGGTCACAACATCAACAGTCCATCGGTTCCCTAGGGTTATTGAAGATTTGTCCTCAAATCTTTGTCTTCTTCTTCTTTTGGCACATAGGGCATTAGGTTGGCGATATTAAAAGTAGAAGATACCTTGCATCCTTTAGGGAGTTCTAGCTCATAAGCATTGTCATTGACATGCCAAAGGATCTTAAAAGGTTTATCTGACTTGGGGGATAACTTATTCATCCTCTTCCTTAGAAAACGCTCCTTGATGAGGTGGATTCAAATAAGGTCTCTTGGGTTGTAAATGACTCGCCTCTTACCTTAGCTTCCTTATTCCTTCTATTGGGATATAGTCATGGCTAGTTGCTTGGCAGTCCTCTGATGTAACTTTTGGAACTCCTCGACACATTACAAGCTTGATTGGCTTTCTCCTTAGGAGGTTAGCTAGATAACCATATCTAAGGGCAAGTTCAGGTTAAGTCTATAGACGACCTCAAAAGGTAACCTTCCTGTTGAGCTATGAGTAGAGCAATTGTAAGCAAACTCAATGATGGGTGAGCATAGATCCCAATCATGTAGATTCTTTCCAACAGTAGCTTAAAGGAGGTTATCTATTGTTTTGTTCACAACTTCTATCTAACTGTCTATTTGTGGATGATAAGAAGTACTAAACATGAGCTTGGTGCCGAGCTTTTTCCATAGGATTCTCCAAAAGAAGCTCATTAACTTTTAATTACGGTCAAATACAGTACTCCTTAATACTCCATGTAGCTGTATGATCTCCTGCAATAAGAGGTTAGCAACAAATAATACCTCATTAGTTTGTGGTAGGGGATGAAGTGGCTCATTTTACTGAACTGATCGACTACCACCACAACAGAATCATGTCTCCATGGTATTTGGGGTAGGCCTAGCATGAAATCCATGCTCAGATAGGTCCATAGCTGTTTAAGTATAGGTAGAGGTATGTACTCTCCCTATAGCTCCTTCTTACCTTCAGCTAGTTTGTATACCTCATAGCATTTAAGTACTTTGCAGACATCCTTCATCATCCCTAGCTAATAGAAATGTTTTTTCAACAACTCGACCATTCTCTTCTCACCAAAGTGGTTAGCTAAGCCTATAGTGTAGGCTTCTTGGATAAGTAATTTCCTAACAGAACCACTTTGCATACAAATTTGCTTACCTTTCATCAAGAACCCTTAGCTCAAATAGAACCCATCCACTACTCCTCCTATGTTGCATTTGGCCACTAAGGGTCTAAAACACAAATCATGCTCATACTGATTAGGTAGGGTTCCAAATCTAAGTATCCAGCTTACAATGTTGTAATAAAAATAAGACTGAGAAAGTGCATTGGCTATAGTGTTGGTGCTCCCCTTCTTAGATTCGATGACATTGTAGAAAGTCTTTAGGTATTTGAACCACTTGGTCACCAGCCTAAAACTACTTGGTCTTCCTTTGTTTATCTTTCTCTTTTAGCTTTGTTAATCTGCTGGGTGACTCATTGATATATTTGTTAGATGCACTGGGCTTTGGCTCTTACCCCAAGATCTTCTTGATCAATGGACAACATGGGGGTATGATCAAAGGGTAGTTCAGGCTTGAAGCCATAGATTACCATAAATGGGATGTACCCAATAGGGGCATATGCAATCTTGTTGTAAGAAAATTTGACCATAGGCAGGTAGACATCTTACTCGGTTAAGTTCCTCCCTACTACAGCTTGGACCTATGATCCTAAGGTATGGTTGACCACTTTTGTCTGGCCATCGATCTGGGGATGGTAAGAGGTACTGAATAGTAGTTTGGTTCTCATTCAACATCATAGGGTTTTATAGAAATGACTTAAAAATTTTAGTCCTCTTTTGAACACCACACTCTCCTTAGTACGTTGTGCAAGTGAATTACTTACTACAAAAACAAAGAAGCAATAGCCAAAGTATCATTAGTTTTGGTGTAGGATACGAAATGTGCTATTTTGCTGAACCTATCTATGATAACCATAACAGAATTTTTACCTTAGGCAACTCGAGGTAGTTCAAAGACAAAATCCATACTTAGGTTGGCTCATGGTTTGATTGCAATAGGTAGAGGTATTACTTTCCCTTGCTTTGCTTGACTCTTTGCTTTCTTATAGACAACTCATCCCTAAATTACATGATGTATGTTATGCCTTATTCTCGGCCAGAAGAACCTATCATTCAACAACTCATGTGTTATCTACTCTCCAAAGTGTTTGAAAAGTCCTTTATTGTAGGCATCTCTCACTAATAGCTCCCTTATTAAATAGGTCAATTCACACAACTTGCCACCTTTGAACAGATAACCATTCTCTACACGGTACTCATCCATTACATTTCTTCTCTACAATGTCTGTATATGGGGCCAAAGTGAGGATCACTTTGATACTACTCTTTTATGCTTATAAATCTTAACAACCTGGTTTGCAACTCAAAGAGTAGAATATGTCTCCTCAATAAAGCATTAGCAACTACATTACTTTTCCCTTGCTTATACTTAATGAAAAAATTAAATCCCTTCAAAAATTCAATCCATTGGGCTTAGTGCTAGGAAAGCTTAGATTAGCTTTGTAAGTATCTCAAGGACTCATGATCCGTATAGATTAAATATTCTTTTGGAAAAAGATAATGTTGCTACATACGAAGAGCTCAGATTAAGGCCAAAAGTTCTTTGTTATAAACAAAATAATTTAATTGTGTTCCTTTGAGCTTCTCATTATCATAAGCAACAAGTTGGCCTTCTTGCATCAATATAGCTTCAACGCCAACACTTGACACATTGTACTTAATCTCAAGCACTCTATCAAAGTTTAGTAGGCCAAGATTAGGGCAAAGGTCAACCTAGCTTTCACTTTAGTAAAACTCATCTCTTCTTTCTCCCCCCACTTGAACTTTACATTCTTCTTGGTAAGCTCAGTCAAAAGTGCTACAATTGTATTGAATACTTAGATAAAGCGTTAGTAGAATAATGCAAATCTTTGAAAACTTCTCACCTCAGCATAAGAGGTTGGAGTCGAATACTCAACAATAGCAATGCACCTTCTCTCCATCTACTCTCAACCATCTTCCACCAACTACATACCCTAGGAAGATCACTTCTTCTTGATAGAAACAGCATTTCTTTAGGTTTCCTAATAATTTCTCTACTTAGAGGACATCAAAAATAGCGCAGAGGTAGTTAGTATGCATTACTAAGTCAGCACTATAGACAAGAATGTCATCGAAGTAGATGACAACAAACTTTTCAATTAGATCTCTCAAAACATGACTCATTAGTGTCATGAAAGTGCTTGGGGCATTTGATAGCCTGAAAGGCATGACTATTTACTTGTACAAGCTATGTCAGTTCTTAAAAGCAATTTTCCTTTCATCCCTTTACCTCATTTGAATTTGGAAGTATCCAAACTTTAGATTAATCTTACTGAATATTCTCATACCACTCAATTTGTCTAATATATCATCTAACCTCGGGATGGAGTATCTGTACTTGATTGTAATCTTGTTGATAGCTTTGCTATCCATACATATACACCAAGTTCCATCTTTCTTTGGCATAAGCAATGTAAGTATATCATAGAGGCTATGACTCTCCCTTACATATCCGTTTGCTAGTAGTTCATTGACTTGCCTTTGGAGCTTAATAATTTGTTCGGGATTCATTCGATAAGCTGGCTTGTTCGGTAGGGCAGTACCGAGTATCAAGTCAATGTAGTGTTCAATACTTAGGAAAATAGGTAATCTCTTGAGCAACTATTTAGGAAACAAGTCAGCATATTCATCCAATAGCTCCCTGACCTCTTGGGGTAGCTCAATCTACTCCTTCAACTTTAATAGAAGGTATCACATTCACTACTTTCATAAGTTACACACTAAATGGAAAAATTAGCTCGTTTTTAAAATAGTGGAATCAATATACAATTAATTGATCGAGCTTGCAACTTTTGATAAAAACTTATGGAAACCATGATAACTTTCGTAAGCATACTGGTTGACTAATAGTATAGGGTGAGCTCCAAAGTCTTATTTCCCACTGGATTGGTGTGCTAGCACTTAGCCGTTTTAGTCCTCTTCATAGCTAGGCAAACTTAATAAAACTCAAATTTTATTTAACTAAAACTAACAACTATCTTAAATCGATAAACTTTACATTTCTATTAAACTATAATTGCTAACTAACCTAAATATGTTACTTGGGATTTCCAACTTTGTGAAATGATATAATTATGAACCAAGGGTTGAAATGTCTAATAGCATAGTGGTTATGTCATTTTAACAATTTGCATCATGAGCGAGCTATTAATCGGCTATTAAACTAAGCCCTAATTGAATTAGGAGTTGTTAATTTCTAATCCATATTAGCCATTCATGAAATCAATTAGAATACAAGAACAAGTTACATTATCATAATTTACTTAATGTTCCTAAAGCAAAATATAAGCTCCATGAACAAAATCAACAACCCATAACATACAAACATGAATGGAAACAACAAAACCACCCTTACACAATCAACCACTATATTGATTCTCAATCTCATTAAGTTCAAAGGATACATTGAGTTAAGAAAATAACGTCCAAGTAAATGTAAGTATAAAAATGGAAAGAAATAACAAGAAAATAGGAGTTTCATGTTCAAATCCATGCTTGAATGATGTTTCCCAAGCATCCCTAGGTCGGATTCCCTTATTACATTATAAAAATGAAGCTAAAAAAACCTAAAGTTTGAAACCTTAGCAAAGGGAATAAGGAAAAGTTGAAGTAAAGAAGAAAGAAATGGAAAATAGGTTTGTTTAGCTGCATTTTAGCAGCTTTTTATATCAAGAGGATATCGTCTTTACAGTACTACCTGTATGATGGTAATACCATAATGACAGTAGTTGGGACTACCATTTGGACGGTATGTTCTACTCTTTATGATACAAGCGAAGGTTTTATTCTAAACGTTGACTTGATGGTAGCTAGGATTACCATCAAGCCGATAGTCCATATCTTTGTTTTCTTCTTCTTCTTCTTCTTCCTTTTTTTTTTTTTTTTTAAGGCTTCTCATATAAGGGCTACTATCATGGTAGCCTTAGGACCTATAAGATATATGAAAATAAAAATACTAAGTTTAAGATCCAAAATACTAAATCTTTTGTGCTAAATTAATCAAATCATAATTTTCATTTGTGTAAATCAATTATATGTGATTTTTATACTAGCATAGTGCATTCAAATTCATTTTCATATAAATTCGCATACAATTTAGAGAAAATTATATGTGATGAGTGTGGGATTTTTCACAGTTGTCAATAGCCTCCTAATCAACATAAAAGCTGGCCTTTATAGCTTCTTGAAGCTTAGCTTTGCTCAGAATCAAAGTCTTCTTAAATCTTCAAGTAAGTTTAGCTTATAGTTTGTTAACTTGACTTGGCATCATAGGGTTCAATGTGATCTTCCTCCCATCCTTCTCAAGCACATATGTGTTCCTGTAACCGTCATGAATAACTCTTTGATCAAAAAGCTAAGGTTGGCTTAGCAGCACATATGATGAGCATATGGGTAGCATGTTATAAAGAATTTGTTTGACATAGTTTCCAATTGAGATTAGTAGTAATACTTGCTAAGTGACATGTAATGCTCCCTTCTCGTTTAGCTAGTATAACTTGTATAGCTTCGAGTGTGGAATGGTTAATAGCTTAAGCTTCTTACTTAAGTCAACAGATACTACATTGGTGTAGCTTCCATTATCTACTATGAGAGCATAGAGTTGCTCATTCACTTTTTAAATGATGTAGAGTAAGTTCTCTGTCTACTCCTCGGTAGAGGGCTCCAAACTCATTGTACGTTGAACAACTAAGGTCAACTTATTCAGACCCTCTGTAAACATATCCTTCTCAATCAGGTCGGCATTAACATCAACCTCATCTTCCACTTCTTTCTCCTCGGATTCCTCATCTGTGTTATCCATTTCAATCTTTGGGACATCTCCCTTGATAATCATGGTCCTTTGGTTTGAACACTAAGTAGTTATGTGCCAAAACCCTTGACATTTAAAGTACTTGATCTAGCTTGTTTTCCTTCCAGATCCTTGTCCCTTCTTATATGTTCTCATCGATACGCTACCATTAGGTTATCCCTTCTGTTTAGCCCTAACATGTACCCTTTGGGTTGGCTTGATAGTTGATTGAGCTTAGTGACTTCTCTAAATAGGTCAACTCGACTGACTAGGTCAGCTCATTGGTAATTAGGTTGGTATTCTGTTTCTCCTCTATCGTTCCACTTGTTGGGCTATTCATATAGCTTCATCTAATGTAGTGAACTATTAAAGTTCCACAACATCTCTAATGTTACTTCTTAGTTTAGTAAGAAACCTAGATACTATTTAGGCCGATGGTTCATCCACTTCTCAGCGAATTATGAGTATCTAGAATTCTTGAACATATTCATCAATGGTTTAGCCTCCTTATCTTAAGTCTTGAAGTTGAGCAAAAGTATTTGGCATAAATTTGTTTTTGAGTATCCTCTTCATTTCAGGCTAAGTATTTACCTCTTTGAATCCTTCTTGGCTTCTCATGATTTGGAAGTTCTTCCACCATATTACGGTATATCTTGAGAACTAAACAGCAATAGTTCTCACCTTCTCTTGATCTTCATACTAGTAATAATAAAAAACACGCTTAATCTTCTCCTCCCAATCTAAATAATCATTTATGCTCCTAGAGCCATTGAAGTGCAAAATTTGAAGCTTCACTTGGTTGGTAGCTTAGGGTACTTTAACTTGCTCCTCTTCTTCTTCATACTCCTCCTTCATCATTCATATCACCCAAGTCAATCCTTCTTCAAATTCATCCTCTTACTCCTTCAACTCAAACTGGTCGAGTTGGGATCTACCCTTTAACAAGATGAGTAGCTTATGGTGTATTCTTGATGGACTACTGACCTTTGAACCCCTCACTTGTACCTATCTCTGAGGCTTACAATCTCTTACAAGGAGGATACTCCCATGTTAGATTACTAAAGACGAACTTTTATATAAGGAAGAGTTATGGGTGAACTCCTTAAGGTTACAACTCTAATACACTCTGCTCTTCTTTGATCGTTATCTAGTCATTGACCACTCAATTATCGAGGTCGACTTACCGAGTATCAAGCTTAAGATCACTGAACACTAAGCTTTACTCTTCTAACCTACAGGACTGATAAATGCCAAGGCTGACTAATCGAGTACTAGAACTGAGGCTACCACATGTTGAGCACTACTCATTCGACATACCAAATAGTAGTGTCCTTCATTTGCCTTGGCAACTCCAAATACCACTAGTCTATAGCAACCACAACTTCAATATAACCTAACTATTGTGCCTCAAGATTCCTAAATACGAACCCATTGACAGGTTACCACTTATCTTTACTTTTTTTAACATTTATACTATAATTCCTTTTCGTTATTTGTCATATTTACCCTTTTTGTACATACTAGGAATCTCTTTCTTCATAGCCATTTATGCAATTTTTCTTATTTGTATTGTAGCCCTAAAGGATTCACTATAAATAGTCCTTTTACTATTGCCGCAATTATCATAAACCATATTCTTAATGAATATTCTTATTCTTATGAGATATCCCTCTCCCAATACATCATCTTCTACACTCTTATCTAATCTTACCGAATAGGTCGATATTAGTGGTGAGCAGGCCTTAACATTAGCTTGTGAGTCATATTAAGCGAGGTATTAAGTCGTGTTATTCTCATTGGTGCATTATATCCTTCGAGTAGCTTTACTAAAGCTACTATGTTCATTAACCTTTCCATTCTATTTTCTTCGATATCTTGAAGGACCCGCTTGGTTATCATTACCTATGGTAAGCCCTAATTATAACTGAGCTCCTAGGAGCATCATATAATCTTAGTATCAAAGCATGAGGTTACGACCAAAAGCTTAGTATTGAAGTATTTCTTGTTAATGTGTATTTTGTTATACTCTGTTTCCTACTTGAAAAACAGGGAAAGCTCTTAAGTGACTATGTAAGTTGTAATATCGAAGTTATGTGAGAATCTTTTGTTGAGTAGTAAATCTTTTGAAGTTTATATTAAGAAATTTCAAATCTTAGTGTTCAAGGAGAGATTAATGATGCCAAGAGTGATGCTTATGATCATGGTTGTGTTACTCAGGAGATCCTATGAACTACTAACGAGCAGATACAATACCTTGCTACTATTGTAGCCAATCTGGCTATTTCTATACAAAGGGCCATAGAGATTAGGCTACAAGAGAGAGTTGTTGAACAAGGTCGAGAAGTGCAAGATAGGCCAAGAAGATAGATGGGTGAGAATCGAGCACCTAAAGCTATTAGCAAAAACCTAGCTCTACCTCTACATGTTGACAAAGTTGCGAGAAGGAGACTCGAGTTGGATGAAATTGAGGAGTATGAAGAGGAGGAAGAGCAGTATGATGGAGTTGAGGAGCATGAGCTTAGAGCTCCCAGAGGAGTTGAACATCTTAAAGTGCATATCTCAAGTTTTAATGGATTTGGTAGTGCTGATGACTACTTGAACTAGGAGGAGAAGATTGAAAAGATATTCGACTTTTATGATTATGAAGACACTATTCGTATTCGAGTGGCTACGTTAGAATTTTCTAAGTATGCAGCAATATGGTGGAAGAAGTTGCAAAATGTGCACTAGAGTGCTTGATAAGAAATCTAAACATGGAATGAGATGAAGAGAGTTTTGAGGAGTAGGTTTGTTCTTGAACATTATAAGCAAGACATTTTTTGATATCTCTAAGACTTAAGGTAAGATAATAGATGAGTGGATAATATTGTCTAAGAATTTCAATTATTGATGATTAGATGTAATGTTGATGAGCCCAAGATGTGAACTATGGTACAATTTATTTCTAGGCTAAGGATTAAAATTTTGTAACATTGTAGAGATACAGAGGCTTAGGACTTTAGATGAGATTATTCGAGTAACACAGATGGTTGAGAGGTAGAGGACGAATCAAATTAGCTGAATGACGAGCAACTGACTTGGATATGATTGAGCTCAATTCTAAGGTAGACCATTGATGTTAGACATTGAGCAAACCTGATGATGGCTAAGGCAAAAGCAAGGTTAAGGAGCTTAAGGACAAAAGGGATTTAAGTTAGAGCTTAGGGAGGAAAACTCGAGAGATTAAGTGTTTCAAGTGTCTTAATTTTAGATATATGGCTAGTCAATGCCCAAACCAATGTGTGATGACCATTAAGGGAGACAGACCCTAGTTTAAGGTGGAAAGTGCTAGTAAACGTGAAGAGGAGGCAGATGTTAATCACCTGTTGAGTGAATTTCAAGAAGACCTAGATGCTATGACCTTATTGGAAAAGGAAGCTAAGTACTCTCTAGTCATATGATGATCTCTCAGTACCTTTGTCTCTAATGAGAATGAGTAGAAAGAGAACCTCTTTCGTACAAACTACTAAGTGAATGGCAAACTATATGCTTTGATCATTGATGGAGGGAGCTATACCAATGGCATAGAATAGGAAGTAATCAAAGCTCTAAAGTTGCCGACCTACGTACGCCCTATGCCCTATAAGATTCATTAGGTAAATGAGAAGGGAGGTCTACTTGTTGTCGAGCAAGTTAAATTGCTGATTTTTATTGGTGATAGATATAAGGATAAGGTCCTATGTAACGTACTATCCATGTGCACCTCACACATATTATTCAGTCAAACCTTAGCTATTTGATTTGAAGGTACTGCATGATGGATATAGGAACACCAATATGTTCTAAAAGGATAAGAAGATGGTTATATTAACCTTAATGATCACCAAAAAAGTTCATGAACCACAGGAGAAGGTTTCAAGATCATTGTAGAGGAAGTCACTAATGATTTTCCTATCCTAATTTTCTTGAGATGTCAAGATGGAAGAGTGTATACTCTTGTTAGTAAGGAAATTTCTAGAGTTGAGAGAAGCTAGAACCTTACCTATTGAAGTGTAAACAATATTATAGGAGTATGTTAACCTGTTTCTTGCTGAGATACTTATCACTTGTAAGAGGTATAGAACATTGTATTAACCTTTAACCTAAAGCTACTCTACTTAACCGACCTACCTATAGGCTTAACCCAGAGTAAGCTACGAAGTTAAAGAAATAAGTTGATGAGCTGATTGATCGTAGATATGTCTGAGAGAGCATGAGCCTATGTGTCATGTCAGCATTCCTAGTACCAAAAAAGGATTGCTCATAGAGAATGTGTATCGATAGTCGAGTAATTAACAAAATCACTATTAAGTACTAATATTTGATCCCTTAATTGGATGATATGCTTGATGAGTTGGATGGTGCACGGATCTTTTTAAAGATTGATTTAAAGAGTATTTACCACTAGATCAAAATGAGATCGGGAGACAAGTGAAATACTACTTTCAAAACAAAGGGTAGTCTATTTGAATGGATGGTGATGCTGTTTGGTTTGACAAACGCGCTAAGCACTTTATGCATTTCATGAAATATGTTTTGAGAACATTGATTGGTAAGTGTGTTGTTTACTTTGATGACATTCGAGTATATAGTACTAACCTCATCTCTCATGTTACACACTTAAGATCTATGTTTGATATCTTCTTTGTCGTGTACGTCTTTGGCAATTTAAAGAAGTGCGCATTTTATCAGAGTGAAGCAGTATTCCTCAGTTATGTTATTGTCGATGGAGGTATCAAAGTTGATGACAACAAAGTTGGAGCTATTCTCGAATGGTCGAAGCTGACCAATGTTATAGAAGTTAAGAGTTTCCATGGTCTAGCTTCATTTTATCAAAGATTCATTAGAAACTTTAGTTCCATTACCATCCTACCGACCGATCTGATCAGGAAGAACTCTGAATTCAAGAGCCTTGAGAAGGCTTAAAAGAGTTTTAATGAGATTAAGTCCAAATTGACATCTGCCCCATTATTCGTCTTGCCTGACTTTAAGAAAGTTTTTTAACTATAATGTGATGCATTTGGAGTCGGCATCAGAGTTAATCTTATGAAGGAGCACCGACCAATTGCCTACATTAGCAAGAAACTCAAAGGTACCATATTGAATTACTCGGCATATGATAAGGAGTTTTATGCTCTTGTTTAAGCACTTCAGAACCGGTAACACTACTTATTGCTGAGCGCATTCATTGTCTACATAGACCATACATCTCTAAAAAATCTTGAGGAACAACAAAATCTTTCCTAATGTCATATCAAGTGGGTCGAATACCTAAATACTTTTTACTATGTCATCAGATACAAGAAGGGGAGTGCCAACACTACAGCTGGTGCACTTTCTTGTTGGTATGTTCTTATTACCACTTTATAGGCTAAGATACTCAGGTTTGGCATACTGCTTGATCAATATGAAAATGACCCATACTTGGGACCCTTGGTGGCTAATTGAAATGTTAGAGGAGTTGTGAATGGGTTCTATTATTAGTGAATTTTGGGAATTGGAAATATCTTGCAAAGATAAGACAAATACTAGGTACTAGGGCCAGTTTGGTGTGACCACTTCAATATCTAAATCAGTAGGTAGGAATGAAAATAGTAGAGTTTAGAAGTTAAGAGTTACCAAATGTCTCTTATAGGGTTCCTTTTCCATATTTATAGGAGATTGTCATGTCCAAAGGAGCAATTATCAAAATAACTATCGAGATATGTGGAAGCTTCTTGATTAGGCACCTTCTCTAAATTGTAAGGAGAGTAGGTAGTTATGTTATCATAACCATACTTGTAATAACTGTTTGTACCATGAACTTGGATTCAAATTTGCAATGAATCTGAGCTACTTGATGTATTACCAAGAATATCGATTACTTGGCAAGGTGTCGAGAATATATATATTGCCCTATCAGCAGCCAAATAGACAAGTAAGATGGAGACGAAAACTAACTATTAACATTTGCCCCCGAAACTCCATTGTTTGAGTAATTGGTAAAAGGAGTAGTATATAATGCACTAGAGACCAAGTAGGAGTAGTTCTTTAGATTTGAACAAAAGAGGGAGCAAGGTGGTTTGCATCTTAGTTGAAAAGTCACAATTTTTGAATTCCTGTTTGTTGAAGAGACCAAAAAGTAAGTGATATGACACTTGCCACCTCGGTAACCACTGTACTGTAGACTTAATAACAGTTAAAGAGTCAGCAACCGTCAGATTCCAATGACACGATACGTGTTGTCAATTTACACTAGTTATCAAATCAGTGATCATTACTGTCAGAAATGCATTTGCAATTACAAGCGTAAATTGTCCACATTTGAAGGACTCTTTGAAATCATGATTCACTTCTGTTCAAACTTTGTCTTCATAACCATATTTTCTTGCTTTCTTGTCTTCACTCTTAAGTTCTTCAATTTTTGAGATACTATAGACATTCAAGTATGGTTTGCAACATTGGCCATCGACTTATCTTCTTCGATTCTAAAGCAATGGAAACTGAGGCTACCTTTCCCCCTCCCTAAAGAAGGAGTGAGGTAGTGTGCTGTTCTAACAGCTTTGATGATTGCATTAAGGCAATGTAGGATAAACTTAGTCGGATCAATGAGCTTGCTATAGATAATTATCTCAAGGACAACGAAGGTCAGTCCTCGGTAAGGTATTTGAATAATAACATAGCCTACTTCTATGACTCTCCAGATGGAACCGCTAGTTCCACTGATAGAGTTCTTGTCACAAAGTACAATTAGTACTGGCAAGACCTTCTTAGATTGTGGAATCTAAGGAGATCGAGAGAAGAGGAGAGGGTATGTTTCCCAAGGGAGTATGAGTTCCATAGATACTTGAAATATTTAAATTTTGGATTACGCTTACCTTTCTCGGCTTTTGTTAAGGGCTTCTTTAACTACTTCAAAGTTGTGCTGAGTATGTTCTCACCTAACACATACTATGAGATAGTTTATGAAGAAGTCGAAGTTAGGGCTACACCTTAACTGTTTTGGTTTTTCTTCATAATTAGGAGGTAGCCTAAGGGGTGGTATTTTGTTGCTGCAAGGCATAAGTGGAAGTTCATGGATAGGTTAGAGTCTAAGATCCACAAGTAGCATGAAAAAATTTGCATCAATAGTATTTGATGAAAAGCTGGACTTCTAGACTCAATAGATTGAGCCAATTCGTACTAAAGATATTGATCTAATGCCGAACAATGTAGAAGTAGCAAAGAAAATTCAGGAAAGGAGGAAGAATAAAAAATTCTTCTAGGACATCAAGAGAATTATACAACATTACGTAAGTAGAGAACCAATTTTTCTAAAAAAGAAGGTATGCTAATGAGTTACTACCGTACCAAGTATAGCCGTAAGAGGAAAGTTGTTCTCATAATTAGGGGAAGAATAGTGACCTTTGAGCCTTGCTCGGCATGGAGAATGTAAGTTTATTCTTTTCCCATGTTGATATAAACTTGTTTCCTCATGTTGCAGATATGCGTGCTAGCGAGGTAAATCCTACCAAGCTACTAGCCCAAGCAAAGACCAATAAATCAAAGGCTAATAAGTATGCAATTGCTACATCCACCACTCAACCAACAATGGTGAAAAAGGTAGCTAAAGATATAACCAAGTAGCCTACGGTGCAATAGAAACCTTCTCAGTCGGCTGAGAAGTAGAAGAAGGATGTGTCGGTTGAAACTGAAATTGCATGTTTGGGGTAACCCCCCTTTCAAGAATGTTGAAGATTTTCCACCTGTTGTAGAGCCGAGAGAAAAGGTTCAGGAGATTCGACCCAAAAGTGAGGTTGATGCCATTGTTGTCGAAGGGTCATCCTTGATAGTAGAGGTGGTGCCAAGCAACAATAAAAGATTAGGGAAAGAACTCGTTGACCATCTTACTGCCAAAAGGTCTAAAGACTCAGATGAGAGGGTAAAGGAGGCAATACGTAGTAAAGCATTCAACATCAGTAGTTTCGAATTCATCCTTAATAAGGAGGCTGGCAAGTATTATGTCCTGTACAGGAGCCACACAATTATGGACATCGACATGGCCTTCAGTAACAGGATAAAGTCCTTGGCTTTAATGGAAGGAGTTATTCTTCCTAAGGACAAACATTTTGTGAAGAAGGATGTTGATAGGGTTGGCGATTGCAATAAGGCCCATATTACATCCAAATTGTACGATGTAAGTATCCATAACCATTACTTTTAATTGTCAAATTCATTTCAGGTACTAATGCATTTCCTTTTCTAGATGAGCCACATTCTAGTAGCTTTGGACGAAGTTGACAAATAGGTGAAGAAGGTAATATCCTCGGCTATATTCGTGCTATGTCAAATCATTCCTAATTATGTTAAATAAAATCATTGCAATGAATTGAGGATGCATACAAAGCATCAGAAGTCTAGACTGTTGCTATCGAGAATGTGAGGATAAGAGCTAAGATTGGGGCGAGAAAGCTGCAAGAAGACCTTACGATTGAGAAGTTGGTACATACCCTTACTGCAAATGAAGTCTCAAGCTTGAAGGCCAAAATGGAAGAGTAGTATAAAGAGTATGAAGGCCTAAAGGAGGAGCTGTAGAAGAATAAAAAAGAGTATTGGGGCCTGGGCTAAACTCTTTACATGATGAGTGATGAGGAAGATAAGCTTAGAATACAGATTAAAGAGTTAGAGAACAACAACTTGAACTTACAAAGCTGTATAGTCAAATTGGAGGAGATTGTGAGGAGATGACCATTAGTCGAAAAGACTCTCGATATAGTCACTCTTAGTTGGTAGTATGAGAGGCTTCTACAGAAGAAGTTGTTGGAGAGGGTTTAAGTGGCAAGAGAAGGGATCCTAAAGCTTTACCCTAATTGCAATCTCTCATGCCTTCACTTTGTCGATGTCGATGACAAAGTTAGTAGTGCCAATGAAGACGATGACGATGAGGTAGGTGTCAAGATTGCTAATAAGGGTGATAACGAAGCTCATGTTGAGGATCTAAGGGAAGTCAAGGAATGTGTATCAAAAGAAATCCCTAATGTGTAAAAGGAAAAATTTGCTAGCTTTGAAAACCCATGTGCCAAGAAAGCAAGTTGCTCGGAGAAAGCCTTAGCCTCCTATCCATGAATTACATCTATTGATTCCAACAGCAGGCCATAGGATTTTTTTGTATTCTTTGTTCATTGCATCCTCTCATGTAATAGTTTGAATGAATGGTTAGGCTATACATTTATAATTGTATTGGTTGAATGAAATATCCTTCATATGATTGTTTTCAATATGTTTTAGTTCATGTACCGAGAGTTCCCCATGTTCCATTTCATACATCCTTATTTGTCAGCATGTTTCGACTCATGCAAATTATCTTTCGACATGTTTTATTTCACATGCTCAATCAATTCTTGACATGTTTTATTTTATATGGCCAGCTAATTCTTGACATGTTTTATTTCATGCGCCTAATTATTTCTTGGCTTGTTTATTTCACATGCCTAATTATTTCTTGGTATGTTTTATTTTACATGCCCAATTAATTCTTGGTACATTTTATTTCACATGCCCCAATTATTTCTTAGCATGTTCTATTTCATACACACAATTTGCGAGTCTTTATAAACATTTTCTGTTAGCCGTTTGTGGCGTAGACTAGTCGCATTACTCGCCTGTAAGATTAATTTATGCAATTTATTAGCTATGATAGATTAGAACTTATTAGCTCGTCATTAATAAGAAGAATAGGAAACATGAGACTTCAAACATAATTCTCATAAATAAAAGGCACTGTAGTCTTACAAGCTTGTTGGCTATTGCCTTACAAATAAGCAGAGCTATCAACTGAAGTATAATTTCAAATTCTCGTGTTCTACACTCGAGGGGTGATGGATCAGTCCAACCTTTCCAGTTAATAGGCCCCTTTGCCAATGACTTCTTGGATCCTAACAGGATCCGTTTAGTTTGCAGTGAGCTTCCCTTGATTTGCTCACACGATAATAACTTCCATCTTTCAACAAACTAGATCCTCAAGTTGAAAAACTTTGTGCTTCACTTTCTGATTGTAATACCTTACTGCTTTATGCTGGTATGCCATGATCCAAGCTCTTGCAATATTCTGAATTTCATCGATAGTATCTAAATTTGATATTAATCTAACTTCATTAACCATAACATCAAAATTCTGAGTCCATTGATTTAGCAAATCCAACTTAATTGACAAAACAGCTTCCAAGTCGTATGCTAACCTAAAGGGCGTTTCCCCTGTTATAGTTCTATGGGTGGTTTGGTACCCTTATAAAACATTCGGTAGTTCATTAGCCCATTTCCCCTTAATTTGATCTACTTTCTATCTTAGGCCATGCAGTATGATCTTATTTATGGCTTCAACTTGTCCATTCGTTTGAGGGTGTGCTACAGACGTATAGTTAAGGCGAATGCTGTACTTCTCATAAAATGCCTGAAACTTATTGTTGTCAAACTGTGAGTTGTTATCCATAATTATCATGTAAGGAACTCTGAATCTTGATATGATGGAGTTAAATATGAATGCTTCCATTTTTTACTCGATGATCTTTGCCACTACCTTGGCCTTTGCCCATTTGGTAAAATAATCCACAATAGCAATGATGAATTGTTGCTAGGCAGTAGACTTCGAAAAGGATTTGAGAATGTCTAGCCCATATTGGGCAAAGGCCTAAGGGTTGGTTAGGCTATATAACTCAGTCTCAGTTGCAAGCGCATGACTCGGCGACTCGTACTTTTGGCACTGGGGATAGTATCGAACAACTTCCTTTGCATCTTCTCTGATAGTTAGCTATTAATAGCCAATCGCAATGCTTGGACATATAGTGTCTACGCTTTTATGTGGTTATTGCATATGCTACCATGCAACTCGAATAATATCTTCAGGGCATCTCCCGGAGGAAGGCATTGAAGATAGGGTTGTGATATGCTGCATTTATATAACTAACCATCAATTAGCGTATAGTTCACAGCTTGGTATGCTAATCTTCATGCTCCTTTCTTATCATTAGGGAGAGTATCATCTCTTAGATAATTCATTATGGGATCCATCTATGATTCTTCTCTTGGACAAGGAGCCAACTCACAACTCTATGAGATAATGGATAAACTTTTCTACAGAAGAAACTCAACAAAAAGTTTCTCACTCAATTCTAGGAATGCCATACTAGCTAACTTCGATATCTTGTCGACTGTAATATTCTTGCTTCTTGGAATTTTATGGATGGAGAAAGATTGGAATTCTTCTACGAGTGTTACTACCACTAGTAGGTAGTTACTCATTTCTTCTTCCCTTGCCGCGTAACTTCTCATGACCTGATTTACCACTAATTGGGAACCAGAGAACATTTTGAGTCTCTTAATGCCAATTTCTTTTGCTAGTTTTAGTCTAGTAATTAGAGCTTCGTACTTTGCTTCATTTTTGCAGGCTGGGAATCTGAATTTTAGTACTTAATGAACTTTGACATTATGGGGGCCTTGAAGAATTAGGCCTGCAACAATTCCTTCTCATGTTGAAGAACCATCTACATAAAGGAACTGGATAGGTTTCTTGACAACCTCTACACAATCTTACTCACCAGTGAATTTGGCTACATAATTTGCCAATACTTAAGCCTTTAATGCCATTTTGGGTTTATGTTATACACCATGAGCACTAAGCTCTAAGTCATACTTCATCATTCTCCTTGAGGAATCAGGTTGTTGTAATGCTTACTGCAATGGCCGATCAATGAGAATAATGATCCGGTGAGCTTCAAAATACAGCTTTAAATTTTTTATAGAGAGAACCATTGCTAATACAAATTTTTCAATCTTTATGTATTGAAGCTCTAGCCCTTATAAAACCTGACTCACGTAATAAATGGGTTGATGCTCTTTACCATCAATTGAGATTAGTACAAAAGAAAGAGCTCAACTCCTACTTTTAAAAAGAATGATAAAGGCAAATAACCACAATAGGTGCACCATGTGGGTCCTTCGCATGTCAATACCCTTACTACCCTAGGTAAGTAGTTCTAAATTAAAAGGAGTCCTTTTGTTCTAGAGATTTTAGAGGAAATGATACCTTGGTACATCAAGCTGCCAAAGTTTGAGACATATGATGGAATAAAGGACCCTAAAGACCGCCTGGAGTACTACCATACATTGGCTAAGTTACATGGTTTGAGTGATGCAGTGGCCTATCAAGCTTTTCCTTCAACATTAAGGAATGCAACTAGAACATGGTTCAAACATTTGAAACCAAATACCATTTCTTGTTTTAATGAACCAGTAGAAGTGTTTTTTCAACACTTCCTTACAAGCAAACCTCTTGTTAAGGATACTTTAATCCTTAACACCATCAAACAAAAGTTCGATGAGTTAATTAGGGACTACTTAGCCAGATTTATGGCTAAGATGGTTCAAATCCCAAAATTGGATATCAATATGACCCTTAACGCTGTAATTGATGGATTCAAGCCCCATGGAGACTTTTTTAAGTCTCTCGCAAGGAACAACCAAAAACTTTCGTCGAGTTTAAGGCTAAAGCCACCTTATACATCCGTCAAGAAGACAACATAAAGGTATGATGAGAGGCCGATTAAAGCAGAGGAGATGGAAGGAATGACAAGCGAAAAAGTGCAAAGGATAGACTTGGTATGGACGATGACTACAGTTCGGATGCTAAGAGGAAGAGACCAATGATCCCAACATACTTATTATACACGCTTGTCAATCGTCCAGTTTCAAACATTTTGATGGAGGTACATAGGTAGAGGGGTGTCCTCCAGTAGCTAGAAAAAATGAGAGGGAATCCCTTAAGGAGAAACTCTAATAAGTATTATGATTTCCACTGTGACAAAGGTTATAATATAGATGAGTGCATTCAACTTAAGAATGCAATTGAAGATGTGATTCAACGCGGGCACTTACGTAAGTTCCCAGTGCATGATGCCAAGAGTATTGAGAGACCATCTCAGAGGAGACATAAGGAACAAGAGAATGATATACAGTTGGCAGCAGCTGTGAGAGATGCAAGGGACGTAAATTCTAGTAGAGCACCTAATGGAGTGATTAACACCATTGTCGGTAGACCTACTATAAGGCAGTCGTGCTCTTTGAGTTCGATTAATGCTAAGAATTATATTTGCAATATTCAAGGCAAAAAGGTCAAGATTAACAATATAATCTCTTTTGAAGAGGATGATTTTGAGGACATCTAGAGGTTGTATGATGACATACTCATCATCAGTGCGAGAGTTGCCAACTTTGAAGTCAAGAAGATTCTTGTTGACATAGGAAGTTTAGTTAACATCATTTTTCAGCATGCCTTTAACCAAATGAGGCTTAAGATCAAAGCACAGCTATGATCTTAGAAGTATGATCTCTATGCCTCTAACAATTAACCTGTCCAAGTAGCTAGAGTCATTTCTTTGCTAATACAGATTGATGATGAAGAGCATGTTGTAGAGGATAAAGTAAACTTTCTCATCATCAAATGTTGGTCCCCGTACAACATGATAATGGGATGGCCATGCCAACATCTATTTAGCATTGTCCCTTCAACTACACATCTTAAAGCTAAGTTCTCTACTCCTACGGGGGTCAACGTATGCAAAGGGGATCAGCAATTGGCACAATCCTTATACATAATAGCCTTGAGACGAGAAGAAGTATCTTAGGTTGAAACCTGTTTAGAAGGCAAGTTAGTCGGCATTGAAAATACTGAAAGTGATATTGAGGAAATTCCTTTAAGGGATGACCTAAGGAAAACAACTAGAATCAGGAAACCCTTGTTAGCAAATACTTGACAAAGTTTAATCAACTTCTTACAGGCTATTGTTGATGTATTTGCATGGTCTAAAGAAGTTATGGTACACAAGATCTAGATTGATCTGAATGTAAAGATGGTCCAACAAAAGAAGAGGCATTTTGCACTAGAGAGACAAGCAGCAATAGAGGAAGAAGTTTAAAAGTTATTGAAGATAAGATTTATCTAGGAAGAGCCTCATTTAACTTGGCAAGCCAATTGTGTACTAGTCATGAAGTATAACGGCAAGTGGAGAATGTGCATAGACTTTACGGATCTTAATAAGGCTTATCCCAAGGACTATTTCTCACTGCTAAAAATTGATCAGATGGTAAATAAAACCACTGGACACGCATTACTTTCCTTTATGGATGGTTTCTCTGGTTACAACAAAATGAAGATGAACAAAGAGGATGAAGTCTACACATCTTTTGTTACCAATTTTGGAATGTATTGTTATACTATAATACCCTTTAGGATAATGAATGCTAGTGCAACATACCAGAGACTTATTACTCAAATGTTTAAACCTTAGATCTATAGAAAGGTCAAAGTATGTGTTGATGATATGATTATGAAGAGCATAAAGATCGGCATCTTATCGACTTAGAGGAGACTATGAGGAGAAGACCATTAGTTAAAGAGGCTCTTGATATAGTTACTCCTACTTGGCAGTATGAGAGGCTTTTATGAAAGAAGTTGTTAGAGGGGGTTTAAGTGGCAAGAGAGGAGATCCTAAAGCTTCACCTTGATTATGATCTCTCATGCCTTGACTTCATCGATGTCGAAGACAAAGTCAATAATGCCAATGAAGATGATGACGATAAGGCGAGTGCCGAGATTGTTAATAATGGTGATAGCGAAGCTCACGCTGAGAATCCAGGGGAAGATGAGGAGCATCTATGAAATGAAATCCCTAATGTGAAAAGGGGAAAATCTTTTAGCTTTGACAAGCCATGCACCAAGAAAGCAGCTTACTTAGAGAAAGCCCCAGCCTCCTGTCCATGAATTAATTCTGCTGATTCCCACAGATAGCGCCAAATGTTGTTAGTGAATTTTCGGAACTAGAAATATCTTACAAAGATAAGACAAATATTGGGTACTGGGGCCAATTCAGTGCAGCCACTTTAATGCCTAAGTCAATAGGTAGGAATGAAAATAGTAGAGTTTAGAAGTTAAGAGTTATCCGATGTCTCTTACAGGGTTCCTTTTCTATATTTATAGGAGATTATCATGTTCGAAGAAGCAGTTATCGTAATAACTACTAAGACCGTGGAAGCTTTTTAATTAGGCACCTTCCCTGAAATGTAGAGAGAGCAAGTAATTATGTAATCATAACCATACTTGTAATAATTGTTTGCACCATAAACTTGGATTCAAATCTGTGATGGATCTAAGTTACTCGACATATTGCTAAGCATGTCAATTATTCGATAAGGTGCTAAGAATATATATATTGCGTAGCCTGTCAACAGCCGAGTAAACGAATAAGACAAAGATGAAAACTAACTAACAATAGGTTCTATTTGAACTAAGGATTTTATATGAAAAGAAGAAAAATTTGTGCACCGAATGGGTTTGTTAGGGAATTACTTATCTAAGAAGTCCTTGCTAGAGGCTTAGTTGGCTACTTTAGTGAGAAAAGAACGGTTGACTCTTAGGGTATCTTACCCAAAATGGAAAAGACTAAAAAGGGTAGTATCTAAAAAAAGTAATGTATAAGGAATAATAAGGGAACAATTGAAAATATAAAAAAAGTGAGTATCTTGTATGGAGGATTTTGTCATATGGTTACTTGGGCACGTGAATCTTTGTAGATGGATAGCTTTCTAGTAGAAAAGACAACTGTATACAATTAGTTTAGTATTTGCCAAGTAGAGGTACGGAGCAAAAGTGGTGGGTCGGTTGTATTGAGCCGGGTAGGTAATTCTTCTTAGGTAAATTTACCTTAGACACATTCTATATGGCTTGAATTCAAGTTAGTTAGGTAAGTGGTTGGATCTACCAAGCTATTGCTCAAGTATAGCTCTGGTCGGCAGCTAGTGATAATCAATGAGTATGAGAGGGTTTGGCTCGACTTAGGCATCACGTTGGTAGACTGTAGTAGCTTAGACTCTTCAATGGTAGGACTTAAGGAAAGAATTCGCTTAGCCATACTTTTCATCCCTCGAGCTCAAGCATGGGTCAAGTGTCTGGTGGTCTAACTCCTTTCATGGGACCTTACACAATTATGATAATTTGAAGGTAATGGGTTGCTTATACTTTATTGCTAAACACCCTTATGTATAGAAAAATTTAACTCAAGAGGAGTCAGTTGTGTTTTCTATATGCACATGAAAAAAAGGTGATAGAGTTTATGATCTTTCTCATAAACAAATTCTTGTTTCTTGTGATGTTGTATATGTTTTTTTTTTTCTTTTTTGAAGAAATCTTTCCTTTCAAGTCACAGCAAATATATTTAGATGATGTTGTTGATTGAAATCTTAGAAATCACTTCTTATTTGATTTATCCTTGTTCTATTGTTAATCCTCATTGTTTTGCCATTAGTCTTTCCCTATCATTGATTCTTTTGATCTATCCTTGCTTGTATCCTCTAGCTCATACTACTATAGTTGAAAATGTTCCATCAGTAGCTTTGCAAAGGTCTATTAGAGAGACAAAGCCTCCTTAATGGCTTAAAGATCTTGTTCATAATGCACACCATACTTCAACAGCCATTCATTTTACTTAAGTTACTCCATATCAACCTACTGGTCATATAGATTTTGCTTCTCAATATCCATTATTTGATATATCTACATTTGGTGCTTACCCAACTGAGTTTATAGCCTTACTAACTGATGTGTTTGTAACCTAAGAACCCGTAATTACTTAAAAGGATCTCAACATAAAGAATGGCTAGATGCCATGCTAAATGAATTTAATACTCTTAAGAGTAATGAGACTTAGGATTTGACTTATCTTCCTAAAGGAAAGAAAGTGGTTAATTCTAAATGGGTATATAAGAAAAAGTATAGACATGATGATACTATAAAAAGGTATAAAGCTAAGTTAGTTGCTAAGGTAATTACACAAGTGAAAGAGGAAGATTATTATGATACCGTTTCCCTAGTTGCAAAGTTGGGTACTATTCGTATTGTAATTGCTACAGCTTTTGCCTATGATTAATCTTTGCATCAAATCAATGTGAGTAATGCTTTCTTGCATGATTATCTTAATGAAGATATATACATGTTGCCACCAAAGGGTTATGATGAGGCTCTTCCCAATCAAGTGTGTCATTTGAAAAAGTCCCTTTATGGGTTTAAGCAAGCCTCAATACAATGGAACTTGGAGATGTCCAAATTTCTTAGTTCACTTGGTTTTTCCTAATCAAAAGCATGACTGTTCACTATTTACTTATTATAATCTTAAAGGATGTGTGTTTGTTTTCTTTATATCGATGATATGTTGATAATAGCATCCAATGAATTTTTTTTTTCTCATATCAAGAAGCAGTTAGATGAAACTTTTAGTATTAAGGATTTAGGATTAGTAAAGTTTTTCCTTAGACTTCAGATATGTAGAATAGATAAATTGATACTTATTAACCATGGAAATTACACTTAATGTTCTCCATGATGCTAGCCTTACAAAGGATAAATTTTTTTTTTTTTTCCCTTTACCAATATGACTTCATCTTAACAATGAATTAGGTGAGTTGTTGAACAATCTATGCTTTTATAAAGGACTTATTAAATGCCTTGGGTTAGAGTTACTTCTTCTTCTTTCCTTGACTCTTTTTTTCTAATCTGTTTCGATCTCTACTCAATAGCTTGGTTACTTTATGGTTGATCTTATGGAGGGCTTGAGCTTGGTCTCCTACCTTAGGATCTTCTTAGTTGGGTATGCGTACTAACATTAGTACATAATTAAGGGCTAGTTCGGGGTTAAAACCATAGACGACCTTAAATGGTGTTTAGAGTATGGCATTGTAAACAAATTAATTGTAAGAAAACTCGATCACAAGCAAATAAATATCCTACTAAATTAAGTTTCTTCCCATAGTAGCTCAAAGTAGTGATGCCAAAGTATGGATGACAATCTTTTTCTAACCGTTGGTCTATGGTGACATGTATACTAAACAGCAATTTAGTTCCCAATCAATGCTAAAGAGTCTTCTAAAAGTAGCTTAGAAACTTTAGGTCTATGCTAGAGATAATACTCCTTAATATGCTATGCTATCTGATGATTTCCTATAAAAAGAGAAAAGAAACAGTGAAAGAATCGTGGTATAAGGCATGAAATGTTCCATTTTACTAAACTATCCACAATAACAATGATAGAATCTTAGGTATGTTGATAACAAAGTCCATAGTTAACTCAACCCAAAGTTAAGTTGAGACAAATAAAAACATGGCTTGTCCTTGCTTTGCTCAACCCTTCACTCTTCTAAAGGTTGTGTACCTTTCCATTACTTAGTAGATGTCCTTTTTCATTGTAGGCCAAAAGATTTGGTTACTTAGTAGCTTAAATGTCCTCTTTCCTCTAAAGTACTCAAAGAGTCCTCTACTATGGGCTTCTTTTTACCAATAGCTCCATAATTGAATAGGTTGGCACATAGAGCTTATAGCTTCAAAACAAGTATCCATGCTCTACAAAGTAGTCATCTAGCCTATGTCCTTCTTTTCACTAAGCATAAAAAGAACTAAAATGAAGATCTTAGGGGTATTTATCCTTTATGCATACAAAACCTACTAACTAGGTTTGAAGGTCTAAAAGGAGAGTATGCCTCTTTGATAAGGCATCGACAATCACATTTTCCTTGTGGATGCTTATACATTATAAGAAAAGTAAATCGTTTTAGAAACTCTTCCCACTTAGCTTACATCTTGAAAGTTTCAGTTGGTTTCTCAATTATCTTAGAGACTCACAGTTGGTGTAGATAACAAATTCCTTAAGCAAAAAATAGTGCTGCCACACATGAAGAGTTCAGATCAATGCATGGAGTTTTTTATTGTACACAAAGTAGTTCAATTGGATCTTCTAAGCTTCTTACTATGGTATGCAACAAGTCAACCCTCTTACATCAGTACAACATTGATATTGACACTTATTGCATCGTATTCTAGCTAAAAGACCTTCTCAAAGTTTGCTAAGGAAAAAAATGAGGAAGTAGTTAACTTCTCTTTTACCATAGTGAAACTTCTTTCTTCCTTTTTATCACACTTGAATTCTATGCTCTTCTTAGTTAGCTTGATGATAGGAACTATAATTGCATTGAAGCCTTGGATGAATCTAAAATATAAGCCAAACCATGAAAGCTTCTCTCCTTAGCATAGGAGCTCGGAGTGGGCCACTCAACAATAGCTTAGATTTTCTCCTTATCTACATGCAAGCCTCATCCACTAACAATGTATCCTCAGAAGACCACTTTCTCTTAACAGAAACAACATTTCTTTAGATTACTAAATAACCTCTTAGCTTGTAGTACTTCAAAAATAACTTAGAGATGTTTTAAATGGTTAGGAGGGTCAAGGCTATAGATTAGGATATGATTAAAATAAACCACCATGAACTTTCTGATCTAATGCTTGAGTATATGATTCATTAGCCTCATGAATGTACTAGGGGCACTGGACAAGATGAATGGCATAACTAACCATTCAAACAATTCATGTCAAAATGTCTTTTTCCACACATCACCTTAGCTCATCCTAATATGGTGATATGTAGATTTCAGGTTGATCTTGTTAAATACCATTGCTTTATGTAGCTTATCTAACATATCATTAAGTTAGGGAATGGGATATCTATACTTGATCATAATGTTGTTGATAACTCAGTTGCATACACAAATCCACCATGTCCCATCCTTCTTCGATATAAGCAATGTCAAGGCTGCGTATAAGCTAACACTCTCTCTTACATAGCCTCTTTCAACCAACTCATTGGGTTGCCTTTATAGTTTAATAGCCTATTTAAGGTTCATTCTATAGGACAAATTGTTAAGTAAGTAACACCTAGCTTTAAATCAATGTAGTGTTCTATCCAATAGAATGGGGGTAATCCCTTAGGTAATTTTGTTGGGAAATAGGTCAGCAAATTCCTCAATCAACTTCCTTACCTCTTTGAATAAGTCATTTTGCCCTCTCAACTTTAACATTCATACTAACAAGAGGGTTGGCATATCTGACTTCATGGCCTCTCTTAGCATAGGTCGACTAAGGATAAGAGTCTTCTTAGAACTTTTGGCTAAATTAACCTACAAGTTGCTCACTTAGCTTAAGGTCATTTGGTTCAAGGTGATCTATCTACCATCCTTCTCACGATAATAAGTGTCCCTATACTCATCATGTATGACTCTTTGATAGAATAGACATGGTTAACCCAGTTATATGATAAGGATCAAGGACCAATCACTCGTTCCCGAACCCAAGGGGTTTCTCACGTGGTCCATTAAGCTATCCAAGGAGAGTTAAGCACCAAGGAGCAATGTTTTCCCCAATTCGATTAGCCGAGCTACTTTGCTCTTTACACCATCTAGGAAGTTGCTGAGGTGATTAGACTACACATGGAGCTAACCCCTCTCTGTACCCTAATCCAAGCTCTAAATCAAGAAAATAACCATCTCTAAAGTACTAAAGTCGATATGACAATTTTGAAGGGTTAACTAGCTAAGGCCAATAGAAATGGGAGTTGTCCTTGATCCAACCCCTATCTAACCCTAGTTGCCAGGGTGCTAAATTGCCGATGCCAAACATACCTGATCAAAAGACTGCCCTTACTTGGCTCACAATATTGTCAAAATCACAAACTAAGTAAAACTCGTATGCGCTGTCCTTTTTGACACTCACACTGCCCTTTTTGACACTTGCACTATCCTTTCTAACACTCGTACAATTCTTTCCAATAGAAGGCATTCTTTTGCATGATTTCATTTTCCTGTAAATTATTCTCCTTTTGTTTAGCAAATAAGGATCCATTCTTTGTAATTTCTGTAACTTAGGACTTATCCTAATAGGGTACTGTTAATACTCATATAATGTAATAGCCGCATAATGAATATACAGAAGAATACACTGAACTTTTTTACTCTCTCTTGAGCTAAGTGTCATTTTTGCTTACTCTTGAGCTACTTTGATTTAGCCCATTCGAGCATGAATTAGTGGCAAGTGACCTCCGACCATACTTATGTGTCATATCAAGTATGACCTTAGCTCGTATGTAGCGTTGGTATGTCATATCCATCGTTGGTATACGAAAATCCTTGCTCATCCCTCGATTATCATTTACATTTCAAGCCATCTCACAACTTGGACGTACCCCCTTTGGTTACACGTGATATTGGGTCCATATGTTCATCTACCAATCTGTATCATCTTGATATTAGAGCCTAGTTATAGTCAAAGCTGGATTCTGCTACTATGTTCTTTGAGTAGTCTATTACTGCTCCCTTGAGATAATGGTTCTATTGTTAGCTTTGAAGTTTAGTAGTTGAGAAGTGTTTTGTACTTTGTTTTCACCTATTTTCGATATGCCAAAATAGAGTGTGTTTGTTGTGAAATTGTCATTGTAAAGTAACCATCAATGTCAGATCCAAGTGTTCAAGGAACTTTGGGAAACCAAGAAAGTGGTACTCAACATGGCTAAAGAAAAGAAGGAAGCTTCTTACTTCAGTCAATGGGTGATTGCTTGGATAGGCTTATTAACTTGGTAGCTAGTGTGGTGACTGTTATCCAAGAAGACAGGCAGCGAACTAGAAATAGCCCTACTAAGGAATATGTGCAGCAAGGATGAGGCAATGGTCAGTTTAGTTGAGTTAATGCCTTAGCTTGACCTCCTTGAGTTGAAGGAGTTAGTAGGGATGCTAGACAAAGGCTAACACTTAAAGAGATTGAGGAGGAAGTAGAAGGAGATGACGAGGTAGAGGAGTACTATGAACCTAAGGAAAGAAATGTACGAGCCCCTAGAGTTGAGGGATTGAGGATGCGTACTCAAAGTTTCTCTAAAAGTGGTGACACCGAAGAGTACCTAGATTAAGTAAATCAGATTGAAAAGCAGTTTGAATTCCATGAAGTGCCCAATAATGTAAAGGTTAAACTTGCTGTGTTGGAGTTCATTAGTTATACTGCCTTATGGTGGAAGAATGTGTAAGCTACTAGAAGGAGGGAAGGGGAACGAGAAATTAGGAGTTGGGATGAAATGAAGAAGGTTATGTAGGGAAGATTTGTAACGAGCTATTATTTGTAAGATGCCTTCAAAAGATTGCAAGAATTGAGGTAAGGAGGATCGAGTATAGATGCTTACATTAAGGAATTCCAAATGTTAATGATCCGATGAAGTTATAGAGCCAAAAGACCGAACTATATCTCGATTTGTAGGTGGGTTGAAGTATGAGATTAGGGATGTCCTAGAAACCCTAGATGTTAGTACACTTGATGATGTGATCCAAGCTGCCCAGAGGTTAGAAAGGTGTTAAACAGGAAGATTCCGACCACCCGTCAACCGTCTTAATAGTAGCCGCCCTATTCCGAGTAGACCTATGCGAACCGAACCAATTAAGGCTATTAAGGCCTGACTTGCATATATTACCTGAGTAAAGGAGAAGGAACCCCCGAGAAAGTTTGAGAAAGGCTAGAGTTCAGGGAGGAAGATGAGTGAGATTAAGTGTTTCAAATGCCAAAGATTTGGATACATGGCCGCTCTATGTCCGAACAAGCGAACAATGGTGATCATAGGTGAAGCGCTGATCGTTGAGGTCAATAGTACTGATGAGGAAGTAGAGGAGTTGAAGGAGGACGAATAGATTGAGTTGTCTATGAAGGAAGTTATTTATAGTGACGAAGGAAACCTTTTGCCAACTGCTTTAGTGTTGAGGAGGACAATGAGTGTCAATCATGTACTTGAAGGCGAATAGAGAGAAAGTCTCTTCCATTTTAGATGCAAGGTAAATGACTCACTATGTGCACTAATTGTTGATAGTAGGAGCTGCACCAATGTAGCCTCTGCATTTATGGTCCAGTAGTTGAAATTGCAGACCATGCCCCACTTAAAATCTTATAAGCTTCATTAGCTTAGTGATAAGGGAGCCTTACAAGTGAGAAAACAGGTGTCTGTGCCAATTTGCATTGGCAAGTATTGAGATGAAGTGCTCTATGATGTGTTACCCATGAGTACGTCCCACATTCTACTTGGTCGACCATAGATGTTTGATCGAGTAGTTATGTATGATAGAAGGAGGAATACATGCTCTGTAGAGCATGAAGGAAGAAGGACAAAATTGAGTCCTATGATCACTAAAAAAATGAAGGTCATGTAGTTCCAACTAAGTCGAACTCTAAAGAAAAAGGCTTTGGTGTTGATTCGAGCTGAACTGAAGGGAGAGATAGATCTTGAAAGATCAGCCTATCTATTGGTTCGTAGAATTCTAGAGTTGAGGTTTGAGGAGGAGTTGCTTACCAAGTTAAAAACCCTACTAGAGGAATTTGCTTACTTGTTTTTGGAGGAGCTACCAAATGGTTTACCTCCAATCTAAGGCGTCGAGTATGTAATTAATTTACAGCTAGGAGTCGTACTATTGAACAAGCCTACCTATAGGCTAAACCTTAAACGGGCTGCCAAGCTATAGAGGTAAGTAGACAATCTTATGAATAAAGGGTATATGTGTAAGTCCCTTAGCCTTTGTGACATTCTAACCTTATTAGTATCGAAGAAGGATGGTTCTTAGAGAATGTGTGTTGATAGTCGAGCAATCAATTAAATCACCATCAAGTGCAGGTATCTCATACATAGGTTCGATGACATGTTGGATGAGTTAAGTGGAGCAAGAGTGTCCTTCAAGAGCAACCTTAAATCTAGATACCATCAGTTCCGAATGTGTGAAGGTGATGAGTCAAAGATGCATTCAAGACATGACATGGTTTATATGAATGGCTTATGATGCCATTTGGGCTGTCTAATGTGTTGAGCACATTTATGCGCTTAATGAATCATGTGCTCTGGGAATTTTTAGGAAGAATTGTAGTAGTTTACTTTGATGACATTTTGTTATACAGCTTTAACCTAGAGACTCATCAGGAGCATCTCTGAAGAGTCCTCACAAAACTCCAAGCTAAACAACTTTATGCCAATTTGAAGAAGTGCAACTTTTTTCGATTAGAAGTGATCTTCTTTGGTTTTGTTATGAGTGAAGGTGGCATCCAAGTTGATGATGAGAAAATAAGAGCGATCATAGAATGGTTCGTACCAACCTATTTTACCGATGTGAGGAGTTTTCATGGCTTGGCAACATTCTATCACAAGTTCATAAAGAACTTTAGTATAGTTGTGGCCTCACTCATCGAATTCCCTAAGAAGAATGTTAAATTTAGATGGGGAGAGAAGGAGTGGAAGAGTTTTGAGGAACTAAAAGAGAGGCTAACTATAGCCCCGGTCTTTGTTCTATCGAGCCTTGACAAGGTGTCTGAAGTAGAGTGTGATACCTCTAGACTAGACATAGGTATTGTGCTAATGTTAAAAGGTCAACCTATTGCTTACTTTAGTGAAAAACTTCGAGGACCTACACTCAACTACTTTGTGTATGACAAGGAGTTTTACTCCTTAATCCGAGCCCTTATAGTATGGCAACATTATCTGCTACCTAAGGAATTTGTGATCTACACTGATCATAAATCCTTGAAATACCTTAAAAGCTAGCTGAAGTTATCCTGAAGACAAGCCAAATGGGTCAAGTTCATGGAGGGTTTTTCTTATGTCGTAAAATACAAGAATGGAAGGAACAACATAGTGGCAGATGCCCTATCGATATGACATACCCTCTTAACCAAGTTGCAAACAAGGCTACTTGGTTTTTCGACCATAAAGGAATTATATGTAAGGACTCCTACTTTGGTCCTATCTACGCCCGATGTGAAGAAGGACGGACATTGAACGACTATTATAGGGAAGATCGATACCTATTTAGAAAGAGGAGGCTATGTATCCTGAACTGTTCCATAAGAGAATTACTAATGTGCAAGGTGCATGGAGGAGGACTAATAGGACACTTTCACTAGCATCGAACCTTTAAAGTGCTATCTATGAGATTCATTTGGTCGAGAATAGTGAGAGACGTGCAGTTTATGTTGGAAAGATGTGTAACCTACAGGAAAGCAAAGAGCCAAGTCGAGTAAGGACATTATTTACCCTTGCATATCCAACCAAACCATGGTCTGCGCTAAGTATGGACTTCATGTTAGGATTATGAAGGACATCCTAAGGGAAGGACTCCATCATGGTGGTTGTGGATTGGTTTAGCAAGATGGTACATTTCGTACCCTACTTCAAAACTAATGATGCTTTTGCTATCTCTTTTCTTTTCTTACAAGAGGTGATCAAGTTTTATGGTGTACCTAGAACTATTGTTTCGAATCAAGACCCCAAGTTCATGAGCTACTTTTAGAGGACACTTTGGAGGTGAATGGGAACTAAGCTATTGTACAACACGTCTTACCATCCATAGATCGATGGATAGACTGAAGTTGTCAATCAAATTGTGGGAACTATGCTACAAGTTATTGTCAAAGGAAACATGGCCGATTAGGATCTGTATCTGCCAATCATTAAATTTGCCTACAATGGATTGCCCATAGTGTAACAAACATGTCTCCATTTAAGGTCGCCTATGGGTATAACCCCGAGCTCCCATTGGACTAAGTACCCCAGCCGAGGACTAATGATGATGATTGGCCAGTTGTAGAAAGAGTTGAAGCCATCAGAGCTATGCACTAGAAGGTTATGGAGTAATTGAGTTGGGCTAAAACTAAGCTCAAGAAGCGGAGCTAAGGATGAAGAAAGAGAGAATTTTAGCCGGGTGATTTGGTTTGGATACATCTTAGCAAGGATCAGTTTCCAAACTTAAGGAAGAGTAAGTTGTCTTCCAAAGTCAACAGACCTTTTAATGTACTTGAAAATATTAATCCTAATACCTATAGGATTGAATTACCTGAAGGATCTGAAGTCTCAGACTCCTTCAACATTGCCAATCTCTAACCTCACACTCTCAAGGAAGAGCAACCTAAAGCCAAACTAGATTTGATCCCAAATCTCAAATAACCAAAGGGAATGATAGGGATCAAGGATTGATCACTCGCTCTCGAGCCCGAGGGCTTTCTTACATGGTTCACTGAGTTGTTCAAGGATAGTTAAGCTCCGAGGAGCAGTGTCTTCCCTAATCCAATCTACCGAGCTACTTCACTCTCTATACCATCTAAAAAGTTGCCGAAGTGATTAGCCTACATATGGAGCCAACCCCTCCCCATACCCTAATCCAAGCACCAAATTAGGAAAACAGCCATCTCAAGAGTACCGAAGTCGAGCTGACAATTATCTAGGGTGGACCAATTGAGGTCGACCCAAATGTGACTTGTCCTTGATCTAACCCCTGTTTAACCCCATCCATCAAGGTACCAAACTATCTACGCCAAATAGACCTGATCAAAGGATTGCCCCTACTGAGCTACCAATATTATTAGAATCACAGACTGAGTAAAATGTGCATGCGCTATCCTTTCTGACACCCATACTGTCCTTTCTAACAAAAGACGTTCTTTTGCACGATTTCATTTCCCTATAAATTATTCTCCTTTAGTTTAGTAAATAAGGATCCATTCTTTGTAATTTCTATAACTTAGGACTTATCTTAACAGGGTAATATTAATACTCGCATAATGTAATAGCCGTATAATGAATACACAGAAGAATACATTGCACATTTTTACTCTCTCTTGAGCTAAGTGTCCTTTTTGCTTACTTTTGAGCTACTCTTATCTAGCTCATTTGAGCGTAGACTAGTGGTGATGATCTCCGGCCATATTTATGTGTCATATCAAGTGTGACCTGAGCTCATGTGAGGCATTAGTGTGTCATATTCATCATTGGCACACGAGAATCCTTGCTCATCCCAAAAACTATCATTTACTTTTCAAGCCATCTCACAACTTAGACCCACCCCCTTTGGTTACATGTAATATTAGGTCCGTGTGTTCATCCACAAATCCGTACCATTACATATGATGCACAGATGGGAAGAACATCATATAGGATTTTGTTAGAGAAATTTCCTATGGAGATTGGTAGAAGTACTTGTTTAGATACATGAAGTGCAACCTTTTTATTCAACTAATGTAACTTATATGGACTCGGATGTGATAAGGTTGGCAATGTGTAACTATTTTATAGAGCATATCTACACCCTCTATTGATAAAGATAGGTGATAGTCTAAGGGAGGAATATGTCTCTACTTCCCTTCTATAGTACAAAAAACTTTTTTGAAGTAATCTCAAAAACCCCATTTAATCTCATCGGGACAATCTCTACGATCTCCAAAATTGAATTCCACTAGTGCTTGATATGGGAATGCTTTCATCCTACGCTAGAAAAATAAAAAAAATAATTTGCCATAATAAAAATTATGCCATTAGAGATGGAAAAGCAAATCTCGCATAATAATGAAAGGATGCCACCATCGAGTGAAGAAAATACCTACCATAGGAAGAAGAAGAGGAGATTAATCCAACCAATAAGTGGGTAGTAAAGTCAAGCAAATGAAAAGGCAAGTAAAGTAAAGCAAACATGATCTTTTTTGAAAGAAAAAAGAAAGGAGGTCAATTTAAGCTCCTTCCCTTTCACTGCGTAGCTATGCTAGCGAGTACTATGAGTCCTTTATCCTACATACCTAACTAGCTCGTATGGTTCACCAATTCCACTAAAAACTCTCACTTATTGAAGTGGAGCATAGTGCGCTTCACTTAGCTTTAAGATTTTGAACTAAGCCAGTAGAGACAACATTGATGCAACTACCACTATGTCTAATGAGCATACACACTTGATAACTAACTTTATAAGTAATATGAAACAAGAAACAAGTTCTCTCTTTGGTCATCTCTCACTAATGGTTTCATGCTCATAACATGTTGAACCATTAAAGTCAATTTGTCTAAATCCTTGACAAACACCTCCTCCTCAACAAGCTTGTCTTGAACCTTCTTAGTAGTCTCATGCATTTCAATCTTCTCCTTAGGCTCTTTATCAATATTGCTTACTTCAATGGTTAGGACTTCTCCTTTTATGACTAAAGTACAATGATTTAGGCATTAGGCAACCATATGTCCAACACCCTAACACTTAAGGTACTTGATCTCACTCATCTTTTGTCCTAAGGTTTGACCTTTCTTGAACTTCCTTGATACCTCCTTTATAGTAGGGTGATCTCTATGATCAAGTAATGGCTCTTCACTTTCGCTCAGCTCAGTGTTAGTGGAGCTTAGTTATCGCCTTAGATGGGTCAGGTGGACTGAACAGGTTAACTTAATGGGGCTTGGATCAATCTATTCCTTTTTTGTCTCTCTACATGTTAAGCAATCCTTATGGCCTCATTAAGTGTAGTGAATCATTGGAGCTCAACGGCATCTTGAATTTGATACCTCAACCTAGTAAGGAATCTCAATATTTTCTAGGCTTCTGGCTCACTAACCTTAAAACAAGTCATGAGCATCTAGAACCTGTGCATGTAATCATTTAGAATGTGGCTTCTTACTTAAGTTCTTATAATAGAGAAAAAGTGTCTTATAAGTAAGAATTTAAGATGGATCTTGCTCGCATGACTCTCTTCATTTTCGTCCAAGCCCTTATTTCACAATAACCTTCTCATATCCTCATCGCCTAAAATTTTTTCTAGTATATGGCAGCATAACCCGAGAACTCAAGGGTAGCTACCTTAACCTTGCCATAATCTTCATTCTAGTAATAATTGAAGATTCTTTCATCTGTCTTTTCCTAGTTAAGATATTCATCAGGATCACCAATTCTATTAAAGCTCAAAATTTGCTACTTCACATGATTGGCAACTTAAGGTACATAATCTTGCTCTTTTACTTTGTAGTACTCCTCATCTCCCTCTTCTTTCATATCCCCTAAGTAAATCCTCCTTCAACTCTATCTCCCTACTCTTCCTTATCTATCTTACCAAGTTCCTAAGCTACTTCTCCAATTTTAGGTATAGATTGGGGACCATTGTAAATTACTTCAACAAGTCATGCAGTAAAGTTACAAACTACACAAGTTTACTCAATGTCATTACAGCCATTTCGTCAAAACACTCATTTGTGCTTTTGTGGTTAGTCAGTGTTTGTAAACATTAGTGTTGAACACTTCTTTCATTTGTTGCCCATGTTTGTGTTTACACTTGGGTTAGTCATTTCCTTTTTCACAAGCAACTTTGACTTAAGTAAAAGGAAAATCTAAACAACTAATTACAATAGAACTAAGAATCAACTACTAAAACTCAAATCAACATAACCTAACATTGACTACAACTTTAAACATGAATTAAAACAACCTAGAAACTTTAAGTTGCTATTAGGTGCTTTGTTTTTTGAGGTAAAAACAAAGTAGAATGGGATGCACTATTAAACACCACAAAATACCTACAACTTGTCACAATTACTCATTATACTATAGAAAACTCAACACTAGTAAGCTACACCAAACTTTCCAATAAACCAACACTTATAGTACACAAATACACAAAACTTCTACAAAAACACAGCATATACACAAAACACATACAATAGTTACTCCTCTTAAACCTTCACTTTGATACTAAGATGATACGTCATGCCAAGAACTAATAAGGGTAGAGATATTATGGTAGGTCTAAACCTATCAAAGGTATGAAAATAGTATGAGATTTGTGAAAGTAGTTAGTAATTTCGTGAGCTACCTAACAAGATATGGTACATTAACCAAGTATTCCATGACCTAAATATCACTGCAATATGATGCATAAAGTAATAGATTAAGGTTGCTCACTATAATTCTTGCTATAGGGATTGATAAAAGCATGGTGTAAGATGAACTTACAACAAACAAGCACAAATTATAAAGGGAATACAAGTCCTATAAATGTTAAAAAAAAACAAAAAGATGTTCTACCTATGACTTACATTTCAAATGGGTATTTATACTTGAAATTCTAGAGCAACTATTATAGATACCTCATTTTTGCCTTTCTTATTGTTTTAGTATTTTTCAAGAATAAAGAGAAAGGTCTTCATTCAAAAAATTTTAAAATATTAAGAAAGATACCCAAAAAAATTAAAAAAATTGAAAAATAAAAGAAATATAGAAAAATTGAGAACATCACAAAAAAATAGAAAACAAATTGGAAAAATTAAAGAAAAATAAAAAATATATATAAATAAATAATAAATATTTTAGAAACAGGCTTTTTCTTAGTTCTAATAATGTTTTAGTCCTTTTTGTTTGCCTCTAATTGGTTAATCATATCCATTTTCCTCCTCTTTCTTGGCCTTTCTTGCACTTTCTCACATATTCTTCGCTTGGGGCATTCAGTTCAAGTCCATTTTATCTAAAAATCTTTGTGAATTGAATCTAACCTTTAACCTGGCCATAGAGGAAGGAATTCGAGATTACATCCTTCATTAGGAGCAAATAAATCACCATTTCGAAATTAAAAGGCATGCAAAATCGTTTTAATTTCATTAAGAATGAAAATTACATAAGCTATAGCATTCATGGTTGATTCAACTATAATTGTTCACTCCAAGTTTGTTTGAGCGCAGATTAGTATGAAAAGGTACCATACTCTCATTTCCATCATTAAGAAACATAGGAAACATATCTTATGAGCTTCAATCGAAGCTTTCTCTCTCTAACCTATAACCGACGGCCACTCTTTATGTCTAGAAATTGTGTGTGCTCGAAGCATCTTGAGCTAAGCTAGTGCTACTAACAAACTCCCTACACTCCTAACTATTGAATCCACTCCCTCTCAACAACAATTATGACTCCAAACAAGAGAACCCACAACCTAAGGTTTCAAATCTACAATCACCATAGTGAATCCTAGTTACTACGTATCCCTATGCCAAACCTAACATACCACTATGTTCTCTATTGTTAAAAACACCCAAATACGACCTTCTTCCACTTCAAAATACCCTTAGCTATAGCTACCTAATCATCAACAGCATACTTACCTACTACCACTAAAACCACCACTATAGGTTGAAATGCAACCACCATTAGGTTTCTCAACAAGAAAAATCTCGTGAAAATCTCCTTACCTATATAAAATAAATACTAGAGCACCCAAGAAGAACCTTCCTCGATTGTTGTCTCTCTCTCAACTTGAACATGTATAGTATATGTACATCCAACTTGGATTTGTCTACTACCCAAACTCGAGCTTAAAATCCATGCCTTAACTTGCATCTATGCTTAGGTTATTTGTTTTCTTTCTTTAATAATATTGTATTTTTTTCTTTATATTTATTTTATTACAAAAAAAATGAAAAAAAAAATGAAGAGAAGAAAAAAAAAGTTTTTCTTTATAATAAATAAATAAGGGATTCTTGACAATTAGAAAATTACTTTTCAAAAATGATAAAATAAATAAACCCTTTCCATTATTAGAGTTCATTTAGATTTATCAAAGAAAAAAACTAAACTAGGACCCTTTTATAATTTTTTTGCAAATGATTAAATGGATAAAAAATCGTAAACCCAATTATTTTTTTATAAATTATAAGTAAACCAATACATTAAAGTTTTCTAAAGAATTAAACTATAAAAAGTCTAATCTCTACTAAAGGATACGTAGGTACCTACAAAGAGAATTAAAATAGGGGGATTTTTTCCCCTTTTTTAAATAAATTTACTTTCTTATTTTCTTCTCTTTTTTTCATAAATAAAATTAATTTTATTTATTTGTAAATTTAGAATTATTGTTTCAAGTCAAAAAGGTATTTTGAAAAATGAAACTAAAATTAGAAGGTTAAAAGTTGTACCCATTTAGACTTTAATAATATAGCTCATGAACTCAAGATCTTTGGTTTTCAAAATCATTTTTTTACAATTGGTTTTATCAAGGACCGGTAACTAAATTATAATCAATTCACTCAATTGTTTCTAACATAACCCTTTTTCTAACCCCAGTCAAATAGCTACTCCAAACATTTTTCAAAATCCATAAAGAACCAGATTTTTTTTTTTTTTTAATTCTTAGTTGGGGGTTAATATTAAATGGGTAGGATTTAATATTGATCAACATCGGATTAAGGAAAATAAAAACTAAAAAACTAAGCTCAACTATTACATTAGAATAATTTACTAAAATGGGAAAAGTACTTAAAGATTATAGATGAAAGGAATAAATCTGTAATATATAAGGAGTGAATATCTAGGCCCTTTCGTACTAGTATAGATATTAGAGGATACAAATTGTAGCTTGAGTGGATGAGATTCTATTGTGAAGAGTTGACACATGATCAGATTAGTCGGGAGCACTTAAGTAGTTTGGCATGGAAAATTTGACTGTTAGTTCCAATAAGTAATTGTCTGCCATTCGATGGTACTATAGAAAAGATTGGCACATAGCAAAATGGGTCTAACCTTGGCAAGCATAGTGCAGAACTAAGGTGGCCGAGTTTTTAGACAAGTTTAATGAGTTATTAGAAAGGTCGAAAAGATCACCTTTAGGTTAGCACTCTATGATTGTTATCAAGGTATATGGCTCTAAACAACTAAAAAGGTAAGGAAGGTTAGATCCAAACAATAACATAAACTCCTCGATATCGAGCCCTATTTCGATATTCCATAATTTAACCTATATTAAGCCCAATCCGCTTAATATAAGTTATTCAACATAAAACTAAGGAAAACATTTTACTTTCAAATAATGTTTTGAAAATTTTTATTAAAAATTAGAGTCACCTACTAGTTAAATTGGTAACAAGCAAAATTAAGGTTTTCAAGTAGGAAACCCTTAATTTAGCTACTAGTCTACGGATATTCTAAAAAATTAATTTTTAGAAAGTTAACTAGAAAAAACTCAGTTCCGAGGCTAACTTATTAAGACTAAGTCACTATGTAAAGATAAAAAAAAAAAAAAACTAATGGGCTTTTATTTTTTATAACTTTCTAAAAATGCTAAAACATGTATAGATATGTGAAAGTGTAATCAAGATGAATTTTCTAATTTTTTTATTACGAATTTTCATGAAAAAGAAAAAAATTATTTTTTTAATAATTGCCTTGGAGATGCCTACGTACCTATTAGTCTATATCAAAACAATGTAGTTCTGTTTTTTATAGAAAAGATTTAGTGGGTGGATAAATTTTATTTTTTGAAAAGTAGCTAGGTTTATGTTTTTATCTATTTTATTTTTATTAAAAAAATCATAAAAAAGAAATCCTAATTTTTATTGTCTAACATTGAAAATCCCTAACTTAACAAAAAAGGAAAACTAAATTCAAATTTTTTTATTTAATGAAAAATCTTTTCTACATGATAAAACTTGTTAGGAAAATCCTAAAATTTCTAAATGCAATTTTTCGCGAAATGTGGAAAACATGCCTAATATGCCTAAACTATAGAAAAGATATTTAAACTATAAAAAAGATCTCTAACTATAGAAAGGATGCGATTTTTGAATTAGAAAAAAAGATGTCTAAACATAAAAGAGATACTTAACTATGGAAAAGAGATGATTTACAAAAGAAATGCAAGTGAGAATAACAATGCAAATCTATGAATATGTGCAAAATTTTTAATAAAAATATGTGATTTTATAAAGATACTAAATTATGACACCAGACACTAACTAAAAAATAAACATGCAAAACTACTATTCTATTCATGATAATTGTGTGAATAACCAATCTAAAAAAAAAAAATGAAACTAATGATTAAGCCAAAAAAAAAAATAAATTGTGGGTTGTATTGTTGTTTTACATTGTATGGAACTGTTGTTCGTTAGGGTACTGCTAATTACGTAAGGCTACTATGTAGCTACTGGTCATGGGTTGCTATTATATGTGCTGCTATCGTGGAGCTACTACGTAGCTACTAATCATGATCTACTGTGAGTGGATTGAACACATATAATATGTGCATGAATGAGTAGGATGTGAAATGGGTTGGCATATGTGTTTTAGATTTGTATGTGTTTGGTGGCATGTATGTGTATTAAGGAGTAGAGAGGAAAGGATTGTGATTTGGTTAATGTACGAAGAAGAGAAGGGAATATTGATTGTGATTATTTTTTACCACCAAAGTTCACTATTTATAAATCATGAACTTGAATCTTTCAAATCTTTTGTCGTAAATAATTGATCTTAACAATTCCAATTTTCATAAGATATGAAAATATCTACTTAGATTTGTTAATTTCTTGAATTATTCATTCAAGATTTAATCTAATCCATTTTCAAAATCAAGTTTCTAGAAACCTCATATTCTATTTAGGCTTTCTATCTTAGACCAGACTCAGCCCAACTTAATTAACCATAGCCTATAGCCCATTTAATAAATCTTAAGTCTTTTTAGCTTAGTTGAAATATTCAAAATTGGACCAAGGTCCACATTCAAAAGTTCAAATGTGACTAAACTTTTATTAAATAGTATTTTTCTAATAAAGCCCCAAAGACTTTAAATTTACTAAATCGCACGCATATATTTTATTGTAATTTAACCTAAACCTAAATGACTAATTGACTTGACTAGGACACTTTTGACACTTTATATTTTTTATTTTTTGATTTTTCAATTTTCATTTATTTATTTTTTATTTTTTGAGTATATTCTATTTTCATTTTTTTCTATTTTTTTTTCTTTATAAACCTAGCCCAAAAGTGAAAAGAGACTGAAATACAAAGTGGCAAAAATAGGGTGTCCACAACTACCCCTCTTAGTAGTGAAGTTTGTAAAAACTTTGCTATAAGGACAAAAAGACATACTCAATTTTACCCAATCCTTCCTTGAATCGGCAAGGTAAGGACTTTGAATTTCAAACAAATAAGGTTTCGACTTGAATGGTCGAGTATCCTTAAGAGAATAGTTCTCTTTAAGGATCTGTTGCTCAAAAGGATAGATATTTCAAAAACAAGATAGGATGACGCTTTACTAAAGACAATAGGATTGCATTCTATTGAGTAAGCGATCCTAGATTACTTTAAGAAATATAAAGGATAGGATAATGCTCTAATGAATAAGTGATCCTAGAATAGATTAGGTAGGATAGCGCACCTTTGAGCAAGTGATTTAGGAAATGACTAGATGACACTCCAATGATTAAGCGATTCGACAAGAAATAGGACCACATTCCTTTGAGCAAGTGATCTCAAAAAGGACTAGATTGCACTTTACTGAGCAAGCATTCCGATTAAGAATGAGACAATGCTCCATTGAGTAAGAGATCTTAAAAACGGCAAAAATAGGATAGTGCTCCTATGAGTAAGCGATCCAACAAGGAATAGGATAGTGCTCCACTAAGTAAGCGATCTTAGAAAGGATTGGATGATACTTCACCGATCAAGTGATCCAAAAAAAGATAGGACGGCACTCTTTTGAGTAAGTTATCCTAGAAATGATTGGATGATGCTCCACTAAGCAAGAGATCCAATAAAAGATAGGACGATGTTCTTGATCCTAAAAACGATTGGATGGTGCTCTACTGAGCAAGTAATCTAATAAAAGATAGGATGATGCTCCTTTGAGTAGGCGATCTTAGAAGAGATTGGACGATATTCTATTGAGCAAGTTATCCAATAAGGAATAGGATGACGCTCCTTTGAGCAAGCGATCCTAGAAAAGACTAGATAATACTTCAATGAGCAAGCAATCCAAGATTATTATATGAAATGGACAGTGCACTAAAGGGAAAGTGATCTATGAATTTCAAGGACTTTGATGAGTTTTGGCAAATTGATTTAAGACTTGAGTTTAAGGGATTTTGATGATAATTTGAAAATTTTAACTTTTTCTTTTTTTAAGAAATCTCTGTTGATAATTAAAAAAAAAAAAAAATTCTCTTTTGAAAAGTTTTTTTTTTGCAAAAAAAAAAAAAAAAACATAAAGGTACTCTTTAATGGAAAATTGTATTGCTAACAAGCAAGAAAGTCTAAAGACTCTAAAGATGACAAATAAGGGGTTAGCTTGTCTCTTACCTATTGATCACTTATTCTTTCAATCATGTTTCTTAGAGCATAATTCATAATTCTCGAACTTTTAGAAGCATTAATTTCAAACCTAGGATAAATGACCATTCATGTTTTTATGAAAGCACTCAACTTGTCTCTAATTGTCTACTAAGGGAATAAGTATCATTATTTGAAATATTTTGTCAAATTAGACTTCCTTACACTCTCATAGGTCTGTTTTCACTCTTAACGTCAATTCCAAAAATTGTAGCATATCTTGTAAATGATACACTTTGGTCTCAATTAGGTCTTTTCTAGGTTTGCAATGTAAGGCTTTTGGTTAATAGTTTGAGCAAATGGATATTAATGCACTTTAGCCAATTTTCAAGAAATCATATACAATTCGTCCATTTCTTTAGTCAAAAGAGCTTCATAAAAGGTAGTATAGTGGGTAGAATCATAAAATAAGGGCTTTACTTTTGGGCTTGGGAATTTAAAGTGTTTAGCTTTCATATATCCATAGTTTATGGATTTTTACTTTAGGATTTCATCACAAATTTAGACTTTGACAATTTCACTCATTTTTTAAGGTGATCTCCTTGCTTTTCATTTTTTCTTCTTTTTTTCTTCTTTGCTTTCTTTTTCCTTTTGTTTTTCTTTTTTCTTTTTAAAGTCAAGGTGGTCACCTTCCATTGTTAAGCTTTCACTTGATGAGATTCGAAGCCCTAAAACCATGACTCAAATAGTATAGGCATGAGAGAAGTGTATATGGCTTTAGAGTATTTAGGAAAAATCTATGGACCTAAGGTGTTTGAATGAGTTTATGGGCTTAAGTGAGGTGTATATGGTTTGAAACTCTTCTTCATCCTAAAGAAATTGAACTATCTATGGCAATATTTGCTTGTGAATTGGCATAACTAAGGCAAGCATAAGTTAGTCTATTCCTTTTCTCCAAATTAATGACCCTATCCTTCTAATTGCCTCAATATGGGTTGGTTTTTGGCAAGATTAATTTTAAGAAAAAAATCCCTTAAAGGATCAAAAGGGTTTATAAGGAATACTTGTGTTTAGGGTAATAAAATGAATGCATAACATTATTTTGACATGCATACCAAGTTCAAGATAGACTTCATTTAAAGAATGAGCCTAATTACTCACATTGTGTTGCTTAACTCTCATGTGTATTTAGGGTTAATGTTTTAGATATGGTTTGCCTCTTTTCATCATAAACTTTATAAGTAATGTGTTACATCCCCTTAAGGTAAAAAAAATTAAGTTCTAAGTTCACATTTTATCCATTTTCACTCACCTTAAATCTATATAAAGCGTTTCATTTAGTGAGAGGCCAATGACATGCTCTTATTGAGCTAAGCTAACTTCAAAAACAAACATGCAAATGAAAACTATTTTATTTAGATAACTCATATCCATTACAAACTCCAAAGTGAAAGATTATTCTAAAAAAAAAGGTAGGAACCAAAATTCTTTTCCACTTCTTACCCTTATTTTTATCACTTTTTCGAACTTAGCCCATTTAGTTGAATTGATCTCCTAGAGATATACCTAATTGCTTCAAATGATGAGCCACCTTGTCAAATGAGAGTAGTAAAACCTTAATAGCTGATACTAGAGGTTATTTGTTTTATGCTTCTTCAAAACCTAGGGATGGGATACCATTGCCAATAGACCTATTAGCCTCTAAAAAGCTTGATTAGATAATTTCTACATCAATCAAATCTTGCGCCTTATACTTCAATTTCCAATAGTCTTCAATGGTATGCCTTACCTAGCCCACAAGATATTCACATCATTTGTTGGGGTCATGATATTTTGGCTTGTATTTCTTTGTTAGGTTTTCATATGCCAGCAACCCTGCTTCTCTCAATTGCTTGAACACTTTGACCATTGAAATTTTGAATTATGTAAGTCACCTCCTCTTGTGGTGGCTAAGCTTGTCTTGATCTTGAGCTTTCCCAATTGGTATATTCGCTCTTGACTTCTCTTTCCCTAAATCATCCTCATGGTTAGGTTGTGATTTCCTATTCTAAATCTAAGTTTCCGAGCTACTTGAGCACATAACATATTGCCATTTCTATACCCATGAGTCTTTCTTCTAACTTCACTAACTTTTCTTCTAAGGCAATAACCCTTTTTTCTAAACCCTAGCAGTAACATGCCCCTTTAACTTGACCATTCAAATCTATCTCTGGTAACTTTTCCAAACCTTACATCATGTTGATAGTGGGCTCTATGTAAAATTTGGGCCTTAGATCCTTAAGGAAGTCTAACTCGACCAATTTTTTATCAATCAAATCTTGGACTTTATTCTTCAACTCCTAGCAATGGTCGATAACATGCCCTTATTAACCCATGTGGTACTTAAATTGCACATTAGGATTATATTTCTGAGTTTTATACCCTGGTGTTGGAGTCTTAGGATGCAGCAAACCCTCTTCATTTAGGTAGCAATAGACTCAATACATAGGAATCGGGATATGAGTCAACCTTCTTCTAGGTGATTTCTAGCTTAGCTTATTTTCCATGAGCTTTAAGCTAGTGCTTAGGGCACCAAGCTAACATATCATTAGATGGGACATTGTAGTGTTTACAGTGGCTTCTGATTCCAACGGGGCTAATCCCTTCCCCATCAATCTCCTTGCTTTGATGGCATCTTCAATGCAACTACCGACTATGACTACATCTGCAGACGTAGAAGCAATATGACTGAAGAGTTGATTATAATAAGGTTCACCTAATGTATGGATGAATATGTTGATCATCTCATTTTCTAGCAATTATACTATGGTTTAAGCAGCTATAGATCTCCATCTTTGGGCACATTCCTTAAAGGACTCGGTCGGCGTCATTTTTATGTTATTCAAATCCATCAAGGAAGGAGTTGTTTCTTCTTTGAACTTGTACTGTTGATGAATGGTTTGAGCTAACTTATCCTAAGTATCAAGCTCAACCAAGTCTTGTTAGGCATACTAAATCAATGCTGGCTTAGTTAGACTATCTTGGAAAGTTTGAATCATCAACTACTCATGTTTAGAGAATTGGGCCATCATGTAGACATAAAGCCTAAGGTGAAGTTTAGGGCAGCTTGCTCCATCATACTTCGCAAAATTTAGTACCTTAAACTTTTTGGATAACTCATGCTCTTCAAAAGCACAAACATTGCTCAAGCTTAGATCACTCTGCACATCATGATCCTTGAGAACTCCCATTTTCTCTTTAATATTGTGCAAGATTTCTTCCACCATCATCATCAATTTCTACTCTAGTTGCCTCCCCAAGCCTTTGTTGCTTTTGTTGAGCTCATAAACTGACAACTCATTAGACTTGTCTACCTCAAATGGTATGTTAATAAGCCTTTGGGCTTAAGTATGGGCCATGGTCTCGACTTATTTCACATGCTTGCTCAAAACCTTTTTACTATAGCTATTATCTATTCAAGAGGTTAAAACATCTTGGTTTTAATAACGAGTGATTATGGGCTTCAAGTTGGGCTAAATGATTTAAAAAGCAATCTTTCTAACCTTATAAGAATTCCTTCTTATTAGCAACATTTCATTCCCTCTCTTTTTAAAAAAAAATCAAGTTTTTAATATTGAAAACCTTTCTTATTTTTTTGAAAACCTTTATTGAGAAAATCAATGTTGATTTTATGTTACAAAAGCCTAATACTAACATTGATGAATCTAAACAAAAAAATAAAAAAAAAATTTGGAAACATTAAGATTGATGATTGAGGACATAGGATGATATAAGGGTGATATAGAGAAGTGGAAATTATTTTACAATGGAAAACTTATTAAAAGATGATATAAAGGTGATGACTCATAAAGAAAGCTTTATTAGGACCATAATAACTTAAGGGATAAACACCAAAAATAAGAACTTAGACATTTAGAAGATTGGTGACTTTAAGATGAAAAATAATTTATAATAGAAATCTAATAGTTAAATCTTTTTTTATTTTTTGATTTTTTGGTATTTTGTTAGTTCTTAATAGTATGGTATATTTAGGATATTGCAATAAAAATTAACCAAGTAAAAAAAAATTATCATAAAATTTTTTTTTCGAAAAAAATTATTGGAAAGCCAGAAAAAAAATAATAGTTCCATAATAATCTTTATTATAGTTAATTTCCATAATTATATGCCAAAAGAAAAAATTTACAAGTTGATACTGAGTTTTTTTTTTTTTTTTTTTTTTTAACATTGGCATATTATGGTACAAAAGAAATATTAATGATTTTATGCTTTTTATGTTAAATCTTATATTACGTAACCTATTACTCATAAAATAAAACAAAACTACAAAACTTACATATATTACACAAGATAGCATATACAAACAAATGTACAAATTAAAAATATAAAATAAATGTGATCAATATGCTATACATACATGCAATACAATAGAGTTGGTCATTAATAAACTATAGGAATAGAATTATTATAAACATATGGTCAATATTCACATAAACTTACATATATAAGTATACGAATTTTTGAAAGTTCTTTTTTTTTTTATAAAAAAATAAAGCCCATATACACTTATATATATAAGTACATTAAATTTTGAAAATAAGGTCCAATTGGTCACAAATTATAGTAATTCTTTTCTAACTCTTATAATATGAAAATTACTAACCTCTTTTTATTTTACAATGATATAGGAGGGTAAGATATATGGGTCTCAAGCTCTATAGCCTTTGGTATTCCTAGGAAAATACTTGGTAGGCTACATCGAAGTATTAGTAGGCTCACTTATCACCACTAAGCAAGGATAAAGACCCTAACAACCCGAAGGTTACATAATGGCAACCTATCCTAGGTTTCTAAGGTAACTCAACTCCAACCACATCTAAGCACATAAGTAATAAAAAAAAAAAAATCCCCCCTAAATCCCCTAATAGGGGCCCATTAGGCTAGGCATTTTGTCGTAGAGGCTTGCATCACTAAAACCCGATTAGTACAGCTATATTACATAAAATGGGAAAAAAAAAATGAAAGCCCATTAATTAATTTTTATTTTTACATGACTAGCCTATCTTCAGTAAAGTCGCCAATTTTGTTGAGCCTTATTTCAATTTTTGTTAATTTAACCTATATTAAGCCCAACTTGCTCAATATAAGTTATCGACATAAAACTAAAAAAAAAAAAAATTTTAAAAACTTTTAATAAAAACTGAAGTCACCAACTAGTTAAATTGATAACAAATAAAATTATGATTTTTGGGTAGGAAAACCTTATTTTAGCTATTAGCTTACGAATATTATAAAAAGATAATTTTTAGAAAATTAAATAGAAAAAGCTAAGTTCAGAAGCTAAGCAATTAAAACTAAGTCATCATATAAAGATTAAAAAAACTAATGGGATTTTATTTTTTATAATTTTCTAAAAATATTAGAATATGTACAGATATACAAAAGTGTAATCAATATGAATTTTTTTATTACGAATTTTTAAGAAAAAAGAAAAAAAAAAATTTTTAATTTTTTTATAGTTACCTTGGAGATGTCTACATATCCGCTAGTTGAGATCAAACTAATATAATTCTTTTTTTAAGAAAAGATTTAGTAGGTGGATAAATTTTATATTTTGAAAAATAGCCAGGTTTATATTTTTAGTTATTTTTTTTTTTTTATGGAGAAAAATCATAAAAAAGAAATCCTAATTTTTAAATGTCCAACTTGGAAAATCCCTAACTCAACAAAAAAAAGGAAAAACCAAATTCAATTTTTTTTATTTGAAGAAAAACCTTTTCTACGCGATAAAACTTTTTATAAAAATCCTAAAATGTCTAAATACAATTTTTCATAAAATATGCAATTTATGTGGAAAACATGCTTAACATGCTTAAATCATAAAAAAGATATCTAAACTATAGAAAAGATCTCTAACCATGGAAAAAAATACGATTTTTAAATTAAAAGAAAAAAGATGTCTAAACATGAAAAAGATACCTAACTATGGAAAAGAGACAATTTAAAAAAAATTGCAAGTGAGAATAACAATGCAAATCTAACGAATATGTGCAAAATTTTTAATAAAAATATGTAATTTTATAAAGACACTAAATTACGACACCTAATACTAACTAGAAAATAAACATGTAAAACTACTATTCTAACCATAATAATTGTACGAATAACAAATCTTCAAAAAAAAAAATATTGTGACTTGTATTGTTGTTCTGTATTGTGCGAACTAACGTATATAGTATGTATGTGAATGAGTAGGACGTGCAGTGGGTTAACGAATGTGTTTTTGATCTATATGTGTTTGTAGTAGGGAGTAGAGAGGAAACGATTGTAATTTGGTTAATGTACAAAGAAGAGAAGGGCATATTGATTGTGATTTTTTTTAGCATCGAAGTCTACTATTTATAAACCATTAACTTGAATCTTTCAAATCTTTTATCGTGAAGATCCGATCTTAACAAATCCAATTTTCATAAGATATGAAAATATCCACTTAGATTTGTTAATTTCTCGAATCATTCATTCAAGATTTAATTCAATTCATTTTCAAGATCAAGTTTTTAGAAACCTCATATTCTATTTAGGCTTTCTATCTTGGACTAAACTTAGCCTAACTTAATTAACCATAGCCTATAACCTATTTAATAATTCCTAAGTCTTTTTAGCTTAGTTGAAATATTCAAAATTGGACCAAGGTCTAGATTCATGCGTTCAAATATGACTAGACTTTTATTAAATAGCATTTTTCTAAGAAAGCTTAAAAGACTCTAAATTTATTAAATCACATGTATATATTTTATTGTAATCTAACCCAACCCTAAATGACTAACTGACTTAATTAGGACACTTTTAACACTTTGGTTTTTTTTTTTTCAATTTTTGTTTATTTATTTATTTTTTGAGTTTTTTCCATTTTCATTTTTTTTTTCTATTTTTTTTGTAAACTTAGCCCAAAAGTGAGAAAGAGACTGAAATAAAGGGTAGTAAAAGTAGGATGTTTATACTCAACACTAAGATGGGAAGTAAGAATTCATTGAGCTAAGTCTTTAGTCCTCTAGTTCAAGCTCAAGTCAGGGAAGCAGCTAATCGATTCCTATCAATGGAATTAAGAAAAAGAAGTGGCATTGTTGGCTCTTCTCTTAGTAATAAATGGAAAATGACTTGTTAACTAATTGTTTCCAAAATCATCATCCCTATTCTGAAAGGGCATCATATTGCGTACAACTATTTGATTTTGCTACATTTATGTAGCCTAATGCTAAGGGTTAGAGGCTAACAATGGCAATAAGCCATAACCTACTAGTTGATTGATTAAATATGTAACTATTCTTCTCTCATTTTCTCATGAAATTAGCATTACTCTTAACTTTTTCTTAAATATATTAATTTTTTATCTAATTAATAAATACTAGTAAGTGTTTGCATATCCATCTTAGCATCATCTTTTGTTGATGAATATAATCTATTGCTCAACATTCAAACTCATAAGTAACGTCAATAATTTTATGTTAGTGTGATAGAAATCCTCTTTAAATTTTATAAAAACTTTATAATTGCATATAATACCTTGTGCATGTATTTACCTCAACTATCTTACTTTAATTCTGCTTGTCACATTGTAATACATACATACATACATACATATATATATATCACATCTTATTTACACCATTGTTTTTATTAATAGCTTTGATTCCATGATGCTTAAAGCTTTCACTAGAAACTACTAGTGTTCTCTTACTTTGATAAATGACTTATTCTTATTCTTGTTACTATATTTGAATCTTTACACTTCCTTTTCTATCCTAGCTCATTAAAACCTTTTATCTCTAAAGTTTTCACCAATATTTAAGTTTAATATTCTCTCCTTCTTATGTCTCATTAACTAGAATAATGGAATTTTCTAACAACATAAATCATGGTAATTCACTTGATGAATATGTCTAGAAACCTTCGTAAGTAATGGATGAATCACAAGGAATAAGAAGACATGTATCTAGTGTATGTACACTAATTTGTTCATTGGATTTTATGATTTTTCTTTTATGAAATACATAAATACACAAATTCAATTGTTTTTTTTTTTTTGGCCACACATAAAATTCAATAGTTTAAACAAGAAAATTAACAAAAGTAAAATTTAATATCTAAAAGTTGTTCATAATATCCTCATTACATGCTTTGTTGATAGTTTCAAGTTCATCTAAATGGTCTTAAAATGCGAGTTCCAATTCTATATAAATGTTCAAAGTATAAGTAAGCTAGTTATGTAATCCAACCAACTATGTTAGATATTTGATGGAAGGACAAATGCATTGAGCTCTTTGTGACATAAGATGGCATGAACATAATTGGTACTCTCATCCTTACTGAAATCTATGTTGTAAATAAATGCCACTACTCAAGATCTTACATGTTATTTAGGCTAGACACGTCAACTTAACTTTGTTGATTAGTCTCTATGAGGACCATTAAGGTTTTGATTTCTTATGTATTGATTTGTCTTCTTTCTCTTAGATACTTATTATTTAGAAAATTCTACCTATAAGAACGATCGAAAACATAATCAATTAAGTGTAAAGAGAAGAGGAAGAAGGACATTGAATGGGGTGTAATAGCTCAGAACCCAAGAAGCTATAGCCTTACCACGTGTCCGCTTTAGAAGTCAACATACTAAGGTATCCAGTAACTTGCCACCTATCTATGAACCACAAATAAATAGCAACCTTTAACTCATTATAAATGTTTCATCATTATTAAACAAGTGTTGTGCAATTAACCACTTTATCTCCAAATATAAACCATCGGTAAATACTTGTACATGATAAAAAACATCCATGACTTATTTAAATTTATTAAGCCATAGGGCTCTAACAAGGGGTCTCTACTCCTACAAACATAACAGTAGGGAGTTATGGGTAACCATTACAAACTACAAAAAGAAAAAAAGCTCTATAACTAACAATTTTTCAAAACTCCTAATAGTATCAAATAAATCAAAATGATTTAGTAAGCAAAACTCGTTTGATCATTAAAATAATAATAGCCTAACTCCTCATTAAAGTAATAATAATAAAAAAACTACCTCCTCATAGAATTCAATACTCTCCATGGTACATATAACTACAACTAAAAAACCATAAGTCCTAATGGGTGAGCTATACCTAGTATAGAACACTAAAGACATATGTAAGTGTCACACATCGTAAGTATTCACATGCAAACATATATACCTAATGCAACAAGCATAATTTAATTATCTTATTTATTAGCCAACAAACAACGTAGTTCCAACATTGTAGAACTTGGAGTAACTCATGACACTTATGCATGCAATATATATATATCTATATATAAATATATACATACTAGTATTAGTGCGAATCCTACCCAACACCTAAGTAACCCTTCCTAAAATCTAACCGAGTCATCTTGATACAGAACCTTCATAAGGCAAGTTGCATATGATCACCAAGTGCCATACTAACCAATTTAACCTTACCAAAGGAAGGTCAAAGCTAAGTACATGCAACAAAACATTATTAAGGCTGAGTTTGCATTAATACCAGTTACATGTTACAACTATAGCCTACATAACACAACCAGCAAGCAATTGTATGTACTTGTTTGAAACTATATTGCTACAACTTGATAAATCAAGAAGATTAACATTGATTTAGTCTTCAAATTCATCCTTTAGTGTACTCTCACTGATTTTGACCACTCATTCCTTTCATGAATATTGAAACTACAAGAGAAGAAGAAAAATACATAAGGAAAGGAAGCTGGTTAGACTATGTTTTGGTGTGTAGAGTTGATGGAAAACACGTTAAAGACGTTTGAGAATTGAAAATATGGTAGGAAAACTTGAAAGAGATAAGTTGGGAGCAAAATTTTGAACCCCCTGTAACATGGCATTTGGACACTTAAAAGAACTCACATGAGATGAGTACAAGGGATTAGCATCTGGACATTGCGATCCATAACAAAACTCACCCCAACTTTGATCCCCACTATCTAATGCCACCTTTAAACACTCTTCCATTGATGACACTCCACCAATAACTGCCTAAACACTTGTCAATCACCAAAAACCAAACAATCACAACACTTTTTTAAACATTAAAATCAACACTATTCTATTTATTTTTCACAAAACCAACACAAAATCGAAAGAATGAGAATTCTTACTTGATTTTTTGATAAAACAACACCCAAGACACAAATCACCACCATTACAATGGTGAAACACACGATACTAATAAGGTTTTTCACTCCTTTTTAAAGAAAAACAAGTTTGGCAATATCCACCATGGATAACATAACTTGGAACCATGTTTACTTAATGAATCTAGCTTTCTCTTGTGATTTTTGGCACTCAAGATCAAAGGTCTCAATGTTGAGACTCTAGTTTAAAGACAATGAGAGGATTTTCTATTTGTTAAATAAGGGATCAAAAAAGGCATTAGGGTTAAGAGGGTTCTAAACTTTTATTGACCAAAACACCCTTGTAGGCATTATGCAATTATATGCTATATTAGCCCTACTAACAACCTTATTTTAATTTACTTTTCTTTTTATTTTTTCTTAGGCATCACATGGGGATATGAAGAAAAGCTGGATTAGGAAATATACACCATCAACATCCTTCTTAAGATAGCTAAGAGAGAGAGAGAGAGATTAATCTTACTCTGATGAGATTAATCTTACTTCTTCTATCATCTTTAGATAAATGATGTAGCAAATGCTTATAGGTGAAATGTACAAGTCTAAATGAGGAAAAAATACATCATTAGGATTTAAGTTTTCTCATTTATTTATTTTTTATTTCAAGATCTAAATTTTACATTTTTTTCATTTCATGATCTATGTTCTTAAAATAAGTCATTAAAAGATTCTGTTAGTCTCCATCACTATTTTCTTTAATGGTAGTTGTATGGCACTCCAAATAATAAGATAGCTGGCACATGGCCTCCACATCAACACGATTTAACCAAAAATAGAAAGTAACCAACCCTAGGTAAACTTTTAACCCAACCCTATACAAACCAATGTCAAAAAGCCCATCCATGCTATAGTAAAATAAACATAAAAACCATATATCTTTTTACTACAAAGAAAAGTAAAATCAAAAAACAACTTTTCCACCCATTAAAAACTATAAAATCTTCAACTTTCAAATTGACAGCCCTAATTTTCTAAAAACCTTAATTCAACAATCACCAAATTTAAAAAAAAAAAACCTTAGTTTCTCACTCTATTATAATCATGCTGGAAGAATAATGAAATGAAGAGGAATGAGAATCAATCATTTTCCCCTAAAAGATCGATGCAACAAGCAATGAATCATGTAAATGAAACTGGGATAATTTCTCTTCAAGTATGTCATTTGGTGTAAGGTGTTAAAGAGTAGATGTTCTTGAAGATGAAAACATAGCAACTTGTTATTTTGGATTGAGATCTCCTATGAGGACTATCTTGACATGAGAAAAGATACGAAAGAGATTCTATGATTCCTTTTTGTTTGTCATTAAGCTCTCCTATGCATTGAGGCTCAAGCTTTAAAGTTGAGCAAACGTTGATTCAAATTCTAGTACATTTGAACTCTTTGCTATTGCCCAAAACTACTTTTTCAAATGTAACCCTTTGAAGCAAGAGCCTTAGTTGGCATATACATGTCAAGTGTACATGTGATGCTATGTAGAAGGTATTAGTTTGCATATTGCTTCTATTAGACCTTACAAAATAGCAAAATAATGAGCTAATTTTCTATAGTTTACATGAGAAAGTATAAGGAGATATAATTCAATAATTTAAAAGAAGGGAAAGAAAAATGGCAAACCTATTGCATGTTACTCATAAAAGTCTGTTAACGTCCATTACCCCATTTTATTTCCAAGTCATACATTAGCACTTCTAAGAACCAGCTCCATCAGTCTTTACTTTCTATCTTCACCACAACCTATGCAATTGGAACATCTAGTTATTTGCATCCTTACCTATGGAAGAATGAACTTCACCATTGCAAAATTCATTAAGAAAACAACCATCTAACACATTTATTCTTCTACAACCAACAAGAAAGCCATTCTTTAATGCATTAAAGCATAAATAGAAATGATCAAACTTAGGCTCTCTTTTAAGGGTAGCTCGATCAACCTTCATTAACACTATGCTTCTTGGATTCTTTATGCAAAGTTCATGAGCATAACTGAAAGCATTTTATATTCCATGACATAAGACCCATCAACTAGTTATTGACTTGAATCTTTGCTCTTTTACATCAAACTTAGGCTCTCTTTTAGGGGCAACTCGATCAACCTTTATCAACACTTTGGGAATCACAAAACTTTTGACCCTTTGATTTTTTATGGAAATCCCATATGTATACTTACTTACATAGGCTTTCAACTTGAAGTTACCTATCTTATGATCTAATGCCCCATACATAAGCGAATTTCACTTATCCTTCGCACACTTTATAAGAACATTCTCTTGACGATTTTTTTTTTTCCAAAACTTAAAATCCTTCTACTAGGATAGGGTGTGGCTAATAATTGCTTCCATAAATTTTTCTACATTCTTAAACACCATGGATACCATGAATATAGGATCTCTTACATTAGGCTCATATAGAGGACATTTAGATATTACCCTTATAATCTCCTCTTCACCACTTTTATTGCCATCATTCTTCTCATACTCATCATTTTCGATTTTATCATCTCCATAATCAATTTCATGCCTAGCTCCTCTAATTTCTAATCTTAAGGTCATTGGATCACTCCGTAAGCTTTCTACTTCATGATTTACTCCTTGCTTCCATTCTCATTAGTTTGTCAAGCATTAAACTCCTATAAATTTCTACTAACTTGCAATAGCTCTTCATCTAATTCATCATCATCCTCAACACCTAACAACACATTACTCTCCTCGTTGCCATTATGCTATGAAAGTTTTCACTACTAGCATAGTCTATGGGAGAAAATGAATGACTTTCAAAGTTGATAACTTCATATTTAACATAAATGTTAGTTAATCCATCATCTAACAAATAATAAAGAATCTCTACCACCCTCATGTCATTAGATATCAAAGTTAATGCATCAATAAGATTTTGAATATCAGCCTTCTTAAAGCACACACTTAAAATATCGTTGCATCAAATACCATCAGATAATCTCTTAGTTAAATAAGAGAATGAGCATTTCCTTAAATTTATATACAAAAAGTACTTCTTACCCCCATTATGTTCAATATCATTAGGGAAGGAATTTAACCCAAAGCTAAGCTCTAAGGGATTCATCTTTGGAAAACTAATATGGCATTCTCACTTTCACCAATGTGACTAAACCTGCAAAATTTAAGTACAATACAAGAAAGATTCTATTATTTGAATAGGAACCTAAACCTTTGTAAAATTTAGAAACAAACAAACTTACATATTTATGTCGTTGAATGTAAGATCCTATATTACTTTGTATACAACTCCAAGGAGTAAATATTACTAATTTATTCAAAAGATAGATTCATTTCCACTTTCCACACCATTCATAGCTTTGATTTCCAAAAGCTAATCTAAAAAAATGGGGAGTTTAATTTTTTTTTCTAGGGAAAATGATGTAGATAAGGGGTCGATTTTTTTTTTTTTTTAATAAAAGGATATAGGGTTGGTAATTTAGGACTCAACTTGCTAGACTTAAACATCATACGACACAACTTAAATGGCTTTGGGTATGAAAAAATTAATATAGGATACAAATAGATCAGATCGTCTAAACTTGTTTATATACATGTTCGACTTCAACCCATTTACAAACTTGTTTATTAAATAGGTCCTAAGTTCAACCCATGAACCTATTTTTTTAAAAATAAAAAAAATTGGACACTCACTCAAGTCAAAATGCTAAAAACAAAATGCAGTGAAACCTTAGCATGCTTAATCCCCTATAACTCGATCTCTCTCTTCTTTGTTCCTCTTCCTCCTAGATCTAGCCTTAGCTTAGTAGTGTGGCCATCAACCAGTGCCCACTACCTACTACCTTGTGCCTTAATCTTACATAACACTCCCTTCTCTCATGCTATACCCTCATTCCCTCCTGTCATTATCACCATTCAATCATCATAGCCCTTCCTGGCTCTCACTCATCTCTGATGCAACAATCGACCATTCTGAGTTTTGATTTCTCAACTAAAAGCTAAGACAACAATCTTCTCAATCCTCACCTTCACTACTTGTCTCTATCGTCACCTAAGAGGTATTTTTTTTCTTTTCCAACTTGAGACATTGTTGTGTTTGAAATTAGGATCAACAGTACATTTTGATGTCTCCATCATTGCCCAACAACCCTCTCGTATTTTTTTTTTTCAACTATATTACTGGTTTTTGTGAAAGCTTAATGAGCATGTATGCTCTATTTATAAGAAAATATGACCAAGGGCTTGTTTTATTTTGAATGATTTTGTATGTTTTCTAAACATGGTTAGTGACTAGAGTTTTATTGCTAAGTTGGTTCGAATACTTCTCTTAAATATGCATTTTCCCTCTATTTAAGTTATTTAACATGTGCTTTAGAATAAATTTTTTATTTTTATGTTTTCTAGAACTTTCATATCGTCTATCCATATAACTTATAGATACAACTCCTCTAATTTTGTTTAGTTTTTAAAGTAAAGATAAAGGTTTTTGAAGTGAGGTAGATGGCCCATTGCTTGTAATTGAAGGCAAATTTGAAGCAAACAAACGTTATTAGATTTGTTTAGGAAGGAGAAGAGTCCTAGTAGGCATGTAGCACTAGCCTCTTTAATGTTCTAGTCACATGCAACTTCCATAAAAATTCATGTTACCTTGCCAAGTTTCCATGTCACTTGTATTGTATTTAAATATTATAGGATATGTTAATCCCTAAATCAAACTTACCTTTAATAGGTATAGGTCCTGGTTAAGTAACCAAGAAGGAGGGTAAATTGGTTACTTTTCAAATTTTAGACAAATACTATTTTTTGAAGAAAACTTAGCCCCTTGATTACTTAATCTATCGACTAGAAGATAAATGGATAGACAAAGTAAATAAAATGTATGTAAATAAAGAGATAAGGGATAGAAAATGAGGCAAATGAATTATAGCACTTCAGCATTGTATCTACTGTAGTCTTCTAACTTCACTATTGAGGACCTAGTTTACTTTCTAGAGACATTCCGTTATCTACAATATCTAATCCTTTGAGAGATTACAAACAATATCCTTTGCTCTGACCCACTTAGCCTCACATCTAAGCTAACAATTAGAACTATAGAGATTTAAAAGTTTCTTTAAATGAAAACTTATATATTAAGAGTAGAAAAACAATGAGGAAAATAACAAAGTGGTTCCTCAACAAACAAGAACCAAGATAAAGAAAAGCATGTGAGCTTCTGATTGATCTTCTATTCTCAAAATAACATAAATGTAGCACTTTAGGTTGATAGTAGAAATTCTTTTGTTTTTTCATATATTTGCTATGAAAATCTTGCTTCCTTTATATATTAGAAATTGTAATGGCTAAAGGCTTGAATTAAGGCAAGTCTTATAAAAAATTATTCTAAGCTTATACTTTGTAAAATTATTGTGTATTATTTCCTTGTTCACCTTTCATATTTGTAAAATCCTTTCCATAATACATGTGCTGCAAAGAGATGAGGTTCCCTTTCCTTTCTTTGAAACTTTTGATTGTGTATGTAAGGTAAACTTTTGTTGTCATTATTTACAAAACTTTCCAAACTTAATTAATTGTATAATAAGAGAGATTTGCTTTTATGCCCATGGATTTTAATCCTACCTAGTGAACATATTGAACATATTTCCCTAATATATTTAGTAAATGAAGTTGGGTCTTCATAAGTTTTGTAACAATGATTTTAATCCATGATTCTTATATCTTAAGACATGTTTCCTATTTCTAGTTTCTATACATTCTTATTCATCCTCTAACTTATCTTCTATTAGATCATAGAAGACTTTTTCAAATACCTAAGAAATTGATAAACAAATATAGTAATATCCAAACAAAGTAATCATGTAAACCTATTAGATAACATCTCATTATCATCCCTTTTTGTTATCATCAAAACATAATAAAGGGATTAACAATAGGCAATTATAAAACTATACAATTAATAAGGCATCAATTTGCTCTATGTAATTGTTATAAGTCTAAGTGAAATGATCAATCTAAATCCCCTTAATTCACTTGGGAATTTTGTTCAACATGCACATGGATTCATCTTTAGGAGATCTAATAGACCTCGATGAAATGAGAGTAATAGGAGTAGATGAAAAAGATGATGTTGAAGTTGAAGTTTCAACATTAACTATCAATTCTATACAACAAAGAAAGCTTACTTCTCTAGTGTGGACTCTTTACACTCATTCATTTGAGAAGTAATCAGATCAATTATTAATTACAATAGCGACATGTAAGTCATATATGACCAAGATAAGATGTCATAGTAATTATGGAATTGGAAACTTAAGGATATATATAAAAGAATGTCCTAAACATAATATTAGCGACATTTGTCAAATATTATTGTCAATAGACATGAAACTTAATTCCATTAAGTTTGATCTTAAGAAATTTTGTAAATTATTAGTTGCTACAATTGTTAAGTATAAACTACCCCTTTCATTTGTGGAGTATGGTGGCTTTAGGGCATTATTCAAATACTTAAATGAGAATATTGTGCATATATATATGAATACTTTAAAGGTTGATTTGATGAAGATATTCAAGCGGGAAAGATCTAGAATTAAACACATGCTTATGGATTGTCTTGGTAGAATCTCTTTGACTTCTGATTTGTGGACATTAATAGCTATTGATGGATATATATCAATTACTACACATGTCATTGATTAAAATTAGGTCTTGCAAAAGAGAATTTTGAGTTTTGCATATATGCCATCTCGACATACGGATGTTGCATTAATTAAGAAAGCAATCAATTAGCTAACTTATTAAGGGATTAAAAGTAAATTATTTTGTATGACTTTAGATAATGCTTTAGCCAATGATCTTTTTGTGACTTTATTAAAGACATTACTTAATATGTGAAGGGGACTTTTGGCTTTGAGTCTTTATTTCCATATTAGATGTTGTACACATATTCTCAATTTGATTGTTTAGGAGGGTTTAAAAGAGATTGATAGTGTTGTTGATAAGAGAGAATGCATAAAGTATGTGAAAGGGTCTCAAACAAGAAAGGTAAAGTTTTCTCAATGTGTAAGTTTGTTGTCTTTATCTAAAGACAGAGGTCTAAGACAAGATGTTTAGACTAGATAGAATTCAAGATATCTTATGCTTGATAATACACTTTATTATAAAAGTGCATTTTGACTCTTGGAGTTAAGTGATGTAAATTACAAACATTTTCCTTCTTTGGAAGAATGGGACAAGATTGGTAAAATAAGCAAGTTTTTTAAGCTCTTTTATAATATTACTTACAAATTTTTGAGAACAAAGTATCCTATTGCCAACTTGTACTTTCCCTAAGTTTTTATGGCATATTGAGCATTGATAAATAATATGAGCAGAGGTGAAGCATACTTGAAAGACATGGCAATATAGATGTTTACAAAATTTGAAAATTACAGGTCTAAGTTTAGTCTTGTTTTAGTAATTACTATTACAATAGATCTACGATATAAACTTCATTCTGATGAGTTGAGTTATCATAAGCTTTATGGTAATGAATGTTGATAGTCAGATTTTACCTTAAAATTTTACTTGGCCATTCAATTGACAAGTAGATGACTTTAGCTAATGCCGACTAAGGCTCAGTCCACTTGATGGACCTTGAAGCCCGGCCTGTTAATATGTTCACTTTAAACTTAGGAAAGTAGTACGAACAATTACGATCTAGTATGATCTCATTACATAACCGCTCATTACTCCTATACTTTAGGCATGTCTTTGATTACAAGATCTCCATGTAGCCTAGGACCAATGATTAACTATTATTTTAGACATTAAATGTTTACCTATAAATATGAAGAGAAAGCATTGTAAGAACACTCTTATGACCTTTAATTATACATTCATTCACTTATCTCTCTCTCAAACAATTACTAACTTAGGTATCGGAATAACTACACCAAACTAGCCTCAATACTACTTAGCCTCTATTTCTACTTTTGCAAGTATACACCTTTACCTTAAAATCACTCAACAACATTTGGTGCCATCTATCTTTTCATAACTCACCCATATGGCAAATATAAGGATGACTAAAAGTACTGTTGTTGGTTCTTCACCCCGACACTAGGTAGAGGGAAGTTGGCATACTGACAAATAGCACTTGGCTAAGTTTGAGCAACTTTACCTTGACTTGGCCAAAGAAAACCAAGAACTTAACAAAAAAACATGATGAGATCCTTAACCCTCTCCATAACAATGTCTACCAAATCAAAACCAAGAATACAGTAATAACAATGTTGAGAATAATGGTGACTCAATCTATTATCCTAAATTACCAAGAAAACAAGCTGATGTTGCATTCGGAACTTCAACCTTTGCTCTTAAAAGAAATGATAAGGGAAAGTAACTATAGTAGGTACACCATATGGGACCTTCACGTGTAAGCACCCTTGCTTTGATGAGTAAGCAATTCCAAATAAAGAAGAGTCCTTTCGTCTCTAAGATTTTAGATGAAGTGATACCATAACACATCAAGTTACCATAATTTGAGACTTGTGATGAAATAAGGGATCCAGAAGATCATCTCAAATATTGCCGCACCTTGGCTAAGCTTCACGACTTAAGTGATGTCGTAGCTTACTAGGCTTTCCCCTCAACATTGAGGAATGCAACTAGTACACAGTTTAAACATCTGAAGCCGAGCATAATATCATGATTTGAAGATTTAGCAAAAGTGTTTCTATAACACTTCCTTGCAAGTAAACTTCCTATTAAGGATTCTTCCATCCTCAACACCATAAAACAATAATCAAACAAATCTATCAAGTACTATTTAGCTAGATTCATGGCCGAGATGATCCAGATTTCAAAGTTGGACATGAGTGTTGCTCTCAACACATCTTACATGGAGATGATCCAGATTTCAACATTAATGGAGTTAAATCTCATAGAGACTTTTTCAAGTCTATAGCCAAAAATAAGTCGAAAACTTTTGTTGAACTTAAGGTTAGGGCCACATCTTACATCCATCAAGAAGGCAATATCAAAGCTCAACAAGAGGTCAATTAAAGTAGGGTGAGACTAGAAAGGTGACAAGAAGAAGAGTACAAAAGATCAACTCAAAACAAATGATGATTAATATTCTAAAGGCTACAATGTCAAGAAAAAAAAAGGCCATGCATCCCTACATATTCTATCCATAAACCACTCAATTATCTAATCATGGACATATTGATGGAAGTGCATGATCAAAAGGGTATGTTGTAATGGCCAGAAAGGATTAGAGGAAATCCTTTACAATGGAATTCTAATAAATATTATTATTTCCATCATAATAGAGGCCATAATACTAATGAATGTGTCTATCTTAAGAATGTAATTAAGGATGCAATCTAACGAGGGTATTTGAGCAAGTTTCTCACCCCCGATACCAAGAATATTAAGCGACCAACCTAGAAGAGACGTGATGAGCACAAGAATGTCATGTGGGCTTCTCAGGCCAGCAAAGATGCAAGAGGCAGAAGTAGCAGTAAGGTACTGAATGGGTAAGAAGGTTAAGATCGACAATTTAATTTCTTTCGTGGAAGAAAATATTATGGGTGTTCAAAGGCCTTACAATGATACACTTGTAATTAGTGCAAGAAATGCCGACTTTGAGGTTAAAATGATTCTTGTTGACATTGAAAGTTTAGTCGATATTATTTTCCAATATGCATTTGATCAAATGTTGGTCCCTATATAATATAATCATGGGCCGACCATGTTAGCATTTATTTGACATGGTACCGTCAACGGCACATCTCAAGGCCAAATTTCCCATTCCCACTAGAGTTAGTGTATGTAAAGGGGATCAATAATTAGCAAGATCCTTATATCTAAGGGCGCTAAGGCATGAGAAAATTTTTTAAGTTGAAACTTTTCCAAAACAAAAATCAATCGACATAGAAAATGCCTAGGAAGAGACAAAAGAGATCTCATTGGGAAATGATCCTAGGAAGACAACAAAGATAGGGAAGCCTTTACTAGTAGATATTCACCAAAGTTTGATTAACTTTTTACGGGATAACACCAATGTTTTTACATAGTCTCCCTCAAATATGCCTAACATCCCTAGAGATGTAAGAACCCATAAGTTTCAGATTTATCCCAATGTGAAGGTGATTCGGTAGAGGAAAAGGCATTTAGCTCCTGAACAGTAAGCAACCGTCGAAGAAGAAGTCCAAAAGTTGTTAAAGGTAGGGTTCATTAGGGAAGAGCCTTATTTAACTTAGCTAGTCAATCGTGTGTTAGTCAAGAAGTCTAACGGCAAATAGCGTATGTGTAAACTTTATGGATTTGAATAAGGCTTATCTTAAAGATTGTTTTCCCTTACTGAGAATAGATCAAAAGATTGACTTAACTATCAAACATGTCTTACTATCTTTTATGGATGCATTTTCCAACTATATTCAAATCAAAATGGATAAGGAAGATGAATTTCATACATCCTTTGTCACTAACTTTAGGATGCACTGTTACATGGCGATGTCCTTTGGGCTAAAAAACACTACCATGACCTACCAAAGGCTTGTCACCAAGATGTTCAAGCCTCATGTTCATTGTAACATCGAATTATATGTCAATGACATTATTGTGAAAAGAACAATAGAGAAATCACATCTTGTTAATCTTGAGTAGACATTCGGCAATTTAAGAAGGTACAATATGAAACTAAACCTGTAGAAATGCATTTTTGGTGCTACTTTAAGAAAATTTTTAGGTTATATGGTCATCTGGCATGGCATTGAAGCAAACCCAAGGAAGATTGATGCTAATTAGAATATGAAGTCCTCTTACATAGTCAAGGAAGTTTAGGAGCTAACCGGGAGGATAGCTACCCTAAGCAGATTTGTGTCAAAATGTGTAAAGTTATTTAAAATCTTAAAGAACCCAAAATAATTGCGATGGATTGACGAGTGTGATAAAGTAGTCAATGACTTGAAAGAGTTTATTGCATCACCACTAATACTCTTGATACCCATTCTAGAAGAAAATTTATACCTGTATTTGTCAACCAATAAGCACTTTTTTCTGTATTTGTTCAAATAGAAGGTAGAGAGCATTGACCAATTTATTATGTGAGCCATGTTTTATAAGGGCTAGAGCACTAATATACAAAAATTGAAAAATTTATATTGGTGGTGGTTCTCTTGGTGAGAAAGTTAAAGCTATACTTTTGAGGCACATCAAATTATTGTCTTTACTAATCAGCCTTTGTAATAAGCTTTACAGTGACCAACTCCTTAGGGAGGATGATGAAGTATGCTCTAGAGTTGAGTGCCTATGGTGTACAGTACAAACCAAGAATGGCATTAAAAGTTCAAGTATTGGCAAATTTTGTAGCCAAATTTACTGGTGAAGAGGATAGCATAGAGATGGCTAAGAAGTCGGCACGGAATTTATATGTCAATGGCTCCACTACTAAAGAAGGATGTGATGTAGGCCTCATTTTGCAAGGACCTTATAATGTGAAAGTTAATTATGCTTTGAAGTTTGGGTTCTTAGCTAACAATAATGAGGCTAAGTAGGAAGCCTTAATAGTTAGACTCAAATTGGCGAAAGAAGTTGGTGTTGAGAAAGTTGAAGATTTTTCCTACTCACAACTAGCTTTGAATTAAGTCAAGGGCAGTTATGTAGTGAAAGAGGAAATGATGAGCAAGTACTTGTTGATAGTGCAAATGCTTGAGGAAGAGTTTCAATCCTTGTCAATTGAGAAAATACTAAGAACTAGAACATTGCTGCTAATAAGTTATCAAAGTTAACTAGTATGGCACTTCCTGATTTGAATGACAAGCTCTTTATTAAGTATCTCTCTAATAAGAGCTTACAAACTATTCAGTAGAGCTATGAGTTAGCTCCCTACCTAAAGGAGAAGTCTTAGATAGATCTAATAACAGGCTATTTGAAGAATGGTGTTCTCCCTGATGATAGGAAAGAAGCTTGTAGGTTGATTTATTAGGCAACAAATTATATGTAGATTGATGACCAATTGTGCGAACGTGGCCTTTCCTAACCTTATCTTTGATGTCTTCTACCAAAGGATGCACAACGAATACTATTTAAATTACTTGGTGGAATCTGTAGTAACTATGTGAAGGGCCAAACCTTATATGTTTGCATACTGTAACTCAACTATTATTGGCCAACTATGAGAGAAGATGCAAAATTTTCTATTCAGCAATGTTGACAATGCTAGAAACATAAGGCATTGAGCTGTATGCCTTCTATTGAACTTTACAACCTTACCAGCCCTTGGCTTTTGGCTTAATGGGGATTAGATATAGTTGGACCATTTCTAAGGTCTATAGCACAACAGTAATTCGTCATAGTTACTATAGATTATTTTACCCAGTGTGGAGGCCGAAGTAATGGCTACAATTACTGAATAGAAGGTTGAAGCTTTTGTTTTCATCTTCATCATATTGAGATTTGGGGTCCCGTTTTTTTCTAATCAATGATAATGGACCATAGTTTGATAATGATAAGTTCTTAGCATTTTATGAGAAGCATGGCATTCGTCTAAATTACACTTCAGTGGCTCACCCTCAAACCAATGGGCAAGTAGAAGCTGTTAATAAGATCATCTTCAATAGTTTGAAGAGGCAAGTTGACTAAGTTAAGGGTAAATGGGCTAATGAATTGCTAAGTGTTCTATAAAGGTATAGGACTACCCACATGACTTTAACTGGAGAAACACCCTTCATATTGGCATATTGGTCAAAAGTTATACTATTAATTGAGATGGATATACCCAATCTTCATACGCAAAACTTTGATATAATGGAAAATCAGGTCACCCTTACGGCCAATTTTGATACAATTGAGGAGATAAGAGATGTTGCAAGGACAAGGGTTATTACATATCAATATAGAGTAGCCATATATTACAATCAAAAGGTAAAATGCAAGGTATTTTAGCCTAAAGATCTAGTTTGTAGAAAATTAGAGGTAACTACCATGCGAGATAATTAAGGAAAACATGACACAAATTAGGAGGATCTAAGAAGTCATAGGTGAGGGGGCTTATTGACTGGAAAGGCTGGATGGGAAATTCATCCCTTGAGAATGGAATACCATGAATTTAAAGCTTTACTTTGCTTACTTCCTTTTACATTCTAGTTTGTTTCTATTCTAAATGTTGTAAGGTGATGGCCTACATCTTGTTTCAAGCACAAAATGTTCATCTCAAGTTCATGAGTATCGATACTTCCTGTCATTTTCATTCTCAATCAATGCATGATTAATGAGTTAATGAAGTTCTAGCTATACAATGAATGAACCAATAGTTAGTAAGTTTAGACCTATAGTGGTTAACAAGCTTAATCATTATTGACGAGTAACATCAATTCTTGTTTAATAATATGCCAAGAAGCAAGAGAACAAACTTTGTTATGCCTTTTAACAGGTAATCTCATGGCAAAAGAAAAAAAAAATCACTTGTTCACATCCCTTACGACTAACGAACGCTATGTCTATGAAAAGACATCTAACATGCATAAAACAAAATGTGCCAAAAACATATAATTTTTGCATGAAATGAAACGTGCAAGAAATAAAGGCCGTAAAGGTCGAATATCTCGTTACAATAGATGGTTGGCATCCTAACCATATTAAGTCAGTGCAACAATTATGAAAATAGAGTACAAATTGACAAATTGTCTTAAGAATTTGGAACATTCGTATTCTTTTATGGGGTCAAAGTATTGCCTTAATCAAAAGAAGATGGGACCTTCTTGGAGCTTACTTCTTTTCTGGCATTTAGAGTTTTGGAGTAAGTGGATGTCTCTTTACAAACATAGGGGGTCTCCTTAGATGATAGTTCCTTCTCATCGATAGGAGCTTCAATGTTGGCTTCAACATTGTCATCCTTCCCTTGAACTTCTATCTTCGCTTCTTCGCTAACTTCTTCATCTCTACTATTAGCATCATCATCATCAACATTAGCAAAGCCAAAGCATAATAGATCATAGTTAGGGTAAACTTTTAAAATCTCTCTTCTCACCTATTAGACTCCCTATAGAAGCTTCTTTTGAAGTAATTTCTCATACTACTGATTGGGAGTCACGATTTCTAGTTCTTCCTCTATGGAAGGCTTCATTTTTGCTACCTCCCTAATTTAGTAACATGAGACTCAAACTTAGAGCTGTTTATCTCCAATTCCTTTATTTGCATCCTTAACTTGTCCTTGTCATCACTCATTGAGATGATTGTTCATCTAAAGCCCCAGTACTCCTCTCGCTTTGTTCAAAGCTCCTCCTTCAAGTCCTCGCTCTCCTTATACAACTCTTCATTCTTAGCCTTAAGGCTTAAGACTTCATCGACCACCAAGGAATGTGATAGCTTCTCAATTGAAAGCTCTTCTTAAAGTTTCTTAGCCTCCATCTCGGCCTTAATTCTCATGCTTTCGACCATCGTAGTATGAGCCTTTAAGGAGTTATACGCTTCCTTAACCTTCTACAATAAATTAACAAAGATGAATAAATTGTTTACTTCTCAGAAAAGTAGCAATATGTAAATATTACCTTCATCATTTCTCTCTCAGCTTCTTCCAAAGTTGTCAAGATGTGATTGCTAATTTACACATGGATAAGATTATGTCAACAATAGTACATGAGCCATAAATGAAAAGCTGATTGTTACTTACATCATACAACTTGGCGGCAATATGACCCTTGTTGTAATAGCCCACCCTGTCCATATCCTTTTTTGAGATCTCCTTATCGGTAAGGAGAATTACTCTCTCCATTAAGGCTAAGGACTTTGTCCTATCACCCAAGGCCGAATTGGTATGCATTACATTTTAGCTCTAGCATGGAATGAAGTATTCACCCACTTCACGGTTGAGGGCAAACTCGACAAAACTGATGTTGAGAGCTTCATTTCTTAGAGCCTCCTTTGTCCTCTCATCTAAACCCTTGCTCTTTTTAGACGGAAGTTGACTAGTAAGCTCCTTCCCACCTCTCTTTTTAGGACTTGGCTCATTATTTGTTTAGCTTGACAAGCCTTCCACCATCTCCTAAGGAATGACTATGGCACTATTATTTCCACTAATCTCTCAGCAAGATTTACTTAGCATTTTCTCTCGATGAATGTTTTCCGAAGAAGGGATCACCTTAAGTTATGTGGCCTCAACAGTTTCAGTCTATTCAGTCCCTTAATGCTTATCAGTGAAATCAATCCCCTTTTTTAGAGCAACAACCTGGTTCATTGCCTTCTCCTACATGATCTTTTTCGATGTGAGTGGCCGAATGATAGGTGCTTTGATGCTATACGTTTATCAAGTTTTAGCTTCTTAGCCTTTGGTTAGGCTAACAATTTGGCAAGATCTACATCACTTACACCCATGTCTATAATAAAGGATATAAATGGGAAAGATAGAAAAGTGAAGAACTTATGAGACTTGTGCTTAGTAAAGGTCAAAGGCAACTATTCTCTCCCCAAGTCACGAGAACAAATTTCCTCTTGTAGCTTTACTCAACACAATAATTGCTCTAACACTTTCCTTCTTTTTCAGAAAAGATTGGATCCTCATTCTCATATCTTTTTATTATCCTTTTAGTGTCCTAGAAAAAACATTTTATTCTTTCTTCCTTCTTGAATCTTGTTGGCTATAGTAGCATCATTTGGCATCAAGTTAATGTCTTTGCTATGGATAGGCTCAATCCATTGGGTCTAGAAATCCAAATAATCATTCAATATGATAGACACAAACTTGTCATACCATTTGTAGATTTTGGACTCCAACCTAACCATAAATTTCCACCTACACCGAGCGGTTGTGAAATAGCAATCATCGGGTTGCCTCCTTATTATGAAGAAGTGTCTAAATAATTAGGGCATGGCCCTAACCTCAATCTCCTCACAAATTACCTTGAATGCTACGAGAAGTCTATAAGTATTTGGTGAAAACATACTTAGCGCAACCCGGAAATAATTAAAGAATTGTTTGATGAATGCAGAAATTGGGAAGCATAGTTCAAAATCGAGGTATTTCATATATGTATGAAACTTACAATCCCCTAGAAAGCACACCCTCTCATCCTCCTTCAACTTGCGTTAATTCTATGTCTCAAGAAGATCTTGCCAATATTTATTATACTTTGAGACGAGCGTCATAGCACTACTGGCCACTCCATCCATGGAATCACTATTATAAACAACATTATTATACAAATATGTAGCTATAGATCTTCCTTCCCTATCATCTGGATAGTTATCTACTGGAAGAACATTGATGCAAGTGAGTTTTTCCCATTGCTCCATTGTGTTATCTGCTAAACTACTTAAAGAACATGCCAAATTGTTCCCTTTTCTAGTTAGGAGCGGGGGGAGGGAGAGAAGTAGCCTCAGACAAAATTGCTTTAGAACCTGAAAGTATAAGTAGATGAATGATGCTTCAAACCATACTTGATTGATGTTATACGAAAGAATCATAAACTAGATGAAAACTTGAAAGATGAAATGTTGAAAGCAAATGAGAACTTTGAAAGTAGATATGGATGAGAATAGAGTGAAGAAATCTTTATTAGTGTGAAAAAAACTTTTATATATGAATGGTCACTCCTTTTTACCCTAACATGCTTTTGATAGGAATGCATTTCTAACTAGATGGATAAGTATGGATTAATGACATGTGTTATGAGTTAGAAATCTAACTGTTGTCATGGTATTGATAATTATTAGCCCCTATAGCTTAATGATGACTAGGATGATAGCTGTCGCACCTGTTACCATAAAAAAGTGAATGGGTGGGAAAATTAAAAGGTTATAACCTTTTGCTTAGGATATAATTTGTTGCCTTTCAAAATAAAAAATCAAACCTTCCCACATCACTTAGCATGTGGGAAACTCATCTTGGTCTTAACCATTCAACTACCCAAACTAAGCATTAAGCTTTACTTACTCCCACAATCAAATTCTCATCTAAGGGAGTTGGGGGGCAAATGTTGTGAGCACCTAAAATTGCATTTAGGGCAATCATACCCATAGTTAGGGCTTTCGAAAAAATTTATTCAATTGAGTCCAAATTTTACGATTATGATAACCCAAAATCTCAATTTTAGCTTTAGAAATGTGATTAAATAATATAACGTAATACTTGTCGGAACTCGTAAAACTAAGCTTGAAATACGACGAAGACTAAATGATAAGTTAATTAAACTATCAAAGGAAATAATAAAGCATAATACATGTCAAGCCTAGTTTTTTCTCCTAGTTTTATAAATAAGTCTTGTTAAGCCTAGTTTTTCACCCTCCTAGTTTTTTATAAAATTAGGTCTTCTTTAAATTAACTAGTATTAAATCCTACCTATTTAATACTGGCTCTCGATTAGGGTTTAAAGAAAACTGCTTCTTTTTATTTTAAAAACAACTTTAGAGTCATCACCTGACTAGAGTTGGGAAAAATAGTTAAGTTATAACCAATTGAGTGGATCGGTTATAACTTAGCCACTAGTTTAATGATTAAAACTAATTTTGTAAAAATTGTTTTTAAAAACCAATGATTCTAGATCAAGGATTAGGAATTTTAAACCCTTATGAGTATCATTGACTTTCTACAATTAGAATTAAACTTAAAAATTAGCTTTTAATTTTTAAAGACAGGACTTAGTTATTAGTTACTCTAATTGGATAAATAAAATAATCTAAACTAAAGAAAAAGGGAAATTGGTTTTTTTTTTTTTTAATTTTTATCGTCACCCTGTAGGTATCGATGCATCCACTAGTCGGAATCAGACGTACATAGTTCTTTTTGTATAACTTTAGTAGGTTAAGTTGATTTTAATCTTTGAAAACATGTCAGATTTATGTTTTTAGTTTAATTTGGTTTATCTAAGAAAAATTCTAACAAAAGTCATAAATTTTATTTTATTTATTTTTTAAAAGTTTAAAAGTAGCCCTAATTTGTAAAAGGTTCATTTGTTTTTGTTTATTTTTTGAAAACTTGATTTTTCCTAAGTGTCGAGAACAATTTTTATTCTTTAACTTATGAACTTACTGATTTTAGTTTTATTTTATTTTTTATTATTTCTGCTTGTTTTTATTTTTATTAAATAAAAAATAAATAACTAAATAAACTACTTTTTCTTTTTCTTTTTTTTTCTTTCTTCCTTTTTCTTTTTTCTTTTTTCTTTTTCTCCTTCCTTTTTTATTATTACATTTACATTCACGATAAATAAATAAATAAAATAAAAACACAACAACAACAACTAAATAATAAATAAAAAAGGAAACTGGACTTCAAACATAATGGGCATGTGGGTCGGACTTAGAGTTGATCGGATGGGTCGATCGTAGATCAGGTTGGGTCAGTTGAGGTAATTGCCTGGAAGGGGTCACAAGTGTGATCGAAGGGCTTTAATTGATCACGAGCGTAACGTGGGGTTGATGGTCACTATCTTCAATTAATAAAGGGCTTTAACTGATCACGAGCGTAACGTGGGGTTGATGGTCACTATCTTCAATTAATCATAGGCATGATGCAAGGGTAAATGGCAGTTGTCTTTAACTGGTCACAGCTGTGATAAGGGTTGTGGTAGTTAGGGCTTGGTACTAGAGGGTGCTAGCGGCTACGGCGATAGTTAAAATGCATTGGGCTTAGTTGTTGGTGGCTAAGGGGATTTAGTTATGGTGATGGTGTGAATCAATTGGGGGCTTAAGGGAGAAAAAATAAAGAGAGAGAGAGAGAGTACTGTGGCTGTAAAGAGAGAGAGAATAATTGAGGAAGTGAAAGAGAGAGCTTATGAGTTTTCTATAGCTTGTGTATGGTTATGTGTGTTCTAATGTGCTCCCCCAACACCCCTTTTATACATAAATTGATCAAACAAACATGGAAATCAGAAATCAAACTTGAATGAAAATGTTCTAAAATATAGTTTTTTTCCAATCTTTGAAGCTTGATTTGAATGCACCATTGATTAAATTTGGACGTATTATTGTGTTTGATTCAAAGTAGGCTACGTGGAGGATGGATTTATACCATCAATTGGTGTGTTTTAGCAAGGAAAAAGCATGAAATCAGAGGCTAAAGTGAGGCGATCAAGGTGTTCTTGAGAAGGAAAAAGAGGAAAATCGGGAGAAATTGGAGGAAAACTGAAGGAAAGAGAGGGAAAGTCTGTTGATGTAGCGTTGATATGGCACTACGTTAGTCGACTCGCCCAACCCCAACCTACTAAGTATCATCATGTAACATGTGGTAGCTGACATATCATGCCACGTAGATGCCATGTTAGTAAGGTTGTCCAATCCAACAATGCTACGTATCAAGATACGTAGCGTAGTGAGATCCTGGCATGTGGTAATGTGCTAGTTAACCAAAAATAAAAAGGCTTCCCTACTTTTGCAAGATTCGAACCTAAGACCTCTAAGTTTAAACCCATGCTAAGTCCAAGTGTTTGTCTATTAGGCTGTTAGCTTGAGCCTTGTCCATATGTGCAATGATGATGGCTTGATTTCCTAATTTAGGCACTCATCGCTCATTTTAGGATAAAAAGATAGGGCAATGAATAAAAAATACTAGTCTTAAGCCAGGTTAACAAGAAGAATGACTAAGATTGTTCGAAATAATTTCGATACCTACCTAATCCAGATCTAGATCTAGCTATTAAAGGAATGATGAACTGATTGATTGAATGCTTGCTTTATCTAGGTTGGGTATCTAACTTAAGAAAAGTGGGGGATAATTCTTAGATCCCTCTCCATAGGCTTTCAGAAATGCAGAAAAGTACATGATGACCCATGATTAAGCAAGTTGACAAAGGAAACTCAAATACTTATCTTTTGGAGTTGGGGACTGTCTTTCAAGGACCTTTGCCCAGGCACATAAGAAAGAAAGTAGATGAGTAGGCAACTCTTGGGTCATGGACGAAAAGGATGTCATTGGGAGTAGGAGACAGCTGGCTTTCCTTAAGCGAGATTATGACAACCTTCCTTCGATCTGCTCAACCTATCTCAATTACCTTAACCCTCTCGCTCATTCTGCTCATTCCCTATCTAAATAATCACTTCCTTTCATAACCTTTAGCTCTTACCTCCCTCTTACCTATTGTACAAGCATCTCCAAACCTCTCCCATAGGTTGCTTCCTGCCTCTTCTGTTAAGTCTAGTACTTAAGTTTCTCTCCCTTTGGTTGTCGTCCCTCTCACTTTGTTCGAGCTTCTTTCAGAGCTTCTCTTTTAGTTAGAGTACAGTAGCCATCTTTCATGGGAAGGGAAATACCAAAACTAGCTCCTACTCTATCAATTACAGCATTTAGGTCTTTTCGTAATGTCCTTATAAGGCACTAAGAGCACTCTCACTATTCCTTATTGCCAAAAATCTCAATACTTAACTGAGTGCCCAGTATAGGGGACTTTCCTAAAGGGATTTCCTAGTCTTCACTCTAAACTTATATAAAAAATTCAATTATGACAACAGCAGAAAGAGAGCTACGCCTTTTCTTCCTCTTTCTACACAATACAAAATTCTTGAAAGAAAGGGAATCCTAACAGCTCTGACAATTGGAATGACTGTATGGGGAAGCTTAGTATTAGATCCAATCATATCACCATCAACGACCCTATTCGATCCATTACGAATCCTGGCCGAGGTGCAATCACTGAACTCTATTCAAGAGATAAGAGATCTTTCCATTAATAAAGTTGTGGGCTCTCCTTGTGAACAAACTCTTAAAGGTCAGGTTACTACCTACCTCTATGTAAGAGGTGCACTTTATATTGCCGCAAGGTCATATAGAATGAAACTCGGAGCAATTGAAGATTTTGGTTAAGTAGTAGATCCAGCTTATGACTATCATATATATATATATACACAATGCTCAAATAATCCAAGTTTAGATCAAGAGAGAGAAAAGTTTCGGTATCTATAGCTCAAAGGAACATGAAAGGAGAAGTGGCTTCTTTAGTGGTTTGAATCTACCTCAAGCTATGGCATAAGTTCTAGGATAGTATGAGGAAAGGGTACTTTGCTAATGATTGAGGAAGGTCGTCTGCTATGTCTTACCGATTCTTCAAAGACCGTACCTTAACTAGTGCCAAAATGTGGATTGACTTTTTCTATTCTAATCAAGATTAGATTAGGTTAGTTAGTGTCATTGTTAGGTCAAGGGTTGGTTGCTAGCTTCTATCTGCTGTTCATCCTGCTGAGCTTTGATCTCACTAAACTACGTTCTACTTCTTGCAAACTGCTTAGACAGAAGAGGGGTACTCATATGGTGCTAGGAGATGGTGATTTATCGTATAGAAGAATAGATTCACAGACCTATTGATTGACCATGCAAACCGATCGATCACTATCTAAGAGAAGATAACTAGTTCTTCTATCGAGAAAAGGTAAAGGGAGAAGATGTAGCGGCTTGCCTAGATCTCATATTTCCTACGTAATCTATCAATAAAACCAATGATTCTCTTCTCAAAGTAATAGAGAGAGTCTTTTTCTTTTTCCGGTATGTAGCTCCGCAAGCAAGGAGTGCCTCATCGGGGCAAGGTAAAAATGAAGATAGGATCATCATCATGGCCCTTTTTTTCTTAATTTTTTTTTTTATGTCCGATCCCTTGTGTGTGTGTGTGTGTTTTTTTTAGGCAACTCTAGGGGTTGCTGCTCTAGGGCATCCAATTCTTCTTCTTTCTTTTGTTGCTGATCTCACATCGAAAGCAGCTCCTTCTTGTTCAAGGTCATTAGATGTGAGATCTTCCTCCAACTCTGAGAAATCGATTAAGCGGGAGGCTACCCTCGACTGACATTTATATCTAAAAATACCCTTCCTTAGAGGAGAGTAGACGCTCCAAGATGAGTATGTCTTAGATTCCCGGATTCATTCTTGTCCTGATATACTATGCAATTTTCGAAATCTATAAAACATTCTAGGAGAGGGCTCATAATGATCTTCTCAAAGTTCAGCAGGTGCTAAACTAGCAGGACAAGGGGGTGATCTACAGGTTTTTGTAAAAGGGATGCTCTAATCATGTTATTTCTGAAAAGAAAAACCGAATTCTTGATGTCGATTCATCTACACTTCCATTCCTTGTAGAGCAAAGCTAACTGCTTGCTGGCTAGGAGCTGTATAAGCGATAATGTCTACATACAGCTTCATGAGAAGGGTAATGGATAGAAATGGCATTGTTGTACCTCACTCTTGTCTTCAATGGGGTTTGCTCTTTTTTTTTTTTTTTTAAGAGAGTATTCTAATATGATTTTAATGAGGTGTGGGGCTTTGCATCCAACATTCATTAGGCTTCTCTCTTTGGGAGCCTACATCTCGGTATTTTTGTACAATAAATCCCTCTGGTTGAAGACTAGTGGTAAGTGGTCCCACAGAGCTTTCAAAGAAGGATAACCTAGTGTGTAAGCACAGTAATGAACCACAGTGAACCCTCAGATGACCTATCTAATATTAAGGGGAGAGATTCCCAAAAATCCTAATACGTGGGGGTAGAAGATGCCTTATAAGCACAATAGGAGGACATCCAAGACATACAAAAGAAAGGGACTACGAGGGCCACTAAGAAGAAGATGACCAATGATAAAAGGGATAGAAGAAGGGAAGAGGAGGTGCCTCAGCTAGGATTCATACTTAACTTAGTTAGTACAAATGTCCAAGAAGAATAGGGCCAAGGATAAGAGTCGGAGGCCACAAGTTCGTCAGTGAGGGATTCTTTGAAGGATAAGTAAAGGGTCCTGATATCTAGAGAAGAGGGATAGGTCAAAGCACTCCTCTTCATCCCAGATTAGAGAAGAATAACATTGGTCATGAGCATAATCTAAGGCAGATAGGATGCCCTCTTTAACTTCTAGGTCACACTCATGGTAGAATAAGTGGTCAAGAGACTCGAGTTTTAGGTAAGGGTTCTCAACCGGAAGGATCACAGGGCCAAGATTAAAAGTAAGGGTTGGTGATCAAAGGGAAAGAGAGGAAAGGGTCATCTGGCTAGGCTGAGGTCAATCATAAGGGGCCGAAATTCTAGGTTAAGATCAAGGACCAAGAAGCATTGCAAAGATGGATAAGAAGAAACAAAAAAGAAAGATTATTCTAGCTCAGGTGCATTGGGATGCGATAGATAAGAGTGATAGAAGTTACAAAAGAGGAGATGGACAAGAATTAGGGAGAAACGTCTCGAGGTGGAGAACCCTTTGGTGAAAATGGAAAAAACTCTTAGAGCAATAAGGGATTCTCATTTTTTAAGGGATCAACAAATAAGAGGGTAAGAGCATATGGAGTGTCCAATCTATAGGCATGAAACCAAGAGTTTCCTAGCTTATTAATCTGTAATATCCACTATAGCTCCCTATGCTCTGGTCGATTACTGGCTTTAATGAGTGTCATCCCTTCAATCTTGGTAACTGTGACCTACGGATGATATCGGTCTCGGTAACAGTCATAGTTGATTCAATAGTAGCTTCTTCTTGAACTTCCCCTTCTTCCTAAAGAATGAATGGTCTCTCTATGAAGGGGAAGTCCTAAGATAGCAACAACATAAAGAAGGCTAAGGCTCATCATCCTAAATTTAAAATGAAAAGTCTTGGATGTAGTGCTCTAGAACAATGACATTGCTTGAAGAAGACTCGAGTGTCTAGGTAAGGAAAAGCTGCTAAGTTTGATGGCATGATATATGTCGGTTTCTTTCCAAAGGTTGCCTTTCTCTTTCTCAACACGATAGACCCCAAGAAGAGGGCTTGGGCTAAATGCGCATAACATTTTCAGCTAAGGAGTCTCCCCAAGGGGGATGCAGCCTGTTGAAAGGAAAAATATTATCTCAAAAGGGCTAAAGCTCATCAACAGAAGAAGGAAGTAGCGTTTTCCAAAAGGGATCTAACATTCCCTTTTATCCCTCATATAGAAAGATGGTTTTGGCATCAATGGCTTTCGACATACTGTTGGCTATCCTCCCCACCTTATGAGTAGCGAAACCCCATATGATAGGATAATTGAAGGAAGGGTTAGAGGAGAAGTCATGGTTGGCAAGACAAGAAAGAAAAAAAAGTTTGTTGAAAAGCAATAGCATGCATGGACATATATATATATATATATACCAAGGCTCGTATCTCAACCACAGTATGTTACGTAGAAGAACAATAAATAAAGCTAAGAAGGGCATATGCACATGAAACATAAAATAAATGCCTTAGTCATAAATGAAAACATGTAGAAAGTATCTAGTACAAAAAAAAAAAAGGCTATCTCATCACACAAAAAAAGTTAAGATATACAGAAAAAAGTGGATGGGATAGTAGAGAGAGAAAGGAAAAGAAAGAAAGTACTAATACACCTAGAACTTGGCTTTAAGCATCATATTCTTCACATCCCATTTTTTTTTTCACTTAACAAAGAGGTAACCAATCCTTTATCAAGTCCTTGATCAAACACAAGAGAAGGGCAAGACCATATTCATTGGTTCTTGGCTGCGATGCCATTGTGCCTTTTTTTAGTTATTTTGAATTTTCATTATTTACTGGCATCTAAAGACTTTTGGTATCCCTTACGCAAGGTCTTACATGTTCACTACCGGTGAGCTCTATATGTCTGAGAGGGAGCATAAGCCCCTTGATCAGGAAGATGCCAAGCGATTAAGAAAGGGTATGTCTAGCTGGTTATGATAGCAAATGAGAGGCTAGTGAAGCTAGTAGAGTGGCCAGACCAGATAAGGTACACATATGAACCTTATCAGCTTAGGCTAGATTCAAATCTAAGCTTAGGTTCAACGGCCCAACTTCTAAACTTATTTTGTAATTAAAAAATCTATCCTAATAAAAAGTTATTTTTTAAATCCACTAAAATCTTTTATTTTTTCAAGTTTTCTATTTTTTGTAATTTTTTCTATTTTCTAACTTTTTTTACAATTTTATTTCCTAGACTTCTTATTTTTTAGGTTTCTTTCTAAACTTCTTATTTTTTATATTTTTCCAAATTTCTTAATTTTTTGTGCTTTTTCTCATTTTTTTTGTATTTTCCTAAAATTCTTTCTTATTTTCTTAATTTTTTGAGTTTTCTTTAATTACCTTTTTTTTTTGTGTTTTTCTTAATTTAGGACCTATTGAGAAAAGAAAAATAAAAATAAAGATGGCAAAAAATGGGTACCTATAGATGCTCCTCTTTGTTGCAAACTTTGAACAAACAATTACCACAACGACAAAGAGACACTATTTTTGCCTTCAGGATGACTCTATAACAACTATAGCAATCCTAAAATCGATTTGGATGAAAAAATGAAACCTAGTCATGCCTCTTTAGGCTTATTAAGCTAGGTTAGAGTGTCTCTAAGAGACAAGCAATCTTATGTTAGAATTAATCTAAAACTAGGTCATATCTCATTAGGCTTACTAACCTAAGTGAGAGCGTCTCTTAAAGACTAGCAACCCTAAAATAGGATCAATCTAAAACCTAGTCGTACCTTACTAAGCTCAATAGCCTAAGTAGGAGCGTCTTTCGGGGATTAGCAACCCTAAACTAAGATCAATGTAAAACCTAGTCGTACCTTACAAAGCTCACTAACTTAGGCAAGAGCATCTCTCAAGGACTAGTAACCCTAAAATGAGATCGATCTAAAACTTAGTCGTGCCTCATAAGGCTCATTATCCTAGGTAGGAGTGCCACTCGAGGATTAGCAACCCTAAATTGGGATCTATTTAAAACCTAGTTGTACCTCATAAGGCTCACTAACCTAAGCAGGAATGTCTCTTAGGGCATAGCAATCCTAAACTAGGATCGATCTAAAACCTAATCATAGAGGATCAATCTAAAACTTGGTCATGCCTTACTAGGTTTACTAACCAAAGCGGGAGCGTCTCTTGGGGACTAGCAACCCTAAATTGGGATCGATCTAAAACCTAGTGGTACCTTACAAGGCTCATTAACTTAAGTAGAAGCGTCTCTCAAGGACTAGCAACCCTAAACTAGGATCAATCTAAAACCTAGTTGTACCTCATTAAGCTCACTAACTTAGGTGAGCATCTCTTGAGGATTATCAATCCTAAACTAGGATCGATCTAAAACCTAGTTGTGCCTCACAAGACTCACTAACTTAGGTAGAAGCATCTCTTGGGGACTAGTAACCCTAAATTGAGATCATTCCAAAACTTAGTTGTGCTTCATAAGGCTTACTATCCTAGGTAGGAGCATCTCTCTAGGACTAGCAACTCTAAACTAGGATCAATCTAAAACCTAGTCATGCTTCACAAAACTTACTAACCTAAGCGGGAACGTCTCCTAGAGACGGGCAACCCTAAACTAGGATTGATTTAAAACCAAGTTGTGCCTCATAAGGCTCACTATGCTAGGTAGGAGTGTCTCTCGAAGACTAGCAACCCTAAATTGGGATCGATCTAAAACCTAGTTGTGCCTTATAAGGCTCACTATCCTAGGCAAGAGTATCTTTCGGGGTTCAGCAACCCTAATTTGTGATTGATCTAAAAACCTAATCGTACTTCACTAGGCTCACTAACCTAGGCCTAAGCTGTACTTAATGAAGTGCCCTATGGCTTATTAAGAGAAACTTGGCGAAGGGAAGTGCCTTATGGGCTTAATAAACTAAAGGGAAATGCCTTATGAGCTTACTTGAGAGAAGCATTGTAAATAGAGGGGAAGTGCCTTATAGCTTACTTGAGAGAAACTTTATGAATAGAAGGAAAGTGCCTTATGGGCTTGTTAAGAGAAATGCCTCATAGGCTTGCTTAAAGGATTTAGAAAAGAGACTGAGTTTAGATCACATCCTCAAAGACTAGCTAATCACTTAAATGTAGAAGGTGAGTGTCTTATAGGCTGGATAGATGAGACAATGAAGAGAAGTGCCATATAAGGTCGCTAAGAGAAACTTCATGATCAGAGGGGCCTAATGGGCATGCTTGAGTGAATTTGGTGAACAAAAATGCCTCATAGGCTTGCTAAAAGAAACTAAGTGTCTTAACAGGTTTGCTAAAAAGAAGAGAAACACAATACGAGCCTAAAAAACCCTAAAGAGAATGATGAGGGGAATTGCTCTATGATCCTGCTAGAATGTTTGAAGAAAGATTAGTGGATGAGGAAGCGCCCTATGGGCTCACCTGAGAGACACTTAGAAATGAGACTGAGTTAAGATTACGTCTAGAAGGCTAGCCCTTAAAAAAACTAATGAAGAGGAGTGCCGTACGGGCTCGCTAAGAGGAACTTGGTGAACAGAGGGGCCTAATAGGCTTGCCAAACGAAATCGAGCATCCTATGGGCTTACTAAAAGATCTTGATGACTTAAAGGGCCTTATGGGCACGCTAAAGGGAATTGAGGAACAAAAGCGCCCTAAGGATTTGCTAAAGACCATGAAGAGAGATGAATGGATGGAAGGCGAGATAACTCAATCGAGAGCTAGTTAGGATTAAAAACTTATTCGAAACACTACCGATTTTAAGGCAAATATTTACAGAAAAACCCTTTTTGTGAAGCTACTTATGTTGAAAAAGACATTAAGGATAATTTCCTTTATTTTGGGATGAGAAAAAGCCCAGACTCTTAACTCTTCTTCTATTTTTTGTTTTTTTTTTTAAGAATGGAATGAAAACTTAGCCACTTAAGCCGACATAGACTTAAAATACTCTCTCTTTTTTCTTTTCTTCTTTTTTCTATTTTTTTTATTTTACTTTTATTACCTTTTTTTTCTTTTTCTTTTTAATCCACTAACATGTAAAGAACCCTTCCTTAATAATCACATGGGCCTCTTATCCCCCTAACTTAGATGCTGAGCCTTTTGGTAGGGCCATGTGATTTCAAACATCTTTAAAAACATAACTTATGGCTGTTTTAGTCGAAGAGGACTTCCTTGCAAACTCTTGGTTTAGATTACACTCTTGACTATAGTCTTAAAATTATAGTTCATTTGGCATGTGATACACCATGATCAATTCATTAGGTCTTTATCGGTTTATCATTATGAATTTAGGCTTTTGGTATAAGGGTTTCAAAAAGAACTAATGAAGAAGCCTATTTTGAAATATTAATATTGGGTGTATAAGTCGAGAACCTTAGGAACAATTAAAAATACACTTGCCCCAGCTTCAAAAACAACTTTTATTAAAGATAAATTATCTTTAAAGATCAGAAGAGCTTTTACTTATGTAAGGGTAATATTATGGGTAGGAAGGCTAAGTGTGAGAGAGGCTTTAAAGTGGATGTAGAGATTTTGGGTTTTGAACTTAGATTGTGATTTAGAGCTTTGCACTTTTGATTTGATTGCCCCTACTAGGATATGATATGGCTTTCACTTGGCTCTTGACTTACACTTGAGCCCAATTTTCTAACCTCTTTTCCTCATTTTTTCCTTTTTCTATTTTGTTATTACTTTGCCCCACTGTTCTTTCTTTTTCTTTTAGCCCTAAGTCTCCATTGCCAAGTTTTTACCTCTTAAGTGATTTAAGGTCTTGAATTCATTGATTTCTATTGTATGGGCTTGAGTGAGGTAAGTAAAAGCTAAAGGTGTTTAAAAGAGGATGTAGCTCTTCCTTATTTCAAAAAACATAACTTATCGGAAATAAAATTTGCTTTTGAATTTAACGTTATTGAAGCAAGTAAAAACCAATTTTAATCCCCCTCTCCTTATCAATGACCATAACCTCTGAATTGCCCCATTATAAGGTTGTTTTGGATAGGGTTTTAATTTGAAAAATTCGTCAAATAGGTCTAACGGGGTAAATAAGAGACAATTGTATTTAGGATTCAAGAAACGAATGTCTAATTTCATTTTGATCTGCATATCACATTCAAAGTAGACCTCCTTTAAGGGATGAGCCTAAAGTATCCTCACTTTTATGTCACTCAACTCTTAAAGTGTTTCAAGTTAGTGTGTGAAAAATAGTTCGCCTCTTTTCATTCTTAACATTTTTAAAAGTGAGTTACCGATTTATTGAGGAGGAATTTATTTGCCCAAATAACATTGTAATCATTTCATTGAAAAGGCAACTATATTATTCCAGCTATTACAAACTTTATTGAAAACAACTTTCTTTGCCCTATCTTAACAAGCACCCAATTACTTAAAACAACCCATGAGTTTATTAGAAGGCAATGGTAAGCTAAAAAAAATGGAGCTCTAGGCGATTCGATTGGACTAGCCTCATGACTTGAAGAAGGAATGTCTTGTTGTAGCTTTGGTTAAATGACTTTTGCAACAATCAGGTCTTGAATCTTGTTCTTTAATCTCCAGCATTTTTCAGTAGAGTGCCCCTTTTGACCCATATGATAGTTGCATTTTACTTCCAGGTCAAAGCTGTGTGGTTTATAATTTAGATTAGGGGCTTCACAAGCTATAACCCTTACTGCTTTCAAATGAAAAAAGAGTTGGATGATTGATATCATCAATTGAGTGAATTCTCTTTGTTGAGTCCCTTAGGTTTGTTCTTTGTCACTTCTCCTCGTCTTCCTTCTACTTGGGCCTCCTTTATCACTTAAGTTTATTAACATTTGATTAGTGCTGAACATCAAATGTTGGAATCCTCTAAGCATGGGGCCCATTGCTATTTCTAGATCTGTAATGCTCCTTTGTATTGTGGCTACCTTTTCTTCTAGATTTGAGAGTCTCCTGTCTAGGTTCGAATCTTAGGATATCTAGAGAGTGATGAATTATTAGGCCATCTGATACATCAACCTTTTTAGGGAGGCGAGTCTATCGTCAACCATGCAAACTTGGTTGGAAGAATGCTTTGCCCACTAGCAACTTTTCTTTTTCTTTTACTTTTTTTTCTTATTAGAGAGAGAAAGATAAAGCTTTATTTTATAGAAACCAAATAAAAATGATGGTTTTTTTTTTAATTTTTAATTGCATTTCCTTGAGTGAGAGAGTGAATGTTTAGATAAACTCTATTAAAAGACTACCTACAAAGAAGGAAAGAATAAAGAATGCTAGGATAAAGAGAAAATTTTTATTTTAGAAGGGTTAAAGTACAAGGAAAAGGAAACCTAACAATTATTCAAAACTTAAAATTTATTCAAAGCCCTTCAACTCCATCTAGAGTTTCTAATCTAACTCTTGCAATTGGGCCTTAATCTTGTTCAACATTTCTAAAGCCCAATTCATGGTTCTCTCGCTTTTTTCAACTTGAGCTAACAAGGCCTTGTTAGAGGCCTTAGCACACCTAGCCCTTTGCTTCCAGTAAGTAGCTTTAGCTTATAGCAGCTACTCATGGATTCCTAGGGCAACTGACAATCTTTGATTGTTCTCTTATTTGTTACCCACCATTCTTAGGTCTACATATTTCATGGACAATAATCAATCATTAATGTAGAAAAGAAAGTACATCGAAATATGTGGGTGTTGGGATTATTTAGGTTAATACATTACCCCCTTAAGTTGCAACACTACCGATATTTTTAGAAACTTGATTGTATTAAAAATCTTAAACAATTAGTAGGGTTGCAATTTCTTAAGGGTATTGTATTAACTTAAGATTGGAGGGGAGTATATGCAATTATGGTAGGTCTTGAAAAGGTCCTTAAACTTTGTGACCTCACTTGTTAAAAAACACTTTCATTGGTCACATTGAGCTTAAGTGAGGTGATCTAATCAACCCTGAGTGGTGGTTACACCACAACACTCGAAGCTTACATAATGGCCCCTCTCCTAAGATCTTAAGATGGCTTGGGTTTGACTGCATCTACCTTGCATCTCTAATGCAACAAATGACCCCCTATTGCATGCGATATGCAAGATAGATAAACAAAAGCTAAGAATGAAGTCTAGGAAAGAAGTTTCAGGTTTGTCTTTTCTTTTTCTATTTTGTAACAATGCCACCCTATTAGCTATTTGCTAAACCTTAAAGAATGTACACAAGAAGGGTAGGTTTTAAAGATCCTTAAACTCAGTGACCTCATGCATTTCTTACAAAACGGTTCCATGGTCACATCAAAGTTTAAGTGGAGTAGCTTAGTTAGCTCTAAATGGTGGTTACCTCACTATGCTCAGAACTTACACAATGACTCCCCATTCAAAGGTCCTAAGATAGCTCGGGTTTAACCATATCTATCATGTGTTCATAGTATAGGAAATAAATCCCCCCCTTAAAACAATAAAATAAATAAAACTAAACCTGCAAAGTGTTAGCACAATTATGATACAAACAAAGAACGAATAAGTACATAAATTGCAATAAGGTGATTTTATAAAGTATAATTTTAATTTTGGTAAGTCATATGATTAAACCCTCTTGACGTTCCCCAATGGAGTAACCAAGCTGTTGAGCTTAGTTTTTCACCCTCTCAATCTTTTGTAAAATTAGGTCTTCTTTAAACCGACTAGTATTAAACCCTACTCATTTAATACTAGCCCTCAACTAAGATTTAAAGAAAACCGTTTCTTTTTATTTTAACAACAACTTTGGAGTCGTCGCCTAACTGGAGTTGGGAGAAACAGTTAAGTTATAACCAATTTAACCAATTGGGTGAATTGGTTATAACTTAGCCACTAGTCTAACGATTAAAACTAATTTTGTGAAAATGGTTTTTGAAAACCAAAGAATTTAGATTTGAGGGTTAAGAATTTGAAACCTTTATAAATACCATTGACTTTCCAAAATTATAATTAAACTTAAAAATCTCCTTTTAATTTTGAAAGATAGAACTTAGTTATTGGTTACTCTAATTGGATAAATAAAATAATCTAAACTAAAGAAAAAGGGAAATTAGTTTTTTCTTTAATTTTTATCATCGTCCCGTAGGTGCCTACGTACTCGCTATTCGAGATCGACGTACGTAGTTATTTTTGTAAAACTTTAGTGAGTTAAGTTGATTTTAATCTTTAAAAATATTTCAAATTTACGTTTTTAGTTTAATTTGGTTTATTTAAGAAAAATTCTAACAAAAGTCCTAAATTTTATTTTATTTATTTTTTAAAAGTGTAAAAGTAGTCCTAATTTGTAAAAGGTTCATTTGTTTTTGTTTATTTTTTGAAAACTTGATTTTTCCTTAGTGCTAAAAACAATATTTATTCTTTAACTTATGAACTTACTTATTTTAGTTTTGTTTTATTTTTTATTATTTCTACTTGTTTTCATATTTATTAAACTAAAAAATAAATAACTAAAATAAACTACTTTTCCCTTTTCTTTCTTCCTTTTTCTTTTTTCTTTTTTTTTCTTTCTTTTTTATTATTACATTTACATTCATGATAAATAAACAAATAAAATAAAAACACAAACAACAACAACTAAATAATATATAAATAAGGAAACTGGACTTCGGACATAATGGGCACACAGGTCGGACTTAGAGCGGGTTGGATGGGTCGGTCGTAGATTGGGTTGGGCCAATTTGGGCAATTGCCTGGAAGGGGTTATAGGTGTGATCAAGGGGCTTCAACTGATCTTGGGTGTGACATGGGGGTTGATGGTTGCTATCTTCAACTAATCACAGGCATGATGCAAGGATAGATGGTAGCTATCTTCAACTGCTCATGATTGTGATTGGGGTTGCGATAGTTAGGGCTCGGCAATGGAAGGTGGAAGCGGCCATGGTGGCGATCAAATTGGGTTAGGCTTAGTTGTTAATGGCTAAGGGGATTTAGTTATGGTGGTGGTGTGAATCAACTGGGGGCTTGAGGGAGAAAAAATGAAGAGAGAGAGAGTACCGTAGGTATAGTGAGAGAAAGAGTAGTTGAAGAAGAGAGAAAGAGAGCTTGAGAGTTTTCTACAGGTTGTATATGGTTGTATGTGTTCCGATGTGCTCCCCCAATACCCCTTTTATACACAAATTGATCAAACAAACAGGGAAATCGGTAATCAAACATGAATGAAAATGTCCTAAAATCCAGTTTTTTTCTAATCTTTGAAGCTCGATTTGAATGCGACAGTGACTTAATTTGGATGTGTTATTATGTTTGATTCAATGTAAGTCATTCGAAGGATGAATTCACACCATTAATTGGTGTGTTTCAACAAGGAAAAAACACGAAATCAGAATCCAAAGTGAGGTGGTCAAGCTGTTCTTAAGAAGGAAAAAAGAGGAAAATTAAGAGAAAATGGAGGAAAACTAACAGAAAGAGAGGGAAAGTCGGTTGATGTGGCATTGATGTGGCACCACATCAATTGACTAGACTAACCTCGACTTAGTACGTATCATCACATAATACGTGACAGTTGTCATAGCATGCCACGTAGATTCTACATTAGCAAGGTCATCTAATACAACAATGCTGCATGTCAGGACACATGGTGCAGTAAGATCCTAACATGTGATAGTGTGCTAGTTAACAAAAAATAAAAAGGCTTCCTTGCTATTACTAAGATTCGAACCTAAGAACTCTAAGTTTAAACTTATGCCGAGTCTAAGTGTTTATCCATTAGGTCGTTGACCATTTGTGCAATTAAAATGTACATATGGACCAAGTCAACCTAGTCTAAATTCAAATCTAAGCTTAGACCTAACGGCTCAACTTCTAAACTTGTTTTAAAATTAAAAAATCTATCCTAATAAAAAGTTATTTTCTAAATCCCTTAAAATCTTCTATTTTTTGTAATTTTTTCCATTTTCTAACTTTTTTTACAATTTTATTTTCTAAACTTCTTATTTTTTGGGTTTCTTTATAAACTTCCTATTTTTAATATTTTTCCAAATTTCTTAATTTTATGTGCTTTTTCTTTTTTTTTTTTTGTATTTTCCTAAAATTCTTTCTAAATTTCTTAATTTTTTAGTTTTCTTTAGTTTCTTATTTTTTTGTGTTTTTCCTAATTTAGGGCCTATTAAGAAAGGAAAAATAAAAATAAAAATAAAAATAAAAATAAAGGGGGCAAAAATTTAGTATCTATAAGTTTTCTTTAGACCAATCAATATTAACCTTACCTGTTTAATACTAATCTTCAACTAAGGTTCAAAGAAAACCAGTTCTTTTTATCTTTGAAAATATTTAGGAATTGCCACCCGACTAGAGTCGGGAAAGAGAGTTAAATTATAACCAATTAAGTGGATTTGTTATAAATTAGCTACTGGCCTTTTGATAAAACTAATTTTACAAATGATTTTAAGAACTAGAAAAATGGATCCGAAGGTCAAGATTTTTAAACCTTTGCGAGTACCATTAACTTTCTAATTTTAGACTTAACTTCTTAAAATCACCTTTTAAAAACTATCATATGAAACAAAGTTTAATTATTGTTTGGATTAAATCGAATGAAACTACATAAAAATGAAAAAATGGGTTTTTTTTTGTTTTTTATTGTCGCCTCATATGTACCCACTATTCGGGATCAAACATACATAGTTCTTTTATGAATATTTTAGGTAGATGAGTTGATTTTAAACTTGAAAGGAAAATTGAGTTTATGTTTTAAGTTGGTTTAGGTTTTATTAATAATATTCCAAAAGGTCCTAAATTGGGGTTTATTTTTGAAATGTTCAAAAAATCCATTCATTTTTCATCATCATTTTTACTAAAAACTAACTTTTCTAAACAACAAAATCTTTTTTATTATTATTATTTTATTTTATTTACCGAATAAGAACTAAACTACTCTTATTATTATATCTACATATATATTTTTTTTTCTTTTTTGTTTATTTTTTTATTCTTCTTCTTTTTTTTGTTTTCCTTTTCTTTACTTTTCCTTCTTTTTTTTCTATATATTTAACTTTACAATAAACAAAAAAAAAAAACTAACAATACAAAACAACTGATAAACAAAAAAAAAAAAGAAAAAAAAAACAAAGGAACGGTCGAACTTGCAAATGGGGTACAAGTTAGACCTGGGTTGGAGCGCAGATCTTTGGTCAAGTTAGTTTAGATCTCAGAGCTCCTACAAGTCACAAGTTAGATCTTTAGCAACAGCAGCTTGTATGTTCATTTAAGCTTACTCTGAGTACCAAATCAAGAAGGCAAAGGGATTTTTGTAGGTTTTGAATTAGAGTTAAGGGGGATAGAGTGAAGGATGTCATCTAAGGTGGCTGTTTGGTGGCCATGCATGGTTTGGCCATAACTGGTGGTGGTGGCCAATCTATGTAGTGGTTACTAAGAGTGTAGGTGGAGTTAGGTTTGTAGTTTTAAGGCATCGCGAAGCTAGTTGAGGTTGAATTAGAGCGTCATGTAGAGGTGTTAGGGGTTTCGAATAGGCAATTGTAGTTGGAGATGGGGCTTCATGGTTATGGCTAAAGACATGGTTAAGGGGTATGGTAGTGGTTAATAGTGGTCGGGTTTGGAAGCTGGTGGCTAGAAGAGTCTAGCTATGGTGGTGATTTTGCTCAAAGTAGACTAGAGAGTGGGACTTAAAGAGAAGGAGAGAGAGATCATGAGATAGGGACACAAATTTTTTATGACTGAGTGCTTATGAATGAATAATGATCTCCAATTTATACAAAATCAAAGCTTGGGTTTGCTTAGAATGTTAAGAATTTGAATTACTAAAACATGAATCAACCTTGCATTCACTTTTGCTTTTCCATTTTTTAATTCAAATTTGATCATTCTAAAGCAAGAATTTAGATGATTTCATGTGTTGGATTTGCAATATTGTAAGTCTATTATGCAATTTCACAATTAATTTGGTGAAATTGCAAAATTAAAGGGGCAAAAATTGAGCTAAAACATGGCTTAATGTACGGGAAAGCAAGAGAACTTGGGAGAAAGAGATGGAAAGGGAATGAAAGGCCGTTAACTTAGCACCACGTCAGTTGTGGCATGCTACGTGTCTTACTATGACACATGGCACAATGGCAGTTGACGTAGTATGCCACGTATCTAGCTACGTGGCACCACATCAACTACTATCCAATCTAATGATGCCACATGTTAGGATATATAATATAGTAAACCCCTGACACATGGCAATGAATTGTGTACATTTTGTGGTAAAAAGAATAAAAGGCATTTTCATGCCTTTGGTGAGATTTGAACCCAAGATCTTAAGTTAGCCCAATGTTAATTGTTCAAGCGCTTATCCATTAAGCCATTAGCCTATACCTTAGTCATATATGCAATCAAATTGTACATATAGACTATGTCAACCCGAGCTAGATTCAAATCTAAACACAACCCTAACGATCCTCTCCTTATTTTTAAAAATTCTATTCTATAAAAAAAAATTATTATTATTTTCTAAATTTCCTAAATCCTCTATTTTCTATTTTTTGTGACTTTTCAATTTTTTGCAATTTTCTAAATTTTCTATTTTTAGTATTTCTTATTTTTGGTTTTTCCTAAATTTTCTATTTTTTTCATTTTTCTAACTTATTTTTTTGGCTTTTCTTAAATTTTCTATTTTTTTCATCTTTCTAAATTTCTTATTTTTTGGTTTTTCCTAAATTTTATATACTTGTTACTTTTCTAAATTTCTTTTTTTTTTTTTTTTTGCTTTTCTTAAATTAGGACCCTTTACTCTATCCTAAAAATTTTGAAAGAAAAAAAAAAAAAAAAGAAAGGAGAGCAAAAATGAGGTTTCTACAACTTCCCCTCTTTATGGCGAAGTTTGAGTAAAACTTTATTACAAAGACAAAAGAGATATTATTTTTTGCCCAAAGGTGACTTTAACTAAGAAGCGCAATGACCAACTAACTATCCTAGGTTTAGTCTACTAAGGATTTGACAAATGGTGAAAGGTGAAAGAGAACAGGTGCTCTAATAGTTGAAAGGGGAATCAAAGCCTAATCATGCCTCTATGAGCTAACTAACCAAGATGAGATGGGCAAAATGCTCTTTGAGCTAGCTAGGACCCTAAAGAGATATTGAGGACTTGGTCATGCTCCTATGAGTTAACTAACCAAGATGAAATGGGTGAAGCACTCCTTGAGTTGGCTAAAATCCTAAAGAGATATTGAAGACTTAGTCATACCCGTATAAGCTGACTAACTAAGGTGAAATGGACGAAGCGCTCCTTGAGCTCGTTAAGACCCTAAAGAGATATTAAAGACTTGGTTGTGCCCCTATGAGCTAACTAACCATGATGAGATGGGTGAAGTGCTCCTTGAGCTAGCTAAGACCTTAAGGAGATATTGAGGACTTGGTCGTACCCCTATGAGCTAACTAACTAAGATGAGATGGATGAAGCACTCCTTAAGCTAACTAAAACCCTAAAGAGATATTGAAGACTTGGTTGTGCCCTTATAAGCTAACTAATCAAGATCAGACCGGTGAAGCACTCCTTAAGCTGGCTAAGACCTTAAAGAGATATTACCAAAAGTAAGCACCTTATGGGTTGGCTAGAGACTCTTGCTAAAAGTTTGCTAGAAAACAAAAATGTAAACATTGGTTACCATCCAAGTAGATATAGCCTAAATGCAAATGCAAAGTTCAAAATCCAATGTGCCAGCATCATATAGAAGTACTTACCTAGTCTTGCCAATAACACCTAAACTGCCAAATCTTTCCTCAAAAAGTCCTATAAATCCAATTAGCTCATTTTTCAAAAGGAATTCAAATTTTGATCTTTAGTTGTCAACCCAACTGATGTTGTTACGAAGTCTCTAAGACTTCACCAACTTTTTAGAGAAGTCACGGAAATTAACTCGATACAGGATGCCACCTACTATTTTTCGACCATCGACTAGTTATCTTTTTAGAACTTTTATGAACAGAAACCCTTATTCCTAACTAGTAAATATTTGTCATGAGCTAATTGCCTAATTGGATTTTGCCTCTCCCCAAAAAATTGATAATAAAAAATCCCCATCGAAGGGGATCAATTCGTAATAAAGTATCTAAAATATTTTTTTCGATTACTAATGTTCTATTTCTCGTTTTTCAACTTCCCTCGTGTTTTCGGTGTATGGGTTCAATTAAATGGGGTAAGGGAGTTAGACCTTTTAATAGAGCAGGAAGAGGGGGTGATGATTTTAATGTTGACAACTACCAAGGATACCAACTTTGCTAGTAGAGAATGAATATTAGACCATAATAACATTAAAAAAGATTTCCATTTTTGTGTTCTAAGTAAAAATTTCCATTGACTTCTCATGGGTAGTACAACTTTACAACATCAGTATTTATAATGTCTCTCAATTTTAGACCATTCATTTGAGACAAAAGTAAAGCCCTTCCTAATAATACCCGCTTCATAACATAAGGGCCTTTGTAATTGGGAGCAAATTTGCTTTTGGAGTCTTATGCATTAGGGAGAGCCTTTCTTAACACCATATTACCCTCTTTGAAGTTCTAGGGTCATACTCTTTTGTTAAAAGCCTAAGCCATTCTTTTTTTATAATACCAATTATGACATAGGGCTATCAATCTTCTCTCATCAATTAAATTTAGTTGCTTAATGCATTTCTTTAGCCAATTAGCTTCATCTAACTAGATTTCTAACTTTGCTTTAAGAGATAGGATCTTGATCTCTATTATTAACACAACTTCAATATCGTAAACCAAAGAGTAGGGTGTTGCTCCAATCGATGTTCTAATGGAAGTTTGATAAGCCATAAGTACGAATGGTAACTTCTCATACCATTCTTTATATGTAACAGCCATTTTTTTATGATTCTTTTGAGGTTTTTATTGGCTACATTCATCTAGGGTCGATAAGGTGTAGAGTTTTTGTGAATAATCCTGAATTGTCGGTATAACTTAGACATAAGATTATTATTGAAATTAGTGCCAATGTCGGTGATGATCATCTCTAAAGCCCCATATCGAGCCAATATATCTCTCTTGATGAACTTAACTATGACCCCTTTAGTAATACTTGAATAGGATGAGGCTTTGGGCCATTTGCTAAAGTAGTAGATGGCGACCAGTATAAAGTGATGCCCATTGGATGCTTTTGGAGTAATCAAACCAATGATATCTATTCTCCACATTGAAAAAGGCTATGGTGCCGAAAGTATGTGTAATTCTTGAGGCGGGGTGTTTATCTTATTTGCATAAACTTAGCATAAGTGACAATGCTTGACGTGTTTGATGCAATTGCCTTCCATTATTAATAAATAATACCCTAGCCTCATAATTTTCTTAACCAGCATATAACTATCCATGTAAAGGCTACATACTCCTTCGTATACTTCTTTCATCAAAACATCAGCCTCCTTATCGTCCACATATGTTAAAAGTGTACCATCAAAAGATCGTCGGTATAAAGTAGACTCGCTTGCTAAAAATTAGGCAACCAATCTCCTGATTGTCTTATCCTTTTTCTTAGTCTCTTCAAGGTATGTGCCTTATTGTAAAAGCATTTTAATATCATAGTACCATGGCTTTTTGCCATTCGTACCTTTAATTGCTAGACAAAAAGTAGGCATGTCTTCAATCAATTTCAATAGTGAGGGACTGAATCTTGACTCCACTAGATATCTGGACCATAGATGCTAGAGTGGCTAAGGCATCGACAAATTGATTTTGAGTCTTCGGTATGTGATTGAAAGTGATTCCTTCAAATTTCTTCATTAGTTTAGTTAAATGCTGGTGATAAGGTACTAGTTTAGAATCTTTCATCTTGTATTCTCCCTGAGCTTAGTTGATTATGAGTGAAGAATCCCCATACACTTATAATTCTTAGATATCTTTATCTAGGGCCATTTTGAGTCCCATGATGCATGCTTCATACTTAATGATATTATTGATGTATGGGAAAACAAGCCTTATAGCTACAGGGTACTACGTTCCTTTAGGGGATATCAATATTGCACTAATTCTACATCCAAACATGTTAGCTACCCAATCAATAAACATCTTGCATTTTGGTAGTTCATCATCTTCTCCTTTATCAGAACTTTCTTCAATTGCTAAGATATCTTCATCAAGGAAATTGACTTGTACCACTTGAGGAGTATTATCAGAGGGATTCTCTACTTACTGATCTACTATAGCTTAGCCCTTAACTAAATTCCAATTCATGTATGTAATGTCGAACTCTGATAGTAATATTTGCCATTTTGAGATTCTACCAATTAGGACTAGTTTATTTGCCAAGTATTTTAGGGGATTGTGCTAAGTCAATAATTTAACCTAGTAATAGAGCGTGTATTGTCTAAGTTAATGCATTACCTAGACCAAAGCACAACATGTTTTTTCAATTTCTAAATATTTTTGTTCCCCTTCAGTAAATTTCTTACCTAAGTAATATATGGCCCATTCTTTCCATTCTTTATCTTTCTAGTAGAGCATACACCCCATGGATTCTAGTAATATTGTCGAGTATAAAAATAAAGACTTCCTAGGTTTAGGAGCCACCAAAATTAGAAGGTTCATGAGGTACTCCTTAATCATTGTGAAGGCTTACTTGCATTCTTCATCTACGTTTATCTTAGCATTCTTTTTCAATAACTTAAACAATGGACGTCATTTATCTGTAGTTAAGATATGAATCAGGCTATCTAGTTTAAACGACCCAACAAATCTCTGATTTCTTTTAGTATGTGTGGAGGGGGCAAGTCAACTATTGCTTTAACTTTATCAAGGTCCATTTTGATACCCCTTTGGCTGATTATGAAACCCAATAATTTCCCTGAAGTCACTTCGAAGGTATACTTCTCTAGGTTAAGCTTCAGTTGGAATTTTCTCAAATTGTCAAATAATCTTCTCAGATTATGTACATGATTTTCTCCCTCTTTAGATTTGGTAATCATATCATCCACATAGGCTTCAATTTCTTTGTACATCATATCGTGAAAGATTGCAACCATGGCTCTTTGATAAGTTGCCCTAACATTTTTTAGTCCAAAAGGCATTTCTTTATAGCAAAATGTTCCTTAAGTTATGATGAATGTTATCTTTGCTTTATCTACTTTGGACATTCAAATTTGATTATATCTAAAGAATCTATCCGTGAAGGAGAAAAGATGGTTCCTAGGTATATTATCGGCTAAGACATCAATATGGGGCAAAGGGAAATTATCTTTAAGGGTTGCTTAGTTGAGGGCTCAAAAATCAACGTACACTTTAATTTTTCCATTCTTCTTCATTACTAGCTCAATGTTGGCTACCTACTCAAGATAATCAGATACCTTGAAGAAATTGACCTCTAGTAACTTTCTAACTTCTTCCTTAATTTTCAACAAGACATCTAGCTATAACCTTCTTAGCTTCTACTTCTTAGGTTTGATATCTTCTCATGTGGGTAAACGGTAGACCATGATTGATGGATCTAATCTAATCTTCATAAGACCATGCAAATATATCTTGGTATTCAGATAGTAGTATGATTATTTCTGCCTTCTGTTCTTCTTTCAAATTCCCTCTAATTTTCAATATTTTGGGGTTATCATTAGTCTTAACAATAATCATCTTAATTGGCTTGTCAATTGAAATTTTACTCATTTCATGTCTTTGCTATTTTTCTTACATATCACTGTAGTCATTGACATCATGGCTGACAACTAACCCAGTAGGGTCGAAGGTGATATCAATATTTTCATCACCTATTTGCAAGAGGTATCCCTACCTTTTATTCAAAGCATTGAATTTAGCCAAAAAGTATGTAAAGAAAAGAGTGTAAGTAAGGTAGGAGCGAAGATAAGGAGGATTGATTCTTATTCAATAGAAATTCTTTTGAGTAAGGTAGGAGCGAAGATAAGGAAAACTGATTCTTATTCAGAAGAAATTCTTTTGAGTACAATATTGTAGAATAGAGGTAATTATTACAAAACTTTGTAAAGTAATAAACCATGATTCTTCGTTAACACTAAAGAAGACTTATTACTATTCATAGAGATGGAGAACCAATTCTTTTGAGTACAATATTGTATCATAAGTTTCGCTAAAGAATTGCTAAGCAATTGACCAAGATTGTAGCTTGATAGAAAGAAATGGGAAGCTACGAAAGGAAACGAATCATTTATGCTCCTGGAGGCCTTGTCTGGATCTATCTTAGCAATGAACGCTTCCTTAGCAAAAGGACGAACAAACTATCACTTAGAGCAAATGGACCCTATAGGATCCTAAGGCACCTTAATGATAATGCTTATGAGATTGAGCTACTTAAAGGTTTTAGTGTATCTACCACATTCAACATCGCTAACTTAACTCCATATGTACTTGATGATGACAAAGGCCAAGATTTGAGGGCAAATCTTCAACAACCCTAGGAAACTAATGTACTGTTGGTCAATGGTCCCATTACTTGTATGCGCCTTTGAGGCCCCCAAACCCTCTCTTGAAGAATTCTCTCTTGGCAGCCTATTGATGACAAGAAACTATACATTGAAGAAAGCTGGTTAAAATCCCTAAGCTCCCTACGTTGTCATACGTTAATCTGAATACTCAGTAGTGATGATGCCAACCATTCCCTTATTGAGGACACTGTGCCGAGTGCTCCGATAAATTGCTACCAAGAATCTGTTGCTGATTGACGAGAGACTCACTTAAACAACCGAGTAGTTTCTTTCGGCATACCACCATTTCTCTCGTCCCAACCCCTTTAGTGCCGCAACATTTTGACCTTTCTTGCCCGCTATGCTCAGAGAATATACATACGGGACCAAAGCTGCATTGCTAGTTGTCTACCTTATCTAACATTTAACTACTTTTCCATTTTTTGTTTGTTGTCATTTTTACCTTTTTCGTATATACTAAGAATCCCCTTTTGGTAAATACTTTCTTGTAAATTCATTATTTATAATGCTACCCTAAGGACTTACTATAAATAGTCTTTTTCTCTTGTAAGCCAAGGATAACTTACATCTTAATACAGAATACTCTATTCTTGTGAGACAATCCTCTACAAGTCTATACCCCTTGTACTCATATCTAATCTTACCGAGTAGCTTAAGATTAGCGGCGGGTAGACCTTGACATCAACTTGTACATCATATCAAGTGAGGTGTCAAGTCGCGTTATATTCGTTGGTGAGTCACATCCTTTGAGCAGCTTTACGTCAGCTACTCTTGTTCAATTGTAGACCATTTCCCTCTAATTTTCTTCGATATCTCAAAGGATCCATTTCAGTTCAATTTTATCCCAGTAAGTCATAGTGATAATCGAGCTCTTAGGTACATTAGGTATCCTTAATATAGTATCACTATGTATACTGTATCATGTGTAGAATTAGTTACGCCAATGATTGGCCAGTGAGTAGAAAGGTAAAGGAAGAGCCGACTAATGACTAGCATGTCGACTAGCTGACTCAGACAGGCAAGCTACTAAGCTTAGTCGAGTATCGAGCCAAACTAAAAGATTAATGTCTAAGCCGACCCGAAAGGCCGACAAGATGGTGAAGTGTTGACTTGAACTTATGAGAAGGGCTAAGGGTCTAGTAGGAAGACGAGCCAAATCAAGTGCTTTAAGTACCAAGGGTTCGAACATATGGCTACTCAGTACCTAAACCACAGGACAATGGTCATCAAGGGAGACATCCTGAAGATAAAAGTAGACAGTACAGATGAGGAACCTGAGGAGGAGAAGGTCCCTATCGAGAAAGAAAATGCTGAGAAAGAGCTTATTGAGGAGAATATGTTTGTTGAAGACTTAGACAAGTTACTCATGGTTACCCGATGCATTATGAACATAAAACCCTCACGAAAGGAAGAGTAGAGAGAGAATTTGTTCCATACCACCTATAAGGTAAATGATTAGGTATATGCCCTCATCGTAGATAGTAGAAGCTGAACCAACGTGGCATCAGCCAATCTTGTTTCAAAACTAAAGTTGTCAACTGTTGCACATCCGAGGCCATACAAATTGCACTGGTTGAGTGAGAAAGGAGCATTACATGTTACTCAGCAAATAATACTATTGATTGCTATAGTGAATTACTCAGACCAAATTCTCTACGACGTACTGCCTATGTGTGCTTCCCATATGTTACTAAGTAGGCCAAGAATGTTTGATAAAAGAGTTATCTATGACGGCTACAAGAATATGTACATGTTCGAGAAAGATGACTAGAAGATAATACTGAACCTAATGCCGCCGAGAGAAGTTAATAAGTTGTAGACAAAACTTACTCGTAGATCAAAGAAGGCTTTGGTGATGAGTAAAGTTGAGCTTTGAGAGGCCATCAATGTTGACGAGCTGACCTTCATGTTGGTCAGGCGCTAACTAGAAATGAAGGAGTAGGGTGAACTACCTTATGAAATCAAAGAGTTGCTAGGTGAGTATGCCGATCTATTCCTAGAGCAATTACTTGAGGGGTTGCCCCTAACTCAAGGCATAAAGCATTGCGTTGACTTAGTACCCAATGTTACACTATTGAATAAGCCAGCTTATTGGATGAATCCTAAACAGGCTGCTAAGCTCTAATGTCAAGTCAATGAGTTGCTAGAAAGAGGATATGTGAAGGAAAACCTTAGCCCTTGCATTGTACTAGCCCTTCTAGTGCCAAAGAAGGATGGAACTTAATGGATAGGTGTAGATAGTCGTGTCATGAATAAGATTACTATAAAGTACAGGTTATAATACCCCTTACATACATAGAGAATGAACTTTAATCATTGAGGTGCCTTTTGGTGTCGGGTTAGAGCAATCCACGAATGGGTGACATCCTGGGAAGCTATTATACTATAGGACAAAACCCTATCGTGTTCCATGCCAAAGCGGACAATACCTTAGTGTGAAGAGTTCTGACCGGGTCGTTACAAGATAGTATCAAAGCAATCTACTAATCAGAAGGGCAAAGCCCTACTTAGTGATGATTCTAGACCTATGTAACAAAACTAAAAAGGACGTCAGTTGTGTAAGGAAGGTAGATTGTAATACCCCTTACATGTATTAGAGCAATCCATTAGCCAAAAGGGTAGAACCCTGCTAGTGATGATTCTAGATGGACCTATGTAACAAAACTAATAAGGACATTAGTTTTGTAAGGGGCGTAGATTGTAATACCCCTTACATATTTGGAGATTGAACTATAATCATCAAGGCACCTTTTGGTATAATAGCTCGAAGTACATCGAAGCTTTGAAGTTAAGCGTACTCAAGTTAGAGCAATCTAAGGATGGGTGATCTCTTGGAAAGATGCTGCATCAAGGAACAAAATCATACAACGTCTACGCTAAAGTGAACAATACCTTAAAGGGAAAAGTTCCAGCTAGGTTGTTACATAGGTATCCCATCTCGAGGTTGGAAGATATGCTAGATGAGTTAAGTGGAGACAAGATTTTCAGCAAGATTAATCTTAAGTCTGATTACCATGAAACTCGCATGAGGCCGAGAGACAAATGGAAGATTGTGTATAAAACTCGACATAGTCTCTATAGGTGGATGGTCATGCCATTCAGGCTGTTGAATGCCCCAAGTACTTTCAGACAGTTGATGAACCACGTATTAAGATATTTGATTAGGAAGTGTGTCGTGGTTTATTTCGACAACATCCTTGTATACAGTACTAATATGTTGAGTCATTGTGAACATCTACGTATCATATTAAACATCCTTTACATCAAGAGATTATTCGATAACTTGAAAAAGTGTTGCTTTTGCTTGAAGGAAGTGGTATTATTGGGCTATATAGTTAATGGAGGAGGCTTACATGTAGATGACAAGAAAATTCGAGGAAATGTAAAGTACCTAACCCCTACTACCTGTGCCGACGTGAGAAGTTTCTATGAACTGGCTTCATTCTAAAGACAATTCATTAAGAATTACTCTTACTGAGCTCATAAAAAAGAACACCGACTTCTAATGGGGAGAAAGGGAAGAGAAGAACTTTGCCGAGATAAAAGAGAGGTTGACCTCCACCCCGATATTAGTTTTACCTGACTTTGAGAAAATATTTAAGCTGGAATGTGACGCGTCAGGCATTGAAATAGGTACAGTCCTAATGTAGGAAGGTTGACCAATTGCCTTCCACAGTGAAAAGCTCTAAAGACCACAATTAAATTACTCTATATATGATAAAGAACTCTTGGCATTGAACTGAGCACTATAAGCTTGGTAGCATTATCTACTACCGAGAAAGTTTGTCATCTACGTTGACATGAATCTCTAAAGTACCTCTAAAGTCAAATGAAGTTATTGAAGTGGCAAGTGAGATGGGTTGAATTCCTTAAAGGATTCAATTTCATGATTAAATATAAGCAAGGAAAGAGCAATGTAGTTATAAATGCTCTTTCGAGGAGACATGCAATTTTAACCGAATTGTAGACCAGGCTGTTTAGGTTTGCAAGTATCAAAGAATAGTATTCTAGTGATTTACACTTTAGACCCATAATTATGCAATGTGTTGATGGAAGGATAATAGATGAGTATCATATGGAGGATGGATACCTGTTCTGAGGTAGGAAACTATGTGTATAGACTTGTTCCTTGAGGGAACTGTTGATCAGGGATGCCCATAGTGGAGGACTCTCCGGGCATTTTGGAGAAAGAAGGACTTGTGAACTGTTGAATGGTCGATTCTTTTGGTTAAGAATAAAGAGAAATATATACCAAGTTGTCAAAAGCTGTGCCAAGTGCAAGAAGGCTAAGTGCCATGTTAAGCAAGGGAAAACATTGCCTATGCCTGTCCCAATGAAGCCATGGATTGAATTGAGCATGGACTTTGTTCTCAAACTACCATGAACTACCAGAAGCAAAGATTCTATAATAGTTGTCATAGATTGGTTCAGTTAAATGGCACACTTTATGCCCTACTCCAAAACTAATGATGCTTCAGCTATTGCTTCTCTTTTCTTGTAGGAGATTGTGCAAATACATGGCATACTGACAAGTGTAGTCTTTGATAACGACCTAAAGTTCTTGAGCCATTTCTAGAAGACCTTGTGGTATTGGATGGGGACTAAACTATTATTTAGTATATTGATAACTCTGATTTTAAACATATTTCATATGGTGATTTTATAGCATTTCCCGTACATTTTTGGTTTTCTTTAAAGAAAATGATACTTAATTGAGTAAAATGTTGATTTCAGGGTTTAAACACATTCTAGGCTCGAAAATGAAGAAAACGAATCAAGTTTCACTCAATTCCGAGTTCAAACGAAGAAGTTATGAAATTTTGAAGTTGTGCAAAAATTTTGCCTTAGTGCAGAAAGTTACAGGACCTGGGGACACGGCCATGTTCCAGGCCGTGTCTGGTGACGAAAATAAAATCTGTATAATACACATATAAAAGGGGATCTTAGGGTTCAAAAGAGAAGGGAGACATTACAGAAACGGAGAGATAAGAGACGAGAGGAGACTTGAGGAGAACATCAATCAAGAAGCAAGAACAACATCAATTTCAAGATTAGAGAGATTGTTCATCAAATCAAGAGGGGTTTTCATGTTTTATTTTATGTCTTTGATGGAACTCGTTTTTAGATTCGTTATGATAGCTTAGAATTTAAGTATTTAGGATTATGGAACCTAAGGTTTCATGGAACCTAAGGTTTCATGTAACCCTTGGATTGAATTATAATTTCAAGAAAGTTTCTATCTTTTCTTGATTCAATTATGTCGTTTAGATATGGATTGATAATTCTAGAGTATCAATATATGATATTATGCATGTTGATTGAGAAATTGCATGTGTAATTAGATCTTAACATAATTGAAGAGAATTACATGTATACTTAGAGATAAGATACATGTTTCTTTCGGAAAGTTGATTGTTTGTGTGGGAATTCATTAAACATTAATGCAATTCTAAGTTATATTACTAAGTGAAAAGATTCCGGTAAATAATTTAGAATTAGGGTTAATATGCTTGAGAAAGATATTAGATTTAATTGTGAATCCCTCCGGTCAAGAATCATAGAAACTAAATTGAATACATTTTAAAAAGGTTACATATTAAACACTAGGGGAAATAATTCCTAAATACATTATTGCATATTTGAAGTCGTTCGTAGTTTATTGCTTTCTAAATTGCTTAGTTAAGTCTCATAATTAGTTTAGTTTATTAATTTCAGTATTTTTAATTCATTCAACTCGACATAATTTTCCGGTTAGATAATAAAGCTAAAGTTAATATTAGTACTCAAAATCTCTAAGGGATCAACTCGGACTCATATCCGACTATATTAAAATTGATAGGTGCGCTTGCCTCGTATCATATATCCTATCACCCCTAAACTAATGGCCAAACAGAGGTAGTCAATCGTGCTTTAGGATTACTGCTTCAAGCTGTAGTAGGCAAGAACTTTGTTGATTAGGATGTTTGCTTACCATTGGTCGAGTTTACTTACAACCGAATAGTGCATGACACCACTAAGTAGATCGCTTTGAAATGATCTACAGTTTCAATCCCAAGTTGCCCCTCAACCACATCCTTGTACATGCACCTACGCAAGAGGACCCTGACATCTCGGCTGAAGCTCAATCCCTCCAGCACATCTATTACAAAGTTACTCGCACATCAACTAAGCTACTAGAAAAATGCGAGAGAAGACCAAGGGTAAGATAGCTAAATAATTCCAACCATGAGAGTTGGTATGGCTACACCTCAGCAGGGAACGATTCCCAAACAAGAGGAGGAACAAATTATCTACAAGAGCTGAAGGACCTTTCAAAATCCTCTAGAAGATTAATGATAATGCTTATAGACTAGAGTTGCCCAAAGACTATGGCATTTCTAATGCCTTCAATGTTACCAATCTTAGTCTGTATCACTATGATGGAGAGCTGAATGAAGACCATTTCAATTTGATCCTAAATCCAAAATAACCCAAAAGGAATGATGGGAATCAAGCTATTGGACCACTAAGCCACAACCGAGCCTAAGGACTAGAGAGACTAGTAAGATGAATCCTATTGTTCTAACTGACCCATACGGAGGCCGAGTATCTCCTTGCTGACCCATTCTACCGGCTGAGCCTAGTGACTGCCTATTTCTCATATGTCATATGCTAAGAAGCATAAGGCCAAGACAACAGTCTATCTTCATTTTCATGCATTCTTGGCCAATTACTTACTCAACCACACTCTTGCCAAGATGTTGAGAGAAAGAGTTCGAACTGACCAAGCTACCCTTGCTTGGACAAGCAAGTTGTCTGTACTTTTTGTCCACTAATACCCTTTTTGTATCTTGTGTAGTATCACAATGTGTGCAATATAGTATCACAATGTGTGCAATATCATGTGTAGAATCTATTGAACTAATGATTACTTTCCATGTATATTTATTTTTATCTTTTTGTATCTTATACATTACTTTCGTAGGAAATACCCTTTTGTTTTTTCCTTTTTGGGCAAGTTGTCCTAACTTATGGGTATAAATACCCTTGTAATTGTAGTTATATCACACACGGACAGAGAGATTACCATTAATACACTTTTTTGTTTTCTTCCTTACATAAATACCCTGTTTACTCTTAGCGTCCCTCTTATCTTAACCCTTGAGCAAGGTTAGGTGGCAAGTAAGCTCATTGGACTGATTCATACATCATATTAAATTGTGTCGTGAGTCCTTAGAAGTTCCATTAGTGTGTCATATCCTTTGGAGCTGTTCGTAGATTTTGCTTAGTTCTTCATTTGTAATTATCATTCTGCACATTCCCTACCATTTCCATTTCGATCGTTCTGTAAGCTTAGACCCATCCAATGATTGGCCTTCTCTTTTCTCGGTTACAGTTTGCAACAATTGTTGTTAGTGTTGATGTTGTCATTCCATTAGTTAGCCATTTTCGTCTATGAGCGAGTTCTAATAGGATTTCTCTAAAAGGTCTATCACTTGGGAGCTATCTAGGTGACTTAGTTTAAGATCACTTCTCAACAAGTTAACACAGAAATATTTTTTAAATGAAATGAAAAAACAAAGAAATGTGTAGGAATGCGACAATATATGGTTGACAAAGGCATATTTTACTCATATTCCTTTGTGTATTATGTTAAATTATTATTGATTTTATAGAAATCATTACAAAATGGTACTTAAGTATATTCATTTGGATATTTCAGGTTTTGGAGGATTTAGAGTAAAAATATAAGCAATTTGGAGGAGTTTTATGCAAATAAAGAAAGCTCGAATTAATCTATAGCACTTAGGAATGAAGGAAGTCGGCTTACATTCAATACCATTGGCCTTTATGGCCGGCCTTCAATGAAAATAGCTGGTCTTGAGCCAGCTTTGAGTTCCAGCCTAAATCAGTCAAGAGCCATCCTTTGTTTTCTCTATAAATACGTGTTGTGTTGATATTTTAGGAGACTTAGGCATCTTCTTTTTACTTAGAGAGTTTTAGAAGAAGTTAGGAGATATTTTGAAAAGTTATTCTTTTGGTAGTTTAGAGGATCATTGAGAAAATTGTGCTATTGTTGTGGAGATAATCCTCAGAGTTCTTGCAATTGGAGTTTTCCTTGTCAATATTACAGAATTGGTGATTTTTATCCTATTATTGTTTATGCAATTTTGTAATTCGTTCTTACTTTCAATCATGGATTCTATTGCAAGTGTAAGTGTGATATGTGCTTTTATTTTAAATTCCATGGTTGGCTAGGTTTTAATTGTAGGAAATTGATGAAACCCTAGGTAACTAAGGTGGTAATTGTAGTCATGTTATAAGGTCAATAAATGTGTGGATAATTCATGATTGCAATTTCTATAATTTCAATTATAATTCTCTATTTATTATAATTATTAGAAGCACTATTCAACTGAGAGTAGTATTTGTTAAGAATTCTTGATTAGATTAATTAGATAAAGTGGAAGCGGCGTTAATTAGATTAGTTAGAAATTATCTAGACATTAATGTAATGTATCTGGTTAATCATTCATTAAGACATTAGGGATAATTAATTTATGGCATTAGTCGATCATAGCATTAGGAGATGTATAATAGTAATTTAGAGTCTACTATTAATTGGAGATGCAGAAGTTGACCAATTAATTAGAGGTTTAAGCCTTTAATTTTTAAGGCATAATAATTTCACTTAAATGACCGTACAACTATTAATCCATATAACATGATGACAATTTGATTTGCACAACTAGGGTGGATTATGTTTTTTCCACATTCTCAATTGATTATTTTGTCCATGATATATTCTTATGATTTTCTCTATGACAACTTAAGGTTAATTATTAGATTAGTTAATTCACAATCCAATTTCAATTGCCTAAATATTAATAAGAGCTATCATAGGTTTAGTAGTTTCTTAGTCCTTGAGGGATCAACGATCTTACTTACTCTTTATTACTTGATTCCGATTTAGTATACTTATTGGAGTATTCATTATATATATATATATTGAGTAGATCAATGGCATACGGATGTAGAGAAATAGAAACGACAAATAACCAACAAGATGGTAATTTTTATTATTTTGTAGTTTTTAAAGTTCCCTTTTACATTATTTGAAAAAGAAAATATTTGTTTCATAATAAGAGTATTCCCATGTCTAAATGTTCTTCTAACACTTGGCAAGTGTTTCCTTTTTTTGCTTACTAGGTCCTACCGGTACTTCCTTCCTCTTTTCTAGGATGGGTTCTTTTGTTTCTTCAAGTTCTTTGAGTCTTTTCTAGATCATCCCCAATTGATGTTCTTAGGTCTAAGAATACTATCTTGATTCTCGAAAGAGATCCTCCTACATATCCCGCTCTTCATAGATCACTTCTACACGGGCCTATACTTGGTCTATGTAGGTCTTGATTTTAGAATTTGGTCTAGCTAGTACGCATTAGATGATTTTTGGTCCTCGATATTAAATCTCACCTATCTTATGGAGCTAATCATATAGATACTCTTTAGTGACTCTATGCTTATCCACTTCTCCCAGCCACTCTCCTAAATCAATGTTGGGGCTAACAATCCTTGTTTCCCAAAATTGCTTGATTGCCTAAAGTTTAGACATCTTTTGTAGTAGTAGAATCTAAAGGTCTTCATAATCTAAGGTCATGATATCCAGTAGGGGCCTATAGACTATATCTTCAATTCTCCTGAACTATCCAATCATATTATTAAGGTAATAGCCTATATACAATTTCATCTCGATTATAGGTATGGCTTGATAATTTTTGCAGAATAAGATTACCCTCTTAAAGTTGCTCTATCTTGCTATCTATAAGATATTAATGACTTGAAAATTTTACAACACTTCTACCTAGTAGTAAGTAGAATTTTCTTTTAGAAGATGGACCTTATCGACAAAAGAATTGATTAGATCAATATTATGGGCAAATTCTCCTCAGATCAGATCAAGCCCATAACACTTCATATGGCTTACAAACCATACTATTAATAGTGACATGCTGGTCTTTAATGTGCCATTAGTTTTTTGCTTCAAAATGTTGAGGCTTCTTATTTGTTCTACAAGGAAGGCCTAGACATATGATTTGCCTTCAAGAAATTTGTCCACTAATTCAATGACCTTAAAATGGATGAGGAACTTTCCATTAGGGAATAGGAGAGTCCTAAATGTAGCTAGGATAAAGGCTTTTATTTTGTTCTATCCCCAGTCTTTAGGATTGCTACAAAAGATGCCTCATTTGTTGGATTTAGGCTAAATGGTGAACTAAGCTTTTAGGCCTTCTAAATTGATGTAGTTTACATTATAGCTTTGAGGGCCTTATTCACTTTAGCTTTTCTTATCCCCAAGAATCTTGAAAAGGCATTCACCAGGTCAACTTCCAAATTTGGGGTATATATATTTTCTAAGGAAGGAGCTTGAAATAGTTGGGTATACTTTTCAAGTGTTGGACTAATTAAGTAGGCCTAACTCAAAAAGCCAACTCCTCAAGCTCCTAAAAGTTGGTCAGAGCCTTAATCAAAAATCTCTATTTTCACCCTAGGAAGTGATAAAATGGGCTTGATCTTGCTGATGATGATCTTATGTTCCCTTGGATTAAAAACTTGAAGCTATTAGACTAGGATAGGCTTAGGGTTAATAGGCTTATCAACGTACTTTTCTCTAAAGTGGATGGAGTTAGATGAATAGGCCATTTCTCAATCTGAATTACAAAGAAAAATATGTTACAAGGTTGGCCAACCATTATTTATAGTAAACAAAACCTATTTACAACAATTCTACATTTACAACATGTTAAAATTACAATGGAAATCAAGGAAACTCCAAGGCATTATATGTTTTCATTCCCATCTTACTTGATTATTTGTTGATTTTTGATGTCATGAATGCATAAAAGGTGGGTTCTAAGAGGTCCTTAAGCTTGTTTGACCTTATTTGTTAAAAAATACTTTTATTGGTCACATTAAGCTTAAGTAGGGGTTGCCTAATCAACTCTGAGTAGTGGTTACACCACGACACCTAGAGCCTACAAATGCACCCCTCCTACACCACCCCC